>JANBXA010000372.1:46275000-46970000 GCA_030556225.1 Cricetiscus sungorus | reverse complement strand
TAAATAAGGATTGATACTGAGTTGCCAAGTACAAGTAGAGGTGGCTCCTTTCTTCCGGTAGATTTATTTTCCTGTAATTATTTCGTTGCTACAAATTTGGTGGATTTTGTAATGAAAATGAGTCATACATTCCCAGTCAAAATGTAGATATGTAAAACTACTCTGTAAACACTCAAGATAAAGTAAGACATTCCAAATAGACAAAGGAAGAAAATGTCCGTAAACAAACCCGGTAAGCTTTTTGAAGGGCTTCAGTGTTTTGATGTTTCAGTAAGAAAATGTACTGTGCAAGTTAAAAAACAAACAAACAAACAAATAATAGATTAGAAATAGCACCATATTCTGAGTCACACTACCCTTTAAGTAAATTAATTGCATTCTTAGTCCCTTGGTGGTCATTGGGAATCATGGGAGCATGTTTTGTTTCCAAAGCCAGGTGTAGCTGTCATCTCTTAAAACAGCAAAGACCTGGTGAGCTGGGACTAAGGTTCACCAGTAGAGTACCTGTTTGGCCTGTGGAAAGCCTTGGGCTTAATCTTCAGCCCCACAAAATCAAAACAGGGAGGCAAACATTACATTTTCCATTTGTGGAGCAATTTTTTTTCACAGCCTTTCTGCAAACTTGGTTATACAAATGGGAGTATCATTGGTTCTCACTTTATCATCTAAAATTTCTGTTAAAAGAACAAGAAATTCTTTCCATTGGATTCTGATGTAGCATTTTTACCCTGAAACTAGTCACTCTGTTTCTGTTTACAACATGTGAAATACTCTAATCAGAACAAAGTTCCCAGCATTGTTCAAACCCAAACGGATAGCAGAGGCCAGAGTCCACTTGCATTATTGCACTAGTCAGGCTCAGGTACAATCTGCCTTTCTAATACTTTTGACATTGACTTGTCATCGCAGGCTGGTAGGATTTATCTTCAAACATCAGAAACATGCACTGTGCTATGCTAAAGGCAGAAGCAGTGGATGGTGCTCATCTGATGCAGATCTTTTGGCACGATGGGACAGAGTCGTTCTACCCGTCGGTATGGCTGAGAGACAACTGCCAGTGTTCTGAATGCTACCTGCATTCTGCAAAAGCCCGGAAACTTCTCCTAGAAGCTCTCGATGTGAACATTCGAATCAAAGACTTGTCATTTGACCGGAAGAAGGTAATTATCTCTAGCAATCTACCCCTTCTGTTTTAAGTCAAGGCCTAGGTTATGATAATGAAATCAATCTTCTTTAACTTATCTTATGTAGAACAAACCATCTCCGTGGACATGTTTGTACGGCGTTTCTCAGTGGAAGAATCTGCTGTTGCTATCACAGCTTTAGTGTTTTCCTTTTTCTTATTAATATGCATAGTGTTTATTTTAACTGAAATACAATTATATTACCTGTGCCATCCCTTGTCCTTCCTCCAACCCCTCCCATATCCCCTCCATCTTTCTCAAACTCCTTAATATTGTTATATATACATATGTACATATAAATATGCAAACACAGCCTTGTGATATGTTCTGGTTTCTCTTCAAGTTTCTTTACAAATTTTTTCTGTACAATTGTTTACCTTTTGCTACTACCATTTAATAAAATATGTAAATTTGCCTTTTTGCTTTTAGTGGCTAGCGGCCTTGAAACACAATCATACAGTTTATATTATAAAAGCGGTGCTGATACTTAGTTTACTCCTCCATCAAGCTAGAAAAGTACAGAAGCTGCTCACACAAATGTCAGAATTCAGTGAGATAATCTGGGAGGAAATGTTTCTCATAGTGCTTGGCATAGAACACTCGTTCAGAAATTATGCTAATTAGTGCTATTTATCCAAACTAGCATGTAGGTCTAGAAGAAGTTGTGTCCTAAGAGCACCGCTCTCAAAATCAGCCAGATGTGGCAATCAATCATCTTTCTCTCTTCTTTATTTCCAAATTCTCTCCAGAAGAATAAATGTGATCAGAAATCCTGTCCTTTCCAAGTTATTCTGTCCTTCTCTCAGCTTGAGTTCTCTATTCCCATTTCTCAGTCTTGGTAGACATGCCCTCTCATAGGAAGTTTGAGAATCACATATTTAGAGTATGTAAAGCATAAATGTTGGATTAGTAATATTCTGTTTCTTACATATCGTTTCATCAGCCTTAGGCACCAGAAGTAGACCTTTGGCTTGGGGGGGGGGGGGAGAAGGAGAGTAATGCTTAATTGATTTCTCTAGTCATTTTAAATAACATTCCAAAGAAAAGCAACTGCAGAAAGCAGAAGTGTTTAATTGTGAAATGTACAAATAGATGATAATTGCTTTCTCTGTTATAAGGTTTATATTACATGGCCCAATGAGCATTACAGTGAATTCGAAGCTAATTGGCTGAAGAAAAGATGCTTTTCCCAACAGGCCAGAACAAGACTCCAAGGAGAACTGTTTTTACCAGGTAACATTGTCATTGTTTTCTGTCTATACTAAAATCTTATAGAATTACTTGAACAGAAATTATATTATTTGAATTGGATGTATCTACAGGGCACTATTTAATGATCTTATCACACACGCATATATTACAAAATGATCAAACCAATGTAGTCAGTATTCATATCTCTTTCTCACTTTCTAATGGTTTGCACAGGAGAAAATCCAAACCTTTATCTTGGTTAAAATAATATTGTAATTTATAAGGAATGCTTAACATGCTAGTAACACAGATAATTTGGGCAAAACTAAAAAGAAGATCAGAGCAGATGTCAACATACTAAAGCACTAGCAAGAAAAAGAGCAGTGGGCTTGAGTCTTTCTCCTCTAAAGTTAAGGCTGGAGTCCAAGTTCCCTCCTTGCTCTCTACAAAGAAGCAGAATAAACCAGAAACAGCTCATCCTTCTTAACAACACCTGAAGTCAGAACAGCACAAAATCAACAAAGCACAAATTCCTACCCTTGTGTCCATCAGGAGATTATGTGAGTGAAGCGGTGAAACAATGAATCTGAATGTAAGCCTGTTTCTCTAGAGAACATCTATATGGGTCCCCAGAGGATCCATGAGTAGAAAAATGTTTAGAGATAGCAAAAGATGGAGTCAGTAGCAAAGGGGGACCTTATCTGTCAGATAAAAGGTAAAATAAATGCTGAAAACAAATAGGTAATTTAAAATAAAACTTCTAAGAAATGTAGAATAACAAAGGCCAAGCAAAAACATTGGTGAGGATGGGAAGGTCATGGACTTCTTTTATATTGTTCTACAGATCATTATATACAATTGTGCAGGTCAAAGGCAAAGTCTAACATACATGAGTTTTGCCTGTCTGTTGGAACCCTGATTTCCACAAGCACACTAGCCTGGTATGTTTACCTGAATCTTCTTTCCACTGTCAACATTTATCAGACCACCATCCTTTTCAGGAAGTAACCACCTGGGTGAATTCTATGCCACCTCTGAGGAACACACCTTAGTTCCATACTCCTTCCAAACTTCATGTGTGATAACTGTCTAGGGTTTTAAAACTAGTCTTAACTGGAAGTGGAGATGTTACTTATTAATCAACTTGCCAGGCAGCTTTCCATTTTCCTGTGGATGTCAATAACAAAGTACCATAGTTTCCCCTTCTCTTTAAGGACAGACTAGTCTTGTCAGGAATTAAATTCTTCTAAGGGCCTGGTTTCACCACTGTGACAGCTGACAAGGATATGTTCCCCTGCTGTGTCTGAACCAAGAATCCATTCCCCTTTAGCTCTGCTCGGTGGTTGAAGATAGATGAGTATGCAGGACAAATTGTTCTTCCTACTTTCCTTCAAAGAACTTATTTCTGGATTATTTGAGTGGTCTCCAATAACATAATTTCACAGCCATTGTCTGGGTCAAAAGACAATATCTTGAATGTATTTTCTGATATTTTTTTTTCTTTAACTCTGCCCTAGTTTTATAATCCATTTGGATTTGGCTTTCATTGCCTTCAAATTCTTCTCTGTGTCATTTCAGGAAGTAAAAGTCAACTTTTTTATTATCACAGCTTAAGCTTTTAAATGCTGGAATAAGAATGGCCACACCTCCACCATTAATATATCCTGACGAGTGAAGTTTTTATAGCTTACATTATTCAGTACTATCAGGCAGTAGCAAGTGGAAATAATAGTATCTTCCATTAAGTAGTGGAAAAAGCTGGTCATAATGACAGCTTGTGAGCATGAATAACCTAAGAAAACTGTCTGCTAGGTAGACACTGGAAAATATTTTAGTGCTTTAAAATTCATTTTTAAAATATATTCACAAGCTGTGCAGTTGATGGGTACAGACGAAATTGATGGGCCATTTTTAGAATGCTGTTTGGATTTCTTTCTTTCTTTTTTTTTTCTCCACTGTGTGTTTTCAAACATTACTACTCCAAAGCATGTAAACAAATTGAGTTCCATTGGTGAAAGCACTTTGCTGTTTAGCCCCAATAGCAATGTCCCTCCTCTGCTTCTTCCTTTGGAATGAGGACTATGGTACTTAGAAAATCTGGCATCCAGATGCATACCACTTTCCTTTTCTTGGCACAGGTTGCCAAAAACAAAATGAAAGGATAAATGACAGTCAGCTATCCTCCAAGCTGAAAGGAAGATGCTGAGAATAACCTTTCCACCATGGATGTGCATTCAGCTGCACAAACATTTGTCATCTATTTTGTGCAGGGAATACCAAGGTATAAGGAAATACCAAGGTGAAAAAGGAAGCCTGGACATAATATGCTGAGTTCATTCAGACTGTGTGCTGAGGTTAATGATGACATGAAGCAAAGAATATGTAGAAATGGGAGGGTGATACTCACACTGAGTTTTTGAGAAATAGTTTGTCAGGCAGAGACAGAAAGAGGGAAATCCTCACAGAGAAAGGAGCATGCAGAAAACCACAAAGTAGGAAACAGAAGTATGAATTCAGGAAAGTACAGTGTGCTAGATGTTGATAAAGATAAAATTGCCAAGCAATAAAGGACACGTCAAAGGCCAAAGTAAGAATTAGTTTGCATACACTACTTGGTCCAGGGACTGAAGGCAAGGATGAGGTTTTTCCAACACAGAGTTGAAGTATACCTACCATTACACTCATCTCTCAGTTGATTCTCTGTTGACAAACCAGACAAATGAGTTCAAGATCTTAACAGGTTTCAGATGATTGCTGCAAGATTTTCTTCTGTACCATACACATTTGGGTTTGTCTACCTGCTTTTGATTATATTAATATATTATCATAAGTGCCTCCAAGTCCATGAATCCCTCCTACTTTTTAATTTTTCTTTTATTATAACCTGTCCTCTGACCTCCACATGGCACTGTGGTACACACATAACATGCATACCATGTACACACAAAATAATAATAAATTTAAATTTAATTTAATAAAATATGGAGGTGTTCCATAATCATTTTTTAACTTCCACATAAAATTTGACATAATTATTTATTCTTTCTTATTTTGTGAGCTGTAAAATTTTCAAGACTTAAGTGACAGAGATAAAATGAAAACAGAAATGCTATATAATATCAGCATTCTTATTACTGGTTTCTGTCTCAGGGTTTCTATTGATCTGAAGAAACACCATGACCACAGCAACTCTTATAAAGGGAAACATTTAATTGAACTGGTGACTTGCAATTCAAAGATTTAGTTCATTATCATCATGGTGGGGATCAGGGCAGCATTCAGGCAGACATGGTGCTGAAGAAGGAGCTGCTACATATTAATATGCAAGCAAAAGGAAGTGAACTGTCTCACCAGGCATGGCTTGAGCAGATATGAGACCATAAAGCCCACCTCCACAGTGATACACTTCCTCCAACAAGACCATAACTACTCCAACAAGGCCACAACTCCTAATAGTGCCACTCCCTTTGAGAACTATTTTCTCCCAAACCACTACAGTTTCAAGGTGAATGAATCCTTGATTTTCCTACCTCTTTGTTGCTAAAATATTTTTACATTACTCTATGAATTTAATGATACTTGTTATTAAAAACAAATTTTTTAAAAAGAGAACTTAAAGAAAATCTCTCCATTGACCCATCTATTTCATTTTTTCTGCAATTAAAATTAAGAACATTGCACACCAAAAATCATTTATTCTCAACTACACATGCCCCTTTTATAGCAGACCTTTACTTTGCCATGCACTACATCAGTTTTTAACTCCCCAGTCCATAGCTGGAGCCCCCTCTTTGAAAAGCAAAAGTCCCAAAAAGTGAAAACTCACAGGTAAAAGAGCCCTCTCAAATAGGCTTACTTTTCACATAGCAAGGGAACTGCACAGAGATAGTTTTCTTAAGGAGAGTTGTGTGTTTACTTCATTTTCTTATAGTGCCAGAAATATATTGGTTTGGTGCCGTGAATATTTTTGCAAAACTATGTCCACACGTAAGAATCACACATGTATGATTTTCTTTTTAGTTACCAGGAAATGCTCATAGCACAGTTATCTAACTCATGTGATATGAGTCAAATCCATTTTTGGCCAGATGTGGGAGTGTGTGATGAAATATGGATATTTGTACCATCAATGACTATTTTTATCTGCCTACTAAGCTTACTGTGCTTGCTCTGTCATCAAACTTAGCTGTTATCAACACATCTTACCAGCTCTACTATCAACCCTATGTAGACTCTACATATACTATATGTCCTTTTTCCTGTACCTCTTCTCTCACTCCCAGGTCACTCCTTCATATTCACTTGTTTAATCATTTACTGTAAAAATCAGTGAGATTAAGTGTTGGTCAATTTAATCCCAGCAATAAATGAGGCTAATAAAAAATTAAAACTATTTCAAAGGGTAACAAAGCCAAAAATTGAGTAAAGAGCATCTGCACTAATGAACATCATTCCTTTTCTGTGCTCGCAGTGACCTGTATGACCTATGTGACACTACACATGTTGCATTAAATGGTCATTATCTACTCCACTAG
Source organism: Cricetiscus sungorus (assembly GCA_030556225.1). Classification (NCBI taxonomy): domain Eukaryota; kingdom Metazoa; phylum Chordata; class Mammalia; order Rodentia; family Cricetidae; genus Cricetiscus; species Cricetiscus sungorus. The sequence continues at coordinate 46,963,090 of JANBXA010000372.1, read as the reverse complement.
ATGATTAAGTCTAGAGAAATAACCATTTCAGTCACTGATTTAGCTGACTAAATATCTACCACACATTATGCATTTATTCATTCATCATCGTGATGGGTGACTTTTGAATAACAGAATCTATACAATGGGGTTGAAAATACAATATGGAGCAAAATGGGAAAAGGCTTTACCCCTTTGGCATTTATATTTTTGTGGGGAAAGAAACAAAAAAAAAATGTACAGACTTAACCTGCAGTTCCTTAAAGAGTGATAAGCACACAGACATAAACAAGTTGGTGAGTGTGGTGGTGAAAGTAGATGAGATTTCCTTCCTGAATTCTTGTATTTTTTTTTTAAACTAAAATGAGGTGAAAATCGAGAAGGAAGTGTTGAAACAAGACTACAGAATGTGAGAAATAACTAGAAAAGTCTATGTAGGTTTTTAACTATAGACTCCTGACTATCAGTTAAAATCTGTCTCTCTGGTCTGTTTTCATGAAGACACATTTAGAATTTGCAGCTCAAAGACAGATTTGTAGCTGAAGACAGTGGAGCCTTGGCACTGTGTTCTTCACTACATTATCTCATTCTAGTTTCATAGCTTGGTGGGTTATTTTCATGCCATGTTATCTAGATAGAGGCCGAACAGAGAGTTTCTTGCCTCCCAAAGTCCATGCAGATGGAAAGCATTTAACCCAAATTGACCATTCAAATCTCAAGTCATTAGCTTTGACAGAAGGTCATTATCAGATGGGACCTGTATGATCATCTCTAGGTGAACTTGCGAATTTTGCAGTGAACCAATTTCATAAAAGCAGTATGTGAATAACAGAGGGAGATGACTCAGACAACATTCAATTCTTATCTTTCTGGTTAACAAGAAAGCTAATATGAGCCATGAAGATAAGGCTGCCAAAAGAAATATGAGCTCATTAGTAAAAATACAGCAGTGAGCTCACTAAGGAGGTATGGATCAGGCCAGTTACAATTCTGTTTCATGGAGGAAATCAGGAGACATTCACACACTAAAACACAACATCCAAAGGAAAACAGAGAATGCTGTGGGTGGGGTCTCATAAACCACAAGGCAGTATGGGGAGAAAGGGGCTTAGAGAAATAGCATAGCAGCTGCCTATATGACATCTCTAGGATGCATATATTCTCTGTGATTCTATGTATACAACTGGAGTTTTAAAAGAGAGGTGGCAGTGCTGGAGAGATGACTTAGCAGTCAAAAGTGTTTCCTATTCTTCCAAGAAACCTAAGTTCAGTTCCCAGCTCCCAAATTAGACAGCTCACAACTGTAACTCCAGCTCAAGGGAATCAAACACCTACTCTGGCCTCTGTGGGAAACCATACACATGTGGCTCACACACACACACACACACACACACACACACACACACACACACACAAATAAATCTTCAAAAGAAAGGTGACAAACTGACTATGTTTCCACATGAGGAAGCTTGAGAACTTAGATATTTATCTGCAGCTAACTGTTCCATACATATATGTGTACTAGGCAATTGAGGACAAGACAATGTTCAGTAACCTTATTGTGAGACTATTCTATGATAGCCACAGCAAGGACAGAGAGTTAGATGGAAATACATCCTTTGGAGTTGATTTCTCTTTAGTATACAGCTCCTTTCCTGTGTCTCTGGTCAGAGAGACTGGGTGTTCCTGTTCAGACACAGGTTAGCTATGTGATATTGGGCATTTATCTAGGCTGTAAACAAGAGCAATGATAGTTCATATATTATGGAGTTGTTGTAAGAGCTTTATAAATTATCAGTGTCTAGAGCTTAGGCTTCGAAGAGTTTCTGGAATCCTATGTGCAAAATCTTACACATGCTATCTTACTACTTTCTGTGTTGCATTCTCCAGGTAGGTAGTCATTCTTTGTCAAAGGTCTATTGATATATAATATTCCAACATCATAAAAATGGAAATGTGTTTCTCTTCCAAGAAGTTTAAACTTGCCTAGTAACCTCATTTGCATACTCACATACAATTCATTCTAGACTTTAGAGTTGGACTGGATAGATGGCTCAGTTCTTAAAATGTCTGACTGCTCTTCCAGAGAACCAGGGTTCAATTCTCATAACCCACATGGTGGCTCACAACCTTCTGTAACTCGAATTCTAGGGGATCAGATGCCCTCAACTGACTTCTGTAGGCACTGCACATACATGGTACACTTACATACATGGAGATAAAACATTTGTACACATAAAAATAAATAAATCTTTAAAATAAAATACTTAAATATGAGTCAAAGTAAATAAGGAAATAAGATGTAGAGCACAATTTGCTCTGTAAAATCTACTTTGTACAATCCTGGGATTTCTATTAAGGGGAAAGAGGAGGAAAATTCATTATTAGTGGGTAAATAAAAACAAATAGCATAATCCCCATTGTTTGTTGCTATCTAGTGGGAGAGGCAGAGATAAGGTGCTATGTCTAAACTAGTTTCCTCTCCACTTCTAGCAGCTATTTACCACTGCTACAAGCTTCATAGGCACTTGACACAAGAATCTTACTACTATATATTTGTGCTTGTTTTTTTACCTATCTACCAAAATTTCCAAATAGGGGATTCAATCATAATGCCTATCTTTATTCATGAATGCAATCTTTTTCAACAAACACACGTTGAAGAAGATTTTAACATGAAGAAAAAAGCACTGTGGTATGTGTCAAGGCTTAGTCAAGAAAGAGACAACTCACCCTTGCTTAGCAGATCCAGCTTGTTTCCAGAAGAAAGCCATTTCAGAGGCTATTGCCACATTTCAACCCAGAACCATGAAACTACAAGTCTCCATCCCTATACGTAGAAATATTCTTAGCTGGAAAGACCCAGATGTGGATGCCAAGGAAAAGCAACCCTCAATCGATGAAGAGTACTGTGAAGTTCTCTGATTCTCTGGTCCATATCCAAGACACTAAAAATATGTGCTGGAATGTCTCATAAGGTCCTACACTGGTGAACAACGCCATTACCAACAGCAGGGAGCCATATGCCAACAGTTCTTCAGGAGGCTTTCTGCCCTCTTCATGCTTCCAGGGTTTTCAACAAACAAATGTCTTATCTTCTAATCCTCATCTCATCTGAACATTAAGAAAGGACAAGTGACTAGAATCTTAAAAGACATGTAGAATTCAGCAGACAAGAGATAAAAGAGTACAACATCCATCCAATGAAGAAAGGAGGCTCAGAGCCCTGTTTCCTCTTGCTTCTCTCTTCTATTAGGGATCAGAATGGGGTTTTAGTGAAGACCTTAGAAGTTATTCATAATAAAAAATCTGAAATATAATAGAATGATAATTATATTTAATTATTATAAAAGGAAATTTAATTAACATACTATGAAGATATTAAGAAAAGAGCAAGAATTTAACTGATGCTGTGTACATTAGATAAGCCATTTCAGAGTCAAACCCAGCATGATGGAGGTAGACAGGGGGGCCTAAATTTCTGAAACAACACTTTGAAAACCAGCTTTCTGTGCTCATGAATCTTTAGCTAAAGACCTTCTTTGTGTCTTTTCCTTTCTGAAATATAACTCAGGGCCCAGGAATGTGATGTTTAGCCCTCAGTAGAAACCCTTACACAAACAGTTCCTTGAAATCTGGCATGTAGCCTGGTCATAAATTTTATGATGTGTGAAGCGCATGTAGGAGGAAGTATTCATTAGTAAGGCCATAAGTTAAATAAGGAAGGGTGGCCATACCTTACATATTCCATCATTTCCAGTCTGTTTATGTATCCAGACCCAAGTGTGAATCTTAAATTTGTTCTTAATATATTCTCCTGACAAATGTTTTACTCTAGTCAAATGTATTTTTTTTTTTTTTTTTGCATCCCCTGATAGTTCTCTTTCACAGTTGAAGGAAAATGGAAACATGTTTTGAAATCAGTCTCTGGATGTTGATTTTGATATTCTGTGCAGACATCACAAAATTCTTTGTAAGGTGGATTTAGTGAAACACGGTATTAATTCTCACTGATAATTAGAGTGATTTATATTCAAGATCATAGGTTGATCTTGGCAACCAGCTATTTAAAGTACCATCTTCACAAGTCACATGGTTTTGTTGTTGTTGTTTTGGTTTGGTTTGGTTTGGTTTTTGGCTTGTTTGTTTGTTTTATTTTGTTTTGTTTTGTTTCACTTTGGTTTTTGTTTTTTTGAGACAGGGTTTCTCTGTGTAGCTTTTGAACCTGTTCTGGAACTAACTCTGTAGACCAGGCTGGCCTCGAACTCTCAGAGATCCAACTACCTCTGCCTCCCAAGTACTGGGATTAAAGGCATGTGTGACCACTGCCTGGCTACAAGCCACTTTTTAAACAGTGAAGTGTGTTACTGGTTTATATTTCTGTTGCCTATTTTGCAATGACCTTTGGTCTTTGGTCTCTGGTTTCAGGAAGGCATTGTAGGTACTCCAAAATGAGAGATCTGATTTTAAAACTTTTAAATCTGTGGAACTTAAAAGATAGACGGAGTATTTGCCTATCTTACAAGAATTCTGAGCTCAATCTCAGTACCACAGAAAATGAAGAAAAATAATCATCACACTGTAATAACAAACATTGGAATTAGAAATTCTTTGTAGCTTAGACTGTATTGGGTGCTGTGCTGGCAATGGGATTTCACTACAGCCTCTATGTAAATGTAGTTAATTTTGCACTTATCAAGAATAACACAAGAATATACAGCTTTCAGAATTGTTTAACAACAGTGTAGTGTACATGTTTATAATGGGAAAATAACTCATATAAAAATAAATTCCCATTAAAATAGCCTTTAAATATATACTGTATGTGTCCTAAATAAATCTTTCTTGGGTGCAAAATTTCTAACTTTGAAAATGTTTTTTAAGTATTTACTTATTGAGATTATAATGTAATTAACACAATTTCTCCTTTCCCTCCAAACTCTTCCATATACACTTCCTGGCTCACTTTCAAATTCATAGTCTTTTTTACTAATTGTTGTTAAGTACACACATGTATGTGCATATACACACACACACACGCACACACGCGTGTGTGTGTGTGTGTGTGTGTGTGTGTGTGTGTGTGTAACCTGCTCAGTCTGTATAATGTGACTTGTATGTTTTCAGGGCTGACCACTTGGTATTGGGTAACAAACTGATGTGCTTTTCCAAGGGTTCTGAGGCCTCATGCTCTTTCTCCCTTTCCACTTTAGTATGTCTATTGTTATTGTTTTTGTTTAGCTCTTATTGATGAGATGTTATACGGCTTCTAATATTACTAGGAGACGCAATCTTATAGCAGACTTGGTTATCCTCTGGTTCTTAATGTGTTTCCACCCCCTTTTCTGCAATGATCCCTGAGCCTTAGGTGTGGAAGATGTTTTCTAGATGAGCCACAACAATAACCAACATAGCACAATAATGTTAAGAGTGCAGTAGTAGCATGGATATCTTGGCAGTAACCAACACCTCTCTAATTGGATTTAAGGCCTACTCAACAAGAGGTAAATCATGTCAGGTACTGAAACCTAGACAACTCACTAGGGCTAGTGAAGTCATGGACCTTGGTGGAGAACCTACAACAGCTACTTTACTAAACCAGCACAATCCCTAAGTACTTTCTAAATATTTGTTCTTATACCCACAAATAAGTGTCAGCCTCATTTCATCCCATCAAAGAAACTTCTATTTGGAGCATACATAGACCATTATAGAGAGCAACCACCAATCAAGAGCTATAAAAATTTTAATTTCAGTTGTATTTCCTTTTCACATAATACCTGAAATATTCTGAGCATATTAACCTTTACTAAAAAAAAAAAAAAAAAAAAAAAAAAAAGAGGCCTGAATCCACTGGTAGGAGTTACAAAAGGGAAACTATTTTTAAACATGAAAAACTTTTGTTGATTTCATACATTATATTGTGCAACTGATTCCTAATGCTTTCTTGGCATTTAAAATCCTGACTAGTAGCAGGGTGTTGGTGGCGTACACCTTTAATCCCAGCACTCAGGAGGCAGAGGCAGGTAGACCTCTGTGAGTTCGAGGCCAACCTGGTCTACAGAGCTAGTTCCAGGAGAGGCTCCAAAATAATAAAGAGAAATCCTGTCTTGAAAAACAAAAACAAAAACAAAAAAAAATCCTAACTAGTTGTGAAGGTTTATCTTTAAATGTCCAAGCCTAATTAAGTTCAAACAAAGCTGTTCCTCAGTAAAATCTTCCCTGCTTTCTTTGTTACCTATTAGATTTACTTAGTAAAGAACAGGATAATCTATGGACATTCCAATGGACAACATAAAAATATGCTCATGAGGTCTCAACCTTACACAAAGAACTACACACAACTGAAGAAAGCTGGGAATAGGAGAGGTAGTCTTCTGCAAGAAAACGCATGTCAATTGGTTGTCCAGTGCCAAATGGCAACCCTGAAAACACACATACAAGTAACATTATATGGAATGAACAAGTTACATTTAAGAATATATATGCATATACATATACATATATATAGGCATATGTATATACATGTATGTATATGCATGTAAGTATGCAATAATAATTACTGAAAAAAAAGAGTTCATAAATTTGAAGGAGAGTAAGGAGGGCTTAATGGGAAAGTATGAAGGGAGAAAAAGAAGTAAGAAATGTAATTATAACCTCAAAAACTGTTCATGAGAATAGTACTTCAAATCATCAAGTTATATGTTCAAGTAATCATTGGGATCAGTCACCTGGATCTTACTAACTAGCACTGCCTTGGGCTACTGTTCCCCTTCTTTATAATTTGTTAGTACTAAAATCATCTACCCTACATATTTGTTATGGCAATTAAAAGAAATAAAATAGGAAAGCATCAAACATTCTGTATAACTCCTAGAAATGATTAGCAAATAGTTGTTGCAATATAAATTACTGTGTGCCATGAGTTATAATAGAGTCTCTATACAGTCTCATGACAGCTATAAATGACCAGCAGAGGAAAGTGTAGCAAACTTTGTTTAACAAATTAAGCTGACACTCAGACTCCTAGGAACGTCCTGATAAAAGGGAGAACAATGATTCAAAGCAGACCATTCTGCCTCCATTTCCTCCCTATATTGCCCCGTCTAATACGAGTTTCATACAAGAGCCCAACTTTTAGCTAAAAACTAAAAGCAAATAAATGAAACCCTGTTTCCCTGTTCTGTCAGCCACATATCAAGGGCCAATGTGTAGCTCTGGTACTGGAGCACACAGACACTTCCATCACTTCAGAACATTTTACTTAATAGTATTGTGCTGTTAACTTCTGCCTATGCTGCTTTAGTTACAATATGAAACATCTTTTCTAAACATTAAAATAAATCTTCATATATAAGTCACTTAGCCTCTGTGGGGATTTCCACAGAGCTTGAAACTAGAGGAATCATTCCTTGTAGTTGAGGCAATAATAGGAATAGTTGAGTAGGAATAGGAATAGCAAAGCCAATATGAAAATGTCCAATGATTCTCTACTTTCACAGACTGATGATATTTCTATAGTTCCCTGATTTCCCTCTGAGTTTCCGCAAGCTTTAAAGTGTCTTCAATATTTATTCTCAGTTTCTGTATATAATCCAGGTGAGCATCATTGTCTATGCCCATTAACCCTAATTATTTTTCCTTGGAAAGTTTTCTCCTATCTGAAAACCAAATGGCCTTTCTGTGCAATAATAATGACAGTCATCACCCTCTTTTCAGAGACTTCTCAGTTACTATAGTCTGGAAATTTAAAATGCAATGAACAAACAATAATGGCCGAACAAATAGCTACATAATTCAATATTCAAAACAAAATCAAGTATATTGTTTATTTGCAAAGAGTCTCTTTCACATAGAACCACCTTGGGTTTTAGAACATTTGGTGTATGAGAAATAAAGCTGGGAAATATCATGTATAGTAAAAGAATCATTAGGAATCATAGAAAGTATCGGACAGATATGGGATCAGCACCTTTGCAGTATCTTGAACACATTTCAACTATAGCTTCAACCACACTGTGTTAATCACCAGTATCCAAGTTCTCCATAGACTCTGAGATCATTGAAAGTATCTTATGATATTCTAAAATACATTCAGGCTTGTGAAAAGAAAAAAGCTAACAAATAACTACTGGGAAGCTAATACACTCAAGAAATACCATGGGAGGCCTCACCCTCCCTGAGGAGTGCATGTGGTGGGGAGGGAGGGTGAATGATTGGCGGGGAGAATGGGAGGACAGAAGGGAGGGGGATCTGGAATTAGTATATAAAATAAAATTGTTATTAATTTAAATAAAAATTAATTGAAACAAAAAAGAAAGATTGTGAATGGTCAGCAAGTGATACTTCTTGAGTTCTACTTCCTTTAGGAATTGTGGTTTGCAAGCCCATAATTTTTTATGTGTTTTCCTTTTTTTTTTTTTCTCAAGCAAACACATTTACAAGCATTTCATCGTCATGCATGAGAGAACAAAGAAAGGCATCTGGCCTTTACTCCTTTGGCACTGCCAAGCAAGGCTCTATGCATTCCAGGAACACACTTGGTCACAAGACAGCTTTTAGGCACAATAAGGAGAAGAAGAATCTGTACTTACCCTCCCGCCAAAATAGTCATAGTGTTCTAGTGCCGAAACCTAATTTTATCAGTATTTGGAATCAGATGCCTGTTATGCATACAGTATCTCACAGTTGTTTCTAAGCAGTGCCTGGGTTGAAAAGTCTTAAGGATATAGATTTCAAGGGCCCTCCTGTATTATCTAATCAACATTCTTTGAATTCAGATGTAGCATACTGAATACCAGTTGTAGGCCAGACATATTATCGTAAGCAAAAGACATATAATAGGCATAGTTCCAAGGAAGAAGGACCCAGTGACCAGAATTCCTGATTATGCCCAACAATTAGCAAATCAAAGATCATCTCTAAGGAACTATGTATTCCTTCAAGGTTAGTGTCTTGTCTGAAAAAGAGATCATCTAGATTTTTTTTCTTAATCCACAGAATGCCAGTACTGGGGCTCAGAGCTCCAGCTGCCTACTCTGAATTTTGAAGATGTGCTAAAAGAAGATGAGCATGCATACAAATGGCTCTCCAGCCTCAAGAAAGTGGGCATTGTGAGACTCACTGGAGCATCTGACAAATGTGGAGAGATCACAAAACTTGGGAAAAGGATTGGCTTCTTGTACCTCACATTCTATGGGTGAGTCTTCAAATGGTTTGGCTTCTGCCATCACAAATACAATTGGATCTATTCCCAAGTTGGAGTGGGCCTTACTTATAGGATAAATGCAACTGTTCTTATGCTTCCATTGTAAAGAACATTAAAAGTGAAAGAGACCTTCACAAGCCAACGTTGACACACCAGTAGCACACAGTCTTCCTCAGATGTGTTTGGTTTGGCCCATAAGATGTTGAAGGAAAAGAGCATTAGTTATCAACACTTTAAAATTAAGAGGCCTGAAATTTATGTGAACTGATCTTTTCTTGAAAAACCTGATCTAACAATACTACAGCCCAAACCTAGCAGGACAATAATCTACTGAGCATAAACAGGCGGCACCTTCCATAATTTGCTGAAGTCTTCCTCTGCAGAGCTACAATGCTGTGATATCATAGGATTATATTGTCCCTAGTGGAAAGTAAGATGCAAAGATGATTGGGGACATTTGATCATCTATTCTCAATCATTTTAGTGAGTTTTTCATAGCAAAAGGCTATGTCATATTTGGATATAGACAACCTATTTCCACCCATTAGCATATGGATTTACTTACACTATTAGTATATTTGATTTATATAAATGTATATAGTCCTTTCATGTTCAAAGCTTATGATACTGTGGAGATTGCAATAATCATAGACCAGTGAATGAGAACAAAGTATTTAAAATTATTACAAGCCTCTGTTATATTTTTCTTTAATTTCTTTAAAGTTTCTGAAATAGAGATTATGTTCCAGTTTGTAGGAAGAAGTATAAAACTCAAAGAACTAATTTGTAATCTAAGTTCACATGAGTAATAATAAAAGAGGCAAATTATAAATCTAGGTTTGCCTCTTCTTTATTGTTAATGACACAAAGAAAGTACACGAAAAGGTGCTGTGAATGAACTAAACAGAACACCTCAAAATAAATCACTTGCAAGTCATTTTGCTTAGTTTTCATTTATGAACAACAAATATTTGAGTCTATTCCAATGCACTTCACAATTTCATAATACTGACCAGTTTGGATGCTCTTTTCAGAGGTTCCTAGCTGCACCCAAACCACTCACCCATCTAACTGGGGGCCGGAATCTTAATCCTGATTTACGGTTTGACATTTGCTTTGTTTTGTTTCTACAGATCTTGTAAAGGGGCTTAATAGCTTGGCCACTGATCTAATATTGTGAAATTTTTTGGAATAAATAATAAAGGTCTGTTTTCAAAACAAATCATACCTGGTACATCACCTGACTCCATTTTTCCAAGACCTTCCCACCCAGCCCAGTGTGGCTTATTCTATCCCACCACACCTTCCCAGGATGATCAAATCTTCCCAAGATATCTCACACTGCACATATGTCAAGATATCCCTTTCTTGCCACCTCACAACTGTCCCCACAGATTTTTCTCCACATTTTCTGCAAGTTTTAATTCTCTAAACTCAGTAAGTCTCACAGAGTTTTGTTGTCATGCTGGTTTTGTTTTGTTTGCCTATTTGAGAATTGGATGTTACTGTTGGTGTTAAGAGAACGGGATAAATTGAGTATTTTCTTTGATGTTATCCTCTTTTCTGCTCCCCTTCTCAGGAATGTGGGAAAGAGATATTAAAGTTTGGGTGACATGAGACTTTTATTAGCATTCCAAATGGCACCTAAAATAGTATCGCTCAGCCTGAGCAACAAGTTGGAGTAGACCATTTTAAGATTTCAGATATCTGGGTGCTATCTTCAGAGATTTACTTTAAGATGAGTGATATTTGACGTCTGCATCAGGTCTATAAGAACTCAGCAGATGATCCCCATGTGCAATCAAAGTTAGGAACTTCTAAACATACACAGTAAGATTTTGAGTGCCATGCAACCTCTGAACTCTTACTGACATGTGTTACAAAAGTCCTTTATTATATTCTTCTAAAATAAATAACCACTCTGTAGCTTGGAAAATTTTATGCTTAAAAAACACCTACAATAGCTATTTTAGAGAATATTGAGAATGGCTAGTTTTAGCTCTAGGCTATCATCTCAACAGTTAATTGGTTTATAAAATAAAAAACAGTATATTACAGATATTCATACATTCTTTGTATATAGTAGACAGAGATAAATGCTTAATGACAAATGCATGCCTACATATTTTTAAAGGGCTACTGAATATCAGAAAAATATGGTAATTTTTGTAGCATTTCATAATCATAAACTCACATTCAACTAAATAAAATGGTAATCAATTTGATGACAAAGTACACATCAGTGTCTACATCTGCATTTTCTCATATGATTGTCATTATTCTGCCGGTCAGTCTGTCAGCCCATCTTCTAGACAATATAGTTTTCATGCAACCATGTGCAACACTCAACAGCATTAATACCCCAATAATGGAAGCTTTCCTGGAATAAAAAGTAAGGATATAAAATAAAAGTAATCTTTTCAAGATTTAAATCTTGATTTAAAGCAATTCATTTTATAAAGAATAGAGACAAAGACTCTTACTCCTCCCATACCAACAAAAATAAATTATTGAACTTACAGAAGCCCTTTGGGGATATATAAATAAATTGTCAAAGAATTTATTTTAACTTTATAATATAATTTAACCCAGTCGTTCTAAGCTATACTTTTTCTGAATAGTGCCATATTCCATGATTACACATTAGAATATGAAGAATATATCATATTTGGTAAATCCTAAAGAAACAATTGTTGCCAATGAAACAATGTCTTTCTTGAATATCAGTATATGTAAGAAACTAGGCTAGGCATTTCTTTTAAACTGGGCTTGAATTTTATCTATAGAAAATGATGTTTGCTGGTTACTATACATGGGTGAATATAAACACATCAGTTAGCTTTCTTTAAATAATCTAAACAAATAAAAATTCCATTGACACCAAAGATCAGACTTCAGTTTCAATTTATGTCCCAAGGGGACAAATACTCTTTCAACATAGTGCAAAGTAATCCAAAGTAGAACCAAAGTAGAAACAAAATGGTCATTACAGAAAGTAAATTTAGGGGGTGGTAAGATTGCTCAATAGTTACTATTCTTGAATAGTGCCAGAATTTGTTTCCCAGCACCTATATTGTTGGGCAGCTCACAACCATCTGTAACTCCAGCTCAGGAAATCCAACAGCCACTATTGGACTCCACGGGGACCTGTATGCTTGTGCATAAACCCACGAAGACACACAAATACTCCTAATTTAATTTATGTATGCTACCATATGTAAGTATGTATGGCATTCATAAATGCCTGTTTAATTGATTACTTGATGCTATGCTTCATCTGTTCCTCACCCACATTATTCCAACTCAGACACATCCCATTCCTGCTCATGCCCGCAACAGACTAAACTAAGACATCTGTATCTTATTGCCACCAACATTCAGAGCTCCTGCCCATGAAAATGATGGGTAATCAAGGTCCGGTTTTTAGGAGCAGCTTAGGGCCTATACTGCAGAAGCTTGTGAGGGATGATGGCAGCCACAGTCATCTCAGTTTGCTCAGAGTTGCTTCTTCCCCAATTCTTTTTCAAGTGACACAAACCCCTTGCTCTTTCCATCCCCTATCTGTTATTCTCTTGACAGACACTGGTGCCAAACATTTTAGGGTTGGTTTTGTTTTTTGCTACATTATGTTTGTTTGGTTCAATGGAGCTGTTTGTTTGTTTGATTGATTGATTGATTGATTGATTGATTGATTGACTGATTGATTGATGTTGCTCTTCTTGTCTTCTTAACTTAGCCAGATAAGCTTTTTCATTCTCCCTTCCAACAACCATTCCTGGTGCCTGCTCCTTGGTCCGCCTGGAAGCTTCGTGAGCTGCAGGGAAGGCATCTTTCTCAGCCGAGCCCTGCTTCATGAGATTATTACCAGTACTTTCTTCACAGGCACAGGCATTATGATAGAAAAGAGCATCTAATTATTTCTCATTCAAATGAGAAAAGAAAAACTGTACATTATTTCCTCCATTAATTCATAACATAAAATAATTTTTGCTTTTTTGTTGAATAGTCTGGTTTTAATTATAACAAGTTCAGTATAAAAGAAAATAAACACAATTGTAAGCTATCCCTATTTTTTTTTTTTTTTTTGCTAATTATGTGACTACAAAACCTGACTGGTTATGTCAGGTTATCACTATTTACATAAATGCATTTGTGTAACAAAGCAAGAGAGGAAAAGAATTAATGGGAAAGTGGTCCAGTCACCCTGCTGTGACTGTACTAGTCAGGGTCACATTTGAAATAAAGGTGTAGCTATCACTGCCTTGTTCATATTGAGCACCAGAAAGTAGAACAGAAAGGGCAAAGGCTTTCAACCACAGCTAGCTGGACTACTTTCCAGAGTGAAGCCAAAATTGCAGATTTATAGTTCTGGGTTTTTGCTTTTCTGAAACTATTTTATTTGCTGGGGGGAGCAATTAGCACACATAACAAGGACTAGACTGCATGAATAATGACCTAAATTATTCTGAATGACCTAAAACATTCTGAAGCTAACTTCAGGAATAAGATTAAGAAGATAAGGCACAGAGAGAAACGGGGAAAAATAAACCAGATTTTGATGTTTGTCAAGTGTTATCTTATTGCTAAATAACACTTACAGGAGCCCTTTTTGGTCAAAAAATATAAATGCTTTGCAATACTTTCTCCAAAGTCTTTAGAAACAAAGACCTGAACACTCCAGGGCATCCATATTAAATTATTTCCCAAAAAGCTCTCCCCAGAACAAACAGAGAGTTTAATCACAGATTTGCTCTAGACTACTTGTAAGTGAGAAGTCCAGCTAAGCCTGTCATATAATTTCCCATATCTCTACCTCTTCTCTGCTGAGTGTTTTAATCCCCACTGCGTCTTCTGAGATCCTAGGATGAAAGTTTGCTGGAAAGAGAATCAAACACTGCAAGTACTGCCCAGTTTCACATCTGCACAAGAGCTTTGCTTGCAGACCTCATCTGATGAATAAAATCAAACAAAAATAAATAACAAATAAATAAATGTTTCTAGTGGGCTATCTGTCAAGTGCACCAGCATAGCAGCTAAGAACTAGATCACTGAAATGGCATCTGGGGATCTCAAGAGAAGAACCTTCCCAGCATCCACTGGACTTCTGCTGGTGTTTCAAAAGACATCTGTGAAACAGCTCAGCAACATTTCACACAAGGGGTTGTGTTAGAGATTGTGGATATAGGAGTGAGATGGTCACTGCCCCTGGCACCCATTTCCTTACTCATCTTCCCCCACCATTAGCATGGTTGACATGCATGTTACCAGGAAAACAATTCTAAAGTGTGGGAATGAAATGGAGAAAGAAAAAAACGAGCTGCCCCATTTTGTTGAAATGTCTCTCCCAGAAACAACTTAGGCAAGGGCTGGGGGTGGCTACATAGCCTGTCTTGAGTAAAAATAGTTTGTGGTGTATGGAAACCAACCTAGAAGCGATTCAGACTTGAGAGGAAAACAAAGAAAACTTGTCTGAGTTCTGAATTTAGTTGTAATCCTATCCTACTTTGAAAAAAACTGAACCACTGGTACTTCATAATGAGTTATTTTAACCATAGCACTGACTATAACGATTGAGTAGGAGGAAAGCCTTGAAAGTGAGTATCCTAGCGAGTACTAGGGTTTCTTAGGCAGGATAACAATGAGTTCTGTTCCTGCAGACATTGTGACCTCTAGTTCATGATTTTTGCCAAGAAATGGCCCCTGGGGTTCCCTTTGTGGTATTAAATTTCACAGTAATTAATGTTGCTGCCAGCAAAACCACTTGACTATGAGGTCATCTCATGAATGGAAGGAAAAGTAATTTCTGTGTCCCGCACTCCTTAGAAATCATTTGAGGAAATGTGTGAGAAGGTCTGTGTAGGCAGTCACTTCTCCACAATTGCTCTGGTGCCCATGGCCACCTCAGTTGCTGTCTATGCAGGTCAGGACAAGCTGTTGTCACTGAGGCAAGGAGATAAATGAGTAATTTAAGCATTTTTATCATTTAAGTATTCAACTCAGTTCTTTGCAATCAGTATTTTGAGTCCTCACAAGTCTAGTAATTATTATTATTATCCATTTTACAGGAAAGAATCTGAGGCACACAAATCGGGCTGCAAACACAGGGTTACTTGCCCTAACAGCCACCTTTCTATCTTTGCAGCATTCTACCATGGCAGCTTGATTTCCTGAATAGTTTGCACTACTGCAATTTTTGGCTGTCAAATCTGGTTTCTGGGGCTGGGGAGACGGTAAAGTTATTGCTGAACAAGCATGAGGACCTGAGCTCAGATCTCCAGATCCCACATTAAAAAAACCCAAATATGAAATATAATGCTCGTCTTGGGAAGGCAGAGGCACAAGGATGCTGAAGCTTGCTTGCTAGTCAGTCCTGCTGAAGCTTTGAGCTCAAGGTTTAATGGAGGACCCTTTCTCAGTAAAATAGATGGAAAGTGATTAAGATGATACCTGACTTTGACCTCTGACCTACACACATATCTACACACACACACACACACACACACACACACACACACACACACACACACATGCACACTCTCATTTACATACTCTCTCACATATTCACACCTATTTACACACTCCCACACACATATACACACACTCTCTCACATACACAGTCACACTCCCACACACATTCACACACCTATTCATAATCACTCATACATAATTCATACACACCCACACACATTCTCTCACATGCTCAACATATAAGCACACATATACTCTCACATACACACTCTCACATATAAGTAAGTAAGTATGTAAGTAAGTATACACTCACATACTCATACCTAATTCACACACACACACATACACACCCATATTCATACACTCTCTTTTTCTCTCTCACACACACACTCATACACACCACATTTGCAGTGGAGTTATGTTATTCTGTTTCGCAGTGCATTGAATTTTTAGTCATTGATAAAGAAGGCCTTTCAGAATTCCTTTGAAATAAATTTTTGTAATTCTTGTTTATAGAGTTACAAAATTTTGCAGGTGGCAAGCCATTTTCTATTCCTACCTATCTTCATTAAAAAAAAAAATGGTTTTTAAAAAATCTGCCAGGTGGTGGTGGCTCACACCTTTAATTCCAGCATTCGAGAGGCAGAAGCAGACTGATTTCTGTGAGATCCAGACCAGCCTGACTACAGAGTGAATTTCAAGAAAGCCAGGGCTACACAGAGAAACCCTGTCTCAAAATAAACAACAACAACAACAACAAAAACATAGCCTGGGAAGTCGTGCACTTCCCAGCACTCAGGAGGCAGAGGCAGGCAGATCTCCATGAGTTTGAGGCCAGACTTGTCTACAAAGTTACACAGAGAAACCCTGTCTTTAAATAAATAAATAAATAAATAAATAAATAAATAAATAAATAAATAAATAAATAAATAAAATTTTAAAAAACTGAAATTTTATTCTTTCCAATGATTTTTAAAATGTATAAATTTAGCATATGTAATGTTGTGATAAATGTATACCTTTGAAATGGTTAATACAAGAAATTAGTTTACATATTCACCTCCTTACAGATAGTGAGGGGTGTGTATGTGTGTGTGTGCACATGCCAGCTGGATATACTTGATAATTTATGCCTCAGCAAACTGCATATACACATGAACAAGTGTAGTGAAAATACTGGAAATCTATTATAACTGAAAAGTTGTACTTGACTTTTAGATTTATTTGCTTGTTTTTATATGTACAAGGTTTTGCGTGTGTGTGTGTGTGTGTGTGTGTGTGTGTGTGTGTACCTAGAGGATGGAAGAGGGCATCTAATCCCCTGGAAGTGGAGTTGTAGACAGTTAGTAGACACCATGTGGGTGCTAGGAACCAAACCTGGGTCCTCTGCAAGAACAGCCAGTGCCCCTAACTGCTGAGCCATCTCTCAGCAGTTTTGTATTTTAATCAATGTCTGTCCCTTCCTTCTCCGCTACTTCATAGTAACCATCATGTACTCTTCATTACTGAATTCACTTGGTGAAGTATAACATGGTCATAGCAAAGTCACATAAAATACATACACAGCTGAAAGAATTATCACCATGCAAGCGTTCTTAAACACAATTCAGGTCAAACAATAGAACACTGCAGCCACCTCAAACCCCATCCATATATCTTGAGCTAAACCAACCTTCTGGGACCACAGTATTTGCTTCCTTGATGTCCTGGGTTAGTGTTGTCAATCCATGTGTGCATTCCTTTGCACTACTATTCACTTTCTCAGCTTCCTGGGTTTACTTGTTTGTTTTTTATCTTTTTTAAATCTGATGTCATTAGTCTGAGTACATATAAATTTGCTGCTTAGCACAGCATCTTTTTCATTGGACCTGTTTTTATTTTGCTTTTCTGAACCCCAGCCTCTTATAAATATCTCAGGAAAGACCCATGGGAACAATATTCTCTGAATTCTTGAATGCTGACAGCAGCTAAAGGCTTCTTCTGCTAGAAAACTGGCCCAGCTAAATAAAGAATTCTTGGTTCACTCATGTTTAAAAAGTTGGGAGAGTTTTATTGGTAATCAGATTTTGTTTCCTTGTGAGTAATGTGATATCTCTACCTGGATAGCGAGAGATTTTTTTTTTCTTTGAAGTCTGCTCATTTCACATGCCATATTTTGCTGTGTGTTGTTCTGGGGTCAGTTTTCCTTTTGAAATGTTGGGTTGTTTGGGGGGGTTTTGTTTTTGTTTTTTTCTTCTCTATTTCTTCTCTTCCTTTGTCTGGAGTGCTCCCTTATGAGACTCCCATAGTGTATGCATTCACACATTCAGCCCTCCTTACTGCCATCCACTGGAACTGGAGTTGTTAGCCACCAGATGTGGGTGTTGGAAGCAGAACCTAGGTCTTCTGCAAGAGCAGTCAGCGCTCTTAACCACTGAGGAGCTATCTCTCTAGCCCTCTTTACTTAGCTTTTAAATGTACCTCTTTTTTATGTCCTAGAAACCTAAACACATTGCCTGCTGCATACATTCAATTTCTCACTGATTATAGTTTAGTCTTCACTTGTGTATTCTTTTTCTTTTCTAAATATGCCATTCCATATTTGAGTATCTATTTCTGATGGAGGTTATTCTTTACATATTGAATCATTTCATTAAAGACTATTGGCTCATTAGAAGTGGTTAGAAGTAGGAAAAAAATGCATACTAGAAAACTGTGGGTCTGGAGAGACAACAATTAAGATTAAGAGCTCATGCTCCTCTTCCAAAGGAAGAGCCCAGCACCTAACTCACATGACATGCAAGTTCATGTAACTCCAACCCCAGATGATCTGATAACCTCTGCTAGTCTCTGCAGGACTCTGCACACATGTACACCTGTGCACACATCCCCAGAGATAACAATAATAGATCTGTTTGTTTTGTTTTTGAAAGATGGCCCCACTGTGTAGACCAAGCTGACCTTAAACTCAGAGATTCTTATTTTAAAGTCCAGTGATTAAAGATGTGAGCCACCATACTTGGCTAAAATAAAGCTTTTTTTAAAAAAAAAAAAAGGAAAATATGATACTGTCCATCTTTAAAAGGTCATGTCCACCTGGCAGGGGTTGTCAGTACTATATTATCTTACTGCTTATGCTGTTTTCTTCCTCACAAACCTCACAATGTTCTGTTGCTAGTTTCACAAGTGATTAAACAATAAAAACGAAAAGCTATGAGAAAGGAGAGAACCTGAACTTATGGTTTTAAAGCTCCATTTCAACACTATAACTCATAACTTTCTAAAGCGGCTTGTTCTTCTCCTGAACTGTTACCTGTACAACTGTCTTCCCTTTGTTGTTGATGGTGATATATTGCTCAATGTGGAGACAGTTCTTCAGAAAGAAGCTATGTCATATAATAGAGACTTGTTGAGTCGATCTCTAAAATTCATGATTACTTGATCCCATACCATACTACAGACTTTTTAAACTCAACTATTCTAGAATGAGGGTCATCCCCTCATTTCACCACCATCCTCCCCCACTGACTTATTGTGTTAACAGTCAATACCTTTTAATTATCTATGCAGACAAAGCTGTCCCCCAAAAGAAAGTCAGATTCTGTGTTCCTAGCTGTACATTTCCTAGGTCTACTATGCTATTATCTTAAATCCCAAGCCTATGCTTTAGTTGTTAATTTTCTGATGGTACAGAAAACAGGGGAATGTGTTGAATGGCAGCATGAATTCACCTCAAGTATGCAGTGAAAGTCCAAACTTTCAAACTATAGGGATTCTCTATAGGTCAAAACCCCATAGTTCTTCAAACATTAAATTGAGAGAACAATTTGAAGAAAAAACCTATAGATCAGAGACTTAAAAGAGAGGCAAGGATGACAGCTCAGCAGATAAAGTAATTACTGTGTAAGCATAAGGGCCAGCAATCAGATTCCAGGATCCACATGAATATTGTGTGGGCATAGAGGCTTGCCAGCAATTCTAGTTAGTGTTCAGAAAGTAGAGACAGGAGCAAGCTGGCAACTAGACTGGCCAAATCAGTGAGCAATGGTTTCAACTGAGGTAATCTTTAGTTGTGATTGTGAAGACTACCAATGTCAATCTCTTGCTTCTACACATATATACAAGCACTTGCACAACATGTTGAACATGTATACATACACACACACACACACACACACACACACACACACACATACACACACACATGCAGAAAGTGAGATGCTTAAAAGATATAATAAATATAACAAGTATGTTTCTAAACAAGGTTAAGCACAATGTTGATGTATATTTGGGTTATAAGACTATAGTGAAGTGCAAAAAGTGGTAACTATTGAATTTATGGTAGTGGTTACTCTGGAAGGAAGAAAAATGATTATGACTGGGATAGGTTATGTGTAAGACTTTCCATTTTATTTTGTCACCTAAGTAGTAATTTCAATAGTATAGTAAAAATCATTTTCCATTTGGAAAAGGAATAAATCGAAGATGCTAGCTTTTGTCACCACTGTTAAATATATTTCTGGTTGTTTCAGATAAATACAGTATGGAGATAAATAGGGTACTGATAGATGATAGAAGATAGGTAGATTATAGATAAATAAATAATGATCTGTAGATTAGAATAGATTAGATAAATAGATGATAGATAATAATTAGATTGTTAAGAAAAAGAAAGATAGATAAAGAAAAAAAGAAAGGAAATGAAATCTAAAAAATCTGCTACCACAACTAATAACTCAAATCAGCAAAGTTGCAGGGTACAAGATGAACAAGTAAAACTTAACTGTAGCTACATATACCAACAAAGAGCAATCTGAAAAGTAAATTAAGCCAACTGAAATTTAAAATAGAATCTAGGTGAATAAAATATCAAATAATAAATGCAACCAAGGAAGTAAAAATCATACAGAGAAATGGATTTGTAGCTACTATACCAAAAGTGTACTGGCCGCTCTTGCCATAAACACAGATTCAGCTCCCAACACTCAACACTGGGAAGTTCTCAACCACCTGTAACTCAAGTTCCAGATGACTTGATGCCCACTTCTGGCCCTGAAGGCACTACATGTAAATGGTGCTCATACTCAGAAATGCATATATAAATATATATTATACATAATATGAATAAGTCTTCTTTACAATTACAAAAAATGCAAAAGAATCTATGCAATACATGGAAGTTTTCACAAATCAGATTTATGACAATTGCCTGGCATCCTAGCTATATAATGAACTATTAACAAAATTTATGACTCAATCTAAAAATAAGAAATTTGGGTAAATAATTCTCTAAAGATGCATAAATGCCCACCAAGCACATTATGAGATATTCAATATAACTTGTCATTAGGAAGATACAAATCAAAACCATAAAAATATAACATTAACTGGGTATACTATGATAACAATGTTTCTAAAACCAGGAACTGTGAAGCTGTGAAGTCTAGGTATGGGCGTGAGGGATTTAAAAAAAAAAAAAAAAAAAAAAAACAAGCTTTGCTACTCAGAATGAAAATGGTACAGCTGTTACAGAAAATAATTTGGCCATTCTTTAAAGATATAACACTGAACAATTAATTGCATGACCTTCCATTGTGCTCTCATGGATATATCTAAAAACTAGAAGCAGGTGTTCAAATATGTACACGTGCACATGTGTCCAGACTGGCACTGCATGTAACAACCAAAAAGCAGAGACAGCCCAAATGGACACACCAATGAAAAATAGAAAAGCACATTGCGTTCTCTCCATACAAGTAATGCAGGATTTAGCCACCCAGCAGAACACAGCAGGATGTTTCAGTAATAAAGGAAAAGTGATGTGATAAGATGTGCTCCAACACTGTGAATGGGTCTTGAAAACATTATGCAGACTGAAAAAATGTCAGGCACAAAAGGACAAACACTGCACCATCTCTCATGTATTAAATATTCAAAATGGGTAAATACATAAAGACAGAGAGCAGATCAGTGGTTCTCAAGGATCTAGAAGAGAACAGAATAAGAAAAAACTGTACACTTAGACAAGAGCTTTAAACTGTCACTTTTCTATTGCTGTAATAAGACACCATGAACAAAGCAACTTACAGAGGAAGAGTTTATTTGGGCTTCCAGTACTAGAGGGATAATAATCCATTGTGGCAGCATCAGCAGGCATGGTGGCAAGAACAGCAAACTCAGAGCTTAGAGAAAAGAACAAGTAGAATGAGGTCTTAAGCTCTCAAAATCTACCCTTGTAGAATAATTCCTTCAGTGAGACCATGCCTCATAAACCTACCAAATAGCACTATCAACTGGGGACCAACTGTTCTGGTATCTGTGCCTATGGGGGACATTCTCGTCCAAGCCACTAAACAGTTTTAGCTATGAATGACCAAATGTTTTTAGATTCACTATGCTGAGTAGTGATGCTACCATTTAGACATTCTAAGTGCCACGAACATGTTCACTTTTTAAATTGTTCATTTTATTCTATATGAATTTTCCATAGCAAGTCATATAGGCTAATCTTTAAAAAGAAGTCTCATATTCCCATATTCACCTCTACCAATTCTATAGGAGAGACAATGTGTATTGTTCTTTTGTGTCTTGACAGGAGAAATACAGAAATGCCAGTTCTGAAATAGTCACTTAAGAGACAGGTTGAACTCTTTTCTGACTCTTGGTCATTATGTTAATTATTTCATAAAGTGGAAAGTTTCCATTTCCCCTCACAGAGCAAAAGCATTATAGCACATTTCCTCTGGCTTAGAGTCAAACTTTTAAAACACATGTTTCTTGTATTTTGCAGGCACACTTGGCAAGTACAGGACAAGATTGATGCCAACAATGTGGCTTATACAACTGGGAAGCTCAGTTTCCACACTGACTATCCAGCCCTCCACCATCCACCTGGGGTAAGGTGAGCTTCAGCACATTTTCCACAGGCCAGGCCAAAGAAAAATGTTTTTCTGAACTGTCTAATTTATATAGTCCACCACTGGATTTATCTTATGTACATCTTCTTTTCTGAAACAAAATCTGAACTCACACACATCTCATGCCTAAGTCCTGAGCATCCTTACTTTTTAAGAAGAGACATTTTTCACTCATCTTTTTGAAATTCAGTTCTTTGTTTCTTCTTGGAAATAACTATTGGAGCATTTTGCTTTGCCAAGATAGATTTTAAGACAGCAATATTTCTTGAGATGTTTCTGCACATATACCACTCCCATGAGAATTAAAAATGAATTAAATGTGGAAACACAGTGTGAAGTCACATGCCCATCATTTGTACCAGCAAAAAAATTTAAAACTTTACAAGCTGGTTTTTTTTTTCTAATGATTCAATTGATAAGTGTCCACTGCACAAACAGAAGGATCTGCATTCAGATGCCTGTCACCCAGGTAAAAAGATGTGGGTGGGTATATGTTTCTGTAATGCCAGCTCTGGGGCATGCTAGCCAACTAGTGAGACTGATTAGTGAGCTCCAGGTTCAGTGAGAGATCCTTTCCCTAAAATAAGGTAGAGAGTTATTAATGAAGATACTGATGTTGCCCTGTGGTGTATGCATGCATGAGTGCACATGAGCACATGCACAGAGAGAGGGGGGGGGAGAGAGAGAGAGGGAGAGGGAGAGAGAGAGACCTACCCAATTTAACAGCTTAAAAGAACAGCCAATAGAGGAAGACCACTTGGCATCCTGCTCCAACCTACTCATGCACACATATGTATCTTCTCATCACACATATGCACCACACAAACACAAGGTTGAACTGATAGACAGTACATGTGAAATTAAAAGCTTAACAAAATATTTCTGGGGCATGCGACTCAATGGTAAGAGTGCTTGACCAGCATATATGAGGCTCTGGATTCAATCCCTGATAGTGACAAATAATAATAATGAATGCTTATTATTTTAATAAACACCTAAATATGCAGCACATACGTTTTTACTATCCGAGCTGTGCTCAGCTCATCAGTTATTGTTTTCAGTCATCTAGCTCTTGTCAGCTGCTAAGATGGCTACAAAATAACTCATGTCAGATGATACTGAGATGGTTTGCCTCTGCTCCCCCTAGCCTATCATCTTTTAACAGGCTAGCCTAGGCTTTCTCACATGGCAGCTGGCAACATTTTGCTTGGGGAAGCCAAACATGTGTTGAGTTCTTGGGACCTTGGCCAGTAATTACCATAAGGTCTCTTCAGTGATATTTTATTGATCAAAGCAATTAATGAGGTTAGCCCAGAACGGGGGAAGGGAGGCGAGGGGGGGGAATAAAAAAAGTAGGATGCTCACATGAAAAACTGCAAAAACGCATTGTAAAGGGATGTTGGCAGAAGGAGCAGAGCAACGATAATGGTGCTGGAAGCCCTCTCCTACCCCACGCACAAGTTTTCTTGCCAAAGAAGATGCATGGTATATAACAGTATCCAGGAGATTACTGACTGGACACTTTCTCTCTCCATCTTTACAAATCATCATCTTTCAAACCAAATACATTTTTATGAAATCATTATTTTCTTAAACCAGAAACCATATGGTCAGGAGATTAAAGAGAGTGTAGCCCTCAGCTTTTAGCTACATTGAACATACAAATCTATATCATCAGAGGTAAATCAGAAGTTGGGCGATTCTTGAGTTAATTAAGAATAAATGAGCCAAAAAATCAAAATGAATTCCTTTTGGTCATCATCTTATCTGAACGTGTTTTCTCTGGGCCCTGCTTCTTACACATAGTTCTTGCCAGAATTAGTTAGCTAAGCTAGTGTAATATTTGGCTGAATATGCTTTAAACTATTATATTGATTGTAAAAAACAAAAACCACAGGGTTTCTCTGAACCAAACAATGACAGATAGATGACCCCTGTGATCACCTTTTTGCTTGGGAGCTGGAGAAGAGGAACAGTCAGCATTGTTCTGAGTGTGGTATGGTGATACCAAACCACTCAACGCATTCCACCTGCTAACAATTGCCTGGAGACATTAACTGTAGAACAACTTTAAAAATTGGAGTTGAATAAATGAAAGTCCTACTTGAACTTTTAAATTGTGTTTTACTCTTTCAAAATTTAAGTTTGTTTCTACATTAAAACTGAAATCCTAAGAAAAAAATTATTAAATGGCTTCCTATATATACCTGAAGTATAATACAGTATTTTATGCCTTCATGGAGTTTTCTGTTTCTTTACATGCTCTCTCTTAGAAGTCCTTTAAGGTTGACAAGCTTGATCATGCCCTGCAGTGTTAAATGAGGACATAAAGGATAACTACTAACAATTGAGGAACCTGAACTTGAACATACATCTCTGCCTAGATTTTTACACACCAGCATGCTCCAGAACTGGAGTTACTAACTTCCATAGTCTGTAATGTGATAGGTTATTTGTAGACATTGTTATATTTTACACAACTATCTTCAAGGAAAGTAACTGGACCTTGTACTTATTTATATCTCAAAACCTAAAGCATCGTGTGCATGAACAGAGGCAGGAGAGATCTGCTCTAAAGAAGCCACAGAGTGAAGCATGCCAAAGGAAGTATCCAAGACCAATGACTTTCTGTGGCATGACCCCTGGCATGTTTTCATTCTAACAGATGGACACACATAGGCCACCTGTCTTATTGTGCACCTTCCATTTTGAATTATGAAGAGTTTTTAATACCAAAGTTTGATCTTTTCTTTAACAAATAGAAAAGGTAAATGTCCTTTTCAGTATATTTGAAATGATCTGGAAAATGAGTTTCCTAGTGAGGGTTCAGATTGATCAGGATGAGGAGACATAGCTTAAATGATACACAGATGTGGCTTTGCTCACTTTTTTCTCTGGGCCAAAAGTCACATGCTTCCATAAGGAAATATTTAGAAAGAAATTTTTTTATTCTGAATGATTTATGTGAAATAAAATTGGATTTTATACATGACAGGAGTATATTTAGTTTTTGGATTAGTGGTGGAAATGTTGTCAGGCTTCATAATCTGTTTTCTTTTATAAGATTGTATTAAAATATAACTACACAAAAAGGAGATATTATTTGGCCTAGTCATATGTGAAAGATATCAACTGGCCTTTTTAAAAACCATTTGAATCAGTGGGCTCATTACAACAAAATCTAAAAGAATAGAGCTGCTGTGATTCTCCTGAGGACAGAGCTGTGTTCATGCTGTGTCTTTTGGAACCCTGCAGACTTGCAGCTGACATGTCGGTCTCTTTTTTGTTTCATCACATTGCCTGATCTCTTCTTGCCCTGCTGAAATGAGTTTTCTAACATAGCTTGATCAAGAGGTACACATATTTTCAAGGTGAAAGTTTGTCTCCATTTAAATATTGAATCATTATTTATTTGTTCAAGATATCTTCCAACTTTGGGAAATAAGCTGACTCTTTCCATATATGCACATAAACACCTAAGATTGGATTTCTTTCCTTTTGTTTTTTTGAGACAGGATTTCTCTGTGTAGCCCTGGTTGTTCAGGAAAACGCTTTGTAGACCAGAGTGGCCTTGAACTCACAGAGATCTGCCTGCCTTGCCTCTGACTCCTAAATGCTGGGATTAAAGGCATGTACCACCACCATCTAGCGAGATTAGATTTCTAAGAGCTCTATAAATGGACTCCCTGAAAAAAGAGGGACTTTCTTTGTTTTGAATTTATGGCAAATGGGCCAAAGTTTAAATACCATCTTTATCAGCATATTAAGTGAATTTTTAATTATGAACATTAACACCTCTGTGTTTCAATTACTCCATCTGTAAAATGAAGGCAAATTTATCAAATTCTAAGTACTATTATAAAAAATAGTGTACATGACACAATTATCATTTGAGAGCAACTTGTGTATAAAATCATAAAACTTGCAAAAACCCCTGTGGCTCAGTGTATAAAGCACATGCCAGGCATGTAAGAGGACCAGAGTTTGGATCACCACATTGCAATCCTCCAGTAATTTCAGTACCTACAGAAACATCTACCAAGGATTCCCTGATCAACCTGCTTTGCTAGCTAGCTTATTAGTGAGCCCTGTATTCACCTAAAAGAAAAGTTTCATCAATGAATAAAGTAGAGAATAATGGAGGGAAACCCCTATTGCTAACCCCAGACCTCTGCACACATGTGCACATGTTCACACATACCACACATATATGTACCCCCACGCATGTAATCATGCATACACCACATACAGACATGTGCAAAAATAAATATTAAATACAATTTTAAATTAAATTATTTAGTCATAATAACTGTATCTCATATACAGTGCCCATGTGGGACTGGTAATTACTGTATTACACAACAAAAAAGAGCATATCCATCACTACAGAAAGTCTTGAGGACCACTGTTCTAAACCTCATGTGGAGAAAACCAAGCCAAATGAATGTTTTTCTCACTAATCTCACTAACACTGATATCCACCCAAACGTGGATATCTGGTCACATTTTATTCTTTCATGGTATGAGAAATCAGTGAGAAAATAAAATGTATTAGAATCAGTAAAAGTGAAGTTTTCCCAACAGAAAAGGCTCTAAACTTAGGTGCTCAGAATCACCCAACCTAAATTAACCTACCAAAAGGAGTCACAAAATCAATGATAAACTCTCTTCACAAAACAATTCTTTTAGTTTTCCTGTTTTGATTTTCCAGTGGTAATGTGTTCACTGTGTTCAGTTAAAACATAGCCCAATTGATACTTCCCCCATTTGGTTTGCTATTTCTGGTGTTTCTTGTATTTACCGATCTTGTATTTACCTGGCTGAAGTCCCAACCAACTTCATTGCCTTTGTATCTTCCAGTCTGAACCACATGGGAAGAAAATCAAGCCAAATGACCTATTTCTCCATGTCTCCTTACAGGTTCAGCTTCTGCACTGCATAAAGCAAACAGTCACAGGAGGTGATTCTGAAATTGTAGATGGGTTTAATGTGTGCCAAAAGCTCAAGGAGAAGAATCCTCAGGCATTCCACATCCTGTCCTCCACCTTCGTGGATTTTACAGACATTGGGGTGGATTACTGTGATTTCTCTGTGCAATCTAAACACAAGATAATAGAGTAAGTAGTCTTATAAATTTCCTATATTTGAAACAGTTTTAAACTACAAAGCTTTGGTTTAATATTTTGCTAGAAGAAAAGAAGAAGAAGAAGAAGAAGAAGAAGAAGAAGAAGAAGAAGAAGAAGAAGAAGAAGAAGAAGAAGAAGAAGAGGAAGAAGAAGAAGAAGAGGAAGAAGAAGAAGAGGAGGAGGAGGACAAGGAGGAGGAGGAGAGGAGGAGGAGAAGAAGAGGAAGAGGAGGAGGAGGACAAGGAGGAGGAGGAGAGGAGGAGAAGAAGAAGAGGAAGAGGAGGAGGAGGACAAGGAGGAGGAGAGGAGGAGGAGAAGAAGATGAAGAGGAGGAGGCAGAGAAAAGAAGAAGAAGAAGAAGAAGAAGAAGAAGAAGAAGAAGAAGAAGAAGAAGAAGAAGAAGAGGAGGAGGAGGAGGAGGAGGAGGAGGAGGAGGAGGAGGAGAGGAGGAGGAGAAGAGGAAGAGGAGGAGGATGACAAGGAGGAGGAGGAGAGGAGGAGGAGAGGAGGAGGAGAAGAAGAGGAAGAGGAGGAGGCGGAGAAAAGAAGAAGAAGAAGAAGAAGAAGAAGAAGAAGAAGAAGAAGAAGAAGAAGAAGAAGAAGAAGAAGAAGAAGAAGAAGAAGTGTCATTGAAAAGTCACCAAACAACATGAATTTTGTTCTCAATCAATATTAGATTTTTGGGTAACTAAGAATTAATGCACACTTCATTTTTAAGTATAAATTCTGCCTTGTCAATGAGATTGATTATAGCTGTTAGAAAGTGTACAATTGGAAGTGAAAGAATATAAAAGAAAATAGATAGATCCAGGAGTTAAGTCTGGTCAACCAGAGGCTATTGGTTTTTGCTTCTGAGCTTTGCCATCTTGTTGGCTTCATTTTCAGAGATAAATCTCACAAGCTCAAAGTTTTTCATCATCCTTCCTGCTAGCAACCACAGCACAAGGATAGCATTTTTATTTTAAAAACAATGCCACATCTGGATGACTCCCTGCCCAGTCTTGTCTAAATCTGTCCATGAGGCAATCACCAGGATGACCTACCAGGAGGTTGCAGAGTGCTGCTTACCCATAGCTGGATCCCATGTGCAACTCTGGAGTAGAAACTGCCTCATTTTAGTCACATGGACTAAAAATGAAACACCCCTCAGAGAGTTCTAAGTCGGCAGAAACCATATGTATTTCCTACGTAGACAATTTAGTTTTTTCTTCTTATAAATTTCAATGTGAGTACATGATGAGAAACATCTTATTTTCTTTGACAGGTTTGGTCCTTCATTACTTTTTTCTGTTTCCTTTTTTACATACTCAATTTTCTCTTTCTCTTTCTCTCTCTCTTTTTCTCCCTCCCTTTCTCCATGTGTTTGTATGCATGTATGTATGTACCTGTTTATATAGATGCATATAGGTGATGTTCATATTAAGGCTGGAGTATGTTTCTCAATTGTTCTTTACTTCTCTCTCTTTATATTGAGACAGGGTTTCTCACCAAGCCTCATGCAGAAAGCACTTTGCCATCTGAGATATCTCCCCCACCCTATTTTTTCTATTAACACTATTTAATCATGATTTTCTTGAACATAAAAAGGACACTGATTTAACTTTTCATTTGAAAATTGCCTTCTGTGTTGGTTTTTACAATGTCATGTATTTAACTATATCTCAGCCAAAACTGGGAAGGGTTACACTTCATAATCAATCTGTATTATGTCTGTATTATTTCAGAAAAATAACCAAATAGCACAGAAATAAAGTCATTTAATAGATATCAAACCCCTCAGCTTACTCTCTCTCTCTCTCTCTCTCTCTCTCTCTCTCTCTCTCTCTCTCTCTCTCTCTCTCTCTCTCACACACACACACGCACAAACACACACACACACACACACACACACACACACACGCGCGCACGCACATTTAATTTTTCAGCCAAATTACAATTAATGTTTAAAGATGATACACATGCTCCAAAAGCAAAGGGAAGCAGAGTTCAAGTTTGAGATAAAGGGGGTCTGTAGCTCTACAGACTTTGTAAGGAAGAAACTTGATTGTCAAAGTTTCCTGACAGATTTCAGGAAACAGCAAACTGCTAAACACACATTTTATGGGTAGAAATAGATGATTTTCTGGGGAGATTGGATGGAAAGTGTGGAGAAAAGATAAGTTTCAGAAATAAATTTTAGATAAAAAAAAAAATAGAAGTTATTCTTGGGTGACTTGCAAGATGAGAAATTTCCCCTTTGGAGAGATGGTATCTTTATGCAGCTCATGTTGTGTTCCCCCTGAGATACTCATGTCTTAAACTTCTGACAAGCATGTACGGCTGCCCCTAGCAACTCAAGAATATTACTTATAACTTGCCAGTTATATTCAAATACTACTTTTAAAAATGCTATTTGGAATTTGAACTTGATATAAATAGGCACAATATGCATAATTATACATATATCTAAACATTACATCATCCCATTATGTTTAATCTGTATGTTTTAAATGTATGCTGTGTTTCTGACATATCTTCTAAGAGAAATTGACCCTTATTTGATGTTAATTTTGGCTATTAAATAAAACAGGCTGGATGATAAAGGTCAAGTGGTTCGCATCAACTTTAACAATGCAACCAGGGATACAATCTTTGATGTTCCCGTTGAAAGAGTTCAGCCTTTCTACTCTGCTCTGAA
Organism: Cricetiscus sungorus; assembly: GCA_030556225.1. Classification (NCBI taxonomy): domain Eukaryota; kingdom Metazoa; phylum Chordata; class Mammalia; order Rodentia; family Cricetidae; genus Cricetiscus; species Cricetiscus sungorus. Next base: position 46,932,736 of record JANBXA010000372.1, on the reverse strand, counting down.
AGAGTTTGTGAACCTCATGAACAGCAAAGAATACAAGTACACCTTCAAGATGAATCCAGGTGAGTGGAAGGAAACAATATCCATACTGGTATTACTGCAGACTATTAATGAGCACCTGATTTGCCTAAATAGAATATTTAGTGCCATCTCTACTTCCAGGCAGTTGACTCCCCAGACTTAAAAAAATAGTCCTTTTTGCAAGCTCTCTTGGAAATCCTAGTACATTAAATTTAAGAGCCTTCGATCTAAGGATACTTAAAAGTGATGCCAGATGAAGCCTATGTATAATATTAAGACTGTTTTACATTTTCTATCCTGATAGTCACCTTCTTAATAAGCTTTTTGAAAACTCTTTCATCTGTGTGATTTTTCTTATTTTATTAAAGCCACCATGGCTCAAACCCAAGAAAGGATGTTATTTTTCCTTTACACCAAATTCTGTATTATATTAAGTATCATGAGCACAAGCTAGATTCAAAGAAATGATATAGAAATTACAACTTGAAAATCACTCACAGTCCTAAAAAAGGCATCACTTCCTCTTGAGATAGTGGAAAATATAGAGTGTACAAACAATGTTTATTTTAAATTCTTCTGTCTTGTTAAACAAAAAAATCTTTGTAATTCCTACTCCAAAATACGTGAGTAATATTTATTGATAAAACTTACTCACAAAGAGAGTAATACTAAAACAAAGCAGAACTCAGCCTATTCCACTGACTTGAAATGAATAAGGATAACATTTCTAGACAATCTCTATTTCTCTACTGATTAAAGTATCACCAAACTTGAGCTATTTTTTTCTTGTTATTGATTTTTCAATTGACAATAAAGTTGTGCATATATATATATACATATATATATATATATTTGAGATATACATGTATTATGGAACGGGTAGTTTGAGTTAATTAATAATGCACATTTTACATATCTATCAGTTTTCATGAAAGGAACATGTAAGATCTACCTTCTCAATGATTATAACAACCTTTCTTGACTATCATCACCATGTTGAACAACAGATCTGAACATGAAATTTTGCATGTTATTTGCAATAAAAGGCATAATTTCTCTTTGTTGTTGATTTTGCCAATTTGAACATTCTTTTAATTGTTTGAAAGTTCTGAGATTTTATTTACTTCTCTTTCTTGCATGTATGAAGGTTTGCCTGGATGTATTTCTGTGCACTACAAACATACAATGTCCAGAGAGTTCAGAAAAGGGCATTGCATCTCCTGGAGGTAGAGTTCCAGACAACTATGAGCCAACATGTGGATGCTGGATATTGAACAAAGATTCTCTGTTACTGATGAGCCATATCTCCAGCCTCTAAGCCCCACCACACACACACACACACACACACACACACACACACACACACACACTCATCTTTAGCTCCCGAGCTAGACTTCAACAGTACTCGTACTTCATTCTCCTAAGTAGATGACACTACAGGCACACATACATACCACACCTAGTTGAATTGTTTTTTAGGAATCCTCTTTGACATAATAAAGGAAACAAATAGAGCTAGATAACTCCATAAAGCCTTCAGCAGGCAGTCAGAGCAGATTTATTTTAGGAGTAACACCTTATAAAACAGAATCATCATGAGAAAAAAATAATAGTAGGACTTGGAATCTAAGTCTTACCATTTAGTGGCTTTGGGTAAATGCCTCAATTTGAGTTTTCTCATATATGAACACTTGAAATACTGCTTTCTTTTCAGTATTTCCTTTTTATAAAAAAGTATATAAAATATAGAGGGTATAGGATATAAGCCAAAAACTTTACTATCCTTATAGTTACTTAAAGCTCTTAAACTGGGAAGCAATGTATATTATTGATGTTTTCAAAAGTAGAACAAAAGCTTTACCATGCCCATGATAGCCCATCAATCTATGAAGTTTAAATGTCATGATGTGTATGTGAACTATTGCCTATGGTTGTGTACCACAGATGATCTTAGCAAGTTCCAATAAACAGTTCCAACCCAACAGTCATTTAGAAGGCCTTAGAAAAACTAGAGGGGTCACAAAAAGAAAAAATCAAAAGTCAAGAATCTAGGAAATGTACTGGATGTGATGAGCATAGGCAGTGGCAGGCATGGGAAGGAGATATGAGAAAGTGGAGGGAGAGTATTTAGGATGCATTATCTACATGTACAAAATTGTCCAGCAACAAAATTAGTTTTGTTTTTTTTAAAAAAAAGCCATAGGTGTAAAATTTTGTTTGCAAGAGAAATGTGTTTTTTCTTGGTGTGAAATGAGTAGTGATAGCATCTCAAATATTACATTTTCTTGGTATTTGCTTTTTTAATGAATACTGTACATTCTTACTAACTATAGTCACTATGGAAAGCAACAGATCTGAACATGGAGATTTTGTTATTTGTACCAGAATGCATAATTTCTATCTTGTAAGTAATAATTTTTATCTTTGTAAGTCATCTAAACACAAATTATTCATGTTGAAAATTTCTCCTAATTAGGTGATGTGATTACCTTTGACAACTGGCGCTTGCTCCATGGACGTCGTAGCTATGAGGCGGGAACTGAGATATCCCGCCATCTGGAAGGAGCTTATGCTGACTGGGATGTAGTGATGTCAAGGCTGCGTATTCTAAGACAGAGGGTCAAGAATGGGAACTGATTCTCCTGTTTTTAAATCTTAGTGCAAGTCTAATGACTGAATGTTATTAGTTATAGCCTGGCTATTCTCATATCATGATCAGCATCATTTACATATTAATTTCTTTAAATCTTAACATGCAATTTCTCTTGTCAGAGTATTCTTCCTTGCAATCACATTCAATGTGATGGTAGATGTCATGATAGGGGCCATTTTAAAGTATCCCTTCTGTGACACATGTGCTCTGACTTCCTTTGTTTCATTGAGTGTCACCAGAATACCTACAATTAGTTTTATATCAAACAAATCTTTCTGACAAATAAAGCTTTTTGTGTAGAAATAAAGTTTGTCCTTTAAATAAAATGTCTTAAAACACTTTTCTGTTTGGGCCTACATGATCTCATCTTTCATAACTACATATCATGATCTTTAAGATGCTTGAAAAAGTCTTTATATTTTAAAAGATCTCTTTTATTCACTCATCTTGAAGGATTTTGTTGTCCATGTTTGCAGAGATCTCACACACTTGGTGATACTCCTAACATTGTTTGTAATACTTAAGTCATGGAAATAAACCCAAGTATGTATGATTTAAAAAAAAAAAAAATTTAGTCTCTGTAAATTTGGCTTGGCTAAAGAAACCCTCCCCCCAGACTGTAAGAATTGCTGTCACCTAAGGATAAATCATTCCTCTTCATTCCTTGCCTTCAACTCAGGATTTCTTAAAAGATGTAGGCAACCTACTTGACTAGACAAGATGTTTACTCATCTCTGGGCAGCCTCATCAGCTGGTCTCAGCTTCCCACATGGCCACTAACTATCCTAGTGATGGAACACAGATGTTACAGTGCAACATGAAGTTGTAGTCTGTTGAACCTCCTATTCCAGGGAGATTGAAAGACCCAGAGAGCGTGGACCCTCACGCCCCGACTCAGGAAAGGCGCCCCCTCTCCCCCAAATCACTCACAAGAAGCTGTCTTGCTGTAAAAGCATGAGGTCCTTTATATTCCAAGTGCACTGGGGCCCACAGTCATACACCACACAGGGGTAGAGGGCTGAGGACCCTGAGTACAGGCTTGAGACAGCTTTTATAAGGTTACAACAAAGCCCTCACATCTTAAACTAATCATTTCATAGCATCCAGAGCCCGCGCGGTGTGGACCAATCAATTTAAACCATCCAAGCCCACGTTTTATAAACCAATCAGTTTTCTATAGCCCCAGAGGTCTGCATTTATGTGGGCTCCTGGGTGGGGTGACAAAGCTCATTTCCTGTACTCACATACTCACAGGTCTTGTCATAAACAACCCTGTCATAAACAGCAAAGAATGTGATCTTTGCCTACTTACTTCCAGGGACAATTTAAGGTATTTAGGGCTTTTTAAATTCCTAGCTTCCTGGGGTCAGTGGAGAGTTAGGCTAAATTTTTCCATCCTTACAAGACAAAGAAGCTTTGAAATTCTGATTTCTTGAGATCTGGTATCACCTACATATTCCATTTTGTATGCATTTGAGTCTATAAACTTTCTTTTTCTAGACATTTTTTAAATGTATTCATTTATTTTATGTCCTGACTGCAACCTCCCCTCCCTCCTCTCCTCCCATTGACTTCCCCACTTCCCCATCCTCCCATCCACCCCTCCTCCATATTTTATCAGAAAGGGGCAGGCCACCCCTGGATATCAGCAAAGCATGGCATATCAAGTTGTGGTAAGACCAAGCACCTCCCCATCTTCAGGCTGAACAAAGCCATCCAGCATAAGGAATAGGTTCTCAAGAGCCAGACAAAGCACCAGAGACAGCCCTGCTTCCATTGCCAGGAGTCCCACAAACAGACCCAGCTACACAACTGTCACATATATGCAGAGGACCTAGGTTGGTCCTGTGCAGGCTCCCTGGTTGTTGGTTAAGACTCTGCAAGTTCTCATGAATCGGGCTAGATATTTCTTTGGGTTTTCCTAGGAAGTCCCTCACACACACACACCACATATACCCTGGCTTCTACAATTCCTCCTCCCTCTCCTCAGGATGAGTCCAGGAGCTCCTGCCCATTGTTTGGCCATTGGTCTCTGAACCTGCTTCCAACAGTCACTGAATGAAGGCTCTTTCCACTGACAAGTGACAACCATGATAGTCACCAATCACAGGGGACAGCCAGTTCATTGCTGCCATGAATCTTAGCTGGGGCCATCTCTGGGGATCTTTGTAAAATTAATTTCAGTTAGCATACGAAGTAGGAGGTTTCATTGTAGTAACATCATCTTAATACATATTTATCTGTATTAGTTTCCCCCGATGTCTTGCCTCAGCTCCCATCTTGCCATTTAAGGCTTGGAGAACTGTGTTGAATAAGGTTGGAAAGACTGGGCACCTTCACCTCATTTCTGATTGTAGAGGAAATTCTTCCATCTTTTCTCCATTAAGTATGATGTTAACTATAGGTTGTCACATCTGGCCTTTAATACAAAGGAATATGTTTCTTCTGTCCCTAGTTTCTTCCAACTTTTAATCATGAAAGAATATATAGGCTCTTTTTTTAATCCATTAAGTTGATGCTGTGCTTACTACCATAGCTTATTTGTGTGCTGTATTAACATTTTATCAATTTGTATTTGTTGAAAGCATCTTATCCCCACAACAAAACCAACTCCATCCTCATATATTATCTTCTTTAAAATTCTTTAATTCAATTTACAAAAATTTTAGTAATAAGCTGCATCTATGTTCATCACGAAAATTAGTCCATAGTTTTATGTTTGTTGATGTATTTGTCTGTTATTGTTGTGCCCTTATCTAGTTCTGCATCAAGATGATGCTGGCTTAGTAGGAGTTTTTTTTAGCTTGCCTTTCTTTTCTAATTTGTCTACAGTCTAAGAAATGCTAATATTCGCTTCTTTTAATGGTTTGGTAAAATTTACCAGAGCCTCCTAGACCTGAGATCAACTTTTTTATTGTTGTTATTATCACTTCAACCATTTACTTTTTATAGATCTGTTTAAGGCCTTCATATCCTATTGATTTAATTTTGGTAAATCATATGTGTCTCAGAATTCATCTTTCTCTTAGATTTTTCTTTTAGGTATTTTTGGATTATAAATTATCAAAGTTTTTACTAAGATCCTAAAATTCATATGGAAGCACAAAAGACCACAAGTGTCTGATACAGTGCTGAAGGTATTTTCATACCTAATTTCACTAGAATCTCTTGTCACAATCCTCTTTTCACCTCTAGTTTTATTAATTTGAGTAGTCCTGGTTCATTAATTTCTACCCTGACTTTGATTTACTTTTCTATGGTATGTATCTGTTTGTGAATCTGTACAAATATAAGTACATGAATGTACCCTTGGAGTCCAGAAAATGGAGTCAGATATCCTGGAGCTGGAGTTATAGGCAGCTGTGAGCCATATGACATAGGTACTAGGAACTGAACTCAGGCTCTCTGAAATAGTAGGAAGTGCTATTAACTGTTGAGCTGTATTTCAACCACTTTTGTATTGTTTTATTTTGAATTTGGCCGTTCTTTGTCTTTTAGAGCTTTTATGTGCATCATTAGGTTATTTATTTGAAACATTTTCTGTTTTGTTTTTTTGTTGTCATTTTTGTTGTTGTTGTTTTGTTTTGTTTTTTAAATGTGAGTACTTACATCTGTAACTTTCCTCTTAAAATGCCTTAGCCATATCTCAAATGTTCTGATAAGTATACTTTTTCCCATATGGTACTAGGATTATTTTTCTAATTTCTTCCCCAATTTCTTCAATAATCCATTGGGTATTCAAAGTTCATTCCTTGAATATTTGCATAGTTTTTATAGTTTTCCTCTTATTAATTTCTACTCTTATTTTCCTATGGTCTGTTGAATTATAATAAATTATATAAATTATTTTGTATTTGTTAAGACTTGTAGCCTTAAAATATGTTGTTTTAGAGGTCTGGGTAATGGATATTAGTAAAGAGACAAGAGGTATGGCCTCTGAAGCACCGTTCAGCCTGTAGTGTAGTGGCTCTGCTGTCTGAGATAAGGAGGCATACAAAGTAGCTTTAGAATCCTACTAGATATCTAGATACAAACATTTACAAAGTGATTGTAAAATAATCTGAAATGTATGTGCTTAGTGGCACAATCATGGCTGTCTGGAGCATGAGTGGAATTCTATATCTAAGTTCTGGTCATGAGACATTTCTTTGTGTAGGAAGAACAATAGCATCTCCTTCACTGGGGAGGTCTGCAGAAGTAGTTTTCCACTGCAAGGTCCTGGTACTTTCTATAGGGCAAGCCATGGGGTCAATACTGATGAACACTATGAATAGTATGGGGGTCCATGAAGTTTATGGAAATATTAGGATCCCAGTGAAGTCATCTTCCACAAAGCAGATGACATGTAACCTACCATGATAGCACTCTTCACACAGCAAATGCTGATAGTCACTGGCATTCTTGTTTTTGTTTTTGTTTTTGTTTTTGTTTTTTTAATCCATCTCTAGACTCTGCTAATTGCGTGCTGTAGTTGTCCTATCTCCGGAATTATTATCTTCCTTTTGCTCCATTGTGTCATTATAAGTTCTTAATTGTATCCCTCAGTTCCCCCAGATCTAAACACTTTTGTGGATAGCTATCCAAGTTTCCAAAAAGGAGTGGAGAATGATTTCTCCTCCCCCCTCTTATTTGTGACATGACTGCTTTGCTGCTTGTTAAAAGCTACATAATTAAGAGTAACTGATAAATAAAAGAAAATTATGTCCAAACTGTCTTACCTAAGAAAATTTAGAATTGGGTAATGATTGTGTTTCTTTAGTAGGTAACTCCTATAGAAATTCCTATTACCGTGAGTATGTCTTCCTCAAGAAAGCTATTGGGTTTTTGCTTTCATTTTTGGAAAAACAAAACATTACTTACTACCATCAATACTTCCAGTTATGATAGGAATAAGGTCAAGACTTTTCAGACATCAGTTACTACTAGTTGTCACAAGCATTTCAATGTTATTTTAGTGCATCCAATATTTTAAATGCACAGCCTAAAATCTAAAAGCAAATTTGTACAGGAAATGGAATAGAAAGAGAGAAATGTGTCCTCTTTTCATATGCATGTCTAGAGTCATTTCAATCTTTTCTCTATCTACCTTTGCACCACCAGTAGATTGAGTATGAGATCTTTCTGAGTATAGGGTTTCTCAAATCAACTTTGGTGGTAAGAATTGCAGTTTGTTATAGGTATATTTAACATGGAATAAGACTTATGTATACTAAAATAAAATGGCATATCCAGGGCTGGAGAGATGGCTCAATGGTTAAGAGCACTGAATGCTCTTCCAGAGGACCTGGGTTCAATTCCCACATGGCAGCTCACAACTGTCTGTAATTTCAGTTCCAGGGGACCCAATACCCATGGAAAAACACCAATATACATTTAAAAATAAAAAATTAATAAAATGTCATATCTTTATGAATCTTCTGTACCCACAGTCCCACCATCAGTCAAACAGGTGCATATTTCTGTAGGAGTAACCCAGAACAACTCTTGAAGTAAAACAAGCAACTCTACATCAATCTTTTGAAAGAGAAACCTTGTGACTTACATCTCTAGGTATGCTCAAAGCCTCTGCAATTGGGTCAGTACACTGACATTTCTTGGGAAAAACACAGTGATAATTGGGTTCACAAAGCATCAGTGACAGCAGTTATTTTCAGTGTGGCTTCCTAAGAATGAGAAGTTTAACTCAAATGTTCACTTACTCTATACATAAACAAACCCTGAAAGGGAAGAAGGACCATAGAAGACAGAGGATTGGAGGACACCTCGACAACATGGCCCACAGAATCAACCAAGCAGAGCTCATAGGGGATCAGAGACTGAAGCCACAATCATGGACCCTGTGTGGGCCTGAGCTAAGTTCTCTTCTTGTATGCTCTGAATGTGTGACTGGGTGTTCTTTTAGGACTCTTGCAAGTAGAAGTGAAGGGGACGTCTCTCACTCTTTTTCCTGCTCTTGAGACCCTTTTCCTCTTACTGGGCTGCCTCATCCAGCCTTGATATGAGGGGTTTATCCTATTGTAATTGTTAAGGCATTATTTGGTAGATATCTCTGGGGAGAGGTCTGCTCTTTTTTTTTTTTTTTTTAGGAAAATGGAGGAGGAGTGGATCTGGGGGGTGAGAGGGCTGGGAAGAATGAGGGAGGATAAACTGTGGTTGGGACATATTTTATGAGAAAAGAATAAAATAAAATAAACCCATGGTATATTTTTTTTTACTCACTGCAAATATCTTCTCATTCTACTGATTTCAATTATTTGAAAACATTTATAACAAGTATATATATATCTGGTCACATAATGTTAGGATGGGAAAATTTAGCCTAATTCTACAGTGACCCCAGGAAGCTGGGAGTCTTAAATCCCAAGCTGATGGTCACCTATTTTAATGTTTACAAAAGCCTGTGAGTGAATAAACACAGGAAATGAGCCTTGTCGCCACACCCAGAAGCTTGGGCGACAGCAGACTTCCTGGGCTAAGCGCAGGCTTGGATAATTTAAATTAATTGGTCCGCACTGGATGCTACGAGGTGATTAGTTCACAATGTGGGGGCTTTGTTGTAACCCTATAAAAGCTGTCTCAATTCTTTACCGGGGGTTCCTTAGCCCTCTACCCTCCATGGCATATGGCTGATGACCCCAGTACACTGGAATATAAAGGACTTTATGCATTTGCATCAAGACCACTTCGCTTCTCATGAGTGATTTGGGTGGGGGGCGCCTTTCCTGAGTGGGAGCATGAGGGACCACACTCTGGTAGGTCTTACAATAACAGAGCGAACACTGGAAACATTACTTTTTCCAAGAAAAAAACAAATACACAAAAATTCATTTTCATGCTGGGATTAGAGGCATGTGCCACCATCACCTGACTATGAGGTTGGTTATTTTGTTTTTGTTTTAAATAAAATTGTTATAAAGAAAAAAAATCATTCTCTTCTACTTAGACATTGCAATTTTTGGATAATTTACAAATGAAAAAGATCTGTGCCCCCAAAATGGTGCTTTGCTTCTTTATTTGGCAACCCTTCAATATACATCAGCTCGGTACCATGTACACAATGCACTAGACTATGACATTACAAATGTCATGTTTACCCATGAAGGAAAAAGAAAAAAAAAATCAGGGAATTAATGATGCAGAAAAGTTTTACCACAATCATTCCCAGTGCTTCTCAGAAAGATTTAGTTTATAAAGAAAGCTTGAAGTAGTCCAGGTGCTGAGAGAGAAATGTTTTCCTGGGGCTGACAGAGGGAATCTCTTTGCCAAGCCCTGATGAAACAAAAGAAAGTGGAGAGACTCTTTCTGGATCCTCTTTTTGCTACTGAAGGGCTACAGGAAAACAAGAGAAATCATTGCTGAATGAAGCAAGAGTGTATACCGTGTATATCGCATGCACGAGGAACATCGGCCAAGGTACTTCCAGCAGGAGGGAACGCTTCCATTGATTGGACCAGGACATCAGAGCAGTGTGGTTCATGGACCACCTTTAGACAAACCCTGGGATTCCAGAAGTAGAAAATCAATACCATTTACCATGATAAGTTACAAACATTATAACATCCTTAAGACATAACTCAGAAGGTTTAAAATAATGTCATCTACTTTTGATGACATTGTTATTTGTACTTTAGGAAATAGTGAATTGAATGCTGTTTAAGACAACTTTTTAAAATTAAAATCCAAGTGTTTATTGGAGCACTGTTATTTTTGGAAGAAGCAAATGGAGAACAGACTTTAAAGCAGTTTCTGAAAACTCAGCCTGTGGTAATTATCAGGCAAAATTCCCAGCATAACTGTTATAAAAAAAATATATAATAAGGGTGTTCCTCCCAAAAATTAGCCTTTAATGGTACTCAACAGTTTAGTTAAACACTTCTATTATATACATATTCTAAAGCAATAGATATCTTTCTCCCTTAATTACATCTGCCAGACCCATCTGTTCGTTTTTCAAACCTTTAAAACTAAATTGGAATTAGGCAAAAATTACAATTTTAGTGAAAGTGTAATTCCCTGTCAGTTCACATTACACACATTGTGTTTGGCTACTGGCTATTGGTGTTGGAAAAATGTTGGGAAGTGGGTGTTTGTGGTGACTAATTTCACAGCAGTACCTGACAGAAGAGCTTTCTAATTTGGGGCTGTAGTCTGGGTCTCAGACTGTTCTAGGCACACTGCTTACCTTTGAAAAAACATGAGAACAGTTTCCACCAAGACTAGCCACAGTGATTATCACTAACGGAATAATGCTGTGATTCTATGTACAGAATAAGAAAATAATTGGTTCATTCATGGTGAGGGTATTAAAACTGGCTACCATAAAGAATGACTCCTGCTGTGTAAAAGATTTATTTCCTTGTTTACCAAGAGTATTGCAAATGGATAAAAAGCCCTCTCTCATTGAGATACAGTGCTCCATAAACAGAATGAAAATAGTGTCTCTTCTACTGGGAATACAGTTGGTTGAGTAAACTTTGCCTTTATCAGACACCCATTATAAAAATAAGCAAGATCTCGGTAATGGATTTTAGAAGCTTTAGTCTGTGGACGTTTTGGTGCTGTTTATTTTGTAGTTTGAAATAAGTATTTCACTGAATAGCCCTGCCTGTCCCAGAACTTGCCAGTCCCTTTCTGAACAGAAACAGAGGAGGAGTAGATTGATGGGGGTGGAGGTGGCAGGGGAGGCGGGAATGGAAGAAAAGAAGAGAAGGGAAACTGCAGTCAAGATGTTAATAAATACATACATACATTTTTTTAAAAATGTTGATAACTCTCCAAGAGGAGAAAAGCAAAATCAAAAACAAACAAACAAAAAGAAAACCCCAAACAAACAAAAATCCAAAAACTATCATATTTTATGTTTTTCTCCTTTTACAGCTTTAAAAAAAAAAAAATCCCAATACACTGGGTGTTGTTGCACATGCTTTAACCCCAGCACTTGGGAGGCAGACTCAGGGAGGGGTGTAAGACCCTCGAGAGTGTGGTCCCTCATGCTCCCACTCAGGAAAGGAACCCCCCCCAAATCACTCACAAGAAGCGGTCTTGATGCAAATGCATAAGGTCCTTTATATTCCAGTATACTGGGGCCATCAGCCATACACCATGCAGGGTAGAGGGCTGAGCAACCCTCGGTACAGAATTGAGACAGCTTTTATAGGGTTACAACAAAGCCTGGGCATGATGAACCAATCACCTCATAGCATCCATTGTGGACCAATTAATTTAAACTATCGCAGCCTGCGCTTAGCCTAGGAAGTCTGCCTTCGCACAGGCTTCTGGGTGTTCATTCACTCACAGGCTGCTATAAACATTAAAGTAAGTGACCATCAGCTTGGGATTTAAGACTCCCAGGTCACTGGAGAATTAGGCTATATTTTTCCATCCTAACAGGGGTAATCTCTGTGAGTTCAAGGCCTACCTGGTCTATAAAACAAGTGCTGAGACAGGTAAGGCTAGGCAATTTTAGTGTTTTGGGTTTCAAATTGAAGTCTTTGCTCCACTTGGAGTTAATTTTTGTGAAAGGTGATAAATACACATACAATTTCATTTTTCTTTGTGGAGACATCATGTTTTCCAGTGTTATTTGTTGAAGAAGCTTTCTTTTCTCCCATGTGTGTTTTTTAGCGCCTTTATAGAATATCACATGGCTATAGTTATTAAATTCAATCTTTGTAACATTTAAATCCTTTACTAGAGTAAAATATAGTTTGGGGCTTCTATTTTCTTCCATTGGTCAACATTTCTGATTCTGATTTTATTTACTATAACTCCATAATATATCTTGAAATTTGGAGTGATAATGCCCCATTATTATCCATGTTAGTAATCTTTTGGCCATGCAAGTGTAAGGATGAAAAAATTTAGCCTAACTCTCCATTGAACCCAGGAAGCTAGAAGTTCAAATTCCAGACCCTGCCCTCAGCCAGACACTCCTTGCTGCTTATCTGACTTTGTAAACTGCTTGTGAAACCCCCGCCCCAGTGACCTAACCTAACTGCCATTTGTCACCCCACCAAGGAGCCCACACAAATGCAGATCTCCAGGGCTATAGGAAACTGATTGGTCTATAAAGCACAGGCTTGGGTAGTTTAAATTGATTGGTCTGCACCACGTGGGCTCTGGATGCTATGAGATGATTGGTTTAAGATGTGCGGGCTTTGTTGTAACCCTATAAAAGCTGTCTCAATTTTGTACTCAGGTTCCTCAGTCCTCTACCCCTGCATGGCGTATGGCTGTGGACCCCAGTGCACTTGGAATATAAAAGACTTCATGCTTTTGCATCAAGATCACTTGTCATGAGTGATTGGGGAGGGGGCGACTTTCCTGAGTCAGGGCATGGGGATCCAAGCCCAGCGAATCTTTCACAAGGTCTTCTCTTGTTCCATATAAATTTTAGAATATTTTTTCTACTTCTGTGAAGAATTTTGTTGTATTTTTACTGGTGTTGCATTGAATATGTGTGTACCAGATTATGAATCAGCCTAATTCCACCACGGAGGGACTAACCCAGGATAGGTAATGTATGAACTCCCTTTTTTGCCCCCTACCAAACAAATTGATTTATTAAGGACAGAGTTTATGGTCTTTGACTATTCATTTTTTGAAAAAGTTTGGTATTGAAAGCCCCCCGAAGGGAGACCCTCACTCAAATCTCAGGAATAGCGCTCACCCAGTGAGGGACTGAGACCGGACTTGCTGCAATCACACGAGGAAGTTTATTGAAAATGGAATTGGATGAGATCTCAGGCCAGCATGCTGGGGTCGAGACTCATACACCCACACAGGAGTAGAGGAGTTCGACCCCGACCCAAACTTGTGACAAGCTTATAAAGGCAAAAACCACAAAAGAGGGGAAGGAAATAGGGGAAGTCCAAAGTTACACGTTTACTCATCAGCTTACTAGGGACGAGGTAGGGGAGATCCGGAATTACATGTTTACTCATCAGTTAAGCTATGTATTGTATTAAACAAGGCATTGGAACATTCCACAGAGGCCGTTGGGACATCCTGGAGTTATCTCAGGAACTATTTTTCTCAAGAGAGTTCCGTGAGCGGCCACCTGCAGGGGACGGAGGCCCTAGGGTGGCGAGTTCATGTCCTTACAGACAGCTAGTAATTTTTTTACTTTTCATTCCCCACTTCTTCTTGTGAATTACTCTAATCTTAGAGTGATCACTCAGTTTCTCATAGTATCTGGTACTGCTGTCTTAAGACCATTACCTGGACAGCACTTATCCTTTCTTTTATAAATGCCACCAGCCTATTTAGAATACATGGCCGGAAGGTTAGGATCAGCATCAAAATGATTAAAGGCCCCCGCCACGGCGGAGACCAGAGTAGAGAACCAAGGTGACCGATTAAACCAATTTTCATACCATCCTTGGTATGCTTCTCTTTCTTTTTTTCTGTTTTCTATCTTTTTCCCTAAGCCTTGCCATGGAATCTCTGATGACACCGGAATGATCTACATAGAAGCAACATTCTTCCTTTAAGGCAGCACAGAGCCCTCCCTCTTTAAGAAAAAGCAGGTCTAATCCCCTTCTGTTTTGCAGCACTACCTCTGACAATGAAGTTAATGACTCTTCTAGTTTAGTTATGGAGTGTCCAACGCTCCCAGGTCTGCATCCATAGCCACTCTGAGCTCATTATAGTAGTAGGGCTGCTGAATAAGGGCGGATGCTCCAGTCCCAATCCCTGCCGCTACTCCTAATCCTAACAAGACAGCTAAGGTCAGGGTTACAGCTTCCCTCTTGTAACAAGTACGGTGATTAAATTCATCTATAAATGAGCCATCATCATGATAGATGACCCTAGGCACTGGCTGGACCAAAATACAAAAGTCCCTAGTACTGTTAAAAAGTGATGTATGCAGGCAGAGGGTCAGGCCAGTGCCACAGGCCCACCAAGTATCCAAGTATCTGGGGGAGGGGGGTACTAGATATTGATTTGGGCCATCTGTCAGGGTGTTAATAGTTACGTTACAGAGGGGCTGGTGTCTGGTAGGCACTTTGCCTATGCATAGTCCAGTGCCTGATACCGCTGACAGGGTCAACTTTCGTTGGCTCCCCCAGGGGCAATGCGAATGGTCAGAAGTAACATTATAGCGCCGCATTTGAGCTATTCCCTCATAATAAGGGAGACTAGAAGCAAAGCACAGCCAGCAAGATTGGGTAGCAGTGGGGTTTGTGCCGTTTAAAACGACGAACGCACTATCGAGCAGATTAAATAGGTGATCCTCAGTTCTCATAGGGGGGTGGGAGGATGTGATCAAAAGAGGGTATGGAGTAGGGCTGGTAGAGGAACCTTCCTTTGGTGATGGGGTGAGACTAGGAAGTCTCTCAGGCCTGGGTAGGGGGTTATCAAGCACCGGATTGGGGCCTACCGGTTGTGCGGGCGGACTCTCTATCTTCATCCTGATAGCAAAAACGAACCCTGGGTCTCCTGCTCCAGTATAGACTCTCCACCCCCAGCGGTTACCTTTCACCCATTAACGATCTTGTTTTCCCTGTGCTGTGAAACTAATATTCAGAGGGTTGCAATAGTTGCCTTTGCATGGCCCCTGAGGGCCACCCGAGGCCCCGGGAGCACATCCAGTCTTATAAGATGGGTACTTAGATGTGTCTCTCTCTCCTTTTTCTGGCTCTTCTGGCTTACGACCCTTTTTTACTATAATCAGATCCCAGGAGGAGGAAGGATTCCAGTAGGCTTCTCCTGTGGTCTCACATCCCCATTTAGCACAGAAATAACCTGATGCCCCTCCACATCGTCTCTTCATCTCTCTGTTATGTCCCTGCCCAGGGCAGACGTAGAAGTCTGCTGCCTGGAGGTTGGCCCGGAAGAATTGTCCGGAACATCCCAATGTGCTCCCTATACCATGAGGGACACATTGTTCCTCCGGGGGTGGTTTATCTAAATTGTCATAATTAGAAAGATCCCAGGCCAGGGAACCGGCAGCTAACTTACAGATATCAGGTGCAAGATCTGGCCACCAAGTCCAAGGGGGGTGCACTGCGGTTTTTGACCACACAACGGTGCCCTCTTCATTAGGCACTTCCCATGTCAGTCTTTGGGGGGCATGAGGGTTATCCCCCAAGGTTGGGGCTACGGCAAAGGCGCAGCTTAAGAGGATTGTCACTGGCTGCCACTGTCCAATTATCTTCGCGGTTGTCTTCATTTTGACTGGGTGCCTTTTTTATGTGAGAAGCGTGGATCCAGGCAGCAATCCCATCTACCTTTACTGTCGTGGGAGTAGTCAACAGCACCAGATAGGGTCCTTACCACCGAGGCTCAAGCGTGCCAGCGCGATGTCGTCTGACCAAGACTGAGTCTCCAACTTGGAACCCGTGGGGCACCGCGGTGGTCCCTGTAGTGTAGGCTTCTTTGATCTGATTCCAGATCTGTGTTTTGACAACTTCTAAGGCCTTCAAGTGAGTAAACAGAGCAGAGGAGGAGGGAGAGTCAGTGCAAGGATCCAATATCCCGCCTGACTCAGTCAAGGGGGGGGTCCCCCATGTAGGATTTCATAAGGGGTAAGGCCGAAACGTCCAGGTGTGTTTCGGACCATAAGGAGCGCAAAGGGGAGGAGGGTCACCCAGTCTTTGCCGCCGGTCTCAATAGCCAATTTAGTAAGGGTCTCTTTTAGGGTTCTATTCATTCTTTCTACCTGTCCTGAGCTCTGGGGTCTGTAAGCACAATGTAATTTCCAATTAGTCCCCAGTTGGGTGGCCAACTCCTGACTTACCTGGGCAACAAAAGCAGGCCCGTTGTCCGAACCGATTACCTTGGGAATCCCCGAACCGGGGCAGGATTTCTTCCAGTATCTTCTTGGTTACTACTTGAGCAGTTTCAGACTTGGTGGGAAAGGCTTCCACCCATCCTGAAAAAGTGTCTATAAAAACTAGAAGGTACTTATTACCATATTTTCCTGGCTTAATTTCAGTGAAGTCTACCTCCCAATAAACTCCCGGCTGGTCTCCCCTCATCCTTTTTCCAGGTTCTTTGAACGGCCGGGCAGCATTGGTCAAGGTGCAGGCCTGACATGACTCTACTACCTCTTTTACTACTGTATTTAATCTTAGAACATAATATTTAGAACCTTTGATTAATTGCTTAAGCTTTTCATTTCCAAGATGAGTTAGCTGGTGTATTCGTCTCACATAGTCTTGCCCTTCCTTAGAGGGCAGAATGATTCGTCCATCCTTGGTTTTTGCCAATCCACCGGAACTGAACATCCGAGCTTTTCCTGCACAGGCCATATCGTTGATTAAATCATAATCTTTATAGGGATAGATGAAGCTGGGATCCATGGCTTGCGGGGGTTCTGGCGGGGTTCCAGTTTCCTCCGCCAGTACTACCGCTCCCTGGGCAGCTTGCTTTGCTGTTAGATCAGCCATCTGGTTCCCCTTTGTGACTGGGTCAGCCCCCTTCTGGTGTCCCAGGCAGTGGACGATGGCTAATTTTTTTGGAAGATGTATGTCTTCTAGAAGGGCCAGGATTTCTTCTTTGTTTTTAATGTCTCTTCCTGCTGAGGTGAGTAGGCCCCTCTGCCTGTAGATGGCCCCATGAACGTGGGCTGTGGCGAAAGCATAACGGCTGTCGGTGTAAATGTTGATAGCCTTACCTTCTGCCAGACATAGAGCTTGAGTCAGTGCCAGAAGCTCAGCTTTTTGAGCAGAGGTTCCTTCTGGGAGACTGCTAGCCCAAATTACCTGCTTTCCGTCCACCACCGCTGCTCCCGCCCTTCTTTTACCTTCTACCACAAAACTGCTGCTGTCTGTATACCAGTTAGGCACCCCAGGCCAAGGTTGGTCAGTCAGGTCTTTCCTGGTCCCGGTTTCTTCAGCCAGGACATCAGTGCATCGGTGCACCGGGGTAGAGTCGTCTGCTTCGGGGAGCAGGGTGGCCGGGTTGAGAATAGCAGGAGGAGCAAAGGTTATTCGATCGTTTAACAACAAGCTCTGGTAATGTGTCATCCAGGCGTTTGTCATCCAGCGGTCGGGGGGCTGCCGCACAATACTTTCTAAAGCATGGGGAGCAATTACAGTCACATACTGACCCAGAGTGAGCTTATCAGCGTCTCTGACAAGTAGGGCTACTGCAGCAATGGCTTTCAAGCAAGAGGGCCACCCACTGGCAACGGGGTCTAGCTTTTTAGATAGGTAGGCCACCGGCCGCTTCCAGGGCCCCAGGGTCTGAGTCAGAACTCCACGGGCCACTCCAGCCCGTTCATCAACATATAGAGTGAAAGGCTTAGTCAGATCTGGCAGGGCCAAAGCAGGAGCTGTGAGCAGGGCAGTCTTTATATTGTCAAAGGCTCTTTGGTGCTCCTCCGTCCAGGTGAATGGGACTTTTTCTTTAGTGAGTGGGTACAGAGGGGCCGCCAACGTGGCGAACCCCGGTATCCAGAGTCTACAAAAACCTGCAGTTCCCAAAAACTCACGTACTTGTTGAGGAGTGGTGGGGGTCGGGATCTGCATCACAGCCTTTTTCCGTGCTTCAGTGAGCCACCGCTTCCCTTCTCGGAGGGTGTATCCTAGGTAGGTCACCTCCAAGCGACATAACTGGGCTTTCTTGGCGGACACCCGGTACCCCAACTCACCCAATTCCTTTAGGAGCTTTTTGGTCCCATCGAGGCACAGTTCCTGGGTCGAAGCTACGAGTAATAAATCATCTACGTACTGCAAGAGAGAAATCTGAGGGTTCTGGGCCCTGAAGGGCACAAGGTCACGGTGGAGAGCTTCATCGAAAAGAGTCGGTGAATTTTTGAATCCCTGTGGCAACCTAGTCCAGGTCAGTTGACCCATATGTCCTCCTTCGGGATCTTGCCACTCAAAAGCGAACAAGGGTTGGCTACTCAGAAGCAATCTAAGACAGAAAAAGGCATCTTTCAAATCCAGAACAGTGTACCAGGATCATTCAGGTGGTAAGGAACTCAGCAAGTTGTAAGGGTTGGGCACAGTTGGGTGAATGTCCTGTACCCGTTTATTGACTTCTCTTAAGTCCTGGACAGGTCGATAATCATTGGTTCCAGGCAGGAGGGGGGTATTCCAAGGGGACCGGCAGGGAATCAGTATACCTTGTTGTAACAGTCTCTGGATATGTGGTCGAATGCCTTCTTTAGCCCCTTGAGTTATGGGGTACTGTCTGACTGAGACAGGGGTGGCAGCCGCTTTCAGCTCAACTATGATGGGTGGCACTTGTTTGGCCAGTCCCATTCCAGCCTGCTCTGCCCAAACCTCTGGAAAAGCTGTCAGCCACTCTTTAGGGGGCAAAATCCAAGTATTGGGTTCATGGAGGCGATATTCTTCTAGACTTAAAACTAAGCATGTTATAGGGGCCTCTCCCCAGGTGACTTCTGGTCCCTTCGGGGTGAACTGGACCTGAGCCTTTAGTTTGGTCAACAAGTCCCTCCCCAGAAGGGGCGCAGGGCACTCAGGAATCACAAGAAAAGAGTGCGTTACTTGGTTTTTTCCTATTTCTAAACTTCTTTCGGTTGTCCAAGGGTAAAGTTTACTTCCAGTGGCTCCCATAACCAGAGTTCTTTTTTATCCTAATTGTCCTAATGGTTTAGTCAAAACTGAGTATTCAGCTCTTGTATCTACTAAGAAATTAACGGAGTTCCCCTCCACAGAGAGAGTTACCCTAGGCTCGGGGAGGGGGACCGAGCCCTGACTCCCCTAATCTTCCTCCAGGGCCAGTATCTTGGGGCCCTTTTGTTTCTTTCGGGGGCAATCTCTGGCCCAGTGTCCTTTTTCTTTACAGTATGCACATTGGTCTTTCTCAAGTTGTAGCCTCTGTCCTCCCAGGGGTCTTCTTGCCCTGTTGCCCAGGTGTCCTGACTGTCCTTTCTCTGACCTTTCTCCACCTACTACTGTGGCCAAAATCTTAGTCAAATTCCTCTCTTGGCGGTGATCTTGCCGATTTTCCCTCTCCTCTGCCTCCTTTTTTTCTCTTTCTTGTTTTTCTTCCTCGGTCTCTCTCTTGTGATACACTTTCTCTGCCTCTTTTACTAAATCCTGCAAAGTATAATCCTGGAGCCCCTCTAATCTCTGCAACTTTTTCTTGATATCAGAGGCCGACTGCCCTATAAAAGCCATGACTACAGCCGCCTGCTGTCCCTCCGAGGAGGGATCAAATGGGGTATATCTCCTATAAGCCTCCATCAGTCGTTCCAAGAAGACAGAGGGTGGCTCCACTGGACCCTGTAGGATTTCTCTTACCTTTGCCAAATTGGTGGGTCGCCGTGCGGCCCCTTTGAGACCTGCCACTAGAGCCCAGCGGTAGACCGTGAGACGCTCCCTACCTTCCGCAGAGTTGTAATCCCAGTCAGGGCAGACCAAGGGGAAAGCGGCATCTATAAGATTAGGGAGATTGGTGGGGGTCCCATCTGGTCCTGGAACATTCTTTCTGGCCTCTAGGAGGATCCTCTCTTTCTTCAGTCTTAAAGAGGACCTGCAAGAGTTGTTGACAGTCGTCCCAAGTGGGCTGATGAGAATACATCAGGGACTCGAGGAGTCCCGTCAAGCCTGAGGGGTTTTCTGAGAAAGAGGGGTGGTTAGTTTTCCAGTTGTACATATCGGCTGACGAAAACGGCCAGTATTGCAGTGGCACTAGTTGCCCTGGAGCTGGGGCGGTTCCGTAAGCCGGTAATGGTAAGGCAACGGTGGAGTCAGGTCCTGCGCCAGATCCCTTCGGGCTGAGACCCCTGCGGCTTCGAGTTCCGGCCGCTGGTCCTGTTTCGGAGGCCGTCCGAGAGTCCGTTGAGGCCGGCATCTGTCTGTGGGGGGGGCTGCATGAGGAACGGGTTGAGGATATGGGGGAGGAGGGTGGTCAAGGAGGGAAACATCATCAATTTCAGGATAGATCCGCGGGGGAGCTGATGGAGCGGGCCCCGGCAGATCTGAAGGAGGTACTTTCGGTTTCACGGCCATGGCCACCGTCACCATCTCTATCCCTGATGGCCAAGGTTCCATCCAGGGTGGCGGGTTTTGGACTAGGTTCTGCCACACGAGGATGTATGAAACCTGATCAGGGTGTCCCTCTGTTTCCTGAAAGATAATTCGCTTGACAGCGGAAATGACAGATAGGTTAAAAGTTCCTCCCGAAGGCCATCCTACACCAAAATTTGGCCATTCGGAGGAACAAAAAGTTTTCCAAGGTCTTTTTCTGACTTCAAGAGAAAGATTATGAGCCCTAGTCTTAACATCCGTCCAATGGTCCAGAGTCAGTGTTAGTGGGGTTGTCACGGTCTGTCCCATGTCTACCTCTATTAACAAAAATAAGCACAAAGACAGAAAGACAGGAACACAAAAGCAGCTGTCGACTCCGAGTCAACCAGTAATTCTGAGAGGAGTCAGACAGGCTAGAAATGGCCCTTTGACACAGGTTGTCAAGGAGAAAATTTATCTCCCGACCTTCCCCGCGGAGGTCCACCAGGCATCCCTGGTCCTCCTCCTGTCCTCCTGGGACGTCTCCCAGGGCAAACAAACAGTGGACACCTGGACACGTCTATCCCTGTCCATTCCACCCTCCTCCTGGAGAGCAGCCTCGATAGAGCATTTGCAAAGACGAAACTGCAATCGCACCAGATTTTTGAACAGGCCACAAACACAGAGTCACAACAGAACAGAAATTCTTACCTCCAAGTGGGTCTAGGACCCCTGGGTGGTCGTGCAACTCCTGGACGAGTCCCCAAAATGAAAGCCCCCCGAAGGGAGACCCTCACTCAAATCTCGGGAATAGCGCTCACCCAGTGAGGCACTGAGACCGGACTTGCTGCAATCACACGAGGAAGTTTATTGAAAACGGAATTGGATGAGATCTCAGGCCAGCATGCTGGGGTCGAGACTCATACACCCACACAGGAGTAGAGGAGTTCGACCCCGACCCAAACTTGTGACAAGCTTATAAAGGCAAAAACCGCAAAAGAGGGGAAGGAAATAGGGGAAGTCCAAAGTTACACGTTTACTCATCAGCTTACTAGGGACGAGGTAGGGGAGATCCGGAATTACATGTTTACTCATCAGTTAAGCTATGTATTGTATTAAACAAGGCATTGGAACATTCCACAGAGGTCGTTGGGACATCCTGGAGTTATCTCAGGAACTATTTTTCTCAAGAGAGTTCCGTGAGCGGCCACCTGCAGGGGACGGAGGCCCTAGGGTGGCGAGTTCATGTCCTTACAGACAGCTAGTAATTTTTTTTACTTTTCAGTATAACATAAAAAGGCTATCTGACCCCTCTTAGATGCTCACATTGGCTGGTGGTATTGTTAATCCTTATTCTCCTGCAGCATATCCAACAGCAGCAACTAAGGCAAATTCAGGTGTTAATGGTTTTTAGGCATCCTTCTGGAAGTCCTCAGCAGGAGGTTATGCATGCCTGGTTATCTGAAATTCAAAAAGCTTATTACCTAGTCCCCCCACCCTGGCAGCTCTCTAGGAATGAATGTTCTTCAAGGACTGGTAAGAACTCATTTGCAGACCAACCTAAGACAGCGGAGTCCATTTGTTAAGCCCTCATGAGGTGGGGTCAACAGGTCTGAGCAAAGAACTCTGGCTCCTGCTGAGAGGTCCTAAATGTGCCTAAGCAAGGAAGCAGGACTATTCAATGTCAAGGATTGAAGATGCATGGGGAGGGGAGAACTGTCCTTCAATTTTCTAATTTTTTTCTCTGTCTCTTTCCTTGGAGATTTGAAGTTTTCATTATAGAGGTCTTTCACCTCATTAGTTAGGTTTATTCCAAGGTATTTTATTATCTTTGAGGCTATTGTCAATGAGAGCATTTCTATTATCTAGCTCCATGTGTTTGTTGCCGGTGTATAAAAAGACTACTGATTTTTTTATTTGATTTTCTGTTCTGCCACTTTGCTAAAATTGTTGATAATTATTTCTGCATTGGGAAGCTAAGTAAGAAAACTATTTCAGGATAGACTGTGGAACTCTGAGATGAGCAAATCTATACCCAAGAGCAGAGCAAGTGTGTCTCTTGTTGGGTCACTGCATAGGCAAAGCCCTTAGACTCTAATGAGAAAAGCTGGAGCTACATCTGAAGCCATTTCAGAATCCTCGTGTGAGATCAAGTTTGACAGGCCTATTACTTAATACATGGGAGACAGAAGAAGCAAACATTCTGGACCCAATTGTAAATGATATTCATGGCAGGTTCAAGGTCACATAGGTTCATATCTGAGTCCACAGAATGATGGATTTGTTAAGATGGAAAATTTTCAGTTGCCCTAGGTCCCAGAATAGCCTGGGAATATGCACTCCTGACCAGGAAGGACCCCCCCAGGGTTGGGCTTGCAAAACATTTCCTACAAACACAGATGCAGGTGCCAGATAAGGAGCATGAGCCTAGCCAACAATCAGCCACCTGGGCCCCAACCAATCAGGAGCTTGCTAGCCCCTAACCCCTGACCCCCTCCCCTGCTTGCAGTTTTTGTCTTTATAAGTTCATGTAAAATTGAGCTCGGGGCTCGCTCTCTCCTTCTTCTTTGTGTGGTAAGAATTGAGCCCCAGCCGGCTGGAATAAAAAGCCTCTTGCTGTTTTGCACCAAGTGCTGATTTCCATAGTTTTCTGGATGATTGTTGCATCCCGGGATTCGAGTGGGGGTCTCCCCAGTGCAGGGATCCAACAGATTTGTTTCTGTGTCTGTGACTAGAGCCATAGTTGGCAACTGTGTTATCTGGTTTAAATCAACATAGCTCCAATTGGCCTTGAGGTCCACTGGGATTTTGTTATCTTCTACATGATTTCTAAACTTCTCAGAAGGGCACCATGGTCAATGATGAATGCAAGAGTATTGTACTTTGATAGAAATGAATGTAAGATCTTACGCACCATCTTGTTGGCCAATATTGAACTGAATTTTGAAGGTAGAATGTGAATTTTTAGACATAAAAAGTAATAAGAAGGGGTATTTCAGATAGCTGGAAAAAAACGTGCAAAGGCTCAGAAGTCAACAGTAAGCTGTAAAGTCCAACCACATGATATTTAATTGTAAGAACATTTTGTTCAGCTCTGTCTCCCAGATGATGTTCAACACACAGACTTAATAAATATAAAATATCTTCTGTTTCATAGTCTCCAGGAGAAAAATTCCTGTCAGTGATGATTAGCTTTGTATAAAATTGCTTTCTCTTAAATTTCCTCTACCAATATTCATTTACTCACCTCTTAGTGGTTGGCTGGAAGAAGAATAGAGATGGATGAGGGGACCATGTGATATGTCACTTTGGTGACCTGTGGATTCATTCCAATTAACTAGCCAAGCAGTTAGCATTCTCCCTGTCAAAACAGAGAAATGGAATACAGCAAGCATCTCTATTGCCAATAGGGGTGAAGTCTAATCCAAGTTATATCATGTCTATTAAGAGTTTGGAGGGCAGTCAATTCTTTAGATGACTGTATCCAAGAAACCTAATCATCTTCACTCAAAACCAACCACTATAGCCCACAATATGTCATGTAGTATATAACACTCTAAAAATGCTTGCAACTGCATCCAGTCTTTCTATCTCTCCCTTCCAGAGAGAAGGAAAGTATTAAAGCAGAGGGAAAGTATTAAAACTATACTGTGGTAACTTAGAAAACTATCTTCTGGAGACATAAAACAATATATAAGATGTTAACCTGTTTGTTTTGTAGTTGTTGTTTTGGTTTTTTTATTATTATTTTGTTTAATTAGCCTACACTGAATTTTTTCTTCCTTTAACTGATTCTATAAGGTAGGCCATTAGCATGTTTATTGTCAAATAATTAGGATTGTGACACTACATGTCATGAGGAAGAGTGATAATTCCAGATACCATCTCATCTATATGCTTTCTACACATAGATCTCCAATCAAAACCTCTGTCCAAAGCCCCATGTGTTTAATCCCCAACTATCAAATGGACTTAGACAGGAATGACTTGAGTTCAGTTCATTCAAAATGTAATTATTTCTCACTGGACACCTGTCACTTGGATTCTCTGTCATTGTGGATTCTTTCCTTCTACACAACACTTTCTCCTAACCTGACCTGAGGGGGAGTCTAAATAACTCCCTCATGCTTATATACTGTGGGCCAAGTCTCCATTTAGACCCCCAATATCTCTGTTCTCCATTTCTAAGCATTTGAATTCAATTCTTGATTTTATTTCACCTAGCTTCCTGAAGAAGCCTTGTAAGTAGATTTTTTTGGCTTTTAATACCATTCTCTTACAACTCTCTCTTCAATGAAGACACATGGAGCTTTTAAAAAATGGGTGACAGGTCAATGGCCTGCTTTAGACCTTTAAACAACTTTTCTCTTTTAAGATATAATACAAGTTCTATAATATGGAATGCATTTAGTCTTTAAGTGGCCTGGTCCTGTCTCATCTCAAGTCTCATATACCCTTCTCATGCTCATGCCCTCCCTTCCTCTGCAACCTCTGTCATTATAAGTAGTATATTGAGTCTTTACCCTGAGTCTGAAGCTATGCTAATGTTATATAACAGATTTTTCCAAACGTTATCAATGATGCGTATCACCTGTGGTTCTTGCTAAAAGTACAATGTCTGATCATCATCCCAAACTTATTGAATCAATCTTCAGGGAAATGTCTAGAAAGCTGTACTTTTTCTGAGTTCCATGGATGTGTGACTTATCATTTGAGAAATTTAGGGAAACAAATGCTGCATGTTTACACTTTCATTTAATCCTCATAAAGTTTAATTAAATAAGAGCTGTTCTAGGTATCACTTATGGAGGTCAATACAGAAAAATGTAGGTCACGTATTTGTCCTAATATAATAATAATGTCACTATAGTGATTTAAAGCTAAGCATCCAACAGGAGTACCACAGAGATAGTCGGCTCTCCTGGTGGGAAGCCAGCACCTGCCTTTGTCTCCATGCATCTTTCACTTGTAGAGTTATTTTCCAATCTTTCCTTGAAAAACTACTTTCAGACTGTTAACTCAGATGGGAATTTCTTTAGCCCACACTATCTAGCTTGGTTGTCTTCGTGTAAACAATTGTTAGCCTGGCACATCAATATCCTTACTCTTCTCTACTCCCCTAAGAAGTGTGTCCACCGAGTCCCTATGAAACTTCTTCTAACAAAATCCCTCAGTTATGCTAGACATAGAACAAATATCTGCCAAATAAATAACAAATAAATCACTTTTGCTGATAAATTACTTGGACTTTAGATCGTCTGATCTAGTGTCACTCAAGCTACAAAATATTTTGAGGTAATGAATCATTAAAGATAGGTCATGTGCCTATCAAGTTGACCTATTTTCATTCCTGAAACATTTTAGAAGAAATCATCCCATTCCTTTCTATAGTTCAGGTAATCATAGATGTACCCTGACAGTGAATAAAGGCACTGTGGATCCAGACTCTCAGGAACATAAACATACTATGGAAATTGAAGTGGGAAACAAAAGATAAAACATGAATGAAAATATTTCCACATCACCTTAAAGCAGGAGGCAGAAATCTACAGTGTTGGCAATGATTCTGTTAGGATGGAAAAATATAGCCTAATTCCCCAGTGACCCCAGGAAGCTGGGTGTCTTAAATCCCAAGTTGACGGTCACCTACTTTAATGTTTAAGGCAGCCTGTGAGTGAATGAACACCCAGAAGCCTGTGTGAAAGCAGACTTCCTGGGCTAAGAGCGGGGTTGGATACTTTAAATTAATTGGTCCTCACTGGATGCTATGAGGTGATTGGTTCATGATGAGCTGGCTTTGTTGTAGCCCTATAAAAGCTGTCTCAATTCTGTGCTAGAGGTTCGCTCAGCCCTCTACCCTGCATGGTGTATGGATGACGGCCCCAGTACACTGGAATATAAAGGACCTTATGCATTTGCATCAAGACCGCTTCTAGTGAGTGATTTGGGGGGGAGGTGGGGGCCTTTCCTGAGTGGGAGCGCGAGGGACCACACTCTCGCGGGTCTTACAATTCATGTTGAATTGTAAAGATAAGGGACAGGAAGCTGTCCTTATGTAAGTGAAGGACATTCAGATAAGAAAAAACAAACAAACAAACAACAAAAAAAAACAGATTTAACAAAAAGAAAGAGAAGGAGCTTTACAAATCAGGAAGGTTGTGGCAGGCTACATGAAAACAACAGAAGAAAAGTCAGACACAGAAAACAAGTAAATCAAGCCAAACATAGCTCCAGCTAAAGGGCTCCAAGCAGGAGGAGAAGTCTCATTGAAAATATAAACCATGTAGTCCCAGTCTAAGCACACACCCTTGTGAAGCAACAAGCTTCAATCCATTTGTGAGTCTGAGTGCAACAGTGAACAGCAAGGGGACAAGTGTAGAGAAGAATCTACTTGGTCAATCTGTATGACAAGAAGGACAGTGTCTGGGAGTCATTTTAAGGGGGAAATCTGTTGTTTAAAATTGAGCTGAGGAACAACCACAAACCCTGAGATGCACTAGTGGACAGTTGAAAGACAGGAAACTGAGAAACTCCAGAGAGAGAGTCTCCAGGGTTGTGAAGTACAGAGAAAAACAGCCTCATCAACTGATAATCACCCAAGAGTTTGAAAGTGCTGAGCCTGAGGTTGGCAGTTGGATCAACCTCTGCAGCCACCATCTGCAGTCACTATTGGAGAGTCCCAGAGTGCTGATGCTCTAGTAGAATATTTGACATCCACCGCTGCATCTGTCGGACGGTCATATCAATACTTAGAGGGGATGGAAAGTACAGTAGTGTGAGGAAGTCCTGAAAAGGTGAGACACACCTTCCAGCTGGACTACTGCCCTGCTCTCAACAGAACCCCGGAGAGTGGCATATTGTGATGAAGCTTTGAAGGGGTGGAAAAACCTATATAGTCCATAGACTACAAAGTTAAAAATGGCTAGCAGTGACTTCTGTTTACTAAGAAGGGAAGCTACAAAAAAAAAAAAAAAAAAAACACAACTTTGATAAACACCTAATATTTGTCCAATATAGGCTCAATTTCAGTAAAATCTGTAGGGAAGATCAGAGTCCACAATACAACTGACCTCTCTACTGCTCCAACCTGTAATCACCTGCCCCAGGATTTCCAAGGACCTAGAAAAAAACATGGTCCAACAACTTATCCTGTGTTGCTGGAGTTTCTTTCCTGCCAGGTCCCTCTGTCATTCAGCCCCAAATAAGCACACAGACACTATATTAATTATGGCTAGGGCTTCTTATTGGCTAGCTCTGTCTTAACTATTAACTTATTTCTATTAATCTAAGTATCTCAGTGTGGTATTATCTTACAAGAGAAGAGTCCAGACCTGTTTTCCTCCTTCTGCTGCATGGCATCTCCTAGAGGTCTCTCCCTGCCTATCTTTCCCAGAATTCTCCTCATCTCCTAGTCCCACCTATCTTCCTGCCTCTATTGGCCAAACAGTGTTTTATTCATAAGCCAATAAGAGATGCACATATTCATAAGGTCATCCCCCATCAATCCCCTATTATTTTGTTACCTTTCTTCTATTTTTCCCCCTTTATCTCACATACCCCTTGAATGTTATATATTTTTAACAATGTCTTTATATTTCATATTTAATATTTTTCTTTTTTATTCACCTTTATATATTCTTCTCATTTCTGTGTGTAATGTTTTCATTACCAGACAATTTTCTTCTTTTGCTTTACTTTTTTATTAATGTTTCCCCCTTTTTCCTTGATACTATTTTAGTAGTATTTTAATATTATCTTATTGTGTAATTTTTTAATTAAAAATTAAAATATTCTTGTTTGTGATGAAAAAAAAAAGATGACAGATTAGAGACAAACATCTCTCTTCTATATCACCAAGAATCTGAAAGAAAACATTTGATCTCTAAATCCAAACAGTGGGAGAAGCATGGAAAGACAAACACCAGTCACCAACAGACTGCAGGAAATCAGAGAAATTAAAGAATACAGGAATACTGAATGATATATTTGAAAGAAAAACAGCAAACTATCCAAGAGCCCTAGTTAAAGTCAGAGAATACTAGGAAAATCCCTTCTCTAACTATTCTGGGATCTCACACAAAAGAGAAAAGGAACCTTCAGAAGCAAAGACAGTGAAAAAGTTAAGTAATTAAGTAGTTAATTAAACCAAAATTAATCTTGAAAGATTCAGAAATTCCACAAAGTGGATGGATGCCAGGAAATTACCCAGTGGCAGCCATATTGTGTTAATGCCTAAAGTGCTGTGGTTAGAAAAAAGAGAAACCCAAAAGAAACTTCTGGGAAGAGGGTTGGGAGGAGAGAAACTCTAAACCACATTTCAAAGGCCAAAGCTCATCCAATACCCACAAGAACATAATACAAAGAGAACCACAGAATGGTATGAATGATTCCTGTGAACTGGCCTGAACAGGGACTTCATGAAATAAATCAGCTGAACCAGGCAAACAGGCAACCTGAGCATAAGTACACTGAATGTACCCAGAAAACCCTGTGATGGCCTTGAACATTAACATTCATGTGGAAGAAAGGTGACCATCCCATCAGGCACACAGGGGAACACAAGAGTCATACTCCAAAGTATCACTAGAATGCTAAGAAACTTTTTAGATGTTCTGACTCTTGCTGCCTACCAGGAACTCAGCCTCACCAGCAGCCTGTTGGAACTCCATACAAACTTCATGCATCTAAAGATCTGTCTAATGGGTTTGATCTATGTGATGGCTACTTTTGGTTGTCTACTTGATTGTATCTGGAATGAACTATAATCCAGAAATGGATTATACACACCTGTGATATGGATCTTATAGCAAGAAGACAGCATGCCTTTGATCCAGTTCTTGAAGCAGAAGACACACCTTTAATCTGGGTTACACCTTCTACTGAAAGCCTATAAAAGAACAATGGGCGACAGATACACACAGAAAGAGATTTATTCATTCCGTAAAGTCTGTGACTCTAGAGAACCCTGACTAATACAATCTGGAAACACAAACAAAAGACCTGCACAGTTTGCTCTATAAGACATTTCAGGAAGGGGAGGAATCCAACAAGAATTCCAGCAAGGAAGAAACAGAAGCTGGCATGGTAATACTTTTTATTTTACTCTGTGTTACTTTAACTCTGATTTAAAAAAAAAAAATGCACTCAAGAACAAATATTGCTTATTTGGACTTTAAGATTTTTCTCTAGGTTTCTGTACCCTTTCTGTTCTGTTCTGTCCACTACTTTTCTTAGCCACAACCCATAACATGTAAGTTTTATTTCTACTTCACTTTCTCTTTGCCTCATGCCCCATTCTTTCTTGAGCTACTTCTTAACTATATATTCTATAGCAAAATGTGTGGTGTCTTCAGCAGCAGGGGCTTACCTTCAATTTCTGGGAGGTAACCAAGGGCAATGGCAATAGGTCGGTACTAGATATAGGAAACCTATTTTCAAGTTGTTGGTCAGGGGTATGCTAGAAACTTCCAGAAGGAAAACGGAAAAAGGTTATAACATAAGTGACTTTTAAACTCCGTTTACTGTAATTGTCTGTAAACCCCTTTTGTAGCTAGTTGTTTTCCGCCAGCCCGCCTGGTCTGGTCCTGCCATTGTGCCAGCCCCAAATAACATGCAGAGACTCTGTATTTGATACAATGCTGTTGGCCAGTTACTATCATTGTTTATTGGCTAGCTCTGTCTTAATGATTAACCCATTTCTACTATTCTAAGTATTTCCACGTGGCTCATCTTACCAGCCAGAGCGGCTGGCATTCTACCTCTCCGGGCTCTCCATGTTAACTCCTCCTTCCTACTTCCTCTTTTTTCCTTGTCTCCTAGCCCCGCCTATCTTGCTTTCCCATTGGCCAACAGTGCTTTATTCATTAACCAGTATGAGAAACATATTTACAGAATAATATCTCCCATTACTATTGTCTTTTCCTTCCTCTATTTTTTTCTGTTGTTGTAATACTAATTCCTAGTATTTGTCCATTGTCCTTCATTCTTTACCCTCATAGCAAATATCTTAGTATGCACTGTGCAATCCTGGTTCTTTCATTCCCCAAAAGTTACCAGAGTTAAAGAGATTATTATCCACCAATTGTATCTGCTTCTGGAGTTAGTAGTGAACTACTATGCACCAAATATCCTGATTGCTAACCCTGTCACTCTCTTTCTTAAAACCACCATCTTACTTAAAATATATTTTATTAGGATGTAATCCAAACTGCTCAGCCACATGAAGAAGGCAGTGCAATTCTAAGGTAATCAGTTCTTGCTTTTACATTCATTTTCATTCAGTGCTCATTTCAAACTGCAGCCATGGTTTGGAAGCCCTCACCCAGAGGAATAAAATTAGAATTTGAGATATTTTGTAGGTCTCTAGATTTCTTTGGAGAAACTAATTCCCCGATGACTTGAAATCAGAAAGGACTAGAGAAGTTATAGGGAATACTGATAAAATACTGATATGAAATAAAAACTTTATGAATGATAGGGACCCAAACACTACACCTAAAGCGTCAGCAGGAAGAGTGAGAGATTTAAGAAGAAAGGCAAAATGGCCCACACCAAGAATCTAAATTCTAGACAGTGTTAGAATGACCACCTTAGCAATTATTTTCATGAGTGACCAGAAAACCCCCAAATCAATTTGAAGGGGAAAAAGGAAAATGAAGTCCAGGTGAACAGGTTCCCAGTGACACACTAATGGATACTTCATACCCTCTACCACCTCTTTAAAGACATGAATTTGGGAATGTGGAATGCTCCAATAATACTGTCTTTCTCCTGCGCTATTGGGATACTGTCATGATAGTACATAGCTGCTGTCTATCTGTCCAAAAGATAATGATTTTTTTCTGCAAAGGATAGACTATAAATATTTAAATCCAAATTATGACCAGTAAAGCCTATCACAGCCATTCAACCCTGCTGTCTTGTGCACAAAATAACCAAAAGACAATAAAGTAAATGAATGTGTGTTGCAGTGTTGCAATAAAATACTATTTGTAAAGAAACAAACAGAAGTCCGTAATTTGCCACCTTCTCTTCACACAATAAGCTAAAGTTGAATGTCATATCTATCCTTAAAACTGCCAAAAATATTTGAGAATTTCACCATCAACATGGAAGAGATTGAGCAATAGAGCTTAGTAAAAATCTATGTGGTGGAACAGCTTAGGTTCTAATAAAGGTGATGAAAAACAGTGGATAATGAAGTCAAAGACACTTAGAGCAGTGATTCTTACCAGTGAGTGAGGTGTCTTGCCAAAGGCCATATTCAGCACTCAGTAAGTAAACATTTGCTGAAAGAAACTATCTGATACTACATGGTTTTCATGCACCCTGAAACCTCTTTTCTGACCACCCAGAGACCCAAGCTGGTAAGACTTGAAAAAGAAAATATGTTCTCCAGCTAGTCCTAAAGCCACTCCCTCAAATACTCATCATTTAGCAAAGCCACAAGGCAGCACATGTCTGTAGATCCCACCAGACAAGTGGTCAGAACCAGAGCTGGAGAGAGAGCATCGGCATGTGTGGTCCATCAAGGACACTGTTGGGAAGAATAAACCATTCTGTGAATGTGGCTTAATTAGGTTTTCTATTGCTGTGATAAGGCACCAGGATCAAAAGTAACTTGAGGGAAAGAGGTTTGTTTCAGCTTGCAACTCTCAGGCTACTCTATCCCTAAGGGAAGTCTAGGGCGGGAACTCAAGGCAGGAATCTTGGGGCAAGAACTGAAGCTGAAGCAATAGATGAGTACCATTACCAGCGTATTCCTCATGGTTTCTCAGGCTTTGTTATAAGATTCAGGGGTGCATTGGGGTAGCACCACTCTCCTGTGAGCTAGGACTATCCACATCAAGCATCATAAAGAAAATGGTCTACAGGCAATAGGAGGGAGGAATTTTCACAACTAAGGTTCTTTCTTGCAAATAAGTCTAGCTTGTGTCAAACTGATAAAAAAAAAAAGCAAAGTGTGAAAATATTGTTACTGACATCAAAGATGGAGAGAGATGATAAGAGCCGGAGAATATAGGCAGCACCTGGGGAAAAAAACAAGAAATAGAGCTGTTGTGACCCTAAAGAAGGAATTTATGTTCTGTTGATGCTTTGATGTGGGTCCCATAAGACTTATTTTGAACGTTTGATAGCCAGATGTGTAAGATAATAGATTTATTTTGGTTAAAGTCATTAAACTTATACTTGTCACAATAGCAGTAGGAAAATAAAATACTCCTTCATTTGGGCCTGGCCTAACTGAAAAGGTCTTAAGAGAGTCCTACCATAGATGCCTTGACTCACATCACAAGCTTGGTACTGTGTCCTCTTCCCAAAAAGAGCCATAGATTCCTAGGTACCACCCAGAAACCAACAGGAAACAGGGCCAATCTAAGACTCTGGTCCAATCTGTTATTCTCTTCCTCCTTTCCTGCTTCCCCAGCTACTCAACAAACCCAATAAGGTACTACAGAAGAACCATCTTCCTACCATTCCCTGTGCATCTTCCTTGATTCACCCCAGGTCAACAATGTTTCTTATATCCTTAGTGAGAAACTATTATCTCATTTCATATGTAAAGCTCAACTCATTCAAACAGGGTCTAGAGAAGTGTCTCAGTTGGATAAGTTGCTATACAAACATGAGGACATGAGTTTGATAACCAGCATTTGCATGAAAGTGGGGACACAGTGCTAGGCGCCTGTCATCTTACAACTAGGCGGGAAGATACAGAAGGATGTGGGGCTTGCTGGCCAATCAGTCTAACAAAATCAGTGAGATCCAGGTTCAGTGAGAAACTCTGTCTCAGAAAGTAAAGTGGAGGGCCAGAGAAACAGCTCAGGAGTTAAAAGCTTGCAATACTCTTACAGAAGACTGGAGTTTGATTCTAGGACCTACATCAGGAAAGCAGCCAACTGTAACTCCAGCCCCAGGGAGATTCAATATCTCTGGCTTCCATGGACACCTACATTCACATACACAGAGATACATGAGAACATCCATAACTAAAAATAAAGTAAATCTTAAAAAAATTAATAATGAGGAGAGCAATTCAAGAAGTCATATATATTGACCTCTGGCATCCACACTCATATGGAAGCATATGTACATGTACATATATACACATGACAGAATACCCCCAAATAACTAAGGAATAATAGTTCCAAGGGAGATAAGTGACCTTCCAGAACAGATTAAACATACCTGTGTCAATTCTTAAGCCACAGGTTCAAGGAAGAGACTTCTCAAGTAATTAGAGGGTGAGATCTTTCCTTGGATGGACCTCCTTATCAGAATGTGCTGCCAAGAAAGGGCCCCATAATTCCATCTCTCTCTACCACATCGTTGAAATTCCAATCTTTCTTCAAAATCCATCTAACTTTACAGACCTATAGAAAGGAGATTGGACTCAGCATTTTTTCTAAGAGACCATCTACCGTACAGTGATCTGTACCTTGAATGCTGTTGTCTAAGAGGCTTTAAAGAAAATGGATTTAGGCTGGCTCCCACCCTTCCCCTCACAGCAGTGAGGCCTTCTGCACTGCAGTTCTTTCTACAGATTTTTCTGGGGTCGTTATAGTTTACAAGTCTGGCTTGGCTAGAAAAGCCGAAATTGTTTTGACATCATGGAGCAAGGCATGAAACTCTTTCTGCTGCCAACATCACTTTCTCTTTAATTGGTTTCATTCTGTGAACTTAAACTAGCACTTTAGAATCATGTCAGCTAGATACACTCAGTGTCCCTTTTTCTCCTTTGTTCTGTTATTGTCCATTTTTGTCACCTCTTCATTCATCATGTATACTGCTTCAAAACTCCATTTTTCTTGTCATAATTCTATTTCACTTATCATCTCATGTTGTTATTTTAATTGCTTTAGAATTTTTTTCTAGCCAAGTTTTGTGGCTGTTGTTGTTACTCTGTTAATTTAAGTTACACAATGGAAAATCAGAAAAAAAAAAAAAAGAGTCTGCAGACAAACTCCAAAACCCAAGCAATGGGCTGGAACAACCAAATTGTCCCCTGAATAATTTCCAAGTATTGGTAAGCATCGCTAATAGTATGGCCAGGTTCATTGCTCAGTGGTAGAATGCAAATGTATCACTAGATTTGATCCATAGCAACTGGTCTTGGAACTAAAACAAGATCAAAAATAGTCTCTCTTAGTATTAGGGGACTTAGGTTCTGGGGACAGAAGCATCAACTCACAGTTAAGATAAAGAGAGCATCAAGTAAGAGCTGATGTCATAGTTGTTACCTATAAGATACAACTTTGAAGCATATGGGGAATCTTTAAATTAAATTTAAAAATTAGGATCATGTGGAGAAGATACGTAAAAAGCATACGAATGACACAGGACTAGACCTTACAACTATGCTCCAGTAACACTTTGCCTAGCTCTTTTTACATATATTAATATTCTAAGTTAACAACAATTTTTAAAAAAAAGCTCTAGGAATTGATGTGCTCAGACATATTGTAAGTTAAGAAAGAGATTTTAGAGTAGCTTTTTATCCTGGTCCCGTTGGAAGCAGTTGGTATATTGGATTTGCACCTGTAAAGACACATCTTGCCATGAAATGGAGAAGTGGATGAATTGTTCCATTCTAATTAGAAAGGAGTGTCCCCAAGGACCACTAATTCTAGTTTTTATAAAATAAGTTCACTTTCTGAGTGAAATAAATTTTGACATCTGTTTGGGGAATGGAGAGGTCTCATCCTCAACTGCAAGCATGAAGCAGAGGCTGGAACGGCATAGGGCTTTCAATCCTCAAAGCCCACCTGCAGTGGCATGCTTCCTCCAGCAAGAACTCACCAGCTAAGCCTGGCCAAATATCCCATCCACTGAGAACCAAGTGTATCGGGTACAGTCTCATTCAAACCACCACAGTACTTATTAATGCTTGGATGTCTTGGGAAGTAGGTTCTGCTCAGACTTTGGTGAGTAGGGCCCTAAAAAGCATCCCAGAGGTA
Source organism: Cricetiscus sungorus (assembly GCA_030556225.1). Classification (NCBI taxonomy): domain Eukaryota; kingdom Metazoa; phylum Chordata; class Mammalia; order Rodentia; family Cricetidae; genus Cricetiscus; species Cricetiscus sungorus. The sequence continues at coordinate 46,897,181 of JANBXA010000372.1, read as the reverse complement.
CAAGAAATAGTGCCATGATTTCTGACTTAAAGGACTGTTTTTAGCTTAAAATGCTAAGAGGAAAACTCTAAAACAGGCAGTGGACACTGTGCTAAGAACAAGCTCCCAAACCTCATGACAGCTTTGCTACCTTTCTGTACCAGAGCTGAGAATTTGTGATGGGCAATGATAAGGCCACTTGCCTAGGGTAATATGATTTGTGAGTGGTAAAGCGGAACTGTAAATCTGGATCCTCAGACTGTGGGTCCAACACTGTTCTTTTCTTTGTACCCAGGGCCATCTCTGTAGGAAGAATTTCCCAAGCTCCCATCAGCTACTTTCTGGTGAATGTGCCTGATAGAGGCATTCGTTATTGGATGACAGGAAAGCCCCAGAAAGCCATGCTTACTCCCTCCAGCTCTGCCTTGAACATTTCAGCAAGAGAATGTCTTTTTCTGTGGCCCAGGTTACTGAAGCCAGGCCTTCCAGTGTGCCCTGCTGTCTGTCAGTTCCTGTGCGAGCTCAAATACTATCTCTTTCCTTGGTCTCTTATAGTCTAGTGAAAATAATGACCGCTAGCCCCTGTAAATCTCTCATTTGCCTGATTGCCTTCTGAGATTTCACAGTTCTTCTATTCCTTGGGTTCAATTACCTGTATTAAATTCCCATGCTTTAAATTTATTTTTTATGTGAATTGGTCAATACCGGTATGGTTACCCCTGGACCAGTCAGCTAGATGGCAGTACAATGTCCTCCTTCTAGTCTTTGACAGTATGCACCAAAATTCCCAGAAACAAAATGAATCTTACACTGAGCCTTCTGTAAGGCCAACTGACTATTAGAAATCAATGGTCACAGAGGCTGGGATGCTACAGGTCCAGAGCCTAGTTATAATTTAGCCTGGGGTGTCATTAACCTCCTTAGTAGTCATTGTTTGCCCAACTCTGTGTCAGACCTAGCATCTTTGTGACTTTTAGGTGAAACCCTTTGATGAGAGGTATTAACTTCATGGATCAGGACTTCCATCAAACAAAAATCTGGTCAGCTGGCCCTTTTGACCTACAACAGGTTCCCCCGTTATACTGTCGTTCTGTCAATGCATTCAAAACATGTTGTTTTTGTGTTAACTATGAAATTTGGTGAAACTGTTATCATACTGAGTTTGAGGGAAATTAAATCTGTGTTCCTGAGCGGTGGCCAGTATATCTCTTTCCCTTTAAGATGAGAGTATTTTGAGGGTGGAAAACGGCATATGGGCAAAAAGGCAGACTGACAAACTTCTTCTGTTCAAGATGTAAACGATGCAGAAACAAAGGGAATCTAAACAATGTCAAGATACCTAAGCCAGTGCTGAGGACACTGTGGAGAAAACTTACTGACTTTTCTTCAGCCGCCTTGACCTTCACCAATCCAAAAAGGCAAACACCCGAGGCTGTTCAGTGTCTAGCTTTTCCAGGGCTAACATAATCTAGCTCAATGTTCCATCTAGCTGAGCTAGAAAACAAGTCATTCTTTGTTAAATGCAAATCTGTAACTTTTTTACAGACAAAGAAAATGAGCCAAGCAAAACCTGTGAATGATTAGTCAGGCTATATATCTCAAGTTTGAGGCTACATTTGCAAATACACGTGTGAGTTTATCGTTCATAAAGTTGATCTACATTAGGTTTCATAAATGGTCTTTTTACTTGAAAAGTAAATGGACACTAGTGTCCAGTAATCCTCAGAATAAATATAGAACCTGACCCACTATGGAAAATTCAGCCAGAAAAACAACTCCACCTCCAGAGAGAGGGGCTAGCTAGTTTCAGGACCATCTGAATGTGTTTACTGCCTGTTTATGTTCAAAAGTCCATACCACCAGCAGTACGTGCATTTCCAAGATTCCTTTGCATGTTTTATTTATAGTAGCCTATGATAAATTATTAGGACAGAGACATATTCTGAATTACAAACCATAGCATTACATTTATGGTGTTCAAAGTACTTTTGTAATTTATAATAAATTGCTGGGACAAAAGAAAATCCTACCAAGGAACAAACAGCTCTTCAAAGAACAGACAGCACAGAAAGATGGAGAAATGGAGATAATGAGGAAGATATTGTGACATTCGGCAGGAAAATGTAGTAAGGGGTGGCAAGAGGGGTGAGCCTATCGCTATTTAAGAGATGGTAGGACATGGAGATACCCATTGTGGGTGCAGTGTCTGGTAAGAAAATGAAAATTACAGAAGCTGTGTGTCCCCAGACGAAACGAGTTTACGAAGCTTTTTTTGCATGGACTGGGGTGAGGTTGGCCTGGAGTGAAAGTGATGTTAGCATTTGGTAGAGGAAAGGACAGACTGGAAGGTGCAAGCCTGTCAGTGTGATCTTTAGGCAAGGTCGCCATCTAGTGGCTATGTAGAAAATTAGCCCACAGCCTTTAGGAAGCCTGGTTCTTTCTTTTAACAAACTGAAATACCTAAAGACCAAAAGTCTCCTGGTGTTTCTGATGTTTCTCTCTCTGTCTCTCTCTGTCTCTCTCTCTCTCTGTGTCTCTCTCTGTCTCTCTGTCTCTCTGTCTCTGTCTCTGTCTCTGTCTCTCTCTCTCTCTCTCTTTCTCTCTCTCTCTCTCTCTCTCTCTGACGCTTCTAGTGGGACAACCTTATATGAAAGGAACCCCGTAGTAGTCCACAGGACCAGGATCAAGAGTGCGGACAAAAGGTCCCATAATTTATAGTAACGAATGGGTGGTGTCAAGTTGCCAGAGTCCTACATTCTCCCACCAGAATGGGGTTATGAGCAAGTTTTCCAGAACCATGTGTCTATTTAGCATGTGTCTAGGAGGAGTCTTTTGGTCACATGATGCACTACAGGTCTGACAAGTGCTATAGAGCCCCCCCATATGTACTTTTAGTGGTTTAAGGGTGCCCCTAAGCCATAGCCACCTCTTCTTCAGTGTCCTCACAAGAGTGTGGCTCTGCATTCTTCTTTCTTCTCACGTTCGCTCTAAAACCTCTTCCAGTTCCCCCTGTGCTCTCTCACATACTCTGTCCCTGTTTATCCCACCATTGTCCATTTGTCCTGGTGCTGGTCCGTGTTTCACTTGTACCTTTTTCTTCTTTCATCTTATTCTTTCTGTACTTGGAATGTTTAAACCATACTTAGTGCAAAGAGCATTTTTATTTTTATTTTTCTTGTATATTTTCATTTTGGGTGTTTTGTTTTGAGACAGGCTCTTGCTATGTAACCCTGGCTAGCCTAGAACTTGATATGTAGACCACACCGCCCTTGAACTCATAGAGATTCGCTTGCCTCTGCCTCCTAAGTGCTGACATTAAAGGCCTGTGTGGTGATACCTTTGTTTGTTTGTTTGCTTTGTACAAATAAAGCATGTCTGAAGAGCAGAGGATGGGGCTTGTCACCAGCTAACCACAGAGGTCTGGTGGTCAATAAAGACAGGAAGCGAGATGGCTAGGCAGAGAAAGGAATATAGATGAGAGGAAACAGGAATTTGGTCTTTTTTCCAAGTTAGTGAGGTAAAGGTGACTTCACCTTGCTCTTTCTCTCTGATCTCTCAGCCTTTCCCCCTATATCAGACTCTAGGCTTTTATTATTAAAACCTACTACAACTTGTGTTACAGTCCTGTGCCAAACTCCATATGCAAATAAATAGAAAACAAAAATTTGATAAAGAAGCAGAAGAATAAGTGAGAAGAGGAAAGGAATTGAGAGTGAAAATAGAGAAAGGGGGCTAGAGAATGGCAGTGGGGAGCAACTGCTTATTTTTAGGGCATCAGCTTCCAGCTTTTATGAGTCCAGGAAACATTTCCAAATGCTAGAAGCTTGGGAAGTGTGGGTGAACTTGGGGCAGATGACTCCCAAAGATGACTAAAACAAGATTTTCCCACATAACGTAGGATGACGTTCTACCACTCAATAGATGAGTCTGCCCTCTTCCTTGAATTGCAGCCATCCATGACTCACTTGTAACCAACAAGTTCCTGTACAGATACATTGCACAGTTACAAAAGGTCAGAAAAGGTAGGAGTCTACCCTGTTTCCTGCAGTGGGAGGCCTGCCCTTCAATTACTAGTAACAGACCAACCATTCTGAAACTGCCTTGTGATGGGGAAGCTGAACTAGCCACATGGAGGGAATGCATGGAGAAGCTCTAAGGAAGGAAATGAGGAAACACATATTTATCTGGACCCAAAAAATTAATCCTATAGTACTTACCCATGCCTAAAACTTCATGAAAGACTCTAGAACCATCCAATAGAGAATTTCCCACACCATTAACCCACTCTAAACAAGACAGTGATAAACAATTACCATCCCATAAACTAGTCAGCTCTTGAACAATTTGTTTCATAGCAGTAAGTATCTAAAAACACAAGGAAAGACTAAATAGTTCTAAACAAGCCAGGAATCACTTAACTGTTACTCACTATAAAAATCTTTGTCTCACACTACTATCTATACAAATACCCTCCATCTCTTCTACTGACTCCCTTCTCCAGGGCATTCTTTGGGGCATAGTCAAGCTCCAGTCAGTACATATATTTTCTTTGACTCTGACTTGATATCATTATTCTATACCCTGTCAGATGGTCACCCCCAAACCAACTCAGCTCAATGATTCATTTAGCAAATGTTGATGTGCTAGCAGAAGTCTCTGAAATAACATACAGTGAGTCATCTAGAACTTACTCCTTGATCTCTTACAGCATTCTCCACAGAAGGACTCAAGATACCCTCAAAAATTGTCTGACTCCAAAGCTAGGGCAAGGAAAATACAGGGTGAACCTGGAGCAACGTTTGATGCTAAAAGGAATGGAGGGCACAGGAAAAAAAAAAAAAAAGGTTCAAAACAGTTTGGAAGAGCACTGACCAGCCGAGGCTGAGATACCATAAACAGCAAAAAACAAAAAAATAGCATTCAATATTGTGGTTTAATAAGGATCAGGATAAAGAATTAGGCCGAATAGATGTTTATTCAGGGAGAAATAACTCACAACATAGACAGATGAATGCGGCGGGTTCCACAGGATCCTAACCTCCCAGCGTCCACCAGCAAGAGAGAGAGCCTCTGACCCCCTCCTCAGCCTTCCCTCCCCCCCTTCAAGCCCTGCCATGTCTCCACCCCCAATGGGCATGGTCTAAGCCACAGGTGCGGACAAGGTGAATATCACACTACAATTCAATTATTACCCATAACACAAAGTATCCATCAATTTCTCTTCATAGATAATAGTTATATCTGAATTACTGATGCTAACAGTTGCTAACATAGATTACTGTGTGATAGGTTCTGTTATGAACACCTTGCAAATGCCAATTACATATATAATATATAGCACACTGTGGGGAGATACTATTGCTATCATTCTATAGATGCACACCACAAAGTTTAGATCAAGGTACAAGTATAAAAGGATACCACTATGGTACTAGTTCCACCCACGCCAGAGAAGACATGAGCTTGGGCCCCTGTCTCAGGCCCTACTTCCCCTTGTCCTCTTCGGGATCTCTAGGCCTGGCGACTACAGGCAGGTTGACTCACTCCTGGCAGATTAAGCAATCCAGAGTCTGCTGACATTGCTGTGCTAGTCTCATCACCCCCACTCAGGGGGAGAGGCAGGTTGATTCAACTCAGGCCGACCAAGCCATCCAACCCAGAGTCTGTTGATATGGCAGTGCTAGCCCTGCTTCAACCCATCAGGAGAGGAAGTCTCTCAGACCCACCTGCAACCATCGTGAGACCCATCAGAGTATCAGACCTTCTTGCAACGACCGGAAGAGAACCTTGGACCCTACCCACGAGGAGAGGAAGAGATCCCACCTGCACCCACTGGAAGAAGGGATGGGAAGATGACAACATGAGAACACATTAACAACAGAAAAACCAATATGATGCCAGCAGAGTCTAGGGACTTTACACCAGCAAGATCTAAACATCCCAACACAAATGAAGCAGAAAAGGAAGAAAAAACAAACCAAAAATTGCAATAAATAATTCAAACAGTGCAAGGTTTAAAAGCTGAAATAGAAACAATTAAAAAAAATACAGTCTGAGGGAATGCTGGAAACAGAAAAGCTTGGTAAATGATCAGGAACTACAGGTGCAAGCATAATCAGCAGAATACAAGAGATGGAAGAGAGAATCCCAGGCATTGAAGATACACTAGAAAAAATAGATTCATTGACCAAAAAAAAATCTTAAGTCCAACAAATCCCTAATAGAAAATATCCAGGAAATATGGGACACTGTGAAAAGGCCAAACCTAAGAATAATAGTTATAAAAGAAGGTGAAGAAACCCAACTGAAAGGTGCAGAGGATGTATTCAACAAAATCATAGAAGAAAACTTCCCCAACCGAAAGAAGGACATGCCAATGAAAGTACAAGAAGCTTACAGAACACCAAATAGAGTGGAACACAAAAATAAAAGTCCCTTCACCATATAATAATCAAAACACCACACTACAAAATAAAGAAAGAGTATTAAGAGAAGCAAAGGAAAAAGGCCAAGTAACATATAAAGGAAGACCTTTCAGAATTACTCCTGACTGCTCCATGGAAACTCTGAAAGCCAGAAGGTCCTAGATAGGTATTCTACCAGCACTAAGAGATCATGGATGCCAGCACAGACTACTATATGCAGCAAAGCTTTCAATCACTATAGATGGAAAAAACAAGATATTCCATGACAATACCAGATTTAAACAATACATACTCACTAATCCAGCCCTACAGAAAATACTGGAAGGAAAACTCCAACATAAGGTCCTAACTACACTCACAAAAACATATGCAATATATAACCCCACTTTACCAAAAAACAGAAGAAAAAGTGGGGTAAATCTACTCACAATACCAACAACAACAACAAAAAATTCAAAACAAACAAGAATTACAATCAATGGTCCTTAATTTCCCTCAATATTAATGGTCTTAACTTGCCTATAAAAAAAGGCGCAGGCTAACAGAATGAATAAAAAACAGAATCTATCCTTCTGCTGCATACAAAAAACACACCTCAACTTCAAAGACAGATGTTACCTCAGAGTAAAAGGTTGAAAATAGATTTTCCAATCAGATGGACCCAAGAAACAAGCTGGTGTAGCTATCCTAATACCCAAAAAATTAGACTTCAAACTAAAATCAATCAAAAGAGATGAAGGCCATTTCATATTCATCGTTGTAAAAAATCCATCAGGATGACATCTCAATTCTGAACATCTATGCCCCAAATACAAAGGCTCCCAAATTCATAAAAGAAACATTACTAAAACTCAAATATCACATAAAACCTCACCCACTTACAGTGGGAGACTTCAACACCCCACTGTCACCACTAGACAGGACCACCAGACAGAAACTTAACAAAAAAGCAAAAGAAGAACAAAAGTTATGACCCAATTGAGTTTAACATACATCTATAGAACATTCCATCCAAACACAAAAGAATATACCTTTTTCTCAACCACATACTCAGCAAAATAGCAAACCTCAACAGATACAAAAAAAAAGGAATAATCCCCTGTATCTTATCAGACCACTATGCTTTAATGTTAGAATTCAACAACACAAATTTCAAAAACCCTACAAATACATGGAAACTAGTCATCAAAATACTAAATAATCCAATTTAAAAATGGGGTATAGAACTAGAGAATTCTCAATAGAGGAATCTAAAATGGTTGAATGACACTTAAGAAAGTGCTCAACCTCCTTAGCCATCAGGGAAATGCAAATCAAAACAACTTGGAGATACCTACCATCGTACTCCTGTTAGAATGGCTAAAATCAAAAACACCAAAGACAGTCTATGATGGAGAGGATGTGTAGAAAGGGGAACTCTCCTCCACTGCTGGTGGGAGTGCAAACTTGTACAACCACTTTGGGGATCAGTATAGTGGTTTCTCAGGAAAATGGGAATTAGTCTACCTAGAGATCCAGCAATTCCACTCTTAGGCATATACCCAAAAGATGCACATTCATACAACAAGCACATCTGTTCAACTATGTTCATAGCAGCATAATTTGTAATAGCCAGAATGTGGAAGCAACCTAGATGCCCCTCAACTAAAGAATGGATAAGGAAAAGGTGGTACATTTACACAATGGAGTATTACTCAGCAGGGAAAAAAAACAACAACAAAAACAAAAAACAATAGAACCTTGAAATTAGAAGGCAAAAGGATGGAACTAGAAGAAACCATCCTGAGTAAGGTAACCAAGTCACAAAAAGACAAAAATGGTATGTACTCACTCATATATGGATTTTTGACATAGAGCAAAAGATCACCATCCTATAATCCACACCACCAGAGAAGTTAGGAAGGAAGGAGGAGCCTAAGAGAGACATACATGGTCCCCCAGAGAAGGGGCAAGGGGCAAGATCTCCTGAGCAAATTGGGAGCAGTGGGGAGGGGAGAGGGAGTCAAGAAAAAGAGAAAGGGAGAAAAGAAGGCGAGAGGAGGACATGAGGGAGCAGGAAGATTGAGACAGGGGAAGAATAGAGAAGAGCAAGGAAAAAAATACCATAATAAAGGGAGCCATAATAGGTTTACAGAAAAATCTGGCACCAGGGAAATGCCCAGAGTACTACAAGGATGACCCCAACTAACAATCTAAGCAATAGTGGAGAGGCTACCTTAAATGCCCTTCCCTGAGAATGAGATTGATGACTACCTTATATGCCATCCTAGAGCCTTCATTCAGTAGCTGATGAAAGCAGAAGCAGACACCTACAACTAAACAAAAATCTACACTCCTGGAATCCAGTTGCAGTGAAGGAGGGGTGATGAGCAAAGGGTTAAAGACCAGACTGCAGAAACAAACAGAAACAGCTGATCTAAACAAGGGGGAGCTCATGGACTCTAGTCTGATAGCTGGGAAACCAGCATAGGACCAACCCAGAACCCCTGAACGTGGGTGTTAGTTAGGAGGCCTAGGCAATCTATGGGGCCTCTGGTAGTGTATCAGTATTTATCTCTAGTATACAAATGGACTTTGGGAGCCCATTCTCTCAGCCTAAACACATGGGGGAGGGCCTAGGTCCTGCTCCAAATAATATGACAGACTTTGAAGATCCCCCACAGAAGGCCTTACCATCTCTGGGGAGCAGAAAGGAACTGGGATTGACATGTAAAGAGAACTTGTTTCTAATTAAAAAAAAAAAAAAAGAAAAGAAAGAAGAGAAAACAATATAGGATACCAACAATCCTCCAATAAGCAAACAAACAAAAAACTTAAAAAAAAAAAAAGGATACCATTATATTCATATTGCCATTACCAGCATACACAAACCATATAAGAGAGACTTACTGGCCATTTCAGACACTGTCCAGTCACCCAAAAGTTGAAGGCACTGGTAAACTTTTTCAAGGCACATTTAAAACTTCAGATATAGTTTTTTCAAATCTCCATGGTTTAGGATTTAAATGTAAATTTCTTGAGCAAAAAATTCGACTTTTTGGGGTCTCGGCACTAAAATCAAATAGTAAACACCAGCACTAGAAAATTATTATGCTATAATTATGCAACCATGCCAGGGTTTCATTCAGAGTCTTGGAAGTTATACAAAGTTTTCCAGCACCCTGTGGGAAATGTATTTGTTGACCTATTATTAAGAATAAGTTAAGTATCTACCCATGCAAGAGACTTGGGAAGAACCTGCTCAATGGAGAGATACAGCTAAACCTCTCAAGCAGAACATCACCAAGCTGTACAGTCTGTTCCAAGAATTTGAGCTACGTCAGCTTCAGAGAAAATAAACACTTGCGAGAACAAGGTGAATTTATTTTCCTCCACCTAAAACAAAGACTGAAACAACAACATCCAGAGGATTTCTGGGGCCAGAACAAACTCTAAGTCAAGGATCCACTCCCTACAACTACTCATGTTATTAGAACAAAGAAAAAGGCAACATTGACCTTGGCAGAGAAGACAGTGCATTGGGTGGAATTCACAATACACTGTTGTGATCTGAGGATGGTGCCAGACATTACCCAGAATCCCTTGGTTTCCAAGCCTTTTGAACAGAATATTAACTCCCTTTTATATGTGAACACGGGATTTGCAGAGGCATAATTATTTACTTAAGAGTCAAACCTAGTAAATGCTGGAGACAATATTAGATCCCACAGATGTCTGGTACTAAAGACCATATCTCTCCTTTGCAAAGCCACAGCCTAGAAGTAGTAATTAAGGCAGACCCCTGAGCTCAAATGAAGTCCAGTTCCTAAAGCCAAGAGCATAGAAAGAACTTCATGATCCAAACAAAAACACAAATCTTAAACTCTGTGTTTGTGTGTAGAGATCAATACTAACGTGGAAATTAATCATACATCCTTCTAATTAGAGATGACTAAACAGCAGGAAATAGAGAGATCAAAGAATCAGCCCTAAAAAGCTGAGTTACAAAAGCAGGCCTCCTGCCTCACTGACATAGTCTCCCATTCTCTCCAACTGTAAACTACTGTTTATGGAGTGCTGCTCTGCTCCAAGAGTGTGTCCCCAGAGTTATGGGTTTGAAAGTTAATTCCCCAAAACCTTGTTTGAGTTGTTAAGTAGTGAGGACTCTGATGAATTTCACTATAATGAGGAGTTATGGAAATGGATTCTTTCTTCTGCAATGTGAAAGACATTAACAATCAGGCAGTTCTTTGACTTTGAACTTTTCAGACTCTAGTGGTGAGAAGCAAATTTCTATTCCTTATATACAAGCCAGTGTCAGGTCTCTGTTATAGCAACACTAAATGAACTAGCTTAAGTATATACACTTTATGCAATTTATTTTCCTATATGATACAGGCAGTTTTCCCTCCAGCCTGGTCCCAGAGTCTCATCAGCCCCTAATAACACAGAGAGATGCTGTATTAGATATAAAGCTATTGGCCAGTTACTAGAGTTCCTTATTGGCTAGCTCTGTCTCAAATATTAACCCATTTCTATTAATCTAAGTGTTTCCACATGGTATTATCTTACCGGAGAGAGGGTTGGGACTTCTGCTCTTTCAAGTTCTTACATCTTGATTCTCTTACTGCATCTCCCAGAATCCTCCTTGTCTCCTAGTCCCACCTATCTTGCTTTCCTATTGGCCAACAGGGCTTTATTCATTAACCAATAAGAGAAACATATTTACAAAATGGCATCTCCCATCACCTATATTTTCTTTTTTGTTTTTTCCTTTTTAATTTAAATTTGAAATAAGGTTGTTGTACATGTCAATCCCAATTCCCTCACCCTTCCATCATCCCCTATAACCTCCACCAAACACCAGAACATCCCCTTGCTGCTCCCCAGGGAGGGTGAGGTCTTCCATAGGGAATCTTCAAACTCTGGCATATCAGTTGGGGCAGGGCCTCCCCCATGTGTCTAGGCTAAGAAAGTATTCCTCTATGTGGGATGGGCTCCCAAAGTCCATTTGTATACTAGGGATAAATACTGATCCATTACTAGAGGCCTCATAGACTGCCCAGTCCTCCTAACTAACCACATTTAGAGGTTCAGAGTTGGCCCTATGCTGGTTTCCCAGATATTAGACTGGAGTCCATGAGCTCCCCGTTGTTCAGATCAGCTGTTTCTATGGGTTTCTCCAGCCTGGTCTTGAACCCTTTGCTCATCACTACTCTCTATATATAACTGGATTCCAGGAGTTTGACTAGTGTTTAGCTGTGGGTGTCTGCTTCTGCTTCCATCAGCTACTGGATGAAGGCTATAGGATGGCATATATGTTAGTTGTCATAGAATGGCATTTAATGTAGCCTCTCCACTATTGCTTAAATTGTTACTTGGGTTCATCTTTGTAGATCTCTGAGCATTTCCCTGGTGCCAGATTGTCCTTAAATCTATAATGGCTTCCTCTATTATGGTAGCGATTTTCTTGTTCTTATCTATTCTTTCCCTATATTAATCTTCCTGCTCCCTCATGCTCACCTCTCCCCTCCTCTTCTCCTCTTCTCTTACTCCTAACTCCCTTTACCCTCCCTCCATGCTCCCAATTTGCTCAGGAAATCTTGACACTTTTCCCTTCTCCAGGGAACCATGTATGTCTCCTTTAGGGTCATCCATGTTTCCTAGTTTTTCTGGCAGTGTGAATTGAAGGCTGGTAATCCTTTGCTCTGTGTCTAAAATCCATATATGAGTGAGTACATACCGTGTTGGTCTTTTTCTGACTTGGTTACCTCACTAAGGATGGTTTCTTCTAGTTCCATTCCTTTGCCGTCTAATTTCAGGATTCCATTGTGCTTTTCTGCTGAGTAGTACTCCATTGTGTAAATGTACCACATTTTCTTTATCTATTCTTCAGTTTAGGAGCATCTAGGTTGCTACCAGGTTCTGGCTATTACAAATTATGCTTCTATGAACATAGTTGAACAGATGTGCTTGTTGTATTAATGTGCATCTTTTGGGTATATGCCTAAGAGTGGAATTGCTGAATCTTGTGGTAGACTAATTCCCATTTCCCTGAGGAACCACCATACTGATCTCCAAAATGGTTGTACAAGTTTGCACTCTCACCTGATGGGAAATGTAATTTTGTAAATATGTTTCTCATATTGATTAATGAATAAAGCACTGTTGACCAATAGGAAAGCAAGATAGGTGGGACTAGGAGACAAGGAGGAGAGAGGAAGTAGTAGGGAGGATATCCAAGATGAAGAACCTACAGGGTAGTATGCTGTTCTCTCTCTCTGGTAAGATAAGACCACATGGAAATACTTAGATTGATAGAAATGGGTTAATATTTAAGACAGAGCTAGCCGATAAGAAACTAGTAACTATCCAACAGCTTTATATCAAATACAGAGTCTCAGTGTGTTATTTGGGGCTGGCGTGGCAGTGGGACCTGACCAGGCAGCAGGGCAAAACCTACTGCTAACACTCACCAGCATGGAGGAGTGTTCCCCTTTCTCCACATCCTCTCCATCATAGACTGTCTTTGTTGTTTTTTATTTTAGCCATTCTAACTGGAGTAAGATGGTGTCTCAGAGTTGTTTGATTTGCATTTCCCTGATGGCTAAGGATGTTGAGCACTTCTTAAGTGTCTTTCAGTTATTCTTGATTGTTCCATTGAGAAGTCTCTATTTTGTGGAGAAATACAGAGAATATTCTAGCTCTGTACCCTATGTTTTAATTGGATTATTCCATGTTTTTGGTAACTACCTTCTTGAGTTTTTTGTATAGTTTGGAAATCAGCCCTCTGTCAGATGTGAGGTTGGTGAATATCTTTTCCCATTCTGTGGGCTGCTGTTTTGTCTTGTTGACTGTGTCCTTTGCCTTACAGATGCTTCTCAATTTCAGGGGCTTCCCATTTATTAACTGTCCATCTCAATGTCTGTGCTATTGATGTTATATTCAGGAAGCAGTCTCCTATACCAATTCATTCAAGGGTACCCCCCATTTCTCTTCTAAGAGGTTCAGTGTGGCTGGGTTTATGTTGAGGTCTTTGATCCATTTGGACTTAAGTTTTGTGCATGGCCGTAGATATGGATCTATCTGCAGTCTTTTACACACCAGTTTTCAACTATGCCAGCACCATTTGTTGAAGATTTGTTAAATTTACTGAATAAATTTAGCTTCCCAAAAAACTCTACCAGGGAACTCCTACAACTGATAAACACCTTTAGCAAAGTGGCAGGATACAAGATTAACTATATATGTGTGTGTGTGTGTGTGTGTGTGTGTGTGTGTGTGTGTGTGTGTGTCTGTGTGTGTCTGTGTGTGTGTGTGATAAAAGAGCTGATAAAGACATCAGAGAAACATCAACCTTTACAATAGCCACACACAACATAAAATATATTGGGGTAACTCTTATCAAACAAGTGAAAGACCTATATAACAAGAACTTTGAGTCTTTAAAGAAAGAAATTAAATAAGATACCAGAAAATTGAAAGATCTTTTATGCTCTTGGATAGGTAGGATCAACATAGTAAAAAACTGAAATCTTGCCACAAACAATCTACAGATTCAATTCAATCCCCATTAAAATTCCAACACAATTCTTCACACACCTTGAAAGAACAATAATCAGCTTTATATGGAGAAAAAAAAGACCTAGGATAGCCAAAAACAACCCTGTATAATAAAGGAACTTCTGGAGGTATCACCATCCCTGACTTCAAGCTCTATTATAGAGCTATAGACCTGAAAACAGCTTGGTTTGGCATAAAAATAGACAGAAAGACCAATGGAATCAAGTCGAAAACCCTGATTTTTGACAAAGAAGCTAAAATTATACAATGGAAAAAAGAAAGCATCTTCAATAAATAGTGCTGGCATAATTGGATACTGGTGTGTAGAAGACTTCAGATAGACCCATGTCTATTGCCATGCACAAAACTCAAGTTCAAATGGATCAAAGATCTCAACATAAACCCAGCCACACTGAACCTCTTAGAAGAGAAAGTGGAAGGTACCCTTGAACTAACTGATACAGAAGCCCACTTACTGAACTAAACACCAGTAGCACAGACATTGAGATCAGCAATTAATAAATGGTACCTCCTGAAATTGAAAAGCTTCTGTAAGTCAAACGACAATGTTGACAAGACAAAATAGCAGATGTATTCTTCATAGCAGTTCTCAAAGCTAGATAGCACTATTGTCGTCCATTTCCAAGAAGAAATGGAAGTACATTGTTATACTAACCTAGTAGATAGATCCATATCTATTGTCATGCACAAATCTTAAGTCCAAATGGATCAAAGACTGCAACATAAACCCAGCCACACTGAATCTCTTAGAAGAGAAAGTGGGAGGTACCCTTGAATGAATTGGTACAGGAGACTGCTTCCTGAACATAAAAATAGTAATCTATTTTTACTTATAAAGTAAAAATAGAGCCAGGGAGTCCTGAGTAAGTTCATAGCTATTAAGAGGAAATGAGCTACACCAAAATACTGTTATATATTATGCAACAAAAACTCACATATTATTATGTTCAATTAGAATGTTTACTTTTATTGACATCAGTACTGAATTTTATTTTGCCTAAGTAATGGATTTTTAGCATTGATTTGTTTTGCCTTAGCATTCAGTTTTGGCATGCAATTTTCTATCTTATTAATAACACAACATCCACATTATTTAGTGTTATAGTTTATGGTGCTATTTATTACTATTATAGTTTTAGAGATTTATCATTATTTTGTCAGTATGTAAGCAATTGTTTTTAAGTATTTTAGATTCTGCATATGAGTGACATGATGCCGTTCCTTTCTGTCAAGTTTTTCTTACAGAATTCCCTCTAGATTCATTTATGCTTGTATGAATGACAGTGTTTCATGTTCTGTAAGGTTGAGGGGTGTGTGTGTGTGTGTGTGTGTGTGTGTGTGTGTGTGTGTGTGTGTACAGTTTAAATCCATTTGTCCTATTTGTGATAAATCACTGACCAAATGCAGACAAAGGGAGGGAGACAGTTATTTCTTCTTACAGTGTTTAGTTCATTAAGGGAAGCCAACACAAGAAGTAGGGGCAGAAATTGAAGAAGAGGAAATGGAGGAATGCTGCTGATGAGCTTGTTCAGCCTGCTCTCTTATACCACCCAGGGCCACCTATCCAGAAGTGACACCACCCATAGTGAGCTGGGACTTCCCATAATAATTATTAACCAAGAAAGTGTTCTATGGACCTGCCCATAGGCCAATTCAATGGAGACACACCCTCAAATAAGACTTTTTTTTTCTTCCATCCGGGTGGTGGTGGTGGTGCATTCCTTTAATCCCAGTACTCAGGAGGCAGAAGCAGGTGGATCTCTGTGAGTCTGAGAACAGCCTGGTCTACAGAGTGAGTTCTGGAACAGGCTCCAAAGCTACAAAGAAGCCCTATCTCAGGGGTGGGGGGTGTTCTTCCCAGATGACTCTAGTTTGCAACAGATCGACAAAAAAAAAAGACAAAATAAACATAACCTGCATATTATTTCTCTCTTTATGAACAGATTGTTTTCCAATCTTGAATATTGTGCTATGCAAAGTGCAGAGATCCCTTCAAGAGCTTCAATTCTGCTAGTGAAAATACTGGATCATAAAGTCATTCCAAGGTTTTGAGGAATCATCACATTGTTTTCTAAAAATGATTATACCAACATACAATTCAACAAAGTATTACTTGGTTTTCCTTTTCTCCAGATGCTCAACTATAAGTGTGTGTTCATTTGTGAACACATGTGTACACATGCTTGTGGGTGTTAGATGTCAGTCTAAGGTATCATTCTTCAGTTGTCATCCACCTGTTTTTTTGTTTTGTTTTGTTTTGTATTTTGAGACAGTGTCTCTCTCCAGGAACTGGGGCTCACTGATAAGGCTAAGCTGGCTGCCTAGGTGGCCCCAGAGACCTTCCTGTAACAATTACAAGAGTGAGCATCCATCCTTTATTTCTTATGCGGGTTCTAGGGATTGAACTTATATACTCATGCTTGCTGTCTAAGTTGTCACTCCAACCTGAATCTCATCTTTTGGAGGCCAACCTAACAGGTGTGATGTAATATCTTGTTGTGACTTTAATGGCTGTCTTGGGGTTAATATTGATTTGAAAAGACACCATGAGCACAGCAGCTCTTATCAAGAAAAATTTTAATTGGGATGACTAGCTTACAGTTTCAGAGGTTTAGTCCATTATCATCATGAGAGAGAGCTGGTAGCTAAGAGTGCTACATGCTGCAGGCAACAGGAAGTTGACTGACTGTGACACTGAGCAAAGCTTGAGCAAAAGAGAACTCAAAGCTCACCCACACAGTGACACAATTTCTCTAACAATGCCACACCTTTTAATAGTGCCACTACCTTTGGGAGCCATTTTCTTTCAAACCACAACAATTGCCTTTCTCGGATGACTAGAAATATTGATGGTTTTGTAACAGATCTTCCTCTTAACTGTGAACAACTGATGGCTTCTAGACAGGGAAAAATCAGTTATGTTTAAGGGTGTAGCCCCTGGCATTCTTTCCCTCTTCCATACCAGCACAAATTGGAGTTGATGAGTTGTTTTATATAAATAAGTAAATAAAATGGTACAAGAAGTTGGGTATTAGGAGTGGATCTGAGAGGAGTTAGTGGGAGGAGTTGGGGTGACTATAATCAAAATATAAAATTCTCAAAGAAATATATATATGTATATATATATATCCCTCTTTATCTTTAGCAGGCATTTTCCTCAATAAATTTCTTATACTTTTGATTTCATATTAGTATTTTCTTCAAGGGTCTGACAGGATACACAAGAGTGCTGTGAGAATACAATGGAATCATTAATAACCTTATAAAATTAAGCACATAGTCTTTTGATTAACTCTGATAATGTCAAGTGCATACTTCAATTTAACAGCCTTCAATGTAAGAAAGTACAAATATTTGTATAAAGTTGAAAGGCACCATTATCAGAAAGAGCATATAGTTATTCAATGAGTAAGTCTTAGTTATATGGTGAAAAGCCTGGAGTTTATGTTCAATCATCTCCCTGGGGCATTATATTTTCCTAGAAACCAGGGCAGAGCTAGCAGCCAAGATTGCAATTTTTATGGAAAATCCATCCACAAAGTAGGAGTCCTCTATAGGCATATCTCTTCCCTAAACCTCAACTAGCTTCCATCCAGACTCTTCCATACATATTATGAAGGATTAACCCATCAGCAAAAGCTAACCTTCCTCTGATTGGCATCCTTATTAGCTCAATTAACATCTTGAAATTAAAGGAAAAAGGTCTGAAGATATTTGAACTGACAGTGGAAAGTCACTTGTTCACCCTACCCTGTTCCCTGAAACACACACACACACACACACACACACACACACACACACACACACACACACACACCTCATTCATGTTTCATCACTATTCAAGATGCATATTTTGTATTATTTGTTTTGTTTTGTTTTCTTAAACAGGATCTTGTTTTGTAACCAAGACTGACTTCAGACTCACAGCAATCCTCCTACCTCAGCCTCAGTCAAGGGCTGGAAACACAGTATGAGTGGCTGATAAGCATTTGTTTTTAGTGTCTGAGATTGCTCCTCATCTGACAATCACTGTAGGACAGGCCATGGTTACACCTCATTGTTTTGACTTTGGATGTATAAAAAGAACAAGGAACAGGTGCCATCTGGGAATAAAATCCAAGTAGCATTAGTTTTTGTGCAGATTCCAGGAGAAGGCGTTTAGTATCGCCCAAGTGAGATTCAAGGGTAAGCTGCTTTCACATGCTTACAAGCTGGGTTCAATAACAACCCACTCCTGGTGCTTTCCTATTCTACAGTGAGTTATTTTAGGAGATGCTTTTCTTCGGTGCTGACACGTCATGCTGTGGGAAAATGCTCTGTGTCAATACTGCTGAATAAAAAACAAATGCCTTTAGGAAGAATTTACCTCAAATTAGAATAACTAGAGCAAAAATGCTTTATTCCCAGGCACTCTTTGGCACCTGAACTTCCATATGCTCTGTTTTCCCTCCATATAATACTTTTCTGTCTCTTCTTTGCCTGGTTAATGCTTACCCATCCTCTGGGCTTTAGCTTAATTATCACTGCTAAGATGTGTTTTTTTAACCTTCACACTCTCAAACCATGTGATCTACCCTTGCTTTTTGCTTACACCGCACCCTGAAGTCAACTAGCTTAACAGTTGACTTCTGTAACAGTTACTTACTGTAACTGCTTGTTTAATTTTGTCTCCCTCACATGCTATAAACTCCTTGGATAGAGTAACCGTACCATGCTTGGCACCATTGACACTCAATGAATATTCACTCACCTGCTAATATATTTAATCAGTGTCTCCAGTGGACAGCACATAAATAAACCTCATAGCATCTTGAACGACAAAACAGCAAGCACATTTTCTCACCGATGAATAAACGGTGGCAACAAAATGGTAGGAGGGTCGTTAGTTGTACAGCCAAACTTAAAATTCCTCAAGGTCTCCATGGACCAGCAACGATGCCTGACATGCATTCAGGATTTACTAGCCTGGTCCATGGACGGTCTCAATAGGGTACCCACTTTATGAAGAGGTGGTGCTGCTGAGATGGAAACCCAGGCAACTGCAGAGTTTACGCCTTCAATCACATTGTGACAGACACTAGTACATTAAGTCCAAATATTTACCGACAGGAAACACTGTTTATCCTTAGTGGATGACTTCTTAAGATGTATGTGCAAGCTGATCCAAAACAAACAGCTCAGTTTGCTGGTTACTGATGTGAACAAAAGCAGTTATGGTCAGTAGGCTTGAATCACTACCATAGGGCTACGTGGATCCTAGACAACCACTTCACTTCCTAGACCTGCTTCTTTACCAGTTAAAAACGAGGTGAGGTGAGAGAAGTGAACTTGTAAAATGCTTTGATTGTGTCTCCCACTTTGTCTCAAAGCAATTAACAGTTACCCCGAGTGGGAGAAATCACCCTTGTCAAATATTGAATGTGAGGATGTAACTTAAACTCCAGTGTTTGTTCTACAAAATTCAAATAATGTTTGGCAAAGTGAAGGGCTCTTGATCCTCCACCTAAAAGCAGAGGCTGTCAGATCCCAACTCTCAACTTTTCTTTCTATTGACAATATTTGCATTAGTGGGGAGAGGGAAGCCCAGACTTGTGTCGAGAGTTTGACTGTTGGAGAAAAGTACATACCTGGAGGGGAATGGTGTTTAACAAGACACAAGGCATCAGTCTCTGCCTGGCTCCTTCCAAGCTGGGCCTCCCCCACTATTACTTTGTTCCAACGCTAGATGAGAGGTTCATGTGGAAACTTGCTAAAGTCAAATGCTATCACAAAACTCCAGCCCAGCTATGCTGGGAGGAAAACAAGATTCTTGCCAGATAAATGTTAGAGCCAAAGGTATTAGAAGAGCTGGAGACTCACACCATGGCTCCATGGTGTGGCCAGTCACCAGCACTGGCTCAAAACTGCCCCCTAGTCCTCAGGGTAACAGGAATGCTTAAACTGTTCTTACCTCTCCAAACCTTTTGAGAATTGCTTTTCTAACAGGCAGTGGTACAGACTTTCCTTTCTTGGTGTCAGAGGAAGGGGGAAGTTTCAAAGTAATCCTATGTTGTGCCTCCAAAGCTTTTAGAATATTCCAAACATCAAATGTTGCCAGGGATCTGGTTGCATTTAGAATTAGATACATTTGCGTAAATGGCTTAACCATTTAGAAGTTAAGTTCCCTCAACTGTGAAATTAGAGTAATTATGCCCCTACTTAAGCATTCAACAAGGTAACACCTGGAACACACCACATGTTTAATAAAGGGGAATGTTTATTATTCCATTTATGAGGGTCACTTACGACCATTCATTTTAGAGCTTCTAAAATCAACCAAACGTTTAGAGAAAGTTCTTCAAGTGTTCTCTAGGAGATTTTTTTTTATGCCTTAGACCAATTCTCCACATGATTTTGTGGGATGGGGGCTGTGGCTCATTGGGTAGTGTACTTTCCTAACTTTTAGGAAACCCTGCATTTGATGCCCACAGGATATATCCTGGACACCAAGGCACATTCCTGTAATGCCAGTACTTGGTAAGAGAATACTTAGGACAAGAGAATCAGAGATCATCTTCAGCTGTATAGTGATTCTGAGTGGGGCCAACCTAGTATATACACCTATTGTAAGAAATTAAACATTATTTTATAAGCTATAGGTATATACATATATATGCAACATGAAATTTAACAAATTATAGCTAGTGATCATTAAAATCACTCAAACATTCACTATCATTGAAGTTCATATAGCTAGACTTAGATTTAAACTTCTTGTGGTGCTGATATCAATACTATATGTATATTTTTTTCTTCTATATAAAAAGTTTTCAAAGGGCTGGAAAGTTGGCTTGGTGGTTAAGAGCATTTATGGCTTTTGCAGAGACCCAGGTTCAGTTCTTAGCACCCAGATGGCAGCTCAGAACCATCTGTAACTCCAGTTCCAGGGAATCTAACCCCCTCTTCTGGCCTCTACAGGTGCTGTGCCCTTGTGATCCACATCAACTCCCTGGAGCACACACAAGATGGCAAAACACCATTGTTACTAATAAGAGTCAGGAGAAGGGAAACCTGAAGGTTATCCTCCCACTCTACTTCCCAGAGTTGCAAATCTCTCTTCCTCTCTCCCTTCCTACTTCCCTCCCTCCCTCTCTCCCTCCCTCCCTTCCTCTCTACCTCCCTCCCTTCCTCTCTACCTCCCTCTTTCCCTCCCTCCCTCCCTCTCTCCCTGCAAGACTCCCTCTCTAATTGCTACCAGATCTGCACATACAAGTCTCACTGCCTAAGATTCACCAAGGACTAGATCTCAACCTAAGAGAGCAGCCAGAAAACCATGCTTGTATTTGCCTTGCTCATTCTGTAGGCTCCATGTGCCACCTGTCCTAATCCCTATTTCTCATTAACTTTTTGACTCTTTAACCAGTTGCCATTTTCTGGCTCACAAACCCCCATTATCCTTATTAGCTCCTGACTCTGTTAGAAGACCTGGTTCTTGAACCTGCTTCTAGCTTCCTATGTGCTGTGCCTATTGGGGTAGGAAAGCTCCCAACCTCCCCTGATGCCATGAAGATCCATCCTTGCAGTCCTTTCCTCAATACCCCCATGCCATCTTTCAAGAGAAAAGTACTAATTTCTGGATTATTTCTCATCTCACATTTTCTTTGGTGTTAGATTATTATGTTAAAGGTACATATGTTTCTGCCCCTTTAACTTTTCCACTCAGCTAGGCGTATAAATCCCAGCAGAATGCCCATATCATATTTCCATATGCATGCCTGAGCAAGCTGTGCTTTTCCTATGTGCAGAACTGAGCTATTCAGAAAGATTAAGATTCAAGGACTGTTGTTGAATTTAAAGCTCAACTTAGTCTTTAATCTTGTCAGCATTTATTATAGAACTCTGCTGAGAGCTGCTAGGTGCTCAAGAGATTTAATTAATTTTCTAATTTGCTTCTACCCAACTCTATTCCCATCAAGAATTCATGAGGAGAATTAAGTAAAGAATAGAGCCAAGCCTTCCCATGTTCCAAACACAAACCCATGAAAGTCACCTTTCCATGGCTCTTTCTTGTACCTAGCCTTCTGCTGCTCCCTGCTGATCACAACTTGCTTACCCTACCATGGTCTGCTAATAAAGTAGGACAATGGAAATAAGCCCAAGATCTCCAGGCCTTAGGCCCAAAATTCTCCCCCTCCTTTCTCCCAGCTAAATTCCACTGTCCTTCAAGGTCTGCAGTAAATCTCTTCCCCACCTGAAGCTTCCATGATCCCTCTTGGAAAGAGTTCTCTAGCTGCTGGCTCACACAGTTGTGACACATATTTCATTCTGCTCATGGTCCAAGAAGTTGTTTACAACAGATCAGTCTTTCCCATGAGACTAGAAGCAACTCAAAATAAAGCAGGGAGCCTACTACATTCATTTCTTGTTCTGCCCCTCCTAGCCCCCCTCTGTCACAGTGTTTTGCACACTACAGTCCACAGTCTATTGAGTTGTTTCAAAGAACCCACTGTTAGAGCATCCTGGGGCACTGGACATCTTGAGAGCCTTCTGCAGCATGAATGGTAACTACTTTGCCAAGAGCAGGAAGGAACTCATCCAAGCACCACCATATTTGGCCTGCCTGTGAGACCATTTGTTTTCCTGTTTTCCACTCACTCTTAATTACAGTCGAGCTGCCTCGTGCATTTCCTTTTGCTGCTACTGGAACACACTATGCAATAGCTGTCTGTGTCAATTCAGTATTGATGCAGGAAGCTCCAGTCAGTAAGCTTCCTCCGTGTTTCCAGACATACTGAAGCAGTCCAACACCCACAGCCAACAGTCAGACATCATTAGAGTTCCTGCTTCTCCCGGAAAAGCCTGGGCTGGGTAGACAGGGAAACACTGGGCTGGAGACTGAAGATTCCACTCAAGTTTCAAGCCCACCACCTGCTTTTTATTGCTTGGCATCAGTGTCTGTGAATTGAGACAAATCTGGGTTAGGTAAATAGATAAGCTGGTGTGCTTCTCCAGAGACTGGATGCAAGGCAAGTAAAGGGCTATGTCATATATTGGAGAAGTTTATTCACTAAATGGTTGATCATTTCTGTCCCAGAAATAAGAATAGCATGGCTACCTAGGTGGCGATGGCACTCACCTTTAACCCCAACACTCAGGAAACAGAAGCAGGCAGATCGCAATGAGTTCAAGACCAGCTTGGTCTACAGAGTGAGTTCCAGGACAGGCTCCAATGCTACAGAGAAAAACCCTACCTAGAAAAACTAAATAAATAAATACTATCAAGTGGCATCTGAGGAAGAATGATCTGTCATAATTCATCAAGGCCTCAGCACAGACAGACAAGCACAGTGGTTAGCAGTTATGTTGTCTTGTGAACTGACTGCCACTTTTTCCCCACTATCTCCAAGACTCTTAAAATCAAGTTGGCTTTAAGAATAGAGACTCCAGCCAGGCACTGGTAGCACATGCCTTTAATCCCAGCACTTGGAAGGCAGAAGCAGGAGGATCTCCATGAGTTCGAGGCCAGCCTGGTCTACAGAGCTAGTTCCAGGACAGGCTCCAAAACAATAAAGAAAACCCCATCTCAAAAAAAAAAAAAAAAAGAATAGAGACTCCAGAAAAATAAGCCCTGCCTATCATACCACTGAGGAGACTGATATGGCTTCCATATCAAAGGTGATTGCCTAATTCAGTTAAGAAAGACAAGACAGACAAAGTACCAGCATTTCTGTCCTTACCTATACACGCATGCTTATAGTAACCTTTCATTCTTTATTAAGGAGTTCATTCTGGACATGTCACTCACCTTGATTAAGCCTCTAAGGCACAAGTGATACCTTCTAGAGAGCTGTGCAGCATCAAGGTACTGCCTTGACTAGCAGCAGTACAGGCCACGACCTAGAAATATAGGAAATGTTGACTGGTACAAGGCACTCATCACACGCAGGACTAGCCACTGTCTTTGCTAACTCTTCAGGGTTTAATACAGTTTAAAACCCCTCTCATTGCAAATGCCCATGGCTCTGAATACATGGGTCCCAAATTATCAACAAGCCACATTTCACATACAAACCATACAGTGTCCCTGAGGAGGAGAATTAAAATCATAATATATCCACTATAATATTACATGTTCTTTGATTTGTAAAATGCCCAACAAATATGATCAAAGGGTATAGCTACCATATCCCATGGATGTTCCAAGAAAGCAAAGGCTGTCTCGTGTCCTAACAAATCCTGCTTCATAACAGATTCTGTCCTTGGAAAGCCTCAAAAAGCAAATCAGGAAGATGGACTTTGGCCCTTATAGAAACAAAATTGCCTCCTCATCTAATGGCAGATGAGTATATATATGTATGTATGCATGTATGTATGTATGTATGTATGTGTGTGTATACATATACATTCATAAGATGCTCTATATGAATAGTGTAAAAACAGAAAAAAAATAAGAAAGTCATTATGTTCCTGAGCGTTTTAAATTTTATCCTCATCTTAAAAGTCTTTGCTTCTATAAGAGATTAGCCCTACTTTTTGGAAACCATTGGATCTAAGAGGTCTTTCTGATTATGAAATATTGAAATAATTTTACAATATTAAGTGTTTAATGACCATAACAGTACTCAAAGTTTGATGACATCACCAACTAGCTGTGTGACATTGACTATTGCTTTCCCTCTAATCCTCCCTTTTCTCATCTACAGAATGAACACAAGAATGAAAGGCCTCTCTCACATTTCTCAGGGCTGTTGACTTCACATTGTTGATGGACATTGGTTTGCAAAAATAAAGACTGGATATGATTATGAAGATATGTAAAGTTTTGAAGGTTTTGCTTATTCCCTTCATATGAGGACACACACACCTAAGTCTGATGTCATAGACTCTACTCCCAGCTGCTCAGGGGCCTGAAGCAAAAGAATCATAAATTGAAGGTTTTCATAGGTTACTGAAAAAGCTCAAGGCCAGACTGGATAACTTGGTGAAACCCTATCTTAAAGTAAAATGGATGGGCTGGGAGGTAGACCAGTTGTTGAACTATTTGTTTTATACGCATAAGAATCCCAGTTTCATCTCCAGAATCCATGTGGAAAGAAAGAAAGGGAAAAAAAAACAGGCATGGTAAGTACATACTTATATAACCTTGGGGCTGGGGAGGCAGAGACAGGCTGTGTCCTGAGACTTGTAGGCCAGTCATCCTCTCCAACTTGGTGAGTTACAGGCCATTGAGAGGCCTTGTATCAAAGTGGACATCATCTAAGGAGCCCCTCTCTAAGGAATGATGCCTGAAGTGGTCCTCTGTTCTCTACAAGTAAGTGCACCTATGTGGGCCCATACACACATATGCATGCAACACACACATGCATGTGATAAGAGGTTAAAAGGATTAAATGTGTGGTGTCCCATGCCTGTAACCCCAGCACGTGGGAGGCAGAAGCAGAGGATCCAGAGTTCAATGTCATCCTCAGTTGCATAGAGAGTCCCACTATGCAACTAGGCTGCTCTAGGTTTCATGAGACCCTGACTCCAAACACACCCCCCACCAAATTCCAAAGTGTCAGGCATTACGGCTTACACCCGTAATCCCCACTGAAAAGCAGAGATGATCACTCTAAATTGTAAGCTATCCTGGTCTACATGGCAAGACCCTGTCTTAAAGAGAGAGAGCATGGGGACTAGGATTACAACTTAGTGGTAGAGCAGTTGCCTAACCTATGTGCGACCCTAGCTTCTAGCCACCCCCTGCAGTACCCATATAGAACTCTGTTTCGACGTATTGTTTCAAAAATACATGTCTAATTTCTTCCACTGTGTCCCATCTCAACTGTGATTTCTCAAACTGGTTAAAGGGATGTTATCCTTTAAAACAGTTACTTAAAATAACAAAAAAAAAAAAAGTCAGCCTCCAAGTGTATATGAATCAATGTGTTATAAAGCACAGAAAACACCAAATGGCAGTTTTCCAGGGCACCAGGTTGAATCCCTGGGAAGTCAGTGCAGATTCCAGTTAACACCCGAGGCAATGCATGCGCCTGTTCCTAGAGTAACTCTGAGGCACTCTTTAGGAGTAAATTCGCCATCTTTCTACTGAGTAACAGAATTCACTGCATGCTATTCCTTCACAACTTGGAAACAACCAACAGTATATTAAAAGTTAGTTGTGAAAGGCCGCACAGTTACAGAAGGCTACTCACCTTCTATAACAACTCGAATGTTCAAAACACATTGTTACAAGGAAGACAAGCTACAGAAAGGAATGGAATGAGGAACCAAATAAAGTTGAAGGTCACAGCATAGCCCACTGACCTCTATGTTTTTTACTATAATTTTTTAAATTTGATAAATTATTTTAAAATTAACTTCAGCTTGGAGATCTTTATGGACTGGTAACATTATATAAAACTCCTGGGTAGCAGTTCAGCATTTGAAAAAACATGAATCTGAAAATCTGACTAGTACAGGAAGCAAAAGAAAACGTAAATTAATTGAGGGCTCGCCCGAGTTACCCGGCTGCCCCACAAGAGGGCGCGTGGTGCTCGCCTGTAAAAAAAGAAGTACCTTACTGGGGTTTTGGTTCTTAGCTAACAAATTTCACTCAAATAACTTGGAATCATAGAATAAGGAAAGCCACTTAGTTTTTTGGCAAAGTTAACCGCTGAGAAGGTGCAACCACGAGAAAGACCCTGAGTGGACATTTTCCCTAAGCCTGCCTCGTGCTGTTTCTGTGCCCTTTAATCCCTCCTAATGTTGTCCCTAGAAGACCTTGGTGTCACATCCTCTTGCAGCTCTTCACCCACCTCTCTTCCTCTCACATCAGCAAGAGACTTTTCTGAGTTCTCTTGTTTTTTCCCACAAGCATCAGGCACAAAATAGGACCCAGTCCTTGCGTATGTAGGCCTAGCATGCTGAATGGCGCAGTACAGAGCAGCAGTTTGATCTACTGAGTTTTAGATCTGAGATACGGTTGGCGTAAAAGTAAAAGGGCAGTTTTTACTGCAAGTCTAGTGTTCATTGGCTTTGAAGCATGGCAGTGTGTGGTTAATGAAAATGAGACACTGTTCCGTCTTTTAAAGCTCCCAAAATAATTTCGGTAACCTTGAATATAAAATGGACAGGAAGGGACAGAAGGAGTAGACAATGTTGAAAGATAAAACGTTAAGAACATAAACGTATTGCCCCATCTTTCCATCTTTACATCATTGCTGGAGTCTATGTTCAAAACGCTTATATCTCCTAATTTACAGAGGACACGTGTGTGGTTGATTCTCACATCTGCTGGGAGCTCAGAATGCAGTTCAGACACCCTTGTCTTCCCTTTTGCTCTGACAAAGCTGAAGCCCACGCAAGGGAAATAACCTGGTCAAGGTCACTTAGCACAGGGAAGAGGGAGAGGATTTTCAGAGCATTCTACCCAGAGGCAGGTCAGTGCCCTGTAAAACAGAGAACCATATGTTTCCTGTTCTGAAGGTCACAATGACTCCCACAACAGACAACTGGAAGAGACAATAATTCAGGGCAACTGCATCAGACAAATTTCTTCTTTTTAAAATGTTTCATGGGTTCTTTTCCTTTCCTACTTTTTCTTAGAAGATCATTGCATGTTTTAAAATGCTTATACATTTTTAAAAATGAAGTGTATGAGCAAAATAAACATAAGTAGAATATTTGGTTCCCTGCCCTGATTCCTCCACCTGCCAACTGATACCCAATATTTGCAATGTGACTGTCTCCACCTCAACCCCTTGATTTCCCTTCTCTCCTATATCTGTTCATATCCTCTGACATTGCATTTCCACTTGTTTGGGAGCATGAAAGAAAGAAAGAAAGAAAGAAAGAAAGAAAGAAAGAAAGAAAGGAAGAAGGATTGCATTCCTCTGCAATTTGAAATTGGATTCTTCACTAAAACTTTATTTTAAAGGTTTCCACAATCCTATGGTAATTGTGCCGTGTTACAAGCACGTTTTACCCCCACTCTTTGTTCCTCCCCACCGGCCACCGGGTCCCACCACCACACAAGCCCCAAATAACACTCAGAGACTCTGTATTTGATACAATGCTGTCGGCCAGTTACTATTATTGTTTATCTGCTAGCTCTGTCTTAATAATTAACCCATTTCTACTTATCTAAGTATTTTCACGTGGCGCATCTTACAGGAGAGCGTGGTCTCTCCAGGCTCTACATGCTGACTCCTCCTAACTACTTCCTCTTTTCTCTTTGTCTCCTAGCCCCACCTATCTTGCTTTCTCATTGGTCACAGTGCTTTATTCATTAACCAGTATGAGAAACATATTTACAGAATAACATCTCCCATCAGTGCGGTCTGGAGGTGAGAACTCGCTTCCACTTCATGAGGCAGTTGCTCGATTACCTTGTAAGCCACCTGTGGCCTGTGACATGTTTCCTTCAGCTAAGGCAAAGGGCAAGTTGAAGCTAGAACTGAACTGTTGATGACAACAGAGGAGAGAGACCAGCTTTGTGTCTGTCCTAGGCTCCATTTCCTAAAGGCGTGGCGCTCTTGTTTCTCAGTGGTTAACAAGTAAAGGCTTTTTCTTACAAAAGATGTAAATGTATGAGCCATTGTAGGAACTCAGATGTTCACTGAGCCCTAGAAAACTAGAGAAACATCAAGGTACAGGCTCCACTGCCATGACCTGCAATAGTGTACTGCCCTGAACCCTCGTGCTTCACAATCCACAGGGAAAGATGACCTTCTTCCCAGCTGGGACTCTACTGGAGTTCCTCACTTGCCTGAGCAACCTTGGTTTCTGTCTTGCCCGGACAACTGACATGTCAGCTTCTGTTTCCTGTCATTCTCCTGGTTCTCTTCAGCATGTTCAGCTGTCCTTCACTGCACTCAACAGCTTCCAAGCTACCCTTAGACCCCTGTAAAAATGGCTGCCAAGCCCCTAATGGCTCTCCCCTTACCAGTTTCTCTACTTTCCTCTACCCCTCCAGCCACAAGAGCTTTCTTGTCCTTACCCAAGTTTGTTGCATCTTGGGGTAACAGCCTTGTGGGGCGAGTGCAGTCCCTCCCCCAGAGCTGCATGTGCCTGTTTCCTCCTTATCTTAGTACAAAAGCCATCTTCCCAGAAAGGCTTCCTGGATTACCAGTAATGGTCCACAGACCCCACACCCCTACAGAGGCCCTTCCAACAATCACTCTTTTATTTCCCTCTTGCTGCTTATCAGTGACTGAAATTGGTTTTTTGTTGTTGTTCACTTGTTCATTGATTTCTACACTAAGATCTCATTGTCGGGAACTCTGGTTTCTGCGGCATCTGTTCTGTTCTGAACACTTTCTAGTGTTTGGTGTAATGCTTGCCACAATAAGGGGAAAATCATGTATCTTTATTCTACAAGTAATAAACTTACTGTTGTTGATACAGTGTCTTGGTCTTGATGTTTGCTAGTAGCAACAGAGCTCAGTGGATGCTCATAAAATCTGTGATTTTTTTTTTTTTTTTTTTTTTTTTGCTACTTGTAGTTATTGAAACATGTTACTCTCCCCTTCCAAACTGACTTCATAGATGCAAAGAAACTCAATTACATTAAGTGGTACTTTCTATGTACTTAGCTCTTCCCTCCCATGTATATATATCTAATATCTGGAATCAGGAATAATCTGAGACCTCATCAGAGAGGCTATAATAATGTTATTGGTGTAGCCAGTGAGGATGATTTTCAAACCCACACATCAAGTCCTGTCATTCTCTGTCTACACTAATGTCATTGATCCCTCCAATGTGTTTATTCATGAAGGAGTGGGTGTGGATGATCTTCAAACCCACACATCAAATCCTGCCATTCTCTGTCCCTAAATTCCTAAATGGCTTCCCTTGCCTAAAAAAAAAAAAAAAAAAAAAAAAAGCCAGTTCCTTTAAAGGACCCACAAAGCAAACTCATCCTGGTCCTGTCACCTCCCCAGTGCCATGTGCCACTCATCTTCCTGGCTCTCACTGAGCTTCTGCTACATTGTCCTGGCTTTCATTTGAAACACTCCAGACTAAGAAAGACAGACTAGAATGAGCTGGAATGCTCTTGTTAACAGAAAAACAAGCAAACAAATGAATGTTTCCACTACTTTGAGTGGACTCTCTTTCTAGAGTTGCTAGTCCTGGTTCTCTGGAGGTCAGAGTCAAAAGCCAGTTAGTTAGTGATGTCCTTTATGAACTGAAAGCTTAATCATGTATTAGGCGAAGGTCAGAACAAAAATCCTGATTGGATCTTTCCTCCTTTCATAAACCTTAATACAATCAACTGTTGGGGATCATTGTTATTGCATTTTTAAGGGGGAAATGTGCTGTTTACTATTGTATCTATTAACTGTCTCATGCTCCAACTGTAGAGAATGGAGAGAGTCTCACTGACTGACATACACAGTATATTTATCTGGTTAGTGGAGATCGTCTCCTTCTATGTGTTCTTATGTGTTTGTGTGTGCGGTTCCATGTCATGGATAAGTTATGTAAATTACATATCTATTGGGTGTTCTCACACAGAAAAGTCTTTGGAACACATTTTGTAATTTTAGATCCTTATGTCAATAGTGATAAGAAGTTTCTAGGTAAATTTCCCTCTTTGTATTTGCCTGCTTTCTCCATACCTTAAGGTGATCTCACTTTGCTGTTACCAGTTGTTAAGGTCTAAGTTCCTAAATACACACATAAATATCCTTATCCCAACCATATCTTTGTCCTCTGCAAGAGTGACATCTGAGTTTGGGCAGTGTTTGCAAAGACTACACTCCTACCACAGTGCCCATGCTCTAGATCCTAGATAAGTGCTTTTCTGGAGACAGAAAGGCCTGTTTGGTTTTTTGTTTTTTGCTTTGGTTTGTTTTTTTGTTGCTGTTGTTGTTGTTTTTTAAAGATTGTTTTTGTCTCAACATCTGGCCCTGGGACTTTAAATAAGCAGGGACTTTCCAGAAACTTCCACTTTGCTCATGGTAAGCATTACTTGTTTCTCAGAGCATGCTCCATTTCTTTTGTAAAGGTCTACCACACAAACTGATTTCCAAACCAAATGTTCCTGACAAGAGAGATGACTTGGGGTTGGAGTTGAGTGGTTGGAGTCCCCATAATTCACTGAATTTGAAACAAAGAGTCAGCTTGGGCACATTATATCCTCCATCAATAACATCATCTGAGACAGGACAATCAATTCATTTCTTCTGAACTAAGAGCAGTGATCACAGTTCTGAGGCTGAGCCAGTGGCCTTGGATGAGCTGACATTTTCCCAGCAGCTCAGCCTCAAATGAGATATCACCAGCCTATTCTGAGCCAGCAAGATTGGAGAGAAGTTGAGGAGTTTCCAGCTGCAAATGAGGAATATATGTACTTATGCAAATACCTAAACACACACACACACACACACACACACACACACACACACGTTTACAATGTGAGAGATAGAAATACAGGGAGAGGTGGGTCTCAAGAATGCATCAGCATTTTTTAAGGAGTGACAGTTGAGAGGTCCAGATGTCTTAAGCAGAAGCCAAGAAAAAAAATCACCTGGATATTTCTTTACAGTCTCTAACTAACTTATGCTACAGAAATCTACAAATGAGTTATTAATAAAAGTAGAATATGAAGAATGACCCATTTGCTGACAGAATAATGGAAGGATCCGATTACTGGAATTTTGTTTTGTTTTGTTTTGTGTGTTTGTTTTTCAAGACAGGATTTTTCTGTGTAGCCCTGGCTGCCCTAGAACTCTCTGCAGATCAGGTTGGCCTAAAACTCAGAGATTCATCTACCTCTGCCTCCTGAGTGCTGGGATTCAAGGTATGGACTATCACCACCCAGCCAGATTACTCCAATTTGATTGTAATTTACATTTAAATCACAGAGCTGAAACTCTTTTTTTTATCATTATCTACAATACTGTAAAAAAAAAATCAGTAAAAATTCCCTACAACAAAAGAATTCTGTTAACCTAGTTTCAGTTTTTAAAGGCAGTTGATGCACAAATTCATATTTTTTAATGTGTATGCCTGTGTGAATATGTGAATATATGCACATGTGTATGTGTGTACAAGGAAACCAGGAGAGGGTAGATGGAGAGTGCCCTGGGAGGTTTCTGACTTGAGAGCTGGGATTGAACTTGGGTCATCGGAAAGATGAGGAGACACACTTGACTGTCTAGCCGTCCCCAGGCCCAGGACCAACCATAAATTTAGGATTGGCTTTGTGTTAGTAACTGTGCAAAAGAAATGAGATCTGTTCTGACAAAAGGTTCATTGAGCTTCATGTGTATCATTGTATACCAAATTTACCTTAAGAAAGCAACAATTATTTTTAAAGTTTGTGAGATTTTTTTTTTCTTTTGCCTTCCAGATTAGTTGCATGTCTGTTATATCATCTCTCCAGGGCCCAAGAGTAATCTGCTTATATTTAGTCTGAAGGTCAGAACTGAGCAAGGCCCCTGCTTTTGTGTGGGCCTGTGTGCCGTGAGTCATGGCCAGAATGCAACAGCTCCAGAGTGGTTCTCTGTGTGAATGAAAGAAGGGAGGGCAGTTTCAGATCATAGAGCGGGCGAGATTGTTACAATTTTTCTTATTATTTTTCTCAAATGCCTCCAAAATAAATATGAATACATCAGAAAAGACCTTGGGCAAATGTGCTCAAACTTTCCATTTCCCTTATTTCACCTCTCTCTCTCTCTCTCTCTCTCTCTCTCTCTCTCTCTCTCTCTCTCTCTCTCTCTCTCTCTCTCCTTCCTGGAGTGAAGCAAAGCAAGCATATGATCAAGAGGAGATGAACCAAGAGGAGGTGCAGACAAAAGATTTTCCTAAATCTCAAATCCACTCACAACCATCAGTCCCTTCAAATGTCTTGCTAGTTACCCACTGTCAAGAAAGCAGCACACTCTGGAACCAGCTTAGGAATGTGCCTTCCCTTGCTCCATTATCCATCCTTGGCTTCAGGTCAGCTGTAGCAGGCTGCCAGTGTTGCAGGACACATTCTGCCCATCCGCATCTAATTCATCCACTCTGCCATGAGTTTCTTGCAGACCATGGCTGGTCTTGGTGCTATGGCCTGTCCTCTGTACGGACAGATAAGTGCATTCAAACTTTTTATTGAAATACTTAAAACTGTTTCCACACTGAACATACATAGACCCTCTTGTCACCATCCCCTAAACATATGTGTAACAACTGGCAATAGTGTTATGTTAGCTACTGTAATCTAAGCACAATTTTAAAAAGTTCAGTAGCTTCTGCCTTGGTATACTGAAATACTGTACTTTTATCTTTTATAAGGGACTTGAGTATACACAGATTTTCATGTCCATAGGAGTCCTGGAACTGATCCATATGGATTCCAAAGAATGGCTGTCTACATTCGTGTTTTCCCGGATTGCAGGATACCTTATTTATAAGTTGTCTATGAGCTTCTACCAAACTGAAATTCCTGAACAATATTCCAAGTTGTTAAATTTGTTCATATTCTTAATGTTTTACTGACCAGTAAATTAAGAAGTCTGTGCAAATACTGAAGTGTGAGGAAATGCACACACATGGATAAAGCATAAATTAGAACAATTTGTCTAAAGAGAGATTAAACATGCATTTTCAAAAGTAGGAGAGACCTGCTGTGCTGTGTTACAGCATGTTGTTCCCAGCCGGCCTCCCGGACCTGCCGCCATGGTCCTGCAACCACGTGTGCCCCAAATAACACTCAGAGACTCTGTATTTGATACAATCCTGTTGGCCAATTACCATTATTGTTTAAGGACTAGCTCTGCCTTAATTATTAACCCATTTCTACTTATCTAAGTATTTCCACGTGGTCGTCTTATCGGGGAGCTGCGCGGCAGGCGTCCTGCGTCTTCCCTGGGCTACTTATCGACTCCTACTACTTCCTCTCTCCTCCTCCTGGTCTCCTAGCCCCGCCTATCTTGCTATCTCATTGGCCACAGTGCTTTATTAACCAGTATGAGAAACATATATACAGAATCGAATCTCCCATCATCTCCTCTTTTCTGTCTAAAGTAAAAGAAGGGGTTTAACCTTAACATAGCAAAATATAACATACAATAGTTATCAAATAAGAATCACAGTAAACAATATTTAGTCCATTAACATTTTGTAATACTTAAAGAAAATATCATCTATCATATCTTTGTGAGTCTAAAGTCCTATATGTAATTTATCTTTAATCCTAACTAAGGAAAACTGTAACCATAACTATCTGTCTTCAACTCCATCAAAGACCACAGAAGGATAATATATAAATTCTAGAAATGACAGAGACAACTCATTGCCTGGTCAGTCACCCGAAGTTCTTCTGTAATGTTCCATCTTCAGCCCATAGGCCATAGTGTGTGTCCAGACTCCTCAACAAGGCAGGAAACTTTTCTCT
Source organism: Cricetiscus sungorus (assembly GCA_030556225.1). Classification (NCBI taxonomy): domain Eukaryota; kingdom Metazoa; phylum Chordata; class Mammalia; order Rodentia; family Cricetidae; genus Cricetiscus; species Cricetiscus sungorus. The sequence continues at coordinate 46,862,867 of JANBXA010000372.1, read as the reverse complement.
GTGTCCTGTAGACTGTCTGGCTGTCTGGCAGCCTCTTCCATGAAGCAGGAATCCTGTAGCAATGTCCATCTTGTTTCAGCAGTCACCTTTTTGTGGGTCCTGCATGTCCAGTTTCTACAACATAAAGTCAAACCGTCTAGACAAGAGAAGTACCTTGCTCAAATGGCTAGTCTTGCCATATTAGAAGCAAACTCCATAATGTGTTTCTTCGATGTCCATCTTCCTTTCTTCTGTAGGTGGTGTTACCAGGAGTAGTTGTGCCTCACTGTCAAGAAAATCCCTAAACCATTTTAAATGCCACATTCTGTAGGTCTTTGAAAGGTTTGAAGAATGCCTATTCATCTCAAATACATCTCTGCATATCTAGAAATCCTAATTAACTTAACTCTAAAGTTTTCATTATCATAGGCTACTCTCTAATCTGTACTAAATTATACATTACATTTTCCAATGAGCTATATAAACATAATACCTAAACAAGAGGAGAAATATACATATCACAAAATTGACCTTAAATTGTATCAATAAAAGAAAATCCATTCCAAAGCAAAATATTCATTTCCATACCATAATTCCCCTTTTCCCTTTAAAAAGATTGCTTTTGGTTATAGTCATTTATAACCAAGCCCATTTAAATAAAAACAAACATTTATAAACAATATTTGGGAATTTGGGCGTCGTTCTTTCCAAACTACTTCCTGCTGGTAGAGGGCGCTGTCATGGGAGTCCAAAGAAGATGCAGAAATCTTGGCAGTAGTCTGCAAGACTTTGTCTCAATTGCTTTGAATGTTGGATCACCTGGGGCATTGTTTCAGGGGGTCTGGCTTGATCAAACCATATAAGTCTGGAAGAAATCCATAGCATTTCATTTTCTGTGGAAACAAAAATAGAAATCCTTTTCCCCAGTAACTTGTCCTTAGGCTTAAATTTTGGAGTCAAAGCATTTTTAAAATATATAAATTGAATTAATCCAGCAGCTTTTCTTTTATCAGTAGTTATTTTCTCAGCAATCAAATAATTTAAAGACAACAGAATTGCGTATAGTATCCAAAATTTTTCTGTGCTTTCCATCTTTATGTGGCTTTTTTATTACTCTATTTATTCTACTTCTATTTTTATATATTTTGAGACAGGGTTTCTCTGTGTAACTTTTATCTGTCCTGATATTCACTGCATACCAGGTTTGCTTTGAAATCACAGAGATCTACTTGCCTCTGTCTCCCTAGTGCTGGGATTAATGGCGTGTGCCACCATAGCCATCCATTTAATTCCTTTTTTCTTTTTTAAACCATTGTATCCCATTTCTTTTTCTCTCCCAAGCCAGCGTATTTTTTAAAACACAGTGTAAACCTTCATTGCAGCTCTCATACACATCAATGAATTGTTAGCAGAGCTCTTTAAAAGCAAGGGGCTTTTTGCCGCTTATGCTAATTTTGGAAACCTCCCTTAAAGGAGCCGCACAACTCTCTGTCTACAGCAAAACAAATCCAACCAAGAAAATGCTGCTACTAAGAAGTCTTGCTAGTCTCTGTTCCTTTGTTTCTAAAACTATTTTTTAAGCTTTTGTTAAGTTTTAAGCGAAAGTTCTCAGTCCCAGTTCTGACACAATTATGTTACAGCATGTTGTTCCCAGCCGGCCTCCCGGACCTGCCGCCATGGTCCTGCAACCACGTGTGCCCCAAATAACACTCAGAGACTCTGTATTTGATACAATCCTGTTGGCCAATTACCATTATTGTTTAAGGACTAGTTCTGCCTTAATTATTAACCCATTTCTACTTATCTAAGTATTTCCACGTGGTCGTCTTATCGGGGAGCTGCGCGGCAGGCGTGCTGCGTCTTCCCTGGGCTACTTATCGACTCCTACTACTTCCTCTCTCCTCCTCCTGGTCTCCTAGCCCCGCCTATCTTGCTATCTCATTGGCCACAGTGCTTTATTAACCAGTATGAGAAACATATATACAGAATCACATCTCCCATCAGTGCTGAATGTTTATCCTGAGGATGCATCCTGAATGCATACTAGTGGCTTTACTCTGGCAGTGCTTACAATAGCAAGTTGTAATAAACAACCAAAATCCTCACCTGTGAGTGATTCACTAACAAAATCAAGTGGGAGTGTGTACTTAATAAATAAAGGTGGCTCAGTTGATAAAGTGTTTGATATACAAGCATGAGGACCTAAGCTTGATCCTCAAGAACCTGAGTTGAAAAAAAAAACAACAACAAAACAAGCAATTCCCCTCTTAGCCCCCTCTTAGGCATATACCCAAATGATCCACATCCAAGCAACAAAGACATGTGTTCAACTATGTTCATAGCAGCATTATTTGTAATAGCAAGAACCTGGAAGCAACTTAGATGCCCCTCAACTGAAGAATGGGTAAAGAAGATGTGGCACATTTACACAAAGGAATACTACTCTGCAGGAAAACAAACAAACAAACAAAAAAATAAAACAATGGAATCTTGCAATTCGCAGGCAAATGGATGGAACTTGAAGAAACCATCCTGAATGAGGTAACCCAGTCACAAAAAGGGGAACATGGTATGTACTCATTCATATATGGATTTTAGACATAGAGCAAATGATCACCAGCCTATAATTCACACCGCCAGAGAAACTAGGATACAAGGAGGATTCTAAGAGATTCATACAAGGTCCCTCACAGAAGGGGAAAAGGAAAAGATCTCCTGAGCATATGGGGAGTTGGGGGGTCAGTAAGTGGAGAGGGAGCTAGGAGAAAGAGAAAGGGAGGAGAGGTAAGCACATGGGACTAGGAAGATTGAGTCAGGAGGAATAGATGAGAGGAGAGAGAGAGAGAGAGAGAGAGAGAGAGAGAGAGAGAGAGAGAGAGAGCATAAAAGAGGGAGTCATTATAGGTTTGAAGAGAAAACTGAACCTAGAGAAATGTTCAGAGACCTACAAGACTGACCCCAACTAACAATTTGAGCAACAGTAGAAAGGCTACCATAAATGCCCTTCCCTGATAATGAAATCAATGACTAACTATCTAACATCTAGTAGTAGCTGATGGAAACAGAAGCAAACACCCACAACTAAACACTGAGCCAAACTGGAATCCAGATGCAGAGAGAGAGAGAGAGAGAGAGAGAGAGAGAGAGAGAGAGAGAGAGAGAGAGAGGACAAGACCAGGCTACAGAAACACATAGAGACAGCTGACCTGAACAAGGAGAAGCTAATGGCCCCCAGACTGATAGCTGTGAATCCAGCATGGGACTGACTCAGACCCCCTGAACATGGGTCTCAGCTAGAAGGCCTGAGCAGTCTAAGGGACCTCATACAGTGGAATCAGGATGTATCCCTGGTGCACAGAAAGACTCTGTGAGCACATTCCGCATGGAGAGATACTCCCTTAACCTAGAGACAGGAGAGAAGACCTAGTGCCTACTCCAAATGACTAGAGAGATTTAGATGACCCCTCCTGTAGGCATCATCCTACATATGGAGTTGCGGGGGGCGGGGGGAGAGGGTGATGGGGGTGCATGAGAGGGTGGGAGAGAGGGAAAGGGAGGGAGGGAAGGAGAGGGAACTGTGATCAATATGTAAAATAAAATTAAAAAATAAATAATAAAAAATAATTTATAAATAAACTATTCATACATGTAAGTAAATAAAAGTCAGGCACAGACCTAAGAGGATATAGGCAGGAAAGACAGGAGGATCCCTGAGGCTTCTGACCTGCTAGGCTACCTAAATAGTTGAGTTCCAGATTCAGCAAGAGACTCTGTCTCAAAAACTAGGATGAAAAGTGATGGAAAAAAATGTCTCATGTTGACCTCTGGCCTCCACATGTACACACACACACAAATAAATAAATAAATAAACTTAATCTAATAAAAGATAAATGTTTGCAGCCTTGGGAATATGATATTGCTATATTAAGAAGTTGAAAATTGTGGCCTGTATATTATAATCCAAGTTTTGAAACAAAAGAAATGTTTTATTCATAGCATATTAAAAAAAACCTGATTATTTAATTACCTAAGTGACAATAATGTTTATTTTTAAGTAATATGATACTAAAAATTGATGTAATAAGTGAGATAAACTGGGTATTAATAGGAACACATCCAGTTGCCTCGGGCTAGCTTCCTTGCTCTGGGCAAAGCAATGACGGAAAAGGCCAGTGGGTTAGTGTCTCACATTTGCCAAGCCACAGCAACATTTTAGCTGTGTCTGTCAGAGGGATGATGAAGACACCTGCTAGGACACTTCCCAGCACGGCAAGCTGAAGCACCCACTCCAAAGCAGCAATTGTCCTAACATCAGCTAACAAACTGAAAACAAAGCAGTGGAGCTTCAGTCCTTTGTACAAACACGAATCTTACCACCCACATGCTCAGCTCCATCATTTGCTCAAATGCTCAGCTCCATCATTTGCTCAAAGAGAAAACTAAACTATTTGCCTCCATCCTTCTCGCCAATCACAGCAACAGCATTTTACACCAAGAATGGTAAACTGAGAACTGAAATGCAGTTCCTTACACATTTCAAGCCCCAAGTAGGCTTTTAAACTCTTCATTGGGTCATTATTGGCCTCTTCACCCCTGCATGCTAACCAGTCACACTGGGGCTTAAAACAGGCCCCTTGGTCTATGAGGGTGGGGTGAGGGCATAGGGCTTGAAGATAGCTGGTTGCTTTTATATGGGGACTGGCCTTTCTGGAAGGAAAATCAGCCTGCCTTCTGACTATAAACAGAAATTTGTAATGTAGGAGTAGAACAAAGAAGTATAGTAACTGGGAGACCTTTCCTAGCCAGTAGGCCTCTGGAAAGGAGGAAGGGCCAGGCCCCTACTCCTTGCTCGGGTTTCTATTGGACTCAGTGGCAATTAGAGGACCAGGTTTGGGTCAGACAAATCTGACTTTGGAATATTGGTTCAGGAACCTCATACTGTGTGTGCCAGGCAAGCTACAAAACTCTTTGAGCTCAGTTTTCCCACCAGAAAAGTGGGTGCTGTAAAGCCTACCTGGCAACATTGTTGGGAGTAATTAGAGTAATATAGGAGCCCATGAGTGTACCACATAAATGCTGAGGCACCACATAAATGCTGATGACATCATCTGCAGAGGGAAAGGAGATCAAGTGGGGTACAAAGAAGGTTTGTAGATTTCAATATGCTATCTTTTTATTCCAGAATGCCAGCCAGGATCCAGCAGCCGTGGAGAAAGTCAGTGGAATTCACATCTTCAGGTAGAGGGCACCGTTGCCCCTGCCTTTTTGAGGAAAAGAGCATGGCACTCTTCTTTAGACACTTCTCTAGCCTAAGAGCTCTGTCTTGCCTGGCAATTGTCAGTATAGACTTACCATCATGGGCAGGTGTTTCTGTGTCATCAAAATGCAACCAGACCACCACTCAAGGCCCTAGCTTAAGGAATTCAGAGGCAGAGATTTTTAATAAAAGAGATTAAGGAGAACAAGAATTACCAGTTGGAGCTGGCATTCTTCACGCATGGTGCATTTGAGTTATTGGAGTTTAATCATAAACCTTCATTGGAAAATAGAAAACTCATTGATGTCTAGGAGTTTGACATTTGCAGCTGACCTCACACTCCTAGGTTTCTGGTTGGTCTTGCTGCATCACCTTAAAGATCAGCTCTCTCTCTCTCTCTCTCTCTCTCTCTCTCTCTCTCTCTCTCTCTCTCTCTCTCTGTGTGTGTGTGTGTGTGTGTGTGTGTGTGTGTGTGTGTGTGTGTGTGTGTGAGTTTGTGTGTGTGAGAGAGAGAGAGAGAGAGAAAGAGAGAGAGAGAGAGCCACAGCTCTCCATAATAAAGATAAAAGCAATGGCTAAAGCAAAGTGACAAAAAGCCCCTTTGAAGGAAAAGACTCATTGGCCTGGAAGGAATCACAGACATCATGTCCCCTATCTGTCTGATAAAATTTCATCTAAAATTCTTCCTGGATGAATGGAGGTCCAGCCAGTCCAAAAGCTCATAAGAAAGCTGAAAATCACATATCCATTCCTTCATCCATCTCAACAACAGGTAAGTACTAAATGCTAATATTAACAAAAAATTAAAATATGCATTTGCTAAGCCCCTACTTACGACAAACAAAGCAGGCAAAGCAGGCAAGGCACATAGAACTAAAGGCTTTCTACATGAGGCACTTCTAGGAAGAGCCTGAAGGAGAAGCTCAAGGAGCCCCATGAGTGATCAAAATGGGACCAGATTGTACGCACCTACGCGATTCCGGGAAGATCTTCATGCAGTTTTAATCAGGATCCTTGAAACATGCTCTTCTGACTCACGAGAGACCCTGGGGACCCCTGCACAGGCTTAAATACCCTTGCGCTAACCAACCCCAGTGAGCTACGTGGACCCTGCAGATAGGCTACTCTAACGCAGAAGCAGACAGGCTGGACAGACTTAACCAATTAAGGGCTTGTTTACGCCAGAGAGCGCTTACCATTGGGGAGGTGGAAAGTGGAAGCCAGTGCCATCTTTAAGGCATGGCACTTCGAAGCTCTCTACACCAGACTTTGTATGGTCAAAGAACTAAATGAAGCCAGTGTCCTCAGAGTGTGTAGAGCAGAGACAGGCAGGGCCAGACCACATGGGCTTCACTGAGTAGAGGAGGAGGTTGATCTTTCTCCTAAGAGCAGGGAGATGGATACCCATGGAGTCAAACAGTAAACTAAGGTTAAGAGCACAGGGCTTGTAGGTGGCCATGCCATGAGAGCATGAACCTCTGAAGTTCAAAGCTGCAGCTTAGCCCCCTTCATGGCTAAACAGGGGTACAAAAGACGACATTCTCTTCAACTCAGTGTCAGTCAGCCATCCTTCCTCAAAAGTTAGTCGCGCAGCCTTTTGAATCTGATACATGTATTGAGTTCCTCAATGTTTTACCCCATGCTAGACTATGAGGTAAGCAGATGAGTAGAGACAAGCAGTCACATAAGACACAGACAAATGACCAAATCCTGATCAAAATCAATCAAGCGCTGCAAAGAAGTGAATACACAGATATGATGGGTCAGCAGGGTTTAACCCTGGATTACATTGTTACTGTGACACCTATTGGCCATGTGACCTTGGAAGGACACCTTTCTCAACCCAAACCCTTTAGAGGCCCATGTATAGGTTTGGAGCACTGAAAACACTATTGAGATGTTTATCTCCAAAGTTTTTGGGTTGTGCATGTGTATGTGTATTCCATGTATGTGTATGTGCTCATATTCAGGTATGTAGGATGTCTGTGGAAGCCAGGGGTTGTCATTGTATGTCTTCCTCAATTACACGACTGTATATATTGATGCACGGTCTGTCCCTGCACCTCAGCGCTCACCACATTTCTCCTAGTCTAGCTAGCCACTTTGCCTGACTCTGCCTCCTCAGGGCTGAGACCACAGGTGGGTCACTTGACATTTCTGTGGGTCCTGGGATCTGAACTCTGATCCCTATGGTTGCCAAAGCAATGCTTTACCCACTAAGCTATCTCCTGACTTCCTAATCTGGACTTTTAAGCTAACCATTCACTTATAAGTTATAAACCTTAATAGATTTTTCCTGTCTGTTTTTCTATTCAGCTCACAGACTTTGTCTTATTAAATATTCTATCACTAAGGCACTTTTAGAGAGTTTTGCCAGTGTTTTGATACAGTTACAGATTTAAGAAGTTATATTCCTCAGATTGTTTTATTGCACTTATAAGTTAAATTTAGTTTTAAAAGTCTCAATTGAGGGCAGGCAGTAGTGGCACAAGTCTTTAACCCAAGCACTCATAAGGCAGAGGGAATCCAATCTCTGTGAGTTCAAGACCTGTCTAAAAGTTAAAGTTTCAATACTATGTCAATTACAAATTTTAAATTAGAATAAGATGAAACAACTTTAATAAGCCAAATTTTCAATTATTACTTGTATATAAAAAGTATGGTCTGGTGCAATGTTTACCAGGAAAAACAAAACAAAACACCAATAGAAAACTTCCGCTTCCCCAATGGTCATCAAGCAATGAGGCACTGTCACAAGGGATGTGGTGATGTTTTCTTTGTGCTTTAACAAATAAAGCTTGCCTGAAGATCAGAATGCTGAGCTAGCCACTAGTTAGCCATAGAGGCCAGGCAGTAGTGGCACACACCTTTAATCCCAGCACTCTGGAGGCAGAGGCTGATGGATCTGTGAGAGTTCAAGGCCACTCTGGAGTACAAAGTCAGTTGGAGGTGGCTAACAGCTTTAATCCCAGTACTTGGGAGCCACATACCTTTAATCCCAGAACTAGGAAGGTGGAGACAAGAGTGACATGGCTAGGCAGGAGGAGACAGGCGAGCATGGCATTCAGTCTGAGGATTCAAAGAGACAGGATCACCCTCTTTGGTCTGAGGATTCAATAGAGTTAAGCTAGTGGCTGTCTGCTCTGCTTCTCTGATCTTTCAGCATTAAACCCTATATCTGACTCCAGGTTTTTATTATTAAGACCAATTAGAACTTGTGCTACAAGGGGGAGCCTCTAATTTCCCCCTACAGGGAAGATGTTTATCTAGAATTGACCAAGGTCTTCAGAGAACAGTTTTTTAACTGGCCTCCTTTGGAAAGAGATGTCTGGCATTGAGGTGTTCCATTCCAAAGTGGTTGCCATCTGCCTTGAACAAACTTTTCACTAAACCCATTGTTTTCAATATCATCTCTTACCCACCATCATGTACACACACACACACAGAGAGAGAGAGAGAGAGAGAGAGAGAGACAGAGAGAGAGAGACAGAGAGAGAGAGACAGAGAGAGAGACACCAAAGAGAAAAAAAGGGAGGGATGGAGGGAGGCAGGAAGGGAGCGATGGAGGGAGGCAGGGAGGGAGGGATAGAGGGAGGAAGAGGAGGAGGAAGAAGAAACTAAGATTTATCCTGTGCCATGTAACTACTAGGATTTGTGAATAATTTCATATCCACCAATGCCAGCACCTGAGCTGCATATTCAAAGCCTGAGTGTACAAGCAGACTCTGACTTTGCTGCCTTCTAGTCCAAAAAGGAACTCAATGGTGGAATTATACTATTCCCATGGTTAACTAGAACTCACTTAAGACCTAGCACCTGACCAATGGTGCCAGCTATTTCCTGGACCCAGACTTGTAAACACTCATCTGTAATGAAAAGCATGGTCCAGTGAGCAGCTAAAGAATGAGGCCCAGGTATCACTAGAGAAAGTTTTCTTACTTGAAAGAATATGTGGGCTCTGGCAAGGACAGAGCCCTCCCTCCTCCTTGGTCTCGACAGGATCACAACAAACAGATCTCCAGTGTCTCCTCCAGACACTTGGGCTGGCTGGAAAATGAGCATGACAGTAAACACATGTTGTTTCTTTTGGGACCTGACTAATCAAATTACCTGCCTCAGATACATCCCAGGGACTTTATGGTGAGGCAATTTAGAAATTAAGCTCTCTGAAAGTAAAAATGGTTTTCTGCCATTGTTTGCTGGGATCTAAAATTACTCTGCATACCTTGCAATCATGTAGAACAAAACTTCTCTTACTCTATTGTCCCCTGCTTCAGGGGCGCTAACTGCCAGCCTTGTTCTTGTCAAGGAGTCCAAACATTATCATTCAAAGGCTGTATTTACAAATGGAGCAGGATGGCCATAAAACCGATGACCTTGCTGCTTCTGGAATCTCATAAAAAGTTTCCAAGCTGCTCCTCCCCAGAGCAAATAAGGGTGTTGCAGTTGCTAGTCCCCTGGCGGCACTCCAGCTGGGGCTATTACACTCCTCCCTCATAAACTTCCATCTGAGCTCCAATACAGACCTGCCTGCTTGTCTGAGCGCTTAACTCTAGTGCTGCTGTGTTCGGAACATTTAAACACAGATGTAGGAACAATGGAGAGGAAAAACGGGGGGGGGGGGACCTGGCCCTCTGCTATGGGCCAGGAACCACAGTTTTCTTATTCAAGTTTTTTAACTTATTCACAGACCTTTCCCCCGTGTTTCCATGCATCGAAGGGTCTGAGTCTGGCATGTTTTGGGGGTGGAGATAACAGTGGGCATCGGTGTGTGTGTGTGTGTGTGTGTGTGTGTGTGTGTGTGTGTGAACTTCCCTCTGGCCTGCACAATCTATGTTGCCTGGTGATACAGATGAGGTGAAGGAAAGGCAATGAGTGTTATGAGTCAGGGTAGGACTTCTGAGAACCTATTGTTTTACTGATGAAGAGAATCTGGCCTGGCTGACAGGTGTCTTTTGCCCTTTCCACTTCTTGCCTCTTTGAAGGATGTAGGGCGTAGAGGAGCAGCCTTCACGTTATCATCAAAGGGAGAAGGTAGAAAGCAGAAAGGACGGCAGAGCCGTCTGGGAGATGCTCTCTCAACTCAAAGTGCCTATGCTCAAGTGTATTAATAACACACACAGAGGGAGAGAGGGAGAGCCCTACTCTACAGTCTTCACTTCTAGTGTTCTGGTGACCATGCTTGTGTGTTCCACTTCCCTTGCATAGGGAGGGACAGATGACTTTTTTCTAACAATAGGAATGACAAAGGTGGCAAAATATCTGAGTTTCAGATAGGCATATAAGACTTCATCTAATAGCAGACTTCCTGGGTAATAGTGGAGTGAGCAGCCTGTGGACCAGACAACTTCCTTATGAGAGAAGCTCATGTGATAAGGAAATGTAGGAGGCTTCTAGGAATTGAGCGCAGCCTTCCAGCACCTAGCCTGGCCCCAGTCAGAACCCACCTTCAATCCTGTCACTGCGAACTCTTCACCAAGGATGCCTTCAGGTGAGAATGCAGTCCAACTGATGCCCCAATACAGCCTTGTGAGATCCTGAAGGGCCCAATCTAGCCATGCCCAGACTCAAGACCCACAGAAACTTCATCAGTGCATGCTGTTTAAAGTCACAAAGTTGGTGGCAATTTGTTATGCAGCAATATTATATTAAATGCACACTTTTATACTGCTCTGGCCATCTTCCCATATATGCAGAGAAATAAAATGTGCTTGGTGCCTACACAGATGATGATGAATTTTGGTAATCCCCACAGTGTTGAGGGCTGGGAGGTGATGCTAGGAGAAGGTAAGAGATTAAGAATTGGTGCAGGTTAAAGAGAAACCTGGGCTCTTGTTTTCTCAAAATAGAACTGAGCATTCTCACTCAAAAGGCTTTTAGATGGTAGCTAGAGAGATGTCTCAGTGGTAAAAAGAGAAATGGCTATTCTTCCAGAGGACCCATGTCCAACCCCCAGTAGGCACATAGCAGCTCACAACCACCTGTAAGGATCAACATCCTTTCTGGCATCCAAGGGCACTAGACACATACATGATACATAGACATACATGTAGGCAAACATTCAAACACACAAAACAGTATTTTGGGTTCTGAAAAGGCCTTTAGATGACCTAGCCCCATTGGTAGCCCACTTGACTAGCATACACATGTTCATAAATTTAATCCCCAGCACAGCATAAATCGAACACAGTGGCACATATCTGTAATACCAGCACTCAGGAGGTCGAGGTGGAGGCAAGGCAGGAGAGTTAGAAGTTCAAGGTCATTTTCAGCTAGAGATTTGAAGCCAGCCCAGGCTAAAAGCAACCCACCAAAATAAAATGCTTTTAGCCATCAGGTGATTAAGAACTAGAAAAGAAAAAAAAAGTCTGTAAACTACATCTTTGACTGATCTAAGATGGGAGAACAGACAAATCTCTCTCTTTTTAAAGTTTCCAGATTGGCTGGGAAATTTTGTAACCTAAAGGCAGCCGTGTTAGCTGTCATCGCTGAGTGCTCACCTTGTTTGGGAGGCCTGCACCAAACTTGTCTCCTAAATTATCTTTATATTACATTTGTTCCACAAAGTAAGAATAAACATTGCTCCCGCAGGATGCATGAGAAAGCTGAGATGGAAAAGAGGTGTAGCGGCAGGCCAGTAGGAGGCAGGGCTCGAGAGCAAGCCACCTAAGGTATTAAAACACTGTACTATTCATTCGGCTGTAAAAGGTGGAAAATTCTAACAAGGAGGGAGAAGGAGTCCTTTCCTATACTCCAAATGCCTTGAGAGAAAACCACGCATAACTTTTTGATGTATTTCCTAGCACACTAGTAGGATAGACAAATATGTATTATCTGTTTGTTCTTTCAGTTGATATGCTATAAGCAGTGTGTGTGTGTGTGTGTGTGTGTGTGTGTGTGTGTGTGTGTGTATGTGTGTGTGTTCCAAAGTTTCTGCAAGCATCATTTGTATATTCCATTACTTGGATATACCATAATTTACCAAGTTCTTGCTCAGAGAGCAGGTAATTTTAGATGCTTTTCATTTAGGGTTATTATGAATAAGGCTATATTTAGCCTCTCTGCACATAAAGTTTGGTCCATATTTTAAGTTTCTATGTTAGAGGCCAGTAAAATGGCTCAATGGGTAAAGGCATTTGCTGCCAAGCCTGATGATCCAAGCTCAGTCCCCAGGATCCACAAAAAGAACCAACTTCCAAACGTTGTCCGTTGTCCTCTGGCCTCCACACATGCATCTCAGCATAAATGCACCTAAACACACACACACACACACACACACACACACACACACACACACACACACACACCATATCACACCACAATAATACTTTTTGAGTCTGTATTAAGACTGAAGCTTCCAAGTGTAAGTGGTTGAATCTAAGGAGATGCTCATGCTGAAGGGACTTACACTCTATGCCTTGCTTGGCTCTGGCACAAAGTTACCCCATGAAGCTTTGACGACAAAAGAAGAAAGATGTTTATCTCCTGAACATTTCTACACATTAGTTTCTTCGTAAGTGGCACAAGGGGCTAATCTTTTAGAGGGCTGGATTTTTATTGCCATCTGGAATATGGTCCTTCTTGCAAAAGCTGTAAAATTCAAGGTTAATTGATAGTAACTCATATAATGTTTGCTATTTAAACTGCCTCACAGCCATGGTCTTGGCTCTTTTTACAGGTTCCTAATCAAACCTAGGAGTCTGCAGAGCACTGGCCACAAGAGCAGACTTTAGTTTCCACTCATGTTTTCACTCTCAGTAGTATCTACCAGATTTCCCTTTTTTTTTTTTCAAGATGTTCAAAAAGTTGCCAACATTATAAGCACAAAAATGTGCTATTTGTTAAAATGATAATAATTGAAACTAAAATGAATCCGTTGTAATGCTGAATGACCCAGGAAAACTGGTTTTCATTCCACCATACTAATGTGTTTTAAAATAAAGTGACAGACCCAGTCATGAGAATGGAAAGGAATTTTAAGGTAGCAGACGATGAAGATAGCTGATGTTTTCTAGACACTGTGTGTCATACACTAGGCTAAGGACTCCATGTGGAATTGTTTCCTGGCATTTTTGCTAGTGCAATAAATAATGAAGTTTTGTTTCCAGTTCTCTCTGAACATCAATTTATTGAGCTCTGGGCAAGATTTCTTATTATTTTCATTTGATTTATGTTGTCAAATCGCAGCAAATCGCAGCAAATCAGCATTATTAAAAATATCTCTGCCTAGAGGATGGTCACCATGGTCACACAATGGTAGATCACCCCAGGCTTACACCACTGAAGTCCTACTGAGAGTTCAGCAACCTCCTGAGGATCAGAGCCACACTGGAAGTGTGTCATTTGATCTAGCACTATATATCTGATGGAAAGCCTTGATACCCAACCATCCAACAAATGAAGTCATCCTGGTTCAACTGCTGGGCACTCATGCAGATACCTCAGCGTGTTTAGATATATGGTATGCAGGTGGGAAATGTGACAGAGAAAGGCCACCTAGTCTGAGCCTGGGGTTGGGAAGGGCTTTCCAGAGACAGTGAAAGTCAAGAGAGAGTGAGACAGAAGAGTTCTCTGTGCAGTAGGAACCTTGTGATCCAAAGAAGTAGAGAGAAGAGATCCTGGCTTCCAGGGTCTGGGAATGGATAGAACACCACATTCTAAAGAAGAGAGTGGGCAGGGGTGAATCTGAATTGGTCAGTTAGGTCAGCATCTGGGGTCTGGTGAGACCAGTGTAAAATTCACCCAAGTTTATTGTCCACTAATATCCATTACCTGGTGACAGTGGGAAGCATGACATGTCTCACCTGAACTGACAGAGACACCAAGAATGAGGCTAAACTGCATGTGGACACAATCAATACCAAGATTCAGAATTCAGTGTGCAATGCTTGTCATCCAAGCATATGCTAATGCATTTGGGCTCAGGAGCACACATCTAGCCAATCCTGAAGAGTTGGGAATGTACAAAAAGCAGGTCAAGTTGAATGGAGTCTTGAAAGAGAAATATAACAATGGGCTTTTCTCTATAGTCTTCTATTACCATATGCTGACATCTTAGGAATTTATCACATACCTGAACTTTCCACTTCAAAATGTTCCAAATTCACAGCTCTGTCTGTGGTTTTTTTTTTTTTAAAGATAGTAGTTCTAGCTGTCACAGGGCTTATTATGTAGAACAGCCTAGCCTTGAACTCACAAAAGTCCTTTTGCTGGAATTAAAGTCCTATGCCAACACAACTGCATTTATTTTATTTTTCATCATTGGTATGTTCTCATAGTATAATGCTGGGCTACATTTCCAAGATTATGTAACAGAAATCATCCTCCTGCCTCCAAAAACCTTCTTTCTTGCCAAGAGAATATTAGCCTATTCAACTCTCCAAAGTACCACATCCCAGAAGAGGTGAATCCAAATTGGACTGGGTAGGTCATAGTTCTTTCATTATCATTTGTCAAGCATTCACTTCCTAAGAGTCCCTAGATCCTAAGAATGGCCACATGATGCTACTTCTAATCAATAGTACTCTGATCCATCCAAAGAGTAAGCCACTTCAAACTGCCCATCCCACTTCATACCACCATTAAAGCTATGAATACTATTGTGATGCTTGGAAATATGGCAAAAATCTTGCAGCTGTATGTTGCATGGTAGAAGACTTTATGTCCTACATAACTATAGAAGACAAATAAGTACCTGTCATTTAACAATACTGTTAAAGTGTTGTTCTCACCTTAGATTATTTGTCTCTGGACTTTCAATCATTGGACTTAAACATCTCAAAGACTTAGTAGTTAAGAGTTCCTGGTTGTTACTTGTTACAAAATAAGTCCTAAATTATATGGATACTCCTGAAAAGAGAAAAATTTACCTTCTTATCAGAATTTTGAATCTTACAAATTAAGAAAGGAAGGAAGAAAGAAAGAAAGGAAGGAAGAAGGAAGGCAAAAAGAAAGGGAGAAAGAAAGAAGAGAAAGAATGGATGAAAGGAGGGATGGAAGGAAGGAAGGAGGAAGGAAGAAAGGAAGAAGGGGATACAATGTGTAGATCCCTCTGACTCCCAACCCTAGAAACAGAGCTGCCTTCTGTGAAGCCTTCCCACACAGTGACACTTTTCCTTGGCTGGAAGGAAAGATTTGATCTTCTGACTTGCTGATCCCCAATACCAACCCTTCCTTCATCATCCTTTGGGTTTAGCCTAGCTGTTCATGGTGGTCCCTCTGCAGGGTTGGGCTGCTTAGAAAAGTTGAACTTGTCAAAAACCAGTCAGATTTTCCTTGGCAACTGCAAAGGTAAGCTATCACCAGTGCTGTCAACAGTAGTAGCAGAAAGAGCTATTTATTCATCACAGACCTTCGTGAGTCACAGTCTGAACACTGTGTAAACCTCTGCTGGCAAGTCAGACCCTGCCCCAGTCCCCAAACAGAGTCCTCCCCACCCAGAGCCACTTCAACACAACAGAGTCTAATCTTTGAGCTGCACAAATGGTCCTGTTATTGATGACTCGGAGTCATCATTAGGGCAGTCTGTGTGGAATGTGTATACAAAGAGGAGAAGGAGTGTGGTACCTGCTGAACACTAGACAAGAGTCTTCACTACACACCTTTCTAAAGAAACCCCGGCCTTATACAATGAGGCTTCAAGTCTCTCCACTTCTTGGTGACCCATCTTTTAATACACTCTTGTTTGCTGGTATCAGCCAGAGCTCAGAGAGCTATACCACATTCAGTCGGACCTTCTGAGGACTGAGGTGAGAAAGATAGAGAGCTCAGATTGTTTGTTTTTAATTTTAAGCATGATTTTTAGTTTTGACTTTCCCTCTTACTCTTACATCTTTTCATGGGCATGACATACACATTGAATATGACTATATCGTTTAGCATAAGAAAATTTCCAAACCTCCATTAGCAAAGTTCATGGAACGTTTCCCTCCCTACTGACCTTTGTGAAGGTGATCATAGTTCAATTTTTAATTCTTCCAGGAAGTCTTCCATGACTTCATTAAAGAGTGTTTCATTTATACCACCTACAACTTCCTTGATGAGACAATTTGTCATACTGCGTGTACTAGCTACCCTGTGAGACTGTAGGGTCTACTAATGTAGGGGCTACCTCAGGCCATCTGTGTCTTGAACACTCTTTGCCATGTACTAGATATCAAAATGAATATATGGAATGAGTGGGGTAGAAAGGAGGGGTTGTCCTCTACAGCCATCTGTGACTAAGGAGATCTCAAAACAGCCCCCCAGAGCCCGAGAGAACAGAGGACAAGGCAGAAGAAGGGGTATTTCTGATGTTTTATCCAAGCCCCAAGTCCTTGTGAAAACAGACTAAGTTTTGTTTGCTATCCAATAAAAAGAGAATTCCATCTCCTACTTCATGTGGCCCCATGGAAGGACTCACAAAACCTTGAGTTGGTATCTAAAAGAACCCTGAGACACACAGCCTACCTTCAGAGCACTGGGATGAATTTTGAAGAACACGGGTAAGTGTCAAATCAAAAGACTTCTTAGAGGGCAAGCACACTAGTCAGTGAAAGTAGAATGATAAAGTCTCAAGGTTCGGTCCTGGAATACCATTAGTTGTCTACAGATGGGTCATGTTTGTGAGGGACCCACAAGCTCACCCTTGACATTCTAATACTGGTTGGAGAAGCCCCTCTAAGGAGACCAGAAAGTGAGGCCTAGATTCAAACTTATCTCTGTATCCAAGCTCAAAGTCTATGCATCTTCACTTGCCAATACTAGTCATAAAAAATGTAAAGCTCACTTTCTGGGGAAACAATTACCGTGGACACATACTGTGACCCTTTGGAAGCTTCTGTACCCTTCTGTCTGATGAAGATTTGTTGTGATACTGGTCAGCTGCCAAAACATTGGGTTTTCTTCCTCTTAAGGCCCTCCCTAGAGCAGCGGTTCTCAACCTGTGGGTCAAGATCCCTTTGGGGGGCAAAGAACCCTTTAACAGGGTCACCTAAGCCCATCAGAAAATGCAGATATTTACATTATGGTTCATAACAGTAGCAAAATTACAGTTAAGTAGTAACAATGAAAACAATGTTATGGTTTTGTGTCACTCCATGAGGAACTGTATTAAAGGGCCCCAGCACTAGGAAGGTTGAGAATCACTTCAAAGCAGGAAAATACAACATGCCATTAGATCTGGATCCCAAGCCAAGCAGCCTGTGCGCAAATCCCAGATCAATCATTGTTAGCTGTATGTTCTCAGACTAAATGTTTAGGTTTTCTCTGTCTCCTATGAAGACTGACAGGTTATACAAGGGCAGACACAGCACAGACTAGATAAGTTTTAGCTATCACAGTTAAAAGTTAGTTTTATAAAAGAATGGACAAGAATTTTTTTTTAATCTCATTGATCAGAAAAGGAAGCTGTGATTGAAAGCAGCGGATATTTTGCTAGGGTCACAGTCTCTTCAGAGACAAGGTCAGAAGGCCAGGATTAGGTAGGGTTGGGGGATGTCTCCAGCCTCTTTTATCCAGTACTCCTGTGCCTCCTGCTTGCTGATCTACAAGGGCAAAAAAAGCATGTAAGCTGCTGATCCAAGGCCTGATTTCCTTTTTGCCTGGTGCTGTCACAGAACCAAGAAGTCATCCCAAACCTCCATTTATGTACAAACCTGCAATGCTATCCTCTCCACGTAAATGCTGCTTGGGAACTCGCTGGTTAAAAGCAGTTCAGATTCTATCAGAGAAGCAAGTTCACACTGACATCTTGCCTCCATATGCCTCTGAAAACCTGCTCAGCATCCCTTAATCCCCGATGAGGCATGCTCTTCTGTGGTCCTTTCTTCTAGGGTTTCCACCATTGGGTGTGGATATTATCTCAAAGCTCTCTCTTCAAAAACTTCTCCTGCCCTGAGTCATGTCAAAATCAGAGGAAGGAGAGCTGCCAAGAGCTTTAGCATTTACATAAACTCTTAATCAGCCCTCAGGTTCACCACAGTGGACGCATCAGTTACACTGATGGCCTGGCAAAGAACCAGGACCTCAAACTATGCTGCTTTGCCTCAGAAGTGTAAAGGGACGTTGGAAAAAAATCATACTCTCTGACTGTTACTTGAGCTGAAGCACCAGGTTCCAGCTTCTCCCTTTTTAAGAGCTTGGTCCTGGGCAGTACTTGTGTTTATTCATTTTGGTAAATTTGTATTGGCTTGTTATGATGGAGATAGGTGCTGCAGATACACTTATGAGTGAAGGAGACTTCATGGATGATTGACACACAGTAATAAAAAATAAAGACTACAACTTGACCTTTGACTGAGGTCTCTCTTGTGTTTATCTCTTGCGTTTCCTCCCACCTTTCCCATTTTTTCTTGAGCTTTATCTTTCAGGTTGTTGGCACACGTTTTAACAGTCAATCCCATCCATTTTACACACAAGAAGAATGAGGCTCGGAGAATACAGATGTTTTGCCATAACCACATGGATGCTATGAGCCTTGAACCTAGACATCTGATTTCAAGATGCAAGATTTTCGGAGACTAAGTATGGAAGTTCCCGCAGAAGCTGGACTTTGTGTACTGTTATCTAGCTCAAGAGCATTAGAGGTGTGTGGGATTAGGACTGACCCCTGATACTTCTTAGGCCCCACTCCCAGCTACTCCTCATTCCTAATCACAGCTGACACTCCTATGTCTCTCCTACTGTATGCCAGGTTTGGTTCTAGCACTTCTAAAGTTTCTGCCACAAAGCATGAGGTCACTGCTTTATTGTCCTCCTCTTCATTTAATGACAGGAATACTGAGTTATAAAGTTGATTAAGCACTTGGCCAAGGAGACACAGTACTAACTGGCCCAGAGATCCAACTAGACCAGGCAGGCTAAGGTCCAGAGACTCTGAACATTACATCACTCACTTGTGGAATCTTATTGTTTCATGGACCTCCTTCATATTTCTTTAAAAATTATACATTTGTTTACAAATCCAGTATCCTCTCTTTTACATTCCCCACCCGTCTGTCCTCATTCCCCAGTCAGATCATCTCTACCATTTGACAGGATGGGCCTCAAGCTGACCAGGGTATTGTCACATAGTGATATCTGAAACTCTAGAGGTGCTATTTTTATGAGCCAAATGTGTGTGTGTGTGTGCGTGTGCGTGTATGTGTGTGTGTGTGTGTGTGTGTGTGTTTCATGTTGAATCTCTTCCCCCTATCTCTTTCTGTCTATCTTTGTCTCTGTTTCTGTCCCTATCCCCCTGCCCTATGTGTGCGTGCATGTGTGCATGCATGTGTGTGTGTGTGTGTGTGTGTGTGTGTGTGTGTGTGTGTGTGTGTTAACATACTTGACAAGTGCTCTGCCACTGGGGTCTATCTTAAGCCTTTCTCATCTTGTTTTCAAACTTGAAAGAAATATGACAGACAAGGACAAAGGGTTAGGCAGTGGATGTTAAGGAAGAATAAAGAAAAGTGGAAATTCTGATTCTTTCCCCTCCACGTGTTGTTTTTGGAGGGGAAAAAAAAAATCTAAAATTGTCCTAGAATGCTTGGGGCCTTTAGCATTCTGAGCCCTGGCCTCCTGAACATGTCTTCTGCCTGACTCTTGAAGAGTGCCGAAAGCCTGCAGCAGTAGGCCCAGGGGGCTGGAAAATGGAGCACAACACGGAAGCTGGTATGCAACATGATTGTTCCTGAGCAGCAGGGACAGTGGCTGCTCTGGGCACTTCAGGAAGTATTTGCTCTAAGAGGCCCTTCCAGCTATTGTTGTGAAAGGCAAGCATGCTGGGCTGGCACCAGGACAGGTGCCCTCTCCAGGCCAAAGTTCTGCCCAGGGCATTTGGGGATATGTTGGGCAGTAAGGCTGAGAGGCAGGTGGCGGGAAGAGAGTGGGGGGATATGGGAGCCAGGACAGAGCCTCAGGCTTGATCTCCTCTTGTCTTCATCATTAATTCCAGGAACCAGTGCCTCTAGGTTTATTTCTGTTTCTTCCTGCCGTGGGTTGCACTGATTGATGAGAAGCCAGATGCTTTTGGCGATCTCCTGGCTGGGCCAGCAGGATTTATCCAGTGCTATAAGGAGCAAGGGCTGGGGAGTCCTAGATCCTGGGCATGAATGCTGCCCTTGCCTTTATGTGGGCCCCTGAGCTTCCTCTTCCTTTTCCATAAAGAAGGCCAATAACCAGCTTGAGTGACTATGAGGGAGAGATAAGCTAAGATTGATGAACCTGTCCAGAACACAATGGCAGTGGGAAAATGCTAGCTTCCTCCCTTCTCCTGAGCAGCTGGACCAGGGAGGGGCGGGCGTGGGGAGGCACTTGGGCAGTACATATCACATTTCCCTGGGTTCCTCCCTGTTGAGCCTGCTCCAGCCTGAATTCTCCTGACAGCTGCCCCGCTTCACTGCTTGGCCTTACCCACGACTCCTGATTGAACAAAGAAAAGCCTCTGCTTTGCTCTAGGGAGAAATAAATATGAAGAATGATGCAATATGTGTCTCCCAATGCCACAGGCAACAAAGGCAGGCCAGGCTGGTATCCTAAAACTGTGCCAGGAATGTAAGCCAATCCTCTTCCATCCCATGAATCCAAGCAACTTTGGAGCTATCTGTCCACCTGGCTGCAGCTCTGTCTCCTCCATCATGTGATCTAGGTCACTAATTCTGACACTGAGGTGCAAAACTGGCCAGAGGCAGGGGTGAATACTTAAGTATTGGCTTCTAACAAAATGACTTTTAGTAGTAGTAGGTATTTGTCAAGAACAAAATACAATTTTTATTTTCAAGACTTTGGTGTGGAGGGGTGGAAGGGGGTTGAATAGACTCATCTATGTAAGGATGCATATGTATGGAGGCCAGAAGAGAGCACTGGATGCCCTTCTGGGT
The DNA here is from genome assembly GCA_030556225.1 of Cricetiscus sungorus. NCBI lineage: Eukaryota > Metazoa > Chordata > Mammalia > Rodentia > Cricetidae > Cricetiscus > Cricetiscus sungorus. Next base: position 46,841,795 of record JANBXA010000372.1, on the reverse strand, counting down.
CACTTTCCTTCTATTTCTCTGAGATAGGGTCTCTCCCTGAACCCAGATAGGCTAAAAGATAGTAACAGTAAGTACCAGCAATCCTCCTGTCTCTACTCACCTTCAGAGCTGTGATTACAGGCATGCTCAGACACACAGCTGACTATCTAGGTACCAGGAGCCACATTCCTGACATCATGATTGTGCAGTAAGAGCTGTTAACCAAAGGCTGCCTTTCCAGTCCTTGCCAGGCATCATCTTAAAATATTAGGGTTAACTAAATGAATTGTCCCAAGCACATTGTGAGGTGAGAATTGCTCACATCGCCATTTTGCAAAGGGTAAAACTGAGTCTCAACGTTTAGTCACTGGATAGAGACCACAAAATTAATGAGCTGTGGGTCAGATTGGAACTGCTTCTAGTCTAGCATTTTCAATTCCCCGGTAGTACAGCTAGTTCTTAAATCACATGAAACTTTCAGCCTTGGTTTTTCAGAGAGATACCATAAAAATCGAATTTCCCACAGCAAATCCACCTTAAAGAACCACACTGAACTTAAAAAGCCAAGGTGGACTCAGGGCATTCTCTGAGGGGAAAGGAAGCAGGAAGTGCAATGCCACCGGCCCGCTCCCTGCCGAATTCAGAGCATGGTTCTGGAATGGTCTGTGGCCCTCTCGGGCCCTCAGAGGGCTCATTTGCAAACAGGGAAGAGAAAATTGATACAACTATAGAGGAGGTCCCTTCCAGGCCTGGTGTTCCAGGACTCTAGGGAACAGCTACATTCATGGAGCATGTCCTTGGCCCTAGGTGATGTGCTGCGTTTTTCTATAATCACAACCAGTGTTGGCTGAGCACTGGCCGTTTGCCAGGCCTGGCCGGCTCTAAGTGCTGTGCTCCCCCTGTTTATCTCATTTAACCCACAGAACAGCATTAGGAAAAAAGTAGTATTATTCTCTTCTGCTCCCAGGGCTCTGCCACACAGATCAGGGGGTTGGAATACACTCAGGATCACCATATCAGTAAAAGACACACTTGGGGCTTGCATCCGGTTTTGTCTGACTTCATTAACACCTGCTTTTGATTACTGTGCCACTCACAGAGCCTCCTCAATGTCAGGCAAAGACGTTTGCCAGGAGCAAGCAATGTTGGTTTTTGAATTCCCACCAGCTGTCCATCTGCAGTGGTTTTTTTTTTTTTTTTCCCCCTTCTCCTTCATTCCAATCATCAATCACACGGTGTGACTTAAATAGGTCAGGGAGAAGGAGGTCCCCAGCTGCTGGACGTGGCTACAGCCGTGCTCTACCTAGAGTCCTTCCTGTTGGTCTCATGGCAACATAAAGCAATGTCCTATGTTTGAAAATAAACTACCTCATTGTGAGAGAGCCCCTCTAGTTGTAGCCCCCACAGAGCTTAACAGTGGCCAAGCAGCAGCTATGAGTAATTTCCCTGAGGTGGAGAGCCAATTCCATGTACTCAGAGTGAACAGGTTGGGAAACTTGAGAACCATAAGGACATCAGGGAAAATTCCATGAGTGGTTGCCTGCAGGGAAAGGACAATAAGGCCCTGATGGCACTCTGCACTGCTGACTTGGTTTCTGCTTTCTACTCCCATCTTTCCCCACTCCAAACTAGGGAACCAAGAGGCTTTAGGAGGCCTGAACAGCCTCCCCATGGTGGAGGAATAGCTGGGCAGGCCTGAAGGCCCCAGGACTGCTTGCCTCACTCAGTTTGTAAGGACCAGAGTGCCTCCAGCCCTACCCTCCCCCACCATGGTTTGTCCCATTCGGTGCCTTCGTTGTGCCCCCCCCACTTCATCTCCCACCCTGTCCCTCACCCTCCACCCCCATCCCCACCCCTGTTCAGACACAAATCCCACTAATCCCATGGGCTGACTGCAAATGGGTCAGCAATGGAGGTTCCCTCAAGCCAGAGGGAAGGGGTCCTGAAGAATTTCAGGACAAGCTGCTGAAGCAAGGCTCCCAGAACAGCCATCCAAGGCAGGCAGCTCGAAGTGAAAGAACCTTCCAATAAAAATGCCTTTCTGTGAGCTCACTCCTGCAAGTTACCACATTGCCTGTCCAGTCACTCCCCAAAAACAACTTCTGCCATTCACTCACAGCCTCTTCATTCCATCAACTGAAATTGAAGGCGGAAAAAGGAGTAATTTCTGGAATAAACCCTCAAATGTCCTCACTTAGAAAATGTAAGCATGTGAAGAATTTCAGTTCTCTCTCCCTCCCCTCTGAGAGACTAGTCTTGACTCCTTCCTAAGAATATTTGGTTGAACAGGGCTCTAAATTATTCTTAGTTGCCTTGTGTAGCCATCTATCACTTGGTAAATGGTTGTCGGCCTTCACCCATACTGGTATAGTTTTGTTTCTGGGCTCAGTGGCAATTTTCAGTCCAAAGGAACTAATTTCAAACTCCATATTAGCCATGCTTTGCCTTCAAGATACTAAACAAATCCCCTTTGATTACTGGGCCTTAGTGCTCCTCCTCTAAAATGGGACAGGTACTAGCACTACCTACCTACCTCAAAATATTGCTATGAGATCCAGAGGAGATATTTATACAAGATACCTGGGACAAGGGAGGGGTTCTAAAAAAAATCTGCCTCTCCCTTCTCACACCAAGCAAGAGAAGTACTGCAGTGATAAAGTACAAAGAAAACTATGAAAAATGTTGTTGCTCAAACCTCCTTCTGTTTAAAATAATTACCTCTCTTTCCTAATCCCACCACCTACCAACATATGCCCCAGATTCTAACATTGAGGTCCCCTGTACTGAAGGCTTTTCCTTCCCAAGGCCTATCAGAGATGTCTGTGTGAGGTAACCTTGCAAATGCCTGAACCCACATGCCATGAGGCTCAATGATACTATTAGGGGTGCCACAGAGATTTGGACCTTAACTGTGTGTCCAAAGAGAGCACCATTTCTCCTTCTGCCCATTCCCACATCCCTCTCTAAGAAATATATTAGAACTGCATCTTTTAGCAAAAATGACTAAGGTTTAGACTCTGATGATGCAACCTCACTTTGAATTGTGGCTTCACAAGGAGTCATTAAAATCACTCATGTAAAATATGTGCTACAGTACCCAGAAAATAGTGAAGTTACAATAGCCTATTGTGTTTTTATGTCCTGGTCATTACAGGGTTATAGACCATTTGCATTCCTAAAAGGTATTGGATCGTTTCTACAAGCTTAAAAAAACAAAACAAAACAAAACAAAACAAAACAAAAAACCCTAACATTTAGAAAGGAAAACTTTCTAAGCTTTTTTTTTTTTTTAAGTAAAGCATATGGATTGGTTAGATTATGCCAAACTTTTCTTCTATCTTCAGCATCCCTTTGGGGTAAATGCTTGCCTCCCTGGAGGAAAGAGACCAGCTGAGTGCAAATGCTGTCCACTGACTGGAGCTTAATCCTTGTCAGCCAGACTTCAAAGAGTGTTTGCCACATTGCTGCTTCTCCCATACCTAGTGAGAAAATAATACTCAGCATATTTTCCAGGGCAGAAAAGATGGGAGGCAGGGTGGGGAAAAGGAAGTGGAGCCTGGGTGAGGCATGGTGGTTCATGCCTGCGATCCCAGGATTTGGGAGGCAGAGGCACGAGGATCAAGAGCCAAGGTCATTTTTAGCTATCTAGTAAAGTCTAGCTCTTGGGCCTTGCCTCCGGCAAATAACTGAGAGGATGTTGGGCATTAGAAAAGTGGTTGTGTTTCTGGCAGAATTAATAAAGCAACAGCAGAGGAACTGCTTTGGGGAGGAAAGTAGTCAACAGCATAATGGCATCAGCAGCCAACTCAGCAAACACAGGAGTGTTTTGGGTCCCATTGCTGCCTGGGAGTCCAGCTGGCATTCACACTAGATTGAAACCCCCTTTTGGAAGGGTGCCAGACATCTTGTTTAAATTCTGCTGAGTACAGGGAGGGACAGTGGTATCCCCCTGTGTGTTTGAGATGCTGCTTCTCCTGGGTCCAGCTCTCAGGGAGGCATCATTCCAAAGCACTAAAGCAAAAATGCCTGAGGCTCACAGCCCTCACAAGCATGGAGCCTGGGAACAATGCTAAAGTGAGCAAAGCAGCAGGCTGGACAGCAAAGGACTTCATGAAAGCATCATCAGCTGAGGAATCAGCTACGATTAACTTCTGGCTTAGTGTTTGCTAAAGCACTGAGCATGTATTGCTTTAGGAACTAAAAACAAAGTCAAAGGTGGTTTGTTTGTTTGTTTTTAGACCCATGTGGTCGTTTCTGGGTCTTGGGATCATATGTGAATTGTGTGGTTGCCTCTTGCCTTTGTGCATTTTAAATTTTACTACACTTTCCCCTTTTAAACATTAAGGGTTAAGAGGGGAAAAAAGCATTATGAAAAACCAAACAACACTAACTCCATGGGACTGTGAGTTTTAACTCCCTCAGCCTCCATGTCTCCTGTCACAACATGTTACAGGCACAATTAGGTAAATCCTCATGCCAGGAGGGATGGCTGTCATCCCCAAGGGGTGGCTGTCCTCTTATGAGGGATTGTCCTCTCAGGAGGGGTGGCTATCCCCCCCAGGAGGGTGGACACAGGTAATTCATACCAACAGGCTCCCTAAACGGATCAGAGTGCTGTTTAAAAGTTATTAATAATGTTCATCTGGTTGTTCTAAATATTTATTAGTAAATGGTGAACCCAAAGTCATATTGTCATTTAGCTCCATTCTTCACAACTGGAGGGAAAGGTCAGGGCTCTCTAGAGAAACCTTTGAGAGCTGGTGACTTATATATGAATGCATAGGAGATTTTCAGGGTTAGAATTTCTACCAGGAAAGGCCGGATTTGTAGAAGTCACTGCTTTCATTTTCATGCTTGCTTGTTTGTTTATCTCTACATATAGAAAGGGAGAGAGACAGAGTGAGTGAAAAGAGAGGGGTGATACGAAGAGTTATGAAACTAGTATTAGCAATTAGTATTCCGACAAGATCTAGCAAAAAGCAACCTGAAGTGGCCTTTTCTGGCCCTCCCCATTTCCACATGAGATGGCAGGTCCCAGGGAGTTTGTTAGGCAATTTGCCCTTTGAGGGTGTTTGGTGATGGATAAAAGACTGAAGGTCACATTTCCCAATTGTGGGCCTGGCCTACCAACCGCTCTACCTACTGTGCCTTTGTGTGCAGTTCTGTGTGTCCTGCCCAGCTCATCACAGAGGTCTGCACGTTTACAGGATTAGACACTTGGATGACAGCTTGAGACGACTCCTTCAAAGATATGTCTCTCAAACGAGGAGGATCAAAGGACTCTGGTGGCTGGAGGGGGCTGCACCCATTACAGCATCTTCACCTGGCATCCAGAAAAGCTGAGTCAGAGTGGTTGATGTCACAAAGGGGATTTTGTTGAAAGTGCATTGGGGTGGCCACATTCAGGGGACACTATAAATTAAATCACAGCGATCCTGTTTCTTCCTGTCTCCTGGTTCTCTCTCCCTGGGTTGGTGCCATCATTCCCCTCCCCACACAACTAGTCCCTATGTAGCTCAAACTCAAATTCTCACCACAAGCCACAGCTCCATAGCCCTGGACTTCAACTCTCTGGCCTGTCAAAGAAAAGACTGGGGTACTGACAGACCTCTTTAAGTCCTTCCATTTATGACAGTGTTTCTTAAAAGGTGGGTCAGAGCAGTCTGCATCAGAGACACCCTTCCTGGCCTGTAGCTGAAACTAACTGACCCAAAGTCTTTGTACTCCCTGAAGCTTAAACCCAGAAACAAGTCAAATCCTGGTAAGCGGGTGTGAACACCATTTTTACGTTTAAAAGGGATTGCCTAAAAAGCCAAAAAACAAAGCCACACAAAAGTCAAACCTCACACAAAGACGAATATGAAACAGAGGCCTTACTCACATGGTCCTAAAATATTCGCTATCAGCCTCTTTACGGGAAGCATTTACCAGCCTTGTGCCTGGAATAAAGAAAGTGCTGAATAGAAAGAAAAGTGGGAGGGGGGACATTTGAACAATTTACAGGCTGATGAGGCCAAGAATTACTGCGAGCAGGAGTTTTCCATGTTCCATCAGCTCTGTGGATGAGCAAGGAAATGAACCAAAATGTGCTTGAGTCCTGAAATGTAGCTTAAACCAGTTGTTTTCCAGAGGCTCTGGCCCGTTCACCCACAGTCAATTGTTAACATACAGGCCGGCAGGCCCCGTAGCTGCTGGGAGATGACAAGCTCCTCCCCCATTCTCTTTGCCCTGAAGCCCAGTCAGCTCTCACATCCACCAAGGGCAGTATTCTAAGGCCAGCCTGCTGTGGCTCTTTTCCATCCATTCCCTCCAACAGTATGAGTTATGTTAGGATGCTCAGTGCCATCCTAGCTCCCAGGGTAATTTCCCAGACACTTGACCTGGAAGTATCACAGTCCTTTTCAGAGTGTGGGTAAGAAAATCTCCGTGATCAGAAAAAAAAAAAAAAAGACAAAATCAGAGTTTTGCCAGTTGGGCAGACCTGGGACTAAACGCTGCCCCAACACTTACTTGCTCTAGGATGTTAGACTTAATTGTCAAAAAAGGGTAGCTATGTATCTATTCATATTTAATTAAAGCTGCTAATTAAATTCTTCCATCACACCACAGATACTCATCCTACCAGACTACGCAGAATATATAAATGTTTCTACCAGCATAGAAAGTTCTGGACAGTGCTGGTCTGGACAATCTTTCAATAATACATTAATACCCATCCTCTACATTTCTTTGTACCACCCAATGACCTTGTTATTCAAAATCCCAAAGGCTTGTGAACAAATGGTTATTAAACATTCAAAGTCCCAAAGGCTTGTGAAAAAATGGTTATTAAACTTTAGTCTAAGCCTCGATTTTTTCACCTGTAAAATGAGCACATCACAGCATCTGTCAGAATTAACATGTGGATCATGGAAGCCTGTGAAGGCAATTAACGGATGCAAAAATAGATGCTTAAAAACATCTCAATAAAGGTGCACAAAATTTTACATGTGGCTTTTGCTAGCATGCACCCATGTTCCTCTAGACAGGAGGTTCTCAAGCCCTAACAGCATGAGTGAGTCTGGAAGACCTATCAAACCCCATTGATTCTGGCTCAGTAGATCTTGGGGCAGGCCTGTGGGACTCGGATTTCTATGGGTCTTGTAGATGAGGCTCTGGGAACCACACTTTGAGAACTGCTTCTCTAGGCAACTCCCACAGAAGCACTTGCTATCTGTCTGGGGAGGAGGAACTTGTGTGTGCTTTCCTGCTAACTTCTTCCCCTGGCTCTGAGAATGATATTGCATCTACCCTCCTGGGGCCACTTTGTGTGTCAGTTTCCCAGCCCTGAGTGGTGAGCATGGCCAATAGCTAGCTTCCTTCAAACTCACATTAAGCCTGTGGCTTTTTTCTCTGCACCGCTGCTGAAACTTTGCTTGCTGTCCATGCTCTGTATTGCAACAGTCATTGCCAATGCTACCAGATTTTCCAACCATAGAAAATAGTCTACTGGTGATATCTAAGGAAAATTTTGGTGGCACAAATTTTTGATGACACACACAGAAGCAAACAACACTAAATCACCTAGTACAGAAACTGTCCCTTTTACTTCTGTCTGGACTCTGCTGAGGAGAGGTTCTATCTTGGGCTTTTAGGCTGGTGTGGATTTTTTTCCCCCAAGACAGAGTTTATCTGTGTATCTCTAGCTGTTCTGGAATTCACTTTGTAGACCAGCATGGACTTGAAATCACAGAGATCTGCCTGCCTCTGCCCCCAAGTGCTGGAACTACGCCGGGTGCCTCCACCACCCAGCTGTACTGATGTGTCTTTAGTCCCTTGCTCAGAGCCTGAGTAGATAATCCATTTACAACATCATCACCACCATCACCATCATCAGAGCAATGGCAGCTTCATTCCACATGGGACTTTATGTGTGCCTGGCAGTGTTATAAATACTTTACAAACATTATGTATGTAAATTCACTTAATGTTCAAGACTCTGTGAAGAGATCAATCAGTCTTCTTCCTAGGCTACAGACAAAGAAACTGAGGCACAGAAAGCTAAGGTGGCCTATAGTGACATCACTGTGAAGTGGGAGAACCAGAATTCAAATTCACATAGAGTCTCAGAGTATGTGTTCCCTGTCTCTAGGTTTTGCCTGTCTTTCTGTCTTTCATCTGTTACGCTAGTAGCAATGAACTTAAGACCTCAGGTCCTCTATCACTGAGCTCTGCCTGAAGCCCTTGTTTTGCTTTTTTATTTTGAAACAGGCTGTCTCTGAGTAGTCCATGGTGGCTTTCAACTGGTCCTGTAGATTAGGTAAGCTTTGAACCTACAAACCTCCCACCTCAGCCTCCTGAATAGTTAGAACTGCAGACTTATGCCCATCCAGTTCATGCTCTTAACCTTGATAGTTTTCACTTCATTTGCTTTTGTTCTTGCCTTATGTTTTCGGTATTTTAGCTTGCACTATAATAAAAATAACAACACAAACATAATCTAAGGCAATTAAAATGTATTTCTCCAGAGCTCTTGAGGCTGAGAAGTAAAGGGAAACCCAAGCATTGAGTGATTTGGGGATTGATGAGCACCAGTCTCATCAACATAATGTTAGCCATCAGTGAGAGATATAGCAAGCTGTAACAGTGGGAAAGGAGTACCTAGCACACGTTGTAACCTCATCAGACCAGCTATGAGAGGGGAAGCCAGCCCGTTTCTGCTCTGCCATCCAATCTCCATCGTGGAGGCACCTGTTGTAGATAGAATCCAACCGGAGGCCAGAGCCTGGGGTTCCATCCATACAAAGCAACCTCAGAGCAGCAAACCCCCAAATCAGAAATGGTTCTGGAACCACCATCAGAGAATAAACAGCAAATAGCAGATGCCATGTGGTCCCCAAATGGGATACTTCTACTAAGTGCTCAAGACACATTTGTTACTTTGCATTGCACAAGCCAAATGGAGAAATGGGTTCTGAGTAAAGGGAATGTAGAAAAGACAACTGGACCCTGGGCCTCTAACGTTTCACTTGTAGCTTATCTGGGCAAGTGAATCATCAGATTTCACTGCCCTCTTGGGACTTGAGTCACACATGTGCTGGAGGAGTTGCACTGCTGGTGCCTGCAAAGTGCTTCAAGCTGTAATTATATCCTCCACCTCCTCAGAATGTCTAGACTAGATTGCCAGAGCTGAGGGGGGAAAAAATGACTGCAGCTTTCTGTAGCCCTCAAACCAGTGGGAATTCCTTGGTGGGATTCTCTTTACAATATTCACAGGAATAAGCCCCCAGAAGTCACAACAGTCTCAGCATGAAGAATGAAGATGAAAAGAGAACAGGAGGATTTCCTCTCAATAGGAAAGAGTCATGTCAGACATTAGTGATAAAAATACATAGGAATGCTGCCAGAGATCTCTGGGGAAAGTTTTTAAATGACTTATTGTGATAGTCATAATTGTACTTCATCTATATAGCACATTTGCCATGTGCCCTCCACTAGGTAAACATTTCACACGCTTTGTTGTGTCTCCCCTCTACAACTGTGTGATGAGGTGAATGAATACATGTCTGGACTACAGGCGACTGAACTTTTGTGATGCATCTGGAATCATCTTAGATGATTACATTAAGACTGGGTACCACAGGGGTTCTCATGTACAGTTCTGGGTCCCCAAAACACTCACAAGGGATCTATAAAATCTAAAGGGCTTCCCTGTTAACATTAAGAACTGCTTTCCTATTCTACTATGTTTACATTTGCACTGATAGGCAGGAAAAGATAGGGGAGCCACTGGCACCATAGGGCAACTAAAGCCATGCCAAAAAACCACAGCGGTGGTACTAATTCCTTCATTGCCATCAACCTGCTGTAGGAAAAGGGGCACTTTACATAAGCAGGGATTTTATGAAAGAGAATAATTATCCATTATATTTCTTTTCAACCCTGACCACATGACTTTTTATCATTCTGCCTGAGGAAGGGAAGCTCATAACATATCTTGATGCCTGTCTGAGGAGAGGCACCTCAGGAAATGTTGCAGCTGCAACCAGATTCCCTCTTCATAGATTACCATGTGAACGTGAAATAACAGACGAGCACCCATGGCACTCAGACCCAGGTATTGTGTTGTGGGCATGATTAGCTTCTAAGTACAAATGACCTCATAGAGGTCAACATAATACAATTTTTCCACTACAGTGAATTCTGAATCAACATTACAGATAACTTCCAAAAAATTTGCATCCAAAAGGTTGGGGAATTCAATCTGTAAACTACTTGCTGCAAAACCATGAGGACCTGAATTTGATCCCCAGCATCCACATCAAAGTTAGGCATGGTGACTTTATACACTTGTAATCTCATTGCTATAGAGGCAGAATTAGAAGGATCTATGTAGCTTGCTACCCAGACATTCTAGCTTAGTTAAGGCAAGGAATTCCAGGTTGTCTCATAAAATAAATAAAATAACAGCACTTGCAAGGCAGATGTGGGAGATATCTATGAGTTTGAGACCAGCCTAGTCTACAGAGCAAATTCCAGAACAGGCTCCAAAGCTACAGAAAAACCCTGTCTTGAAAACAAACAAACAAACAAACAAACAAGGTAGAAAGCAACTGAGAAAGATTCAACATTGACTTCTGGCCTCCAAATACACATGCACCTTCACACACACACACACACACACACACACACACACATCTGATTTCACATTCTGATGTAGTACTAAAATATACCTCTTTTTTATACAAATTTATGTGGTTATATATTGTTTATGATCTAGTAAAGCTTGCCTGAAGATCAGAATGCAAAGCTAGCCACAGCCATAGAGGCCAGACAGTGGTTATACACACCTTTAATTTCAGCAGCCACACTAGTTGGCCATAGAAGGTGGGCAGTGGTGGTGTACACCTTTAATCCCATCACTAGAGAGGTATAAATAATTATTATTATTTGTGCTACAAATGCATCATCTACATGATGCTAATTTCTTTTAACCACAACTAAACCCATATACAGGAAAATGCTAAGTTCTAAATGAATTAGGAAAATGTATGTTTTACTAAGTCATCTGTTAAAGAGACTCACAAAACTGTCACTTTTCTAGCTATGCTTTTTAGAGAAATGTATTTGTTTATCATAATTAAAATGCTAATTCCATCTGAAGGCTGTTGCTCAAAACTGGAATTCCACATTCAAGAGGCTGAACCGGCTGATTGCCAAAAGTTTGAGGCCAGCTACAAAACTGTTACAACTAGCCTAGACCACAAAGTAAGGCCTTCTCTCATAAACAAAGAAAACTTCCCAGCCCCAGTTCTGACATCTACAACAACCATAACGCCTAAGACTCAAACAACAGGCCAGAAAAAGGGGCAGAATTATTGTCAAAGCCAAAGGACCAAGCCAACTGCCTCAAGATAGTGTCTTCTAGACATTGTAGGGATGTTGCTCCCATAAACTCTCAACAATATGGTTGCCTGAAAAAGAACACACCTGTTGACATGCTGAAATGGGTAGGGGTAAATTTAACAAGGCTTACCTCTAGATGAAGAGCTACAGGCAGTAAATGGCTGGAGAAGAAAGTAGAATCAGTTTTCTTCAGTGATGAGCTCCCTGGTAAGTTTCCCAATTCTAAGTGGTCATCTCTAAACCCATGTACATATAGGCAACACAAGTTAGACTAAATTGTAAATATGTGAGTATGTATATATGCGTAAAAAATAATAATAACAGGAGAAGTCATGAATTTGAGAGGGGTGGTGCTGAGACATGGATGTAATTGGAGTGGAGAGAGGAATGGAAATGATGTAAACAGTATGCTCTTATATGAAAATTCTCAAAAACTTAAATTAAAATATCAGTTATACAAGGTAATCAAATCATTATTATTTTAAATAAGTTTTATCAGTTATAACTCCTAGTACAATAAATAGCTATATAATCCATACTTTAAGATATAAAGCAAACATAAAATAATTTTTTAAGAGTACAAAGTTATGCTAGAGCCAAAATCTTGTGTACTGAAGCCTTAGCAGGACTGAAATTGCAGAGCAAGAGTTTGTTGGGGGTCCTAGAATATCCGTAAGGCAAACTGGGGTAGGAAAATACTTACTACCTCTAGAACTACCAGAGAAAATTATAAAAATTAAAATTAATAAATATTTAATTAAATGTCTTTGAAAAGTCACCAGTATGCCAATATCATTAACTGTTTAGTATTCATAAAGATTTCAGTATGTCTACTGCAATTTAATGGTTTAGTTTTCTCACTTCACAGATTCCCTAAAATATATACATTGGCTATAGAGTACTCAGAAACCAATCATGAGTTAAATGGTTTACATAGAGCCAAATAATTTATAAAATAAAAATATAAAAATCCTTATAAAATATTAAAGTGAAGGTTTTCAGTGTGGAGGATGGGCACGGTTAATGTGTTTGACACGCTGCAGAGAGACCTCCAGATGTTAGAACATGGAACGCTGTGAAGGCCCAACTTTAAAAACAGCTCACTTTTCCTCTGAATTATAGCCATTCTAAGAAGCATCTTAATAAAAGGGAATAACCGAAATACGTGAATAAGCTATCTTCAGGAAGCCAGGCACATCACCCTTACTTTTGGGAGAAGAGGAAAGAAAAAGCACAAAGACCGTGCAATAAACTGCTCAGAACAGCCAGCACACCCTAGGGAAGAGAGAGAGCAGATGCTGCTTTCCCCATGCCAGCAATGGCATAGAAGGTCAGGCTCAGGGCTCCTGGCAGGAGAGTGAGCTCAGTTCTCACACTCAGACTCTCATCCTTATGTATGAGCAAAGCGGGGCTAATTGTTTCATCGTGGGTATTGTGTCAGGGACAGAGAAAGTCTGGAGGAAAGGCATGCTTCCCAAAGGCTGAGTGGTCAAAGCCGAGCCACCCAGCAGCCTGCCCCACCCCTATTTGTCAGACATGGGTCTGGTTCTTTTATTCATATATCTTTTTAAAACTAAATTCTTATTTAAATTAAAAACAATCTTATGTTGCATACTAATCCCAGTTCCCTCTCCCTCCCAACCACCCATAATCCCAATCAACCCCCATTACACACCCCATCCTCTCCCCAGGGAGAATGAGGCCTCCCATGGGGGATCATCAAAGTCTGTCACACCATTTGGGACAGGACCTAGGCCCTCCCCTGTGTATCCAGACCGAGAGAGTATCCCTCCATAGGGAATGGGCTGCCAAAGCCCATTGGTGTACTAGGGATAAATACTGGTTTCTACTACCTGAGGCCCAATAGACTGCCCAGGCCCCCCAATTGAAACCCACATTCAAGGGGTCTGGGTCGTTCCTATGCTGATTTCCCAGCTATCAGACTGGAGTCCATGAGTTCCCCCTTGTTCAGGTCAGCAGTCTCTGTGGGTTTCTCCAGCCTGGTCTTGACCTTTTTGCTCATCACTCCTCCCTCTCTGTAACTGGATTCCAGGAGTTCAGCTCAGTGCTTAGCTGTGGGTGTCTGCTTCTTCTTCCATCAGTTACTGGATGAAGGCTCTAGGATAGCATATAATGTAGTCATCAACCTCATTATAGGGGAAGGACATTTAAGGTACCACTATTGCTTAGATTGTTAATTGGGGTCATCCTTGTGGATCTCTGGATATTTCCCTAGTGCCAGACTTCTCTATTAATGGCTCCCTCTATTAAGGTATCTCTTTTCTTGCTCTGTTTCTCTATTCTTCCCCCAACTCAATCTTCTCCTGATCCCTCATGTTCTTTTGCAAGTGTTCATTGCAAAGGGTCATTGGTCTGGTTCAAGGCCTCTAGTTTCTGCTATACTATTGATTGATGCTGGGTCCTCTCTTGGACTTCTCTTGAACATTCTGTTGTTACCCTGTATCATGGAGATCCTGCAGCTTTGGATCTGCAGGACCTGCTCCTTCATGTGCTCCCATAGATCACAGGGACAGCTCTCCTACTCTTATGACCCTAGGACCAGCTTTCCATAGTCACAGGTGGCTGGTGGGGGGCATCTCTCTCCCACCCACACCACCACCATATGGCAGGTGAGGGGAGGAGTCAGATCTCCCATGATCACTTTCTCGGGAGGTTCACTGGTACCCCTGTCATAGGGTCAACTCTGCTATGCTGCCTGGACAAGGTGCAGGAACCATTTTCCCAAGTTCTGCAGCTGATAAGGGCAAAGGTCAGCTCCCTCATCCACCATAGGTAGCAGAAGTGAGTGAGGAGGGCATCTTTCCTTCACTCCTACCACCAAACCACAGACTAAGGAGGCAACACCAGCTATGACCCTCTTGTGCCCTCAGGACTGGCTCACAAGTACCCCTGTCTACAAGGGTCAACTCTACTGTGCCCAGGGGAGGTGCCGGGCCTGTTTTCGGGAGTGCTGCAACTGGTCAGGGATTGGGTCAGAACATCTTTCCCTCACCCTTGCCATCACATATATGAGATGGGCACAACCTGATCTCCCATTCTCAAGACCTTAGAGCTAGCTCACCCATGCCCCCTAAGAACAGGTCAGCTCTATTGTGCAGCCCAGGTGAGGTGTATGACCCTCCCTCCTAAGTGCTTCAGCCAGTGAGGGGCAGGGCCAACTCTGCAGCCCTACCCTCAGCCTTTGGTGGTATAAGGAGCCATTGACAGCAACAGACACAGCAGCTGCATCAGAACCATGAACCCGGACATGGGCCTTGGCAGCAGTCCAGGTCCAGACATCACCATGGCCCTGGGTGGCAATCAGCTGGCACCTCCCCTCTTTCACCTCTTCAGATATCCCTTTGTCCACAGGAAATGAACCTTCTGTCTCTCTCTTTTACCTATACCACACCATACATTTGCTCACCATAATGGTGCCTGTCTGCCTGGAGCCACAAGGTGCCAGGTAGACCCATGTTTTCTCCTTGGAGCCTGGTGTAGATCATTCAAGTCTGCCATGACAGATTGCCCCACTCAATCTGTCATGGCATTGGGTAGGACCATGCTTCCTCACCATAAAAACATCATCATAGTGCCCAACTGCCAGGCATCTCTGGCACTGGCAGGCTCCTGGTTGGTGGGGAGGTGTTGCTGGAGTTCTTTCATAGACCAGGGCTAGAAACTCTGGGCTCCATTTAATTGAGTCCCACCTACCCCAGCCGCATGGCATGGGGTGGAGGTGTTCCATTCTCTTTATTTTTAACAATTTAAAGGATATAAGTAAAGTCAGTAATAGATTTCCATAAATGGCAATCTCTCAGTGAGCCACTAGTCACATAGTTCTCTGATTTTTTTCTACATTGAAGTTAGGATATTTCTCCTGTCAAAAGAAGACAGATGGGCTGGGTAGAACTCCGGAGGCAGAGGCAGAGGCAGAGGCAGAGGCAGAGGCAGAGGCAGAGGCAGAGGCAGAGGCAGAGGCAGAGGCAGAGGCAGAGGCAGAGGCAGAGGCAGAGGCAGAGGCAGAGGCAGAGGCAGAGGCAGAGGCAGAGGCAGAGGCAGAGGCAGAGGCAGAGGCAGAGGCAGAGGCAGAGGCAGAGGCAGATGGATCTCTGTGAATTCAAAGCCAGTCTGGTCTACAGAATGAGTTCCAGGGCTACAAAAAGAAACCTTGTCTCAAAAAACCAGAGAGAGGGGGGGGTGAGGGGGAGGGAGGGAGAGGGAGGAAGAGAGGGGGAAGGAGGGGGAGGGAGAAAGAGAGGGGGAGGGAGGGGGAGGAAGAAAGAGAAGGGGAGGGAGGGAGAGGGAGAAAGAGAGGGGAAGGGAAGGAGGAGGAGGGAGGGAGGGGGAGGGAGGAAGAAAGAGAAGGGGAGGAAGGGAGGAGGAGGAAGGGAGAAAGAAAGGGGGAGGAAGGAGGAGGGAGGGAGGAGGAGGGAGGAAGAGAAGGGGAGGAAGGGAGGAGGAAAGAGGGAGGAGGAGGGAGGAAGAGAGGGGGAGGGAGAAGGAGAGGGGGAGGGAGGAGGAGAGGGGGAGGGAGGAAGAGAGGGGGAGGGAAGAAGAGAGGGGGAGGGAGGAAGAGAGGGGGAGGGAGGGGGAGGGAGGGAGAGAGAGGATAGATTCACTTCCATTCTCTGGAATAGCCTAGCTCCTAGTTTACTAAATAACAGATGATGAAAATAGGAAATGGTTAAAAAAATAGAATGTAAACTTGAAACATTTAATTCAACAGGTCAATGCTTTAAGAACACACACATTGCAGTGACACAATGCAATAGAATTATGCAGCTGATAAAATTTCAACCCAGTAAAGAAGCCATGTGGCTGAGAAGGTGACAAAATGATGAGGATCTATAATGTATAGAAGTTGTCTTTGAATCATGTCCACTTGTACTTGAAATAAGATCATTTGGAGATGAAACAAATGTCTACAACTGGGTCTTGAGGCCCAATTGCTTTCCTTTCGACACCTCCTCCTCCTACCACAAAACCACCAGGTTCACATTGATGTAGGTTTTGTTCTTTGCAAGAATATCAGCATTTTCCCATGCAGGCATCCAGCCCCCATGCCAAAGCAAAGGAATTCCACAGTCTTCTGGGATCATTGTTTTATTCTTGTAATATACTAATTTAATTTCTATTATTTACTGAAT
Source organism: Cricetiscus sungorus (assembly GCA_030556225.1). Taxonomy (NCBI): domain Eukaryota; kingdom Metazoa; phylum Chordata; class Mammalia; order Rodentia; family Cricetidae; genus Cricetiscus; species Cricetiscus sungorus. The sequence goes on along the minus strand of JANBXA010000372.1, from coordinate 46,825,281 downwards.
ATCAGTATAAATGATAGATGACATATATCTAGCTAGGTGACAAATAGATGGTAAATAGACAGTAATTCTTGAATTGAGTTGTGGTGGGGGTTTTTTTTGTTTTGTTTTGTTTGTTTGTTTAATCTTCTCCAAGTCCATACTATCACATGTAAAGAACTATTCAACAAAACATATTTTCTTTGATTTCTGACTAGACCCCTTTGAGTAACAATGCTACCTTTTCCTCTTCTACCCTCCCCAAACAGTGAACATGGATCTCCTGGCAGGTGCTTTTTTTTTTTTTTTTTGGTCTTTGTTGAAGACAAGATCCTGTTTTGTTATTTCAGTTGATCCAGTTGTGACTAAAGCATCATATGCACTTTCTCTGAACATTTAACCTCTGATCATGAAAAACAAAGCCAGATATTTGACGATGTCTCTGGCGAGACTCCTCTCCCATCTGCTTCTACTTCAGAGTTGGCCTTTGACAGCCCTGTGTCTGACATTGTGACTCCAAGTGGGTGTGGAGACTGCTCTGGTCTCTCTGAAGTTGAATGGATCCAAGGAGGGTTATTTGTTGCTCCTAATGAAAACAAGGTTTTTATACCCCAGCATCATGTAGGTATAAGCATATCACCAATTTCTCCAGAGTAGGTACATCTCATTTGACATGAGGGAAGCTTGCTTTATGAGACATGAAATTCTTTTAAATTCTGTTTTCTCCAAGACAACAGAGGTTTTAAAGATAGATACTGATGATGTCTTCAGATCTCCCTTGAGATTGTCTTTTACAAGATCCTTACCAACCTCCCATTTCTCCATTTTATTCACTTTAACTGAAGTCATCATTTCTTGCCTAGAAACAATAGCTAAAATGATCTCACTCCTTTGTTGTTCCTTGCTGGCATTCTCCTACTTACTTCCGGCTGGATCGTTTTTGTTTTAAGTATAATATTCTTATTCATTTGGTCTGATCTCTTTTAGACACAGACTTAAGCAAGACCAAATGCCCTTGCCACATACTCCAACAATTCCTCATTGTTTATAGGGGAAAAAAATATGTTTGCTAACAAACACCTACAGTTACTCAGCCTCAAGGCCCACACTAACCTTTTCACATTCTCAGTGTCACTCTGAACAAGTGATGTTCACTTGCTGGCAGACATCAGGATTAAATTGAGCAGGTGGAAAACAGAGCTGGATGAGGTAAACTATAGGAACTGGCAGAATGGGTATACATAACATTCCCCACCTCCTGATTAGGGTAAAATTGATTGATTGTGACAGCTCTTATTCATACAGGTCTAAATATCCCAAAGGTCTCCTGTGCTCCTGCCACTCTTGTGTCTTTGCACAGCTTATTGCCTCCCAGAGTTCAGTTCTAACACTCTTTCCTCACAACTGATAATGAATCACCACTACCTGCCTAGCACAAACACTTTGCAAGCTCCTTTGTTAGACTAAGACTTCCTTGATTAAAGTAAAGGTTTAGTTCTTCATTGAGTAAGGACACAGAATAAATGCTTAGAGTAGATGTGTGTTATATGTATCCAAGATCTCTTTTTTTCTTTTAGTGGAAATAGCAGCTAACTTTAAGGACTTTCTTCTTGTGAGATTTTATTGTTGTTATTTTATTTTGCTTCAGGGAAGAGATTTTGTTATTGAGCACATCCTGAACATGAACTTGGGATCAGTTTACCCCAGCCTTCTAAGTACTGGGATTATAGATATGTGCCAACAAGGACTTGTTCTTTATACTGGTCCTCTACCCTTTATAACCAAGATAATTCTGCTAAGCCAGTCCAGTCCATCCTATGGAGGTAAAGGCCTCTGACCCAAGATCAACCAATTAACATATTTTGATCAGCAATGAATACAATCCCGAAATAATGAAAAGCATCTTATGTGGCAGGTCTATAGAGGAATTATAGGGAATCTGTTCCCCCAAAGTCTTCATGAGCTTTTGCTGTGTGGCTAACAATCACAAAACTAACATATCTCAAAGTTCTAATGATGACCATTTTGAACCTATATACACAGGGCATCTCTCCTGTACTGAGGTATGCACATAAATCTACAACAGGCTCAGTAAATAGGAAGCTTGTTGAGCTAGAGTTTCTTGAGCTGGGATCTTCTGTTCTTCATGGTATGTTTTCTTCCATATTTCTACTCTGAGTATGGTCACATTACACTGAAAAAATTTCCAGGTGAGAGAGGCTCACTGGAGCCCAGGTTCAAACTTGTCCCTTCAGAGTATATATGCATTCCATTGAAAGAAGAAAGTCACAGGATCATCCCACATTTAAGCTTCTTCTTACTTAATAAGAAGCTATAAAAGTATGCTATAAAGAGTGTGGACCAAGACAGGTGGAAAGGCATAGCAAAATCTATGAACTATTTTAGCCTTGCTATCTAGTTCTCTGTTAATTTTCCTATACACTCATTAAAATTAAATTTAATCTAAGTCAGTTTCTGTTGTTGGCAGTTGAAAAACCTTAATTAGAACCTGCTTTGGAACTAATGAATGATTTAATAGATAAATGAATGTTTGGGGGCTGGAAAGATGTCTCAGTGGCTAAGATCACACATTGCCCTTCCAGTGGAGCTGAGTTCCTTTCCCAGCATCCATGTTAGAAGGCTCACTACAGCTATAACTCCAGCTCCTGACGACCCTGTACTTCTCACCTCACCCAAACTTATGTGCACATATCCACATACAGATACACGTTCACATGCATAATTAAAAATAAAATTAATCTTTTAAAAGGAGTGTTTTGATGAGTTTTGATGAGTAAAATTTAATTCAAGTCACAGTGTTGAAGGAGGTACAGAGCACAGATTGCCTGTGGTCCACATATCACTTTCTCTTCCTATTTCTGACTCAAACCCATAACCACAGTCTCTATTAGCTTGAAATGTTTCTAAGAGCTAGGCCTGGGACAAAAATCCATTCAATTTTAACTGTTCTCTTGTCACTGGCTAAGTTGAATTTGTATTTATATTCTGTAACTATCCTCAGGTGGTATTAATAGGGTTATATGTTATATCCCAGATTTACTTAAAGTATTTTAAAGATAAAGAAATATTTTAGAAAAAGTTTAAAGCTGAAGAAATCTCAAGAAAAGGTCCATTGTTTCCCAGTTTGAGTGTTTCACACCCCAACTCTCACTAACTGCCAATGAAAATCTCCATGGCCTTTAAAGCCATTTTTCCAGAAGGTTGTTAAGAAAACAGCAAGCTACATGACTAACAAAACTAATGTACAAATGACATAGCTAACATACTTCCATATAAAAGACAATTTGCAATTTGAGATGAAAAAGAATGTCTTCAGAAAAATCTTTTATGAGCCAAATTACAGGAAATACATGAGACATTTTTAGGGAGCTATAGGCAGTTTTGTTTTCTTGGTGGGGACTGTGGTATACAGAATGAAAATCGAATCTAGTTATACACATGTGTAATATGTATTCTATTGGCAACTTGTCATGTACTCTTTATGCTTGCCAAAAGCAGATTCTGGGGGTGAAGGGGGCTTTCAGGTCCTGAACTCCAGCATATTTATTTCAAAACTTCCTGTCTTGGGCACCTAACTCAGTGATGATGAGAAAGGAGAACAATTCATAGCTAAGGGTAAAAACAAACAAAAACAAGAACAGAAAAAAATTGACTGTCTTCCAGAACTGCCAGAAAGTAAACTGTTCCCAGTAGAAGGTGCTATGTTTACCCCCATGGTATAAGAAACCTATAGTAAGAACAAGAAACCAGACACTCATCCATGAGGATGCAGTGCCCAGGAATCTTTCCATCAGTGATTCCAGTATGACCATTTTGGTAGGGCTTCCTCAGTCATGGTACTTTTAATTGGGCTACTCCAGTCATTCTTAGTGGATATTGCAAATGCCCAACTTGATAAAGCTGTGTGTGTGTGTGTGTGTGAGTGTGTGTGTGTGTGTGTGTGTGTGTGTGTGTGTGTGTGTATCTTTTCGTCTGCTAATTGTTCTATTTCTTTCTATTGCTATATACTAATAAACCCACTCATTCAAATTGGAGACCACAGCTATCAAAGATCACACAACAGAACAAGATGACATATTTTTGTGATAGTTACAATTCCTTAGTCTTTTCATGGTATGGCTCCCTCAGCCTACAGAAAGTGCCAGATGCTAATCATTATGGTGATTTATAATAAAGAAATATTTATAAAAGCAAGAAAGTCCTCAACGTTTTATAGACTTAAAAGACTCAACATTTGGGCTTTATGCAGAGCCCTTGACTCAAGCACCACTCCTTCCATTCCATGAACATTTCTCACCATTTATAACCACAAAACCATCACTCAAAGTGCTGAGATTCACATCTTTGTGGGTGAGACAAGAAGGAGCCATATCTGCTCTCACCATGTCTCAGGCCTGGGACATGTGCCAGGACAAGCAGATAGTATCTCCAGGGCTGAGCAAGATGGTGCGATCCCTGCGAGGGAGGCCTCCCAGGGAGGCAGAATGTTGACATCACTGGGAAAATGAAAACAGTTCGGGAGAGAATAGTTATCTTAGAATTGATCTGCCTGAATTTGAGACCAGTGAAGGGATTTTACTTCCAACACCCTTTCAAAGACAAAAGGTATCTTCTGTTAATCCTATAACCCTGCAGCACTGCTTCTTGACTGGGAGGTCCCAATTCAAACAGAAAGCTCTATAAAAAGACCAAGTATGGGAAATAGTCCCTGAAAAAAAAAAACAATTATGAAGTTTTGCTTCAAAATAAGAGCAGTGTGCTTCTATAAAGTTCTGCTCTAAGAAACACCCAGCCCTATCAATGAAGCTTCTGACATCTGATAATGTTCTTCCAGTTAATGTTGTGCTGATATAAGAGACTGGGTGGTTAATAATGAACAAAAATTTATTTCTCAGGTGTCTGAAGGCTGTAAATCCCAGAACTGAGGATGTGGCATGTGGTAAAGGCCTTCTTATTGCATCCTCTACAAGTGGAATAAAGGTTACAGGTGTGTGTACAAGGGAGAGGTAGAAAGTCTACTAGTCATCCCAGCATTCAAGAAACAGAAATGGGAAACTGAGAGCTCAAGGCCAGTCTGTAATACATTATGAGTCTGAAGCAAATGTGGGCTATAGAGTGAGACCCTATTTGGAAAGAATAAGGAAATATGAAAAAACGCTGGAAGGAAGAAAGAAAATAAAGGCTGGATGGAAAGAGAGCTCAGTTGGTAAAGTAGTAGTTGAGCAAACACGAGGGACGTGTTCTGATTCACAGTATCTATGAGGGACATGTGTTCTGATTCACAGTATCTAGTAAGATCCAGACACAGCAGCATGTGTCTGTAACCACAACACCTGGGAAGTGGAGATGGAAGATCCAGTATAGCCAAAGTGGCAGGCTCTAGATTCGGCGAAAACTTTGTTCAAAAACTAAAGTGGATAGAAATAAAGAAAGATACCTGGAATTGACCTCTGTTCTCCACACATGAATACATGGGTTAATGCACACACATATACATGTGCACACACACACACACAAGAAAGGAAGGAAGAAAGGAGGCAAGAAATTAGGGAGGAAGGGAAGGAGGCAGGGAGGGAGGGAGAATGAGGGAGAAAATATATTAAGGGAATGATGGAATAGAGGAGAGTAAAAAGGAAGAAGGGAAGGAGGGAGGGAGGAAGGGAGGGAGGCAGGGAGGGAGAATGAGGGAGAAAATATATTAAGGGAATGATGGAATAGAGGAAAGTAAAAAGGAAGAAGAAAAGAAGCCAGGACAAGAAAAGAAAAACTAAATGGATACCACTATAGAGTCAAAAATTTCTATAATGAGACTGGAGAGCTGGCTTGGCAGTTAAGAGCATTTGTTGCTCTTCCAGAGGACCTGGGTTTCCACCACCTACGTGGCAGTTCACAGCTATCTGCAATTTCAGTTTCAAGTGATTCACAGTTGTCTTCTGGCTTCCTGGGTACCAGACATGCACATGGTGCACAGACATACATGAAGACAAAATACCCATACATGTAACATAAAATAAAAATACTTCTAAAAAACACATACAATATTTCAGCATAAAGACAAAAGCTTAGTATGTGCAAAGTAAAAATCAGGGGAATTCCAGATGGAATACAGAATGTGCCAAGAGAACACATGGAATGAACTTCCCTGGAGAGGGTAAGAGACGAGCAGAGACCAAGAGACTAAGAGAAAAGGGAGCTGCACACAGCACTGTTTTCTCATTGATCAAGCTGTTTTCCATGGGACTATATGTTAACAAGTCTTGCAACCACTACACTGGAATTCACAGCTAAATAAGTAGATGGTAGAATTCAGGTTTCTTCTTTCTTTTTCTTTTTTATTAATTTACATCCTGGCTGCAAATTGCCCTCCCTCTTCTTCTTCCATTCCCTCCCTCCACCTCCCTTCCACCTCCATCCTCCAATCCATTTCTTTTCTGTTTCTTTTCAGAAAAGGGCAGCCCCCTGCATAGGTATCAACAAAGCACAGTATATCAAGTTGCAGCATGACTAAGTACCTCCCCTTGTATTAAGGCTGGGCATAGCAATCCTGTATGAGTAATAGGTTCCCACAGCATTAGGGAAGTCTCATTGTTAGGAGTCCCACAAGTAAACCAAACTACAAAACTGTTACAAAATTGTAAGGAGCTTAGGTCAGTCTCATGCAGGCTCTCAGGTTTAGACTTGGATTTGGTTTCCTCTGGGAGAACTAGATTTACCAATAAGGAGAAGGAGACTTGAATAGAATTTGAAATGGCAGGAATTAATGGTTAAATATATACATATATAATGTAAATATTAACAAATGTGTTTGAATACGCATTTCTGTTTTCACTTACCAGAGAAGCCAAGAAGAAACAACATCCTAGAAGCAATGAGAATGTTAGATTGTGGCTCCTAAAACCGGTCTCAGGGCCAGGGTTTCCTTAGAAAATGGTTTATTATACAATATGACTAGAATTATACAAGATGAGTCTAATAGATATTGTTGTCTACCAAAAATAATAGATAAAGCTGTGCTCGGGGAACACAGGAACCATGTAATGGTACTCCTAGGAACAATTTGAGCAATAATAGGGAAGTGGTAGTCCATTGAATTGAATAAATGCATTGAGTAAATGTAAATGGTATTTGCTAATGTAAGTGACAAAATAAATAAATGAGAGCCATAAGACAAATGTTATTTATGAAGAAATATCATAAGATCCATGTAGCTACTCCTTCAAAGAGGTAGACATGGAGCCATCATTTAAGTTGATATTGCAAATATTACTATGTGACCACATAACCTTTGAGCTACAATCTTTCCTGCCTATGGGATATAGTGGCATAAGGGTGGTTTAGAGATTGAGGAATTGGCCAACTAATGACTGGTCTAGACTAAAACCCATGCCCATCCACCTGTGACATCAGGACACATAGGATGGTTGACCTAGAGACCTAGGGTAGAACCAAACACAACTGGCATGGGAAAAAGTCAATGTAATGATGCCTAGTGATATTCTGCTGTATTCATAGATTGGTTCCTCATCCAATTGTCACCAGAGAGGCTTCATCCTGCAACTCATGAAAATAGGTGCATACCATAGCCAAACATTAGACAGAGTTCAGGGAATTCTTCAGAAGGGGAAGGAGATTGTAGGATCCAGAGGGGTCAAGGGCATCACAAGAAAACTCACAGAAACACCCAACTTGGGCTCATAGGGGCTCACAGAGACTGAATCAACAAGGAGGGAGTCTGCAGAGGACTGACCTATGCACTCTGCATATGTGTTACAGTTCAGTACCTTGGTCCTCTTGTGGGACTCCTAATAGTGGGAATGGGGCTTTCTTCAACTCCTTTACTGGCTTTTGGGACCCTACTCCTCATTCTGGGTCACCTTGTCTAGCCTTAATACATGGGCAGGTACTTAGTCTTACTGCAAGCTGATATGCCATGTTTTGGTGATATTCATGGGAAACCTGCCCTTTCCTAAAAAGAAATTAATGGGAGTGGATTGGGAGTGGGAACAGAGGTAGTTGGCAGTGGGGGACTGGGAGGAGAGGAAGGAGAGACTGTGGACAGGATATAAAATAAATAAATAATATATGGCATTATACATACACACAAACACACACACACACACACACACACACACACACACACACATTGCCATTACCCAATGGAATATGAAGTTACCATTCCAGGAATTCATTTGTAAAGAAGAAAAGGACTAGGAAGGACCTAAGGAAGACTAATGGTCTTAGTCCTTCCAGGATGGTGTTGAAGAAATGCAAAAATTTAGGTGATAAATCTTATATAGGAATTCATCTCTTCAGACTCTTAATGGAATAACATGTTCAGTAAGAGTGGTCAGTTCCAGGCATAGAGTGTTAAATACAAGGACATGGCAGTTAATGAGATCTTAACCACTGCCTGCCCTGTCTACAAACATGAGAACAAGCTTTATTTCACAGCTTTTAAAAAGGTCAGCTTCTGCAGGATAGCATTGAATAGCAAAGAGTCTGGATGGTCTGAGTCAAGCTCTGATGCTTGCATGGCCTGAACTACTCCTCCAGGATTTCCCCAGGACTAGAAAGAGATTTCTTGGAATTATTTATGAGGTAGCCAAAAGGTCAGCCAGAGTTCTCAGTTCTGAAAGCATCCCTTCCTCTTATTTTACTGGGATAACAATATCATATGCTGTTTCCAACAGGCTGCTTGCACACACTGACATCCTGTGCCAACCACAAGGGTGGATGATGGGGCTTTGGGAATGATTCAGAAAAAAACAATAGCCATGATGATGATTATGCAATAACAGGCATTCTAACAGGCAAAGCACTATGTTACAAGTACTGACTGATTTAATCCTTAGAATATCTCGAGATTAACTTTTACTCATCTCCATTTTCCTTCCAAGAAGTTGAAAATTATAATGTCTTACTTATGGTCAAGGAAGAGACATGAAAGTAACTAAGAACATAGTCCACGAAATTCAGGAGATAAAGTCTAAGTCTAGCTGTGTCATATTAGGTATGCAACCTTGGACAACTAATTTTATCTCTTTGTCAAATGGCTGTTGAGTAAATGATAAAGTCCATTTGACTCCCCCAAAATGTCCTGCTCCTAAATTTAGGGATGACAAGGATTCACATATGCTTAAAATTTGCAAAAATATCTGACATGTGTTAGGGAGACTGTTGTGAGTAGGTTTTCCTGCTGGCTGGTCTGGTCCCACTGACATGCCAGCCACAAATAACACACTGAGACACTGTATTAGATATAATTCTGTTGGTCAGTTACTAGTTTCTTATCAGCTAGCTTTGTCTTAAATATTAACCCATTTCTATTGACCTAAGTATTTCTGCGTGTTTTCTTCTCACCAGAGAGAGGCCTTGGCATTCTTCTCTCTCAGTCTACCATCTTGAATCTCCTCCCTGCTACTTCCTCTGTCCTCCTTGTCTCTTAGTCCCGCCTACCTTGCTTTCCTATTGGCCAACAGTGCTTTATTCATTAACCAATAAGAGAAAAATATTTACAGAATGAAATCTCCCATCAGGGGACTTTGTATTACTATGACAAATCCCTGTTGTAAACAGTTTAAAGAAAGGACTTTATTTAGGTAGGGGTCATGGTGTCAGTTCATCACAGAAGGAAGGGAATGGCAGATCAGGATAACTTACATTGTGGTAGCTGGGAAGTGAAAACAGGGATAGAACAAGGGACCAAGACAAGATACAACTTGAAAGGATGCAACATCAATGACTTGGTTTCTGGGGCTGCCCTTTCTTCCTGTTTGTACTCCTTCTTAATAAGACCATCATATCATGAATACATTAAAAGATTAATAATCCTTGATCAGTTCTTGAAGCCCTCAGGATCCAATCACCCATTGGCTAACAACCAAGTCCACAATACATGAGACTTTAAGGAACACCTAATGTTCAAAACAATGTTAAATGTCATCTTACAGGTAGGAATGGATTCTTCTCACATGTTGAAATAAAGACTCATTATTTCCCTCATTTTGCTGATATGGAAACAGACCCTTAAAGAAATTTCATTAAATTTTTGAAGGACACTCGAGGAAATTATGCAGCTACAATTTAAACACAGTTCTATCTGCCCACCTATGCTGTTTTCCCTTTACTGCTTTATCCAATCAACACTATATCTGGTCCAAAACGATCTCAGTTCCTTCTAAACTTTTGTTTTCATTTTAATTGAAGCCTCTACCCAAAAGTTCTCTGTGGGTGATATAAATTCCAGGCTGACAAAGTCTCAGCTGGATTAAATAGACCTTTTCATCACTAATATTGGGTTCCATGGTAACAAGGACATTGGAAACCAGGAAGCCCTTCCCAAGAGGCTGTAATACATTTCAAAGAAAAGGAAGTGTGGTGGCATATGGAGAGGAGAAAAAGGAAGGCACAAGAAGCTTAAAAGCCGAAGATGAAAACATTTAGGATCTGGAAACGAACCAAAGATTTACCCATTTTCCTTGCTCTGGGCTGAACCTCTGTCACTTAGATAATGCTTTCTGAGCTTTGGAGTAATCTAAGACAAGGACAAAGAGGTGAAATAGATTCCAGGCCTGGAGCCACAGTGATTGCTGGACACAGTGAAGGGGTGATTATATTAAGAATTATGAGACGTCCATGCTCAGTGGGGGGGGGGGGGAACCAAAAGGCTTTGGCCCATTAGTAGTATCTGCTCCATCTTAGGGAATCAGAAGAGCCACCGACATGTCCATACTTTGCCATTATTGGTTCCTCCTACGGAACCTAGTCATGTTCCGTAGGAGGCATTAACTGGGCTCATGTCTTCATATGAAGCCAAAATGTGTCCCCGTGGCATCCAGATTTCCTCCTTGAAAACAAGGGTAAAACACCATTGACAGCAAGAAAAAAAAAACTAATTTGAATTTATTTGGTTTTAAATATTTTAAAAAGAGAGGCAGGCCTGTCTTTTTAGTTTTTTAAGGAAGACCTAAAACCCAAAGAGATTCAGGCCAGCTGGAGGGAGTGATTGGGGAAGTTCCAGCCAATTAGCCTTCCTTTGTGAAAAGGCCATCCTTTCCCACCCTCAAAGCTTTAAAAAAAAAAAACAAAAAACCCAAAACATTCAAGTCAACAGGAAGGACCTCAGAAGAAGAGGTAAAGTAGAGTGCCAGACCTCAAGAGTTGAGGGAGCAGAATCTGAAATTTCAGCCCCAAACCCGACCCCTGACTGGTTTAACTGCTGCCATTATTTCTTTATAGAGGCCTCAGTGGGCTTTCCTGACCACCAGGAATGAGACTCCAAGGGACTGGCCCATCCCCTCTGCATTCTTATTTTGCCTTGCCAAACAGGCTTGTCCACTGTCTCCAAGTCTCCAGTCTTTCACCTCCAAACACTCTGAGTGGGTCAACTTTCCATGGCCAGACTATTAAAAGGAAAGTACTCCTGGTGTTTCCTTTAATGAGCAGCTTTTATGGGGTGCCAAATGTCCTTAAAGGAGCCCAGAAGCCCATAGAAATCTCCTGAGTTTCAGAAACCTCAGCCTAAGCCAGGGACAGCAGAAGACACAGAGGTCCAGATCCAGTGCAATTAGTCTCCAGGAAATCAGCTGGATCCAGTTCACCAGGAAAAGCATGGGTACTGGAGTTGCCATTCATGTTGGGTCCAGGTTCTTCTAAGTCTTTGCAGAAAGAAACTGACTCTGCAGGGCAGTGCCTCTCAAGGTTAGGCAGTACATCTCTACCTTTTGTCTTCTAGGATGCTATCTGCTAAATGGATAGTATCTGCTAATGGAAAGACTTGCTCTATTGGGTTCCCTGGTGGATTTAGGTGGAGAAGGAGGAGAAGGGAGGAAGGAAAGAAAGAAGGGAGGAGGAGAGGAGGGAGGAGGAGAGGGAGAAAGAGAGGAAAGAAGGGAGGGAGGAGCAGAGTTTGAAATCAGAGAAAACACAACACCACTTGTTCAAACTAGTGATGTAGGAATTTTGAGAAGCCACAGAAGACAGAAAGTGAAAGTAACCCAGGGAACAGATAGCCCGAGGCTAGAACAAAGCTCTCAGTGCAAAGTGCTGGGGCTAAGGAATCTGGGAACTTGGTACCTGATGTTCACATGGAAGTCCTTTGCTCTGTGCTGTGTCTGTGTCTCCCAACTTTTACTGAGATCACACTTCAGGCTCCTCTCAGTTCACCAGTTCTTGTGATCTCCACTGAATGGGACATGGAGTTGGGTGAGAATGGTTAATAGCCAGAGAGACCGTCATGCAATACGGCATTTTTTGGAAAGCTTCACACTATTTCTTAAGTCCCCAGAATGAATGGCTTTCCTAAGGGCATTTTCCAGTCTGGATGACTGAAAGGACCATTTTGGTGAATTCTTAAGGGAAGGTATAATAGTGTGTCTTTGTGTCTTACCAGAAAGTTTTGGCTAGAGAGCAATTCTATGATCTTTTGGGCAGTTCAGAATGTCATGTCTCCACTCAGGACCAGAGGTAGAGCTCAGATCTCATTCTTTTGACCAGGAATCAAAGTTCTGCTGTATGTGTGGGGGGAATATGTGGAAAGCAAGAGAGAGAATATTTTGTCTGTGTAGGGCTTTTGTTCAAACACAGAAAAGACCCAAGTTTCTAGGTAAGTTTAGAAAAGGCAAAGTTTTGAATGTTGAGATACTCAGGGTTGAGAACAAGACAACACTGGATAACTCCTAAGAATTAAACAAACATTCCAGTGATGTTCACATGTTTTCTAAGTGGAAATGGAATCAACTGTCAGGTCGACTCTCTTTAATTTTCACTCTATTTCTGAATATCATTGAAAAGTAATTAAGGGTGCGGATTTCAGAATTAAACATAAATGGATCTGAATTCTAGATCAGCTTCTGGGGTAATTATAGTTTAAGCTTCCATTGCTTAACCTATAAAATGAAAAAGGTGGAAACAAACATCTTTTTTGGTGTCACGGTGTGTCAAGATCCAAACCAGACAAGCAAGCACCCTGAAGCAGCAACTTCTCTTGGCTCTTATTATCATGTGGGTGGTGACTGTGTATCTTCCCTGTTGGTTGGGGTCCAACCTCTTTTGCAACACCCTAGTTTTAAAAGAACATGTGCAAAGGAGATGGAGGAAAAGGAGTTGCAGTTACTAACACCAGGTCATCACATTCCTGGGATACAGTTTTACCTCGTTGGGGACAGTCAACGACTTACATGAATGTTTTGCATGGTGTGAAGAACTCATGTCCTTTGGTGGACTAGCTATCTTTGATAGGAAAAAATGAAAAATTCATAAGAATAAATAAAATTTTCATTTTTTTGAGACATGGATTCATCACTTAGTTCAGACTGGCCTCAAATTCAAGGAAGGTCCTCCTGCTTCAGATTTTCCCATGGCTAGGATTGCAGGCATGCCCAGGTATTTTAATGACCATTCTTAATAAAGCATTCTATTATACACCAGTCATGCTAAATGACTAACTGACTCCTCATTTGGACCTACAAGGTGCTAAAACCACAAATGAAACCCTGGCATTTCTGCTTGGTCTTACAGCTCTGTCCTCTACACCAAGGTGTTAATCACTCAGTGGATCTAAGAAATCTGTGATCACTACCTTTTGTATAAGTATTCCCTAAACATTAACAAATATCTATTCACCCCAGAGGGGACACAAACAAAATCAAAGGAGCAATTTCACCTAAGTCTACCTTTGCCCAGCCAGTGATTGACAGGGGTTACTTTCAGGAGCAGCCACTGAACCAGTGAAGTGAAGCCATGCTCTGGGAACCTTGAAAGGCATATTCCTCTGGGGGCAAGGGGCTGTCTCCTGTATATCGTCAACGTCCTCATGTACCTTCCTACCCATAGTGAAGGAATATGAATAGCTCTCATCTTGTGAGAATCTCCTGCAAGTAGTCACTCTGCTCTGACTTTGAGATACCAACAGCCATGTCATGGCCAAGGACAGAATTCACCTTATCTTACTCCCCTTCAAGGTTGAAAGCACAAAGACTCATTGTCCAAGAGGCATAGCCACCTTGTAGTCTAGGTAGAACAAAATAATGCAGATAACCACACCAATGGGGATGATTATCTTGAATAGTGAGGCTGCATCTTGCAGTAAGGGTAATCATCTTGCCAGAATCAGATCCCTCCCCTTCACCAACAGGGACTTATTGATCTACCTTTTAGAACCAGGACTGGCACAGTGAGCCATCAGACTACTCTTTGACCAAGACTCTTGCCCATCTGCTCTAATGCTTTCTCTATTTAAACCTAAAACTATGTTAGTAATTTACAGGTCTGTGTATCTTTCTACCGTGTCAGAATTTATTGCATGACAATAAATTCATACTGTTTAACAGTTTTATGGACAATAATTTGTCATATAATCTAGTCTACCTTGGTAACCTGGCCTAGATGAATGTTAATTTTTTTCTTCCAAATCCTAATTACCAGTATTAATTCATTATCACAGAGCACACATTAACTATATCTATATATTTATATACACATATATGGTTTACAGAACGAATATAATTTAATGAGGCTGCAGCAGAATGCAGGAGGCTTTAGAGATGGAAAGTGTGTATATTAGTAAAATAATGAATCACATTGGTGCTGAGATGGTGGTAGGACAGGGGTGCTTTTGGAGTTAGGGTTTTAGAAAGAAGCTGCAAAGTTCAGCTGAGAGGTCAAAGGCAAAACCATATTCCAAGAGCAGGAAAATGATTCCAGATCAAGAAATGAAAGTCAGGTCAAAATGGGTAAACAGGTGGATAGGCAGGCAGTGTAGTTGTTCATACTAGCAGGGCACAGAGCCATGTCCATGGTTCAGGAGTAGTCAGAGAGTCCACTGTTTACTGGTTCATGACACACACACCCAATACAAGATTATAGATTTATGAGGGTCTGTGCCATTCAAAATGTTAGGAATCTATGTATTCCTGATTAAAAAAAAAAAGTGATACTCATTCCTTGGTCTGGTGTGTTCATTAAGACCTTGGGCATGTTTTCACTGATACAATTTTAATACAATCATATTCTCCCACAGTCTTAATTGATCTCAATACATTTGTAGGGTGACTCTTTTTCTACTCCCAGGAATAATTCATTTTTCAGTACATGGTGGGTGGATGGTACCTAACATTCGGTGCAGTTTCTGGGTCTACCTTCTCTTTCAAACTGAAGTCAAAAGGTTCTTGTAACGTGGAATCTTCTTTGGTCAAGGCACTACCTGGTAAACCACTAAATGATGCAATATAGAGAAAAGTAGAGCAGGGCATTGCCTGGTCTCAACAAGGTCACCGCATACCTTTATCTCCTGATCTCAGCACAGTCACCACACACCTTGATCTGTTTCTCTTTTTATTGTTGTTTGTTTGTCCTTAATGATGTAATTCTGTATGACACGTGTACTGGAGTTGTTCTTTCTTAATGAGCCACACTGATGGCACCTCCTCTCTCTGCTTGTCACCATTGCTCATCTTGTAACTGGTATACTGAGATGCATGGCCAAGCCTAGACCTTGATGACTCCCAGACTCAGGCCTTTGCCCTAAAACTCTCTCAACAGGATCAATGCGATGTTTTAGTGAACTGTCTGATGTGGTGACTCCCACGAGTGTTTGCTCTCAGTGGCAGTGGTGGCCACTCTGGTCATGGAAACGGCTGATTGTAGACCTCTTGTAGCTGAGGGAAAAGCAGTGAGTTTGGTGAGTTAGATATGGGTTTATACAGATGACCTATCCAAATCCTTACCATATACCATGCTTCGCATCTTGCCCATACCACTTAATTGACTATGGTTCCAAGTGAGTTCTTTTTCTATGTGGGAGATTAACTCAATACATGCACATACATATAAACTTACTTTCGCTATCTGGATTTAATAATTCCCACTTTCTTTTTATCCTTGGTGTGCTTCTTTCACGGTAACATCATTTTCCAAACCTCTGACCAATCTCCTGCTACAGCTTCCTTGGGCTCCCTTCTTCTGATTCAGCTGTCTTCTAACAGACTTGAGTGGTTTGCGGCACGCACACAGTCCCAAGCTATCTTCATCTGGGACCCATCGTTTTGTTTTCAGTCTGAAAAATAACACCTCTCCTAAGCTGTAGAAACCAAGAAGAATTTATTTCCTTCAAAACAAGTTTCAAGTGAGTCTGCCCAGATAGATTAGATAAATCCAGCTTAATCACTGGCATTGTCTTCTTGTCTCTCCTTAAACGTCAGTTGGGTTTTGAAAAAGGGTTAATGTGAAACTGAGGTAATCCAGTTTCCCTTTTACTGTCCAACCTTCAGTAAAGAGCCCTAACTTAGAAACAAAGAATGAGAATTGGTCAGCTAATCACAGGATTTTACATCTTTCCAAGCAACGAGGAAGATGAAAATTGTCCTTTTCTAAAATTAAAGCTTAAAGACTTAGACAGATAGATGGATTAACAGATACATACATAGATAGATGTGAATGGCAAGCATTCTTTAAGAAAAAAAAATTTAAACACCATATTCCATGTCATGAATGGTATGGCACTGAATCAACATTTCACTGCCTCATGTTACTCTGAAAGATTAGTGTCTTTAGATACAAAGCCAGTCAACATTCCATCATCACTGCAGTGTTTCATCAAGTTTTTGCTTGCTAATCTTACCATTTTTATCCTCTCCCTTGAAGCTATATGGCAAATCTCACTTTATAGAATAATGAAAAATCATAGCTCTGTTTCTAAACTTCACCATGCCTACATTGTACTCTTGTTTTGATGTTTACATGAGAAACTGCATTCATAAAGGTGTTCAATGGTTGCTACATGCAGAGCACATTAGGTCTGTCAATCTATTTTATCCCACAATAATCAATCCCACAATAATCTCACTGTCAACTTTATTTTGAAAGTAAAAATACAGAGGTACAAAGCAAGTAATGGTTTCAAGGTCACACATTGCAACACTCTGGAGTGCAATCGACTGAAATTTTAGGCAACCCTCAATTACATGTCAAAACCCTAAGACCCAAGATAACAGTAATGTAAGATGTGCACTTTGTGTGCTGGTCACTACTTAATAAAAGCATAGGGTTTCTCTATGTGGCTTTGGAGTCTGTCCTGGAACTCTCTCTGTAGACCAGGCTGGCCTAGAACTCACAGAGATCTGACTGCCTCTGCCTCCCAAGTGTTGGGATTAAAGGTATACACCACCATCACCTGAGTTTTCCAGCATCTTCATAATGGTCTTGCTGGACTCATGTTAGAATAAGTTTCTACAATGTATTAGCCACACAGTTTAAAGTATGTTCATTATAGTAATGAGATCAATCTAAGGCAGGGAGGCAGGTATATATGTTCAAAGAAGAAACTGGGAATATTACTAAAAGTGTGACTGTAGGCTGGGAAACAATACAGTTGCAGGGCACTTGCCTTGAATGCCTGAAGGCCTGCATTCAATCCACAGAACCATGAAAAACCATGGATTTTTTTAAAAATTAAAGACAAAATGTGAGTAGAATTTAGGAAACAAGAATAACAGACTGAAAGGCACCCCAAAAGAATTATCATCACCTTTCAACCAGCTAGGACAAGGACAAAGACAGATATAGTTGAAACCAGATGAGAGCTGAACATGTAAAAAGATGGGCCTTGATAGAAAAACTTAGCCACTGGCCAAACAACAGCAAGACAGGAATGGAGGAGATGAATGGCCTGACTTTCCTCTCTCCCACTTACTCTCCCGTCAGTACTTTGACTTGATCACACTTAACTGGAAGTCAAGAGAGTTTGGGAGACAAAGAACATAGAGAGCAACCTCAGATAAATCTGAGACTACACAAGAAAGAGCTATGGAGGAGAGCTGAAGGAAGAAAACCACAAACCTTTAATCCAGTCTTAATCACTGGCTACAATGCCTTAGTCAGTCAGTGTTCTGTAGAGTAACAGAAGTTATATAATGAATATATATGTATAGAATTCATTAGAACAATTTATAGGCTGTAGCTAATTCAACACTGGCTGGCTATGAACAGAAAGTTCAAGACTCTAGTCCGGATGCCTCAGATGGTCTCCAGTATACTCAGAAATTCCAAACTAACAGGCTCCAAAGCCAGTGAAGAAATGGACTTGCTATCAAGGCTAAGGAAAGCAGGTAAAGGGTAAAGATTTCCTTCTCCCGTCTCCTTAAAAAGGATTCCAGAGAAGTTACAGCCCAGGTTAAAGATGTGTGTCCTGCCTCGAGATCTGGATTAGATGTGGATCTCTTCCTACTTCAAATTAAGCAAAAATCCCTCACTGGAGTGTCCTCAACTTCTGGATTTTAGTTAATTATGGATGTACCCAAGTTGACAACCAAGAATAGCCACCACACCTCTTGAGGGTAAACCAGCTGTTAGCTTTTCTCCTACATATCTGCACGTCCCAGAATGCTTCAGCTGACTCCAAAGCAAGTCTTTTCTCTGAAATTCATGACCTTCACCAGGAGTTGTCACTACACAAGAGACAGGACTAGTTCACCTCAGAGTTCCCACTGGTCAGAAAAGTGGATTCCAAAGCAGTTCCTTCTGGAGGGGCTGCAGCAGGCCATCTCTTTCCTCTCTTTCCAAATACAGCAATCCTGAGACTCTCCATCATTTGTTTGCTCCATTTTCTAATTCAAAGGACCTTCTTTATTTTTTATTCTCTTTATTTATTTATTTATTTATTTAGATTATATATGTTGGCTTTTTTTAATTACAAGTATGCATGGATTGGATCCCCTGGAACAGGATTACAGACAGCTATGAGCTCTCATGTGGGTGCTGGGAATTGAACCTGGGTCCTCTGGAAGAGAGAAGCCAATGCTCTCAACCACTGAGCCACCTCTCCAACCCTGGCCTTCTTTATTTCTAAAGAAGCTTGCACTCCCATGCCCCCAAGGTTTCCCTCCATGTCTGAGTGTGTTGTTTGTTTGTTTGTTTGTTTAAGTGACATTTTAGCAAATGTATTCTCTCCACAAAGAACTCTCACATCACTTACTAAGGATATATGTGTTCTTCAGCATTGAAGATCTGTGTACACAGCTGGATATAACACTTACACAAAAGGAGATTCAACAAATAGAAGCCATTATCACCAGTAGCATTGTCACTTTGCTTACACCAGGATAAACAGAAAGCTTCCAGGGACTATGTAGGATAGAAACACAAAAGAGCCCAGTGTTAGGCCAAAGAGACAATGCTGCCAAGAGAGCACACCCCCAAAGCTTCCCAGAAGATGCATGACTGCCTTTGATACCATAAGATGACTCAGTTCAATGTCTCCACCTGGGCTCTTGCCAACATTATTTGGAGTGGTCTTCTCTAGAATAACCCTTCTAGGCACCTTCAGCCATCAGGAGGTTTCTGTCTTGACAGCTTGCAGATGTTCCTCTTGTCCAAAGGCATGTCCTGATGCATATTATTTTCCACAATGTTGAATTTCATGCTATGAGAATTATGTTTCTGGCTTTCAGTTAGCATGATATAAGAAACTTGAATAACCATGACCAATGGAGGAAAAATCTTCTGTTTCTTAACTTTTAAACAGACATTTCTGACATTGCCCATAAGTCTCCTACTCTTTCAGAAATTTGTTTAAACTAAAATGCACTTTAAGTTTTCAGTCACAGCAAGCTCAAGCTTGTTCTCATTGCTTTGTTTACAAATGATTCTATAATCCATCAAATACATTACACTGAGAATACACCAGAAGCTGCACAAATTTTGGTTGCAGAGTTTTCAACCTTTTAAAATTAATGGTATATATTTTTGAGACAAGGTCGTGTGTATCCCAGGTTGGCCTTAAACTCAACTTGTGTAGGCAAGCATGGTCATGAACTTCTGATTTTCCTGTCTCCATCTCCCAAGAGTTGAATTATCCAAGTGCCATCTGCTACCATGCCCAGTTTGTTCAACACTGGGTCTCAAACTCAGGGATTTGTACATGCTAAGCATGCTTTCTACCAACTGAGTTACATACTGAGTCAATATAGTATATGTGTTAAGTATGTGTGTTTTGATATATGTAACAAAATGATGACTATACCCAAATAAGTAAACATATCCATCACCTTCTCCCCCTTGTGTTATTAAGTCTTCATCAATTTCTTTACTTTGGCGGGTAAACTTTGATTCAAACTAAATAGGTAAAAGCAATTGAGAATGACAATATGATCATGCATTGAAGCTAAAACCAGTCAAGTTGTCATGAAATTAGTGGCCAATGCTTACTGTAGAAAATACTTCTATCCCTATGAGAATTTTCACAGAGCCATCTTAAAATGACTCACAAATCTGCCACCTCTCTTCCCTCTCTTGCCACCTCACACTGTCATTCAAATCTGACTTTTCACCATGTTTCTGCTCTGTCGTAGCTATTTAAATCCTCTCTGGTGTGAACTGCCTTCAATGTGCCTCTGTTGTCCCTTTATTAAAGGGAATTTCTCAGTCACTCTTCCCTACACATAAACCTGACAAAACCTGAGAGAGAGAGAGAAAGAGAGAGAGAGAGAGAGAGAGAGAGAGAGAGAGAGAGAGAGAGAACACCTCAAAGGGCAACCCAAGACCAATAAGAACTGGGAGCTGAACAATTTAGGTGTATTCCCATCTTCCCACCTTAGCTGGTCTACAGTGGGGTGGAACTTCAGTTGCCAACAGAATTTATCAGCATCTTTCCCATCAGTAGGCTGTACCTCCATTCCTTCCTTCCTTATGTATCTTTATTTTCTACTTATGCTTCCTTAATTCCTGTGCAAAATAAGTTGCCTACACCCAAGACATCACCTCTTGTAGAGGAATAACATCTGGTAGCTTCCTAATTTTCCCTAGCTATCACTTTAATCTTCTATAATTTGTTCTATAGAAGCCAGAGTGAAATAGTGGAAAGGCTACCTTAAATGCTCTTCCCTGATAATGAGATTGGTAACTACTTTATAGGCCATCCTAGAGCCCTCATCTAGTAGCTGATAGAAACAGAAGCAGACACCCACAGCTAAACACTGAGCCAAACTCCTGGAATCCAATTGCAGAGAGGGAGGAGTGATGAGCAAAGGGGTCAAGACCAGGCTGCAGAAACCCAGAGAGACAGCTGACCTAAACAGAGGGGAACTTGTGGACCCCAGACTGATAGCTAGGAAACCAGCATTGGACTGACCCACACCCCCTGAATGTGGGTCTCAGTTAGAAGGCCTGGGCAGTCTATCAAACCTCTGACAGCAGAACCAGGATGTAGCCCTGGTGCATGAAAGGACTTTGGGAGCACATTCCCCATGGAGGAATACTCCCTTAGCCTAGAGGCAGGAGGAAGGGCCTAGGCCCTACCCCAAATAACATGACAGATTTTGATGATCCCTCCTAGAAGGCCTCACCCTCCCTGGGGTTGGGAATGGGATGGAAGGGGGGCCAAGGCGGCATGGGAGGGTGGGAGGGAGAGGGAACTGGGATCAATATGTAAAATAAGAAAAGATAATAATAAAAAATATTTTAAAAAGAAGCCAGAGTAGGTTTTCAAAGTTATATATTGAAGTATGTCATTTCCAGCTCAAAATCTTCTAGTAGCCTCCATCACATTTATAATGAAAAACCAAGTCCTCTGCTGGAAATACTAACCAGTTAACTTCTGAGATCAGACAAGGTGTCTAGATACAAAAATCCAAGCCCTTCAATAACTCCCAACATTTGGTATGATCTGTCCATCATCTGGCACTATTTCATTTTCTCTGTACACTAACCACCTTGTGGTATTCCTGTTTTTGTTTCTCTTTTTACAGGCCATCTACCCTACTGAAATGCATACCCTACAACAGCAGCAAATATATGCCACTATGTTTTGATGGGAAATGTCATTCTGTAAAAATGTTTCTCATATTGGTTAATGAATAAAGCACCGTTGGCCAATAGGAAAGCAAGATAGGCAGGACAAGGAGACTAGGAGGAGAGAGGAAGAAGAGGGAGAAGAGGGAGAAGATTCAACATGGGGGACAGAGAGAGCAGAAGGCCAGGCCTTTTCTTTGGTAAGCCAAGACCACGTGGAAATATTTTGATTAATAGAAATGGGATAATATTTAAGACAGAGCTAGCTGATAACAAACTAGTAACTAGCCAACAGCTTTGTCTCTGTGTGTCATTTGGGGCTGGCGCAGCTGTGGGACCAGGCCGGCAGGGAAAACCTACTCTTAACAATGTCTCCATTGCCAAGTTTAGAACTTGGCATTAAGCAGGTATCCAAAAGTTTTGCTTAAATAAGCAGTGGCAATTTAATTATGTAGATGGCTATACTGTTAGAACTAATATCACATCAATCAAGAGGGAGGAACTTAGCATCTTCATTTGAGAGGCTTTGTGATATGTCAATTCAATTTTGTCAATTCAAAAATTGACAAAAACATGACAAAAGTGACTAAAATGTGAAAATCTTAGAGAAGATTTTTTTAAAGAGCCATTCATTTTAGTCAAAAACTAGATATAATCAAGATTAAATTTGCCCAGGGATGTTTAGTATTATATTTATAGACTTAAAGCTATTAAAACACTGGGTATTACTGAAATGCCTACAGGCAAATTTATTCTATTGTGTGAGAGTCTAGATGGTATAGCTCCAGATCTCTTATTTTCTCCTTGAAATAACTATTTTTTTCTTTTTTTGTTCTTTTGAGACAGTGTTTCTCTGTACTGTTTTGGAGCCTGACCTGGAACTTGCTCTGTAGACCAGGCTGGCCTCCAACTCAGAGATTTGCCTGCCTCTGCCTACCAAGTGCTGGGATTAAAGGAGTGTGCCACCAATGCCTCGCTGAAATAACTATTTTTAGTGTGAATTGTATAAAGGCACTCCTCAGGAATACAGCTACCACACTTTAGCACAGGGCATACCAACCCACAAAGGAAAGATAAATCTGCATCTCATGTAGAAAAACATTCTCCTTGACCTAAAAGGGAGAATCTTATAGATAGTAAATGCCAAAAGATCCTCAGAGATGGAGAACTTTAAAGAAAAGTCTCCCTTTGAATATATAATTACTAAAAATTAGGAATGTCCAACAACTCAAGAATATAATTGTATGTGGTTGGCAATGATTAAGATAGTCTGCCCTCATGTATAGGCCAAATCTGTCACTGGGTAGTTATATGTACCTGAGTAAGTCTCTTAATGTCCAGTTAAATTTTCTTGAGGGCAAAGAACTGTCTCATTCATTGTATATTGCCAAAATCCACCACATTGCTTGGCACAAAGGAACTGCTCAGTCAATGGCTGTTAAATTAGTACTGGGAGAACCATACTTTGTGCTTTCCAAAGGATGGTACAGCTTTTACCAAGAATCATTAGGAAGTATTTCCTCTCTGCAATCATCTTATTTGTAAATTATAATGTGGTTTTCATGTCCAATATGACTGTCATTACATACCAAGGTGGGAATAAGGATACTGACACTTGAACCAAGAGCCCATGCTAGAAAACACAGTAGTGTTGAACCTTCTTTTTATTTTGAGGCATAGACTCAGTAAATTGCCAGAGCTAAACATGAGTTTATGCTGTATGCCAGGCTGGGCTTGAATTTACAATCTTCCTGCTTGAGCTTCTCAAGTATTTGGACCTATAAACATGAACCCTTGGGCCCAGGTTGGGATATTTTAATGACTTTAAATTAAAAACAGATTGTGCTTACTCACCAGGATTGATATTTAGTACTAAACAAAAACTGTTGGGCATGAGGTAGACACTATGACATCACATTGATTCAAACCTCACTTTAAAATTAGAGAGAGCTTGATGGCTCTTCATAGCAAAACAAACAAACAAACAAAACAAAACAAAACAAAAAAACAAAACAAAACAAAAACTTGGCTGCTGAATGTGGAGACCTAAATGTGATTTTCGGCATGTTAACTATGTTAACTCTTATTTGGCGGGGAGGAGGCAGGGCTTCATGTAGCCCTGCTGGTTTCAACCTGTCTACATAGCTAAGGATGAATTTGAACTCCTGAACTTACTGCTCCGCTTTCTAGATGCTGGGAGCACTCACATACACTACCACGTCCAATTTATACAATCCTGAACATTGAACACAGGGACCAAGCATGTGTGGTAAGCACTTTACATGATGAGCTTTATCTCCGACCACTGGACAAATTAATGCCTCTAAGCCTCAGGATTTGTACATGCAAAAAGATTTCATTTATGTGCCTGAATTATCTGAGAATAGAACCAATAACCAGTGCGTGACTTTTGTAAACCCTAAAGTGCTCCAGGATGGCTCAGATATATCAGAGAGTGTTTTTATTTGGCTTGTTTACCAGTTCTAGATTAAGGAAGGAAAGAGGTTATTATCAGAATATAACAACTCACCTCAAAATTTACTATTCAAACGTGACAATGTTGCTCAGTAGGTGAAGGCACCTGCCATCAAGCTTGATGACTTGCACCAAATGCTCAGATCCACATGGTGCAAAGAGAAAATCAACTTCTGAAAGCTGTCCTCTAGCATCTACAAACACTATGGTACATATATGCAACACACACACACACACACACACACACACACACACACACACACACAGAGTAAATGTAATTTTAAAAAGTTATTACAATGTTAATTTGGTAAGACTGGTCTAGAAACTGCTTCCATGTAACTCAGTGAAAAATAAGTGACAGTAAAACAAAAACAAACAAAAAAAAACTCTATCCCAAAGCAGAGAAGAGATTCAGAAATGTACAGGAGTGATCAGACAGTTGAAAATGGACAGAAACAGAGGGGAAATGCATACAAAAGAAGAAAGCCATGATGACAGTTGTGCCACTTGTGCTGATCTCCAGCAGGGGCAGGAGAAGCAGAAGATTTAAATTAAAAAATTAAGACTTATTTATCTTCTCAGTGTAGTAGAGGGAATCATACTCTCATGCATAAACTGAACACTAAAAAGATCATCAAAGAAAACTAGAAAAGATTTCCAAACCAACAGACAGACAAATCACAAGAAATATGAAAGCAAGCCAACAAGACTCCTCCAAAAGAATATAATTCTTTAGGGACTGCATTCAAAGACACTAAAATTGGCAAAATGTCAACTGAAGACCCCAAAAGCTAACTAGCAAAATGATCAGTGGCCTCAAGGGGCATACAGACAAATGAATCAAAGAGTCAATGCAATACCTTAGAGGAATTTCATAAACAGAGAAGAGGAAAGTTAGCAAATTGGAAATCGTCTACAATGAGGATACCAAGCTTATAAATCCCTAAAGCAGAAGAAAAAGGTGAGATTGAAAACAAAAGTCATTGAGAATCTATTCAATGATATTATAGCAGAAAAATCCACAAATCTAGAGAAGGAATTAGACATAGAAACACAGGAGGCATTTAAAAGTTCAAAAACAAAAGAAGAATCTCTCCACAGCATCTTATACTCAAGACACCAAACATACAATAAAGAAACAATAGAAAAAGCTAAAGAGGAGGATGACTCCAACCCTAAGTTGTAATCTCGAGAGCCTAATTGTCTACCTGACTGCCAGTCACCCTATCCACAATGCTACCTGGGAATTGTGTGGCTTCCTGTAACCTTGACCCCAAGTGGAGAGTTCCTCAGCATACCTGCCACCTCAGCCACCAAGATGTCTTGGGTCTGCATTGCATTCTGTGCCTTGAACCCAAGTGAGGACTACTAACCCAGCCTCTACCCCATATACATACATCTGAGGACAGTATGGCAATCCCCATCCTGCCTTCAGGAAGCATTGCCCATGCCTAGTGTTACCCAAGACCCTGCCACTAAAGGACCACTGAAGTATCTATAAGCCCTTCACATACTTCTGAGGACCAGCAGAAAGAATCTTCTAACACTAAAATAGTTTAGTTCCTGTGTTCAAAAGTTGCAACTATCCCTAGCTGAGTTCGGGCCGCTTCTGACACCCATACACACAGAGTTGCACAAGTATCATGCAGCTGGCTGACAACCTTTCAAGTTGGGGTAACAGCCAGCCAACAAAGATCCAAATACCAAGCAATAAAAGTAAGACCAGATAGCAATAGCAGTAAACATTACAAAGTAACTCATTCCAGATGCCTAGGCCTGGTCACAAAAATACAAGCAACAGGAATAAATAAGACAATATCCATCCTCCAGAAATTAGTACCCATGTTGTAATAGCCCCTGCAAAAAGCAATTTTGATGCATAAGACAATTATTTCAAAATAACAAGTTTAAATTTCTTCAAGAAATTCAAAGAGGAGACACATAGTTGCAGAATGAAAGCAGCAAAATAAGAAAAGCCAAACTGAAATAAAGCTTGAAATGAAAAACTCAATGACTAAAATAAAAAATTCAATGCAAATCCTCACTGAAAGAATGGGCAAAATTGAATAAAGAACATAACACTTTGAAGAACAAATAGATAACCAGTCAAAGAATGTGTTAACTATAAAAACAGCTATAAATGAGACACATAAGAACTCTGGAACTCTATGCAAGATAAAATCTATAAGTCATAGATGAAGAAGAAGAAGGAGAAGAAGAAGATGGAGGAGGAGGAGGGAGGAGGAGGAGAAGAAGAAGAGGAAGAGGAAGAAGAAGGAGAAGAAGAAGAAGAGGAAGAAGAAGAAGAAGATGGAGGAGGAGGAGGGAGGAGGAAGAGAAGAAGAAGAAGAAGAAGAAGAAGAAGAAGAAGAAGAAGAAGAAGAAGAAGAAGAAGAAGAAGAAGAAGAAGAAGAAGAAGAAGAAGAAGAAGAAGAAGAAGAAGAAGAAGAAGAAGAAGAAGAAGAAGAAGAAGAAGAAAGGCCAAAGTCATAGATAGTATCTTCAACAAAGTCATGGAAGAAAAAATTTAAATATCTAAGTAAAGAGATGGCTAGCAAGGAACAAAAGGCATAGAGAACACCAAATAGGACCAGGGGGAGAAGAAAAAAAACTCTTACAAGTCACCAAATATACAAGACAAAACAAAAGAATACTGAAAGCAGCAAGAGAGAAAGACTGAAAGACTAAATCATACATAAAGACGGGTCTGTCAGAAGTAACAACTGGCTTCTCTATGAAAAAAATAATGAAAAACAGAAGAGTCTGAACTGATGTTCTGCAAGTTCTTAAAGGTCCCAGCCACTATCCCAGACTTTTTTTTTAGATTTATTTTGCTCATATGTTTGTGCACAACATCCATGCCTGGTGCCTGAGGAAGTGGTGAGCCTCCATGTGAGTGCTGGGAATCAAATCCAGGCCCTGCACAATAACAGTGCTCTTAACCACTAAGCCAACTCTCCATATTTATTTATGATTATTTTAATCCCAGGTTTTTATGCTAGGAAAAACTATTATAATTGAAGGAGAAAGAAAACTTTACACAATAAAAACAGATTTAAAGAATTTATGACCACTAAACCAGCTAGTGCTATAGAGGATATTAAAAACAAAATACTTCAGCCTGAAGAGAAAGTAAACACATCCAAGAGATCACAAAGAATTAATAAACAACTCCAGAACAGTTTGTCAAAAAGGTCTAATAAAAATACACCACACACACACACACACACACACACACACACACACACACACACCCCAAAGTTAATAAACATTATTCAGAAATAACATTCAATATTAATGGTCTAAATTCCTCAAATAAAAAGACACAGACTAAAAGACTGGGTTAGAAGAAAAGATCCATCTTTCCACTCCTTCCAAGAAACATGCTTCATGATCAATGATAGATACCACCTTAAAATTGACAAGGGTATTCCAGGCAAATAGAACAAAGAACCAACCAGGAATAACTATTCTAACATATGAAAAAAATAGACTATATACAAAAACTAGTCAGTCAGAAATGATAAAGGACACTTCATATTTATGAAAAGAAAATCTACAAAGAGAATATTACATATCTTCACCAAATACATAAAATCCATCCAATTAAAAAACAGAACAAAACAATAAAAGTACTAGTATATCTAAACCACAGGCTTACCCTAAGACAATGATAGGGAGGAGCTTCAATGTCCTACTTTCATTATGTCACCCTTTGGGAGCACATTCCCCCTGGAGAGATACTCCCTCAGTCTAGAGGCAGGAGGGAGTGCCTAGTCCCTACTCCAAATGACTTGACAGATTTTGATGATCCCTCCTGGAAGGCATCACCCTCCCTATGGAATGGGGGGGGGAAATGGGATGGGAGGAGGTGTGGGGGGGACGGGAGAGAGGGAGAGGGAACTGGGATCAATAAGTAAAATAAGATATAGATAGATAGATGGATAAATAGATAGATAGATAGATAGATAGATAGATAGATAGATAGATAGATAGATATAGATATAGATATATATAAAAGATCCGGTCACCTAGATGAAAATTAAACAGAGAAATGTTGGAGTCAAATGACATTATAAATCAAATGAATCTACCTATGTCTACAGAACAGTCAACCCAAATACTAAAGAATACATTTTTTTTTTCTTAGCAGACATTGGAGCTTTCTTCAAAATCAATTCCATGTTAGGACACAAAGCAAATGTTAACAGATATAGGAAAATTGAAATAACATCCAGTATTCTAGATGACCACAAAGGAATAAAGCTGGATACCAACAGCAATAGAAAACTCATGAAAACTAAACCACACACTACTGGATGAAAATTGAGTGAGTGTGCAAATTTTTAAAAAAATCTTAGAATTGAATTAAAATGGAAACACAGCATACCAAAATCTATGGGATACAATGGAAGCCACCCTAAGAGGAAAGTTTACAGTACTATGTGTCTGCCTCAGTGAAGGGTCGGGGGGGGGGCTATATGAATAACTTGGTAATATACCTGAAGGCCTTGGAAAGACAGTAAGCTATACTCCAAAACATTAGATGGGAAGAGAAAATAAAAACCACAGCTGAAATTAATGAAATAGAAACAACCACACAAAAAATACAAAGAAGCAAAGAGATGAAGAATTTCTTCATTGAAAAGATTAACAATGTTGACAAATATTTAGTCAAGTAAGAAAGAGAAAAGGAACCAAAATTAATAAAATCAAAGAAAAGGGAAACATTATAATAGATACTAAGGTGATTCATAACCTCATGGCACACTTTAAAAATATGTCTTTATACTATATTTGAATATCTAACACAAATAAATGAATTTCTAGATACATATGACATACAAAGTTAAATCAAAATGAACTCTTTAGGCAAACAAATGACAATCAATGAAACAGAAGCACTAATTAAAAATATCCCAACTAGTTTGGTGATGGTGGTGGTGTTGGTGGTGGTACACACCTTTAATCCCAGCACTTGGGAGGCAGAGGCAGGCAGATCTCTGTGAGTTCAAAGTCAGCCTGGTCTATAGAACAAGTTCCAAGATAGCCAGGGATACACAGAGAAACTCTGTCTTGAATAAAACCAAAACAAAATAAATGAATTCCCAATTAAAAATAACTGAAGGCCAGATGAATACAGTGCAGAATTCCACCAAACTTTCACAGAACATCAAAAATCCTTAAATTACTCTACACAATAGAAAAGGAAGGAACACTTCCAAATTCTTTTAGAGAACCAATATTATCCTGATACCCAAACCAGATGAAGATAGAACAAAAAAATAATTACAGGTCAATCTCTCTGTTGAACCCAGAGGTAAAAATTCTCAATGAAATACTTGTTGCTGAATTCAAGACCATATTAGAAGATTATTAATCATGATCAAATCAATTTCATTCCAGAGATACAGGGATGGTTCAGCATATATTAATTAATAAATGTAAAATCCAATATCCTTTCACGATGAAAATTCTAGGGAATATTGGATATAAGGGACATCTTTCAGTATAATAAAGGCAATAAACGGAAAACACAACATGCTAAATGAATTAAAACCTCAAAGCATTTCCACTAGAACAAGAAACAAAGTAAGGATACCCATGCTCCTCTACATTCCCATTCAATATAGAGCTTGAAGTCTAAGAAAGAGCAATAAGGCAAGTAAGAGCGATAACAAGGATACAAAGAAGAAAGGATTAAGTCTACAGATACTCATTTGCAAATGATATGATTTTGTAAATAAAAAAATCCTATAGGCTCCTCCAGGAAATACCTACAGCTGGAAAAAAATACAGCAAAGTAGAGACATACAAAATTAACATCCAAGGAAGTAGTATTCCTAAATATCAACAAGTATATTAAAGACAGAAATGGGTGAAATAATTCTACTCATAATAGTATCAAAAATATCTTGGGATAAATCTAACCCAGGAATGAAGTATGCGCATAAAAAACATATGATATTGAAGACGATACTATAAGAGAAATACCTCTTCTGCTCATGAATTGGTATGATTGATACTGTGAAAATGCTCATCCTCTGAACAATCTACAGTTTCCATGTAATCCTCAGGAAAATTCCCATGGAATTCACATAAATTTTAAAAAATGGTCTTAAATTTCATATGGAAGCAAGAAAACAAAACAAACAAAAAACCAATCCCAGTATAGCCCAAACAACCTTGAGCAATTAAAGAATTGATAAAAGTATCACCATGCCCAATCTCATATTTTACTACAGAGCTATAGTAATAAAAACAATAGGGTACTGGCTTAAACATACATGGTGATCAATGGAAAAGGACTGAGAATCTGAATACAAGTTCTTGCACCCACAGACACATGATTTTTGATAAAGATGCCAAAAACTACACACTGCAGAAATTATGGAATATTAAACAAAGGGTACTGCTCAAAGTGGATAGCTACTTCTAGATCCCATGCCCCTCCCTGCACAAAACTCAATTCCAAGTAGGTCAAGGGCCTTAACATAGACCTAGCACCCTATGTCTGGAAGAAGAAAATGTAGGTAATGTGCTCTAAGTCATTGGTACAGAAGAGGACTTTCTGAATAGAACCCTGGTAGTGCAGGCATCAAGACCAACAATTAAACTAACCAGCTTCTGTATAACAAAGGATACTATCATTTGAATGAAGAAGCAGCCTACAGAATAGTAAAACACCTTTACCAGATTTAAAACACCAAAACAATAAAAACCCAATTAAAAGTTGGATCAAGGAACTAAACAAAAAGTTCTCAAAAGATGAAATATAAATGTCTAAGAAACAAGTTTTCAAGTTCTACACTGTTAATCATCAGAGAAATGCAAGTAAAAACTACTTTGAGATTTCATCTTGCTCCAGTCAGAATGATAAAGATAAAAACAAAGTTGTAGGTGTATCAGAAGGTTGTTAAGAATCATTTTTATTGCTATGCTCCTGTATCAGAACAATAGTGATTGGCTCAGCTTCCTCTTGCAGTAAATGGGAACACAGAAACCCACAACTGGACAAGATCTAGAGACCAAGAGATCTTGGAATACTCAGTCCTAAATGGAACTTCTTTGTCAATCCACTCCCCTCAGGTCTCAGGGAGCTATATGGAAGACAAAGATTCAGAGAGTAAGACAGAGACAGTGACAAAGGATCTGGCCACCATGGAGGAGCCGCTGCCTCTGAAATCCAAGCTCGAGCCAGAGCCAGAGCGTTGTTCTGCTGTGAGGAATCTGTAGAGCAGAGGCAACAGAAGCTCCGGAACAACTCTTTTATAAAGGCAGTTCTTATGGGAAGATGCTTTTAAAAGGTGGTCTCATGAAATTGCAAGGAAAGATGGCAGAACAGTGACATGCTTGGAGCAGTGAATGGTCAAACTGGAGACACAGCGGGGAAGAATGTGAGAGCAACTCAGGAGAGCACGCTTGCAGTGGGCAGAGAACATGGGCATGCTTGCTCTCATATATGGATTCTAGTTCTAAATCTTCACATATATGTTCTTTATTTGAAATGCCCATTGCAACTAGAAAACTAATAAAGGGCCATGGAGAAATGGATGCTTTTAAGGGAATAGAGTTAGAATTCAGTGATATAAAGGGAAGATGGGGATAATGGAATAGAAAATATTAAATGGTGTGGGGATAAAGGAAAGGACACAGGGAGGGACAACTAACACTAAAGTTCTTTTTAAAAATCATAATGGAAACCTACTATTGTAGGAGCTTCCTAAAGTATATACACATACAATATGAAATGAGTTTGAATGGAGTTACCCTATAACAGAAGGACAATATCCCAAGCAGTCTATCAACTAAAAACCCCAGAACAAGGAATGTGTAACTTCTTTTGTAATTGGTAGCCAGTGGGGTCCAATAGACCCCCAAATATTACAAGTTATACTCACTTTTCTTAGTTACCCTCCAGAACTTGATGGTAAGAATCTGTTGCTGAAGATACCACTATTTGAGTAACAGAACACGGAGAAATCTGATACTAACCTACAAGCTTTGTAGTTCTAGAAGTGTCTCATGGTTAGCTTTTAAGTGTTATAAAGTATTATACCCACTGTCAACGGAGAAAAATAATCATCTATCTTACCCAGATATGAACCTTGTAAGCTACAATAACAACTTCTGGCAAAACATATCCACTGGTGTGCAGGAATGGTACAAACGTTGTGGGAGTGGCCAACCACTGTCTGATTAAATGTAACAACTTTGAGATTCCATCAAGCTACTCAGAATGTCTAACATTGAGAAAAGGCGAAACAAATCCTGGTACAGATGTGGGAAAAGAGAAACGTTAATACCTTTGTAAACTATTCTAGTCATAGTGACAATCACTATGGGAATCCCCCCCCCAAATTTAAAACTAGAACTATTCATATTCAGTTTATATCACTCCTGGGCATGTAGCCATGTAACTAAAGAGCTTTAAGTCAACAAACCACAGAAATATGCCCATGACATAAATAGCAATTCCAGCCCAACAGGAATTACTTAATATTTTTCATAAATGAAATATTTTTCCTGCATAAACATCCTTGTCACAAACAACTAGGTTTATATTCTGCCTCTTGAAAAGAATAACAACAAATATTTACTACAGCTGTGCAGTGTATCCAGACCTGTTTGACCAAATAGACTACAGCAGTATGTGTATGGGAGAACTAAAACTAGAAGTAACCTGGAATTTCTGGCATTCCGTAGCAGTAATAACAATAATTATTCCTGAATTAATATTATTTCATGGTTTACTTTTGTAGAAAATACTACATTGTCTATGTTTACATATACGACTTCATTTAATCCTCATAACTTTTCTATGCAGAAAATACTAGCAATCCCATTTTACAAATAAGAAGACTAAGGCTTATAGAGACAATAACTCTTCAAGATTACTCTATAAATTATAGATATATGTAAAATTCAAATACGTTCCCTAATTTTTACAGTTACCAATCTTCTACAGTTTCTCAGAGACACATGCAGAGGAAGTAAAAAGAGAATGCACCAGTAGCTCCTGAAGACCTGAAGCAAACAGCACAGTGAGTTATCATCTGAGATCCAGCATCACAAAACAACAGTCTTTCCCTATGAAAGGCTGCAAACGAATCACTCTTCTTCATTCAAGCAAATCCTTGCCCACCTCCCTCTTCTTGGCCTGCTTATTGTCACATGAGGTCCTGCCATGACTACTTTGGCTTTCCTGATGTCATCTTTTATCATCACTTCTACTGACTTGAACATCTAAATCTGGGTCACTGATTGAAGTTCAGGTTTTATGGGTAAAGTTTGAGAACAATGATAAAATGCTATGTCTTATATGCTGGCTCCAGCTGCCAAGTATTAGGATTAAGAACTTTCTTCAGAATTCTGAATCTATAAGTTGTTCAAAAGCATAGAAAGTTTCATGATATCCTTCTGTGTTTATTGTGGAGATGTAAAAAGAGAATGAGTTATCTTAGACATAATATAAAAAAAATTAAACCAATTCCGAGTGTACATTTATAATCAAATTCCACAACCCTAGGGTCCTCAAGCATTCTAATTAAGTAGAACTTTCCTGAAATTTGGTCTAGATGTAAAGCTGGCCATCTTTACAAGAAGCAGTAAGGGAAAATGCAAGGCTGGAAAGAGTCAAGTAGGAAAGACAATAAAGTGCAATAGGAATTCAGAAAAGACACTGGGACTAGCTGGGTGGCCTGTCCCTAATAAATATCATTGGGAATTGGAGAACTGCCTGGGAGTGGTAAGTGAGGACTAAGATGAATAATTGAATAAAGAAAGAGGGGAAGAATGTTAACTTCTTCTCCACATGGGATCTTGACTAGATGGGGTATGTTTCTTTTTAAAATGGAATAAACAACTGCTTACTGACAATCAGTTCCCCTTTCCTGTTCTTCCTAAGAAAAAAACGCTGAAGCTGTATGACAGTGAGTTAAATGCCCACCAGTAAGTCCCTTTTCTCTGGAGTTTAAAGACCATTGTTAGACCCCAGTGACAAACACAGGAGGAGGAATGAAGGCATGCCACAGAAATGCCTCAGACCAAGTGCAACTCTGTTCTGTCTCCTGTTAAGGAGAGAAGGCTTTCTTAGACAAATGAACTAGAATTGTTGTCTCCCTTCTTTCCATTTTATGAAGTTTATTAGTCTCAATATTACCTAGAGAGTATGTGAAAAATAGGGAAATGTTCCTTTAAGCCAGGAGAGTTAAAAAAAAAAAAAAAAAAAAAAAAGGTAAAGTTAGAGGCTGTAGTGGAGACCCTGTGATATCAAGATGGCTAAGGAAAAAGAAATAGCAAAGGCAGAAAGGAAATTTAGAAAAATAAACCAACTTTATAAAGTTCAGACTTTTTCCTGGGAATGTTTCATTGAAAAGTAGTATCATTAATTTTTACTTCCTGGTAGGTTGCCATGCCCAACTTTGATTTGATAGGTTTTGCTTTATCTTACTTTATTTCATTTTTGTCATGTTTGGTTGTTATCTCTTAGAAGCCTGTTCTTTTCTAATGAGAGACAGAACAGAAGTAGATCAGGGTGAGGGGAGAAACTTGGAGGAGCAGAGGGAAGGGGAGCTGTGATCAGGATACATTGAATGAGAAAAGAATCTATTTTCAATACAATGGGGGAGGGAGTAAATGTAGTATTGTTAAAAAGAAAGAAATCCCAAATACAAAATGAGATTCAAATATAATTCTAAGTCTTCTGATTAGTTACTACAGAAGGGAATTATGGTTGAGGTTTAGCTCAGTTATAGATCATTTATCTTGCATTTGGGAGATACCCAAGTTCAATTTCTAGAACCACAAAGTAAAGAAAAAAAGTCTTGACTTCTATTTCTGTGAAAAAGCAAGGTTTCTTAACAGAATTTATTTTTCTTACTAACAGGGGAATGTTCGTGCTCTTATAAATATGTATCTCTATTATAAGAGTGAAAATGGTATATATTGAAACAGAGAAGAAAATGGCATTATATACTTTCCAATTGTCATATAATTACATTTTAGAATCATGATCCTATGCTTCTGTTTAGCCCTCATGACAACCATATAAATGACCCCCAACCATCATGTATTATAATTTGCAAGTTTACTTTAAAAATATCTTGACTACATGAAACAGTTAGGATATCCAGTTTAAAATGTAATCTAGACAGTTCCAAAACATCTTCCTTTACTGACTGATGTATTCAACTCTTTGCTCTCATTTTATTGAATGAATCTCCATAATTTTTTCCCACAGATTAACAGTGACTGAAGAATTCTCTCTAGGGACATTCAGCATATTTGCTTGTGAACTGTATGTGAGCTTAGCTTGCATATTTATCAGATTCATAAGTGGCTTAGGAGATGGGTTCATAACCACTGTTAGAGTATGAAAACAAAATGTGATGATAATCTAAAAGATAGTGGAAGGAATCAAATAAGATGTCATTTCCGATTGTAAAAGTTAATGAAAAAAAAAAGACATCTTGACTTGGCAAATGAAGCCTTAGAATAGGAGAAATAACTTTTCAAAAGCCTGCAGAGTTTTCTGTGTTAGAAGGACATTCCCAAGAGAACATAGGAAGAAGTACCCACAACTGTAAACTTTGGATTAAGGCATCTCATTAAAAGATGGAGCCATGGAACCATAAAACAAAGGATCATTTTTTTTTTCTTTTCCTTTCTTTTTTTTTTTCTTTTGCCTTTGTTCAATCATGTTGTCAGGTGTTCATTCATTCCACAGATATCACCAAATACATCTGTTATTTGCCAAGCTGTGTGTCAAGTGCTGCCAGTACCAAAGCGAA
The DNA here is from genome assembly GCA_030556225.1 of Cricetiscus sungorus. Classification (NCBI taxonomy): domain Eukaryota; kingdom Metazoa; phylum Chordata; class Mammalia; order Rodentia; family Cricetidae; genus Cricetiscus; species Cricetiscus sungorus. Next base: position 46,789,234 of record JANBXA010000372.1, on the reverse strand, counting down.
TTAAGCAGTCTTGGGGGTCTGTGCATTAGCCACAGAGACAGGCTGAAACAGTAAAATCAACCAGTTTTCATGCTCACAAACTCTGTGTTGTAAAACAAGCCATTAAAGGACTGAAATAAAAATCGCTGAGACAGACAGACCAGAATATACAAGCGGACAAGGAAATCTTTCTGTGTAGATGGTGAGTCGTCAGAAATCTAAGGAGACAGAGGGAGTGGCAGATTGTATAAATAGTAACAATAGTCCAGGCCATATCTCTATGACCAAAAAAAAAAAAAAAAAAAAAAAAAAAAATCACAAACAAACAGATGCTTGCCTGGAAACCTAAAAACACAAGTGGAGATGGTGAGTGAGGCGGAGCCTGTGAGGCTTGAAGTTTAGAGAAACAAGCAAAAGTTGAGCCTTGAGGTAAGAAAAGTGCAGTTAACCCAAAGAGAATAAGAAGGTCTTGAAGACATTTAAACAGGTGAGTCAAGTCAGTACTCTCAGTTCTTGGGAGGCTGATGTGGGGGGACTCCTCCCACTAACTTCAAGGCCAGCCTCGACTACATAGTAAGCTCAGATCCTAGTTCAAAATATCAAAAGGAACAGCAGCAGCAAAACTCACTTTGTCGACACTGTGGAGAACAGATTAGAGAAAGATTGACAAAGAACCCTAGGCGACTGTTACAACCACCTACAGCGAAGATCCGGGCAACCTAGGCTAGCTAGTGACAATGGAGGCAAAGGCAAGCAGATCTTAGCTAGAATGCTGGGAGAAACTGTGTTCTCAGCCCTGGAAGGGTTTCGGGCAGAGCCAGGGCAACTGCAACTGTAACTGTAGACAGGAGTGACTCCAATCTTTGGGAGCCCTTTCTGACTCCATGACTCTGTGAAGGACAGATGAAATTCTAGAAAAAACACAGGCATGCGAACCAAGTCCCTCGTGAGTTCAAAGCCTGTTTCCCATTGGTTCGCACGCACAGGCCGGATTTTTCTGAAGTTTTTAGCAATGAAAGACACTAGGTTGGACCAAATTCCTCCACTGAGTTAATTACTGACTGGCCACCGGGGGATTGAAATAAAACAGGAGCATGTGGAAGGCATCAAGCTTACAACGTGAACATGAGCAGCACTAATGCGAGCAGTTCACTGCCAGGCACCGTCCCCATAATGCTACAAATTAGCCAGAGTCTCAGGAATCCCGGTTCTGCAGCTGTTGCACAGATGTATGCTGAGCACCAGGATGGGAGCAGGAAAGGAGGGTGGAGCAGAAAGAAGATCTGGATCAAACCAGGCATCTCGGCTTTTAAGGAAGAGGCTACCATCCAGGTCCCCACGGAATAACCAGGACGGTCTTTTCAGAACGCAGATGTGGCCACATCCTTATTCTCACCCCAGGCCCTGAACTCTGCAGTGGTTTAGCATTACTTCCAGAATGAAGAACAAACTCTCTAGGGAAGAGACCAATTGTAAAGTTTGCATATGTCCTGGCTTGCTCTGGATAGTGGAAGTTTATGTGTATTTTGGTAGTTGCGGATAGTTCCTTGTTTTGCTCAACAAGTGTTCCAGTGTAGATAATTACAAAGCCCCGTATGTCCACATGTTCTTTCTGATCATTCCATTCTTATCTCCTACCGTGAAGTCCCATTTGGGCTTTCTTTGGTTCCTCTAGGTCTCCACCATCCTCTGTGTAGCAGAGAGGGTCACTATGTTCCCATTTCACCACCAATCCACCTCCTTTGGGTCCTTCTGGAAGGGCCTCTCTCTTCTGCTGTCCCTTAACTTCGAGGTTGTTCCTTGCCTCCTCCGTGCTTATCAGGGTAAGTTCTTTCCTGCTTTGGTCTGGTTTTTCAGTGTTTACATTCATGTGGATGAGTCTTTCATTCACATGAAGTACTTTTCACATTTGAATGAGGGCAGTAACAATCTCTTCTTTGCCATTTAAGGTTCAGTCGCCAGGTTTTAATTGAGTGAATTAATTCATGGTAAATGAATAAATAATTACTGGCTACTCCTGCCAAATATGCACACACAAAAGGCCTGTATTAATATTATTATAATAAATGAAAATGTATTAATGTAGTAAAGGATATAGTAGCCTCAGTGAGATCTTTACTGCATACTTATTTATCATATATACTGAAGTGAATATAGACTTTCATGCTTATAATATCAATTTATAATATCAACTAAATTGTACTTGTATTATTATTTTCTTCTCAGGAGATTATATTTTCAGCATGTTTCTAAAACATCTATTTGGTACTTTCAGGAAACTCCCAGAATATTCTATTGAATTAGATCTCCTTACCAAATACAAAATTTTCAACTCTTAGACTGATATTTTGACTTCCAGAAAAACCAACATTTGACACCAAATCTGATGAACACATTTGGATACAAGTTAGAAAAGAATGTCCCAGTCAAGAATCAGATAGAAATGTTCTATGGAGACCAGACCTTCAGTGTCTCCTAAACTGCGGGTAATGGTAGATCCAAATACCTCTGGGACCCAGCAGGGAAAAATGGAAGGAAGAGGCAAGCTTCAAGGTGACCACCTTTAACTACAAAGCTCATGATTATATGAAAATATGCATAAAAAACAACCTCTAGAAATAAACTCCTCAGAGTGGTAATCCCACCTCTAGAATGTGAGGCACTTTAGCTTATAAAGTGCTTTCTCAAACTGATCAGTGAAAGATTTTTCCAAAATGGGAGCATTTATTCTAAGAGGCTGCAATTTCTCATTTTGACAGCAAGGCTAAAGTGGTTAAAGAGGTTGAGAAGTTGAATCTGAGCTCATACAGGGCCATGAGTTACAAAGGTTTTAGAGGAAATGCCTTCCCAAACTAAGCTTGGTGGAAAAATAAACACCATTTCCCAGGGGCAACATCACAGTATGCTCCATTCAACTATTCCTATCTCCCAGAGGCCACAAGGTATACTCCCTTACCCCCAGATCACTCAGGGCCTGTTGCAGGACTGACAAATCCTGACTCTGACATTTCTTTAGAACCACTGCATTGAAGATGCTATGGCTTCCAGGTGGGAAAGAAAAACAAAAAGTATTTCTGAGTTTTAGCTTATCGTACAAGGGCCAAACACAGAAGAAACAAGAGCCCAGAACAAGAGCTTTAGAGCAGCTGAACGACATCAGGGTGGATAGAGAACATGTAAGCTGGAGATTCTGATAAAACTGTGTTTCCAGGACTCACCATTTTCCCAGTCTTACCCATCTGTGTCAAATTTAATTTCAATTTCAGAATGCCCATGTAATAATTTCATGTAAAAGGAGTTTAGCTCTTTATTGTAGTTATAAAGTGGGGTTCTGCTTCTGAGCTGGAGTGCAAGGCATTCCACCATTTTAAGCCCTTCCTTCTTTGTTCTAATTATAAATCAGGAGACACAGAGACAATAACCCCATTAAAATTCATAGAAAGGCATACTTGTCTAAGTTCATGGGTATAAAAAACATAACCTGGTCCTGGCTGGAGGCAGCATGGTGAAAACAACAATGAGGAAGGAGAAGTCAGGTATTACTTCTGACTGGCAGCACTCAAATGTGTTAAATACATGCCAGTTTCCTTAGGCATTCAGGAGATTATTTCTTATTGGGATGAATAGCCTGTAAATATTTCTTTGTATGGAGGGTAGTTGTAAATTGATGATGAGAATTTATAACAGTTTAACCATTATGGAAAACAGTATAAGGGATCCTCAAAAGCTAGAAATACAGCTATCTAGTATTTCATCATTCCAAATATTGGCTACCTAGCAAAGGAGTCATTGGATTCATGTATTGAAGAGCTATCTACAAGTGCGTGTTTAGTGCAGCTCCATTCACAATAACTAAACTATAGATTCAATCGACACATTCATCAAGAGATGAATAGATAAATACATAGACACATAGTGGATCGTTATTTAGGAATGAAAAGAATGGAATTCTGTCATTTGCAGCAACATGCACAGAACTGGAAGACATTATACTTTATAGAATAAGCCAGACACAGAAAGACAAATACCCCATATTCTCACTTACTCTATGGCTGAAGTTTAAAAGTCAATTTTAGAGATGTAGACAATAGAAGAGTAGTTACCAGAGCCTAGAAAATATAAAAGAAGCGAGAAATGAAGAGAGGGTTGGCTAGTGGCTATGGGATGCATTTGGACAGCAGAGTGGGATAACTAGTTGACAATTAATTGAAACTTTCAAAACAGGTAGTAAGAGAGTATTTCTCACAAATTATGGACGTGCCAATAACAATGTTAACATGTTACATTATACCCCATAAATACAAACAATTGCTGCATATCAGTTAAAAACACAAAGATGGGACAGAGTATGGTGGCACATGACTTTAATCCCAACAATCAAGAGTTCAAAGCCAGCCTGGTCAAATAGTAAGTTCCAGACCAACCAGGGCTACACAGTGAGCCATTGTCTCAAAGAAACTGTGTGTGTGTGTGTGTGTGTGTGTGTGTGTGTGTGTGTGTGTGTGTGTGCACATGCGCGCACATGCACGTGACCGTAAAAAATTCAAGGTGACAAAAATGCTCTCAATTATACAGTTTCAGGGTCATTGATTGAGTGAGCATCTTTTTTCTGGCCCAGGAACTTAGCAACAAACAGAATCAGGGATATTAATCTAGCTTATTAGATTATTTTTACTCATTCCCTAAGAGAAGTCAACTCATGGAATGTGTCAAAGCCAGTATGAGCACAAGTTATTGTTAAAACTGAGACCTTTTTAAAAGTAAAATTTGTAGCATTATCAGTTTTTCTGAGGGGGAAAAAGTTAACCTTGAACTATCCCAAGAACTCCAGGCTTTGCTCTCTTCTCTGTAAGCAAACATCTTTTGTCAGTGGAGAGCTTCCAACTCACTCTGAATTTCCCAGAAAAGGAAAACAAGTCAAATGATGCTCTTTCCTCAGCCAACTGAAACCAACACGTCCTCAGGCTGGCGTCTGACAACATGCATCAGGTCCTGAAACCACAAACCACATCACCTACCATTACTTGAAAAACAAGAAGAGACCTGATATTTAGCAGGACAGGCAGACAGTTGCCCCCATGACTAAGTACATTAGGGAAAGCCACTACCTCCCATCCAGGCTTCCCATGTATTTTCCAAGAGGGTGCAAAGTCTGCTGTAAGTATGCTGACAGGAAACATCTGTGGATAACTGGGTTTAATCTTCTATAACATTCGTCCTTTTTATATTTTTACTATTTATGATTTTTAATTATGTGGTGTGGGTGAATCTATGTTTGGGTATGTGCAAATGAGCTCTGAGGCCTGAGGAGGCCAGAGGTATCAGATCTCCATGGAGTTGCAGTTATGAACTGTTGTGAACCACCCAAAATGGCTGCTGGGAATTGAGTTCCAGTCTTCAAGACCAGTACATGGTCTTGAGAAGAGGCATCCCTATGCCAGATTTTCCAAAGAGTTATTTGAGTGAAGAAGACCAGTGCAGCAGTAATATTTTTCCAAAGTTCTGTAGGAACTTTGGAAGTCCTGCCAAAATGTAGATTCTGTCTCAAGGTGGTCTAACAATCTCTTCAGATGTTGATTTGTGGCTGGTGGGATTATATAAGGACACCACCAAGCCCTAGCTGCTGAAAATAAATCAGGAAAATCTCCAAAGCAAGTGGACAGCAGGATACAGGATTGACCAGGCAGGTGTGCACCTTCAGTCTTTCTCTCACCTAGACAAATGACACTGACACAGGGGATCAAGGTAGGAAGAGAGAAAAATCTCAGCAGTAGTTAAGGCACACAGAAGACCAAACAAGGTCTAGATTGTTCCAGGAAAAGATGCCAGTACTTTAGCAGTTTTTAGGGTTACTCAGAATTCAGGCACAAAAAGAGATGGTAAATGTCCACCATGGCTCAAGTTTAGTTTCTGCACATACAAGTCAGTGGCTCAGAAAAAGCTGAGTTAGTGAGAAGGGACCAAAAGGAGCTAATACAAATGAGGGGATACAAACATTGGTCTATGACACTGCTTAACAAATCAACACCCTACCCCAAGCCCAACCCCAACTACAGCTTCAAAACTGTGTTGTCATCACTCTGCTCCTAGGAAATGACTGAGATTTTCTGGGTTGTTCTCAGTTGTAACCATGACAGTACTAGCAGCAGTCATGTGTCAGTCTCATGGCCCAATGGTCTGGTCACTTCAAATACTGAAAGCTGACCATGAATGTCAGCAGAGCCTCAAATGTTGCTGTTACTCTAGTTGCTTACCCATAATTTCTCCAGTCAGACAAAGTGACCAAAATAACAAAACAAAACAAAAAACAAAGCAATAAGAAACAAGTATTCCAAAAGATCCAAGTGGGGGGTAGGTGATCTCTGTGTTTCCTGTACTAAATAAACATCTTGTTGAATTCAGCTTCTACTGCTGATGAAACCAGCTCTCAGAAAAACCAGACTTGACACAACATGCCCATAATCCCAGCTCTCACAAGCGGAATCAGCAGTCAGAAGTTTAAGTTTATCCTCCCCCACACAAGTTCATGATCAGCCTGGGATACATGAGACTTTGTTTCAGAAAAAACAGTTATCTTTTACTTTAAAAGGTATAGTTCTGACATTGTACTGTGTACCTTCATGGGGAAGCACACAATATCTGTCTATCCCTTGAGGATCTTAGAAGCTATTTATGATCAAGTATCTAGATAAAATCATCCAGTAATACTTCAAATTTACATTCTTCCAAGATCCCATTGTCAACTAAATGCGGTCAGTAGGTAGTGACTCCAGACCCATGAGGATGACAGTAGAGACCAAGTTGCAAAGATAGGAATACTTATTTGCTACCTAACCTTATTTTGGAAATTTTAATCCACTGTAAAATTACACAGAAAAACTCTGTCTTGAAAACAAAACAAAACAAAAAAGTACAGTGAAAACAAACTAGTCTTTTAAGATGAACAGAAAATACATATATAACAAAACCAGACTACAAAAGTAAAAAAAAAAAAATGTATATTTAAATGCTTGTGTTTCTTTTCTTCTCTTCATTTTTTATATCTTCTCTTTCTCATTCTTCTTGGACTTGAAAATAATTTGAGCTTTAATTACAGTAACAATGATAATGATGATGATGATAGGCAGCAGCAAGCTAAATGTAAAAAAAATTGCAATCACTGTGATTAAAAAAAAAAATTTGTTTATGCAAAACTTTCTGACCTGCAGACTATGTATCTCAGTGTGTAGCAATGGTTAGCCCTTCACAAGGATGTTGGGCTGCATTTCACAATAACTCAGGCCCAACTGTAGCATAGCCACTAACTGCGACTTTTTGGATAGAACATAGAGAGGGACAGGGTCTGGGGCACCCCTTCTGGAGTCCCATGTCCTGGGTTTACAGACTGAAGCAGAGGGCTGCTTCTCATGTTTGAATGGGGAGACTCAGCACTATGGGCTTTGCCAGACTGCAGTATTTGTCTGTAGCTCAGAATGGAAGCTGGGATCCTGGGCTTCTGACGCTCTCCAAGTTGATCTATAACCTATACTGTCAAACTGTGGACCAATCCAGAGAGGAAAGCTCTAGATTCCACTAGAGCATCTGTCTCTGCCTTTAAAAACAAGTCAATCCTTTGTACATTTTTTCCTAATAGTATTCTCCTTACTGCACTGTGAATACATGTAACATTGTGTCTGTCTCCATAAATCCTATTAAGTTGACAATGTTTCCCAGCAACCTTATAAGGAAAGATATCACTCCTTGACCACACAAGGTATTTATGGAAACTCACTGCAAGTACTGCCACATGTGGCGATATGGGGGGGGGGGGAGAGAGAGAGGGAGCAGGAGAGGGAGAAAAGGCACTGTCTATGCAATGAGCAACATTTGGAGGCCCACCAAGAAGTGATACTCTCCACTGTCTAGGAGGAGGCAAGCTTTTACCACAAGGCTGAATCCTGGGTGGCCCTTTGGGTTTCTAGTCTGCATAAGCAGCAAAAGAAAAAAGTAACTTTATGATAATTAGCTTGCACAACATCCTTTCAAGGGAGGCATTATTAGACCCATGTAATAGGTGGAGAAATTAGAGACATGGGGAAATTATTTTGCTCACATAAGGCCACCCAAAGTGTCAGGGATAAAAATAAGGTTAAGAACAAAAGAGAAACACGGAGATATCTATCCTTAACACAAACCAGGAGACACTTTTTATGTTGAATGTTCATGCATTAGTACAAGGCCCATATTCAACTCAACAGGGTAGAAAAATACAAAAGAACTCTAGGTAGAGCAGCTTGCTAACTAGTATAATTTGTTTGAACATTCATTTAACACAAGCACTTTCCACATTTGTTATCCCTTGGATGTCTTTTAATAGTATGTCTAGACATGGAAACCTCTCTCTGCCTTTCATCTGTGAAAAACTGGGGTAGTGGTGAAACTTCTAAAGAATTCAGTGAGGTAGACAGATGGAGAGAAATGTAGCAGACGCCAACAACTGATGAGTATTACTTGTGCTAGTCACTATTTTCTACACAGACAGTACAACGCGTGGTCTCAGTCATGACACAAATTTACCCCTGGCTGGAGGCTCAGGCTGTACTTTCCTGTTCTCTGTGATACTGAATTGTACTGATCTCAGGAGCAAGTTTTACAAGAGCTTCCCTGTCTGAATCCCAAAGGTAAGTCTCATTCCTCTGTATGGTGCTGGGCAGGCGTGGCCTTCTAACTTTTCCATAATAAATGTTCAGAATCATATAAGTGACATGCCCAATTTCCTAGACTATTCTTTAATGATCATAATTTTCCTCATATTTAACAAGAAGGCAGAATCTTAACGTAGCTATTTTATGGATAGAGAAGTTAACTCTCCGAATTAATTCATTCAAGGTCATACTGATTAATAATAACAGTTATTATTATTACAACCAACATTTTAAAAATCTAATATGATGCCAAACACATGAAATTGCTAACATTTTAACATTTTTAACTTATCAAAAAAATTTATTTTTAGGCAAACATGATATAGTACAAACCTGCAATTCTACCAAGGAAGAGGCTGTCTCAAAAAACTAAAGGAACAAATGCACCTTTATATTTTACAAACTAAATGTTAAATGCAATATGTCATTTAATCCTCAATAAATTCACATTTTTTAAGAAGGAGAGTGAAGGCTAAGATCTAATGATACTTGCCAAAATCAGACTGGGGAGCTAAAAGTCAAACCCAGGCTTATGGCTCTAAAATTCCTACCAGTAGAGACTCTACCATGCATGATTTCTTTAGCAAGCTACCAGAAAGTGGCCCAATTCTCTGGGTCTTTCATGCAACACTCTCAGTAAAAAATTCATTCATGCTATGCACCTTCTCATGATAGCTGTGTGAGGGAGAAAATTTTATACCCATTGGAAAGATAAGAAAACAAAGGACCCATATAGTAGTTTCTCTTCTTGTTGCTATAACAAAGTACCCCCCCAAGATAATAGGAGAGAGGCTTTCTTCAATTAGGGAGGGATACCTATTATGTCTATTATGGCAGAGAAGTCACATCAGCAAGCACATGAGACCTCATACTGGTCTGTAGTAAGGAAGGAGCCAGCAAACATCAATTGGGATAGAGCTATAGAACCTCAAGGCCCACCCCCAGTGACATAGTTCCTCCAATGAGGCTCCAACCACTAAACCTATCGCAACCCCAACCAGGTACCAAGTGTTCAAACATGAGCCTATAGGGGATAGTTCATATTCAAACCAAATCACCCAGAAAGGTCACAACTTAGTGAAAGCCACACATGCCTCAAGTCTTGAAGTTGCTATTTAAGACCAAGTTATTAAACTTTACTTTGTGCCCTTGACAATTACATCAGTGGGTCCCAGATCTCATGGGGCTCTCTTAGAACTCCCAACGTCAGGGTGACTTCGCAGCACAAATTAGGCATAACTTCTTGAAGAACAATTGCTGCCAATCCTCAGCTGACTACACATTCAGAGAAGCTTGGAACCATGGGACTCGTTATCCCTCTTCCCATCCCAGTCTACTGTCTCTACCCGCCATGTTACATTAACAGACATGTAACCCCTAGCCCTTGGGTCTCTTCTCTCAGTTTATCCCCAATGTAGTGAGTGCAGTCTTGTTCTATACAGAGTAAAAACGTACTTCCTAGACACATGCAGCAGCCAAAATAAGCCACTTCCATGAACAACCAGTAACAAAAGCTTCTAATTGAGAACAACCTTAGGATGAGAAAGAAAAATATTTCATCAGCCCTGGTAAGTTTGCTCACAAACAGTACACTAACTGAGAGCTGAGTTTGTGTGGGAAGACAGGAACAGGGTTCTAATCAGTCTTCCACCTTATCTATTACTCACATTCATATGGAGTCAAGGTTATGCCACTAAATATAAACTGAGATGCTAGCATCGCCTGCATGTCCATTCATGAGTGGCTCAGAAACTTCATCTTTATGAACTTCACTGATTTTCTTAAGGTAGGTGTGTGTGTGTGTGTGTGTGTGTGTGTGTGTGTGTGTGTGTGTGTGTGTGTGTGTGTGTGTTTTATTCCTATAAACCAAACCCAACAAAAAATAACAGAAACCAAATGCCCAGGAAAGGAAGCCAAGGCAAACACATGTGAGCCCTGAAATAACAGGAGATACTGTGGTCACATCTGACTTTCTGAACTCCTCTCTGAATTGGAGAGAAATCAGCTCTTTCGCTGCTGCCTAGGAGCATGTGGTAATAGCTTAGCTGTAATGTGGAGGACTGTAAACTGAGAGCAATCAGCTCTTAAAACTGTAGGGACCCAATCAAAGCACTAGAAATATTATCATTTTGAGCAATGGTGTTATGTTGTTGTTGTTTTTTAATGACTTCCCTCCACCTCTGTGATCAGTGTACACTCAGAATCGGTTGATCTGTATCAGTGGTGAATACCTAAGACCTTCATAGCTTTATAATCTGATCACACCAATATGTGAGTGCAATCGAGCACAGAGCTTAGCAGTCTGCAAGATATATTCACGGAAAAGTCCAGGTGGGAGTGCAAAATGATGACCCAAGTTCAAGGAGAGAACAGAGAAAGCCCCTGGTTTTCATAACCAAATTAGCACTAAGGCAACATCAGACCCACTGATTACATTTCTATGAGATGTTGGTATCTGCAGTTTTGAGAAATCAAAACAATTCACCAGAGTTTGCTTCATGTTAACATCACCAAGGAAAGATCACAAGTTACAAAGATCATGCAAATAAAGACTTGTTCTTGTGGAAACCATGGTCACTGAAGTTAATTGTGAAGTTTTCAGGGATCGAACGCCTTCTTCTGGCTCTACAGGTGTCTGCACTCATATGCACATACCCACACGCATCTATATAATTAAAAGTAGTAAAATAAGAAGTCTTTCAAAATTGAAATACTTACTTTTGTGTTGTCATAAAATAATATTCTCTTCTTTTAGTTGATGTATACCCAGAAGACTTTCCTTTTCTCCGAAAGAGAAAAAAAATTATAAATAGTTTTATTATATTTATAATTTAGTATCCATAAAGAGTATATATACCTTTTATATAACAATAATATATATGTAGCCATGTTTTCTGTGTGTTCAGGAATGGTAAAGCTAACCCATTTTTCATAATCTTATTTTATCTTCACAGCAACTTCTATCCATGTGCAAAGGGTCTGTTTTTCTTTTTTTAAGACTTTTTTTTTTAATTTAAATGAAGTGTATATGAGGATAGTGTGCCTGCATGTGGGTACTCACAGAAGCTGCAAGAAGGCATTCGATCTTCTGGAACCAGAGTTACAGGGGCTGTCTAGCCACACATTCTATGGTGAACTGTAGGTTCAGGGAGAGACCCTGTCTCAAAATATAAGGTGAAGAGCAAGGAGCAAGTGAGATGACTCTGAAGGTAAAGACACTTGCCACCAACTTGAAATCAGTCCCTGGGTCTTACATGCTGGAAGGAGAGAAATAACCCAGAAATTTTCTGACCTCCACGAACACACCATGACATACATGAGCTCTCTCTCTTGCTCTCTCTCTCTCTCTCTCTCTCTCTCTCTCTCTCTCCCTCTCCCTCCCTCCCTCCCTCTCCTCTCTCTCTCTCTCTCTCTCTCTCTCTCTCTCTCTCTCTCTCTCTCTCTCTCTCTCTCTCTCTCTCTCTCCAGAGACCTTGTCATTCTAGGGCAAATATCCCTTCCTCTTCGCCTGTTTCTTTTCCTTTCTCCCTAGTCTTCTGATCCAATGTCTCCTTAGTCATGTGTCCTCTCTTCTTGACACAGGAATATTATGTAAAAACAGTTTCTGGAGGCAAACTCTTTACTGTGCCTCAGGATCCACTGTGTTAACACCTCTTACAGTCTTCATGGATGCCTTAAGGCTGGCCTGCACCCCTCCACAGATTTGTCATATGCACCATGAACTCTGCAATTACTGAACTCAAGAGTCTTGTCATCTATGAGCTTTTGGGGTAGAAATGATTTCATTATTCACAATATTTCAATCACATTACACAGATCCTGGCTCTTAGGGACACATGGTAAGCACTTGTATGAATCAATTGGACACTTACATAAATGAACAATAGTTATATTGGTGGAGAACAGGGTTAGGTTAAATATATAACAAAGAACAAAATAATTTTTTCTTATCTTTTGGATTTTTTCATTTGTTTGCTTTCTTTCTTTTTATCGGGCATCATAGATTTGGGTCATATGTTGCTGTTGTTGTTGTTTGGCAATATCTTACTTAGTAGGCTGGCACAGCTTAGAATTCACTGTGTGGCCCAGGTTGGCATGGAACTCATGGTAATCCCCTGCTTCAGTCTCTGAGTGATGATAATACAAGCATGAGCTGTCATGACAGACATTATTAACCTTGAAAGATACTAACTTATTCTCTCTGGGACCTAAAAACACCTGCCAGTCTCTGTAGGGGTTGTGTTTTTTTGTTAGGGTTGTGGGGTTTTTTTGTCATTGTTGTTTTTAGATTAGTGTATACATCTATTTCACAATTGCTGAAGAATCATGGGTATGAACACATTCTCTGCTCAACACTGTTTGGCCTGGGGTGATCTGTTGCCTCGTCTGTCCAGTCTTACTACCGGTCTTCCTCCAGTCATAAGGACAGCTTCCTTTTGCCCCAGGCCCAAGCATTGCTCGCCATTGCTGGGACAGCATATTGACCAGATGTCTCTTCCTCTGTGAGTGGCCACTCTGTGAAACTAAAATCTTGCAAATTGATGTGTTTATCATGATTGCAGTTTTCTGGTGTCTTTTTATTCTTTTTTTTTTTTTCTCCAAAAGGGAATATTTTTTTCTTTCATTCTTGAGAATGTTCTTATTTGTTTTTTTGTTTTTAAGTGAAACATCTAGGCATAGTACCCACCTGCCAATGACTAACACTGTAGGGAAACTTCATTTTTCATTCAGTAAAGGTGACAGACCAGCTTGTATTCTCAGAAACAACCTTGAGTTGTGGAAGATCCTGGCTCCTATTAAACCATGCCACGCTTCATGCATCAAAATGTTGCTGGATCTGTTCCCTCCAGAAAGAAAGAAACAACACAGTATTCAGGAGCACAGTTTTTTTTAATTAGCCCAGATGGGATTTATTAGTACCCCTCCTCCAGTTCCATAATAAATCCTTATAATTAAATAACAGATACTTGTTATTCTTCTGCATGCAGAAGCCAATGAAAGCTGTTCTCAGCACAGAAAAGGGAACAAGAAGAGAGCAGAGAGGAAAGAATGAGCATGGATCTTGGGATTTCTTACTTAGATCAGTCGAGATGGACTTATCTGGACATACATTCAGAGTGGACACACCATAGTTTGTCTGAGGAGATTGCCTGGTCTTGGGCTTCTTTCCTGATGATCAGTTAGAAAAAGAAGGCTGCAGAGGCTTCGGTTAGAATCTGTTAATCCCTAGACATATTACCTAGAGTGTGGTAAAAAGATGCAGTAACTAATTACAAGTAATTAGTTATTAGTGTTTATAGAGAACAGTACTTGTCTGGGTAATGAGAGAGAGAGGTGGGTGTGATAAGGAGTTGTACTATGGGACCCACAGATCAAAAGCGTTTCTTGTCTATGACCTCATGATGACACCCACTCCTCCAAACTATAAACCATTACCTAAAGGCCATCTGGAGATAAGTGCTTGGCAGAATTTAAAAATATTGATGCTGAGGCTGGCAGATAAGCTTCATGGATCTTGCACCTTATGAAGAATTCATTTAAAAAAGCAAACCCTATTAGTAGCCAAGGTCACACTGGATAAATTCAGCTGCCAAGAGGATCAGACAGAAGAAACAGATAGGTATTGATGATGGCAATGGACCAGGGAAAGCAATATGTGGTTCAAGGCAGATTGCCTCTACAGAGGAGGATTGCAAGCTCAAAGCCTGCCTGGGTTACAGAATTTCAGTACCAGCCTAGGCGGCTTAGAGAAGTAGTTTCAAAAACTAAAAACTTAAAACCAGAAATAAATATAAATTAAAAAGTCTGAAACATGGCTCAGTGGAATGTTCACATAGCACATACACAAGTACCCCAGATTCGATCTTTCAATTGATGCTATGAAGAGAGAGAGGGAGGGTGAGGAGTATATAGGGACAGTCTGGTTAGAAGGGACTGACTTCACCTTTTTTAAGCAATGGCTGGTCATGAAATTTGTTTAATGGTACCCTCCTGCATGAGGATTACTAGACACAGAGAACGCCATCCCCAGGGCTTAGGCATCATTTCCCTAATGGTGTGCATTAAGTGTCTGAAATCTGTTCAAGAAAGAATTGCCTCTAGAGAGTAAGACTGACCTAGCATCCCTGACTAGATAAACACAACCTGCCCAGTCTGTTAGTGTTCCTGGTCTGCATAGGATCTCAGGGCTGACCACTTAGTAAATCAAGACTATTTCTCCCATTCTCAGCACTTCTTAGTTGCCTATAATTCTTTGTCTATGACACCTGAGATTTCCCCCGTTCCATGTTAGTGTATCTATTGGTGCTATGTAAGTCTTGCTTGAACAGAGCACACAAAATTGTTCAAAACACAAATACAAAATTGCTCTTAAGTGCATTTCAAGGAGAGACAGCTTGTAGGAATGCAAGTAGGAAAGAGGAAATGGGATTTGATGAGTTTAAAGTTAATTTCTAATCTTCAAGCCTGTAAAACAGAAGTCATGACCTCCAAAACTACACGGCTTAACTAAGAAAACAGAAATTGTGTAAATAATTAGCAAATCTAAAGTCACATAAGAACAAAGTTGGTGATCTAAAAGAATGTAGCATATCTAAAATGCAAGACCAACTACTCAAGAAAAACATGAAAGTCCTCCATACCTGGAAAAAAGACATCTTTCCCATAAGCAATAGTGGGACTGGGTTCCCAGTGATAAGAGAAAAAACACATGAGTTAGAGTCAAAACAGGGGCAGGTCAGTGACAGGGTGATTGCCTAGAAAAAGAAAAACAAGGAAGGAGGGAGGGGGAGGGGAAGGGTAGGAGGGAGGAAGGGAGGGGGAGGGGAGGGAGGAAGAAAACTTTGGCACACAGAATCTCATCCAATCTCCAGCATGTCCCTGCTTGCAAGCTGTGCCTGAGCATGCAATAAAATCCTCAAACAGTTGCTCCACAATTCACAAACAGTTGCTTTCTTTGGGGGGGGGGGATCTGCTTAACTCTGTTTGCTATATGTATGTGCTTTACATGTCTGCTTTCATCATTTTCATTTCTAATAAACTAGACTTTAAAGACATGACTATCCAATCATTAATTCAGAAGTTTGAATCTATGACCTCGTGATGTTTCATGGACCCTTAGATCATGGCATATCTATTCTCAATTTCTAAGTCTCAAATGATCAGATTAGAAAAGCTATTCCTTATCCCACTATAATTATGCATCAATCTGAAACAGAAAATAAAGATTAAACCACTTGATACCTACTAGGCCTGATCCAAAGACCAACTACCTGAGCATCTGGAAGAACCTTAGCAACACAGGATCTCAGCTCCATCTCCAACCTCACTCCCAGACCTACAGAATCAGAGCCTGCCTTTTAGGAAAGATCCTAGGGATTCCCATGTGTATGAAAATATGTTAAGCCCCACCATTGGCAATAGTACCCTACTGCTTCTCTTCAGACTTTCACTGCTCAATAGCTTTACAGATATGTGGGGGAAAAAATGAGTAAATGTGAAGAGCTCTGTGTTCCTGCAATACATTCCTTCCATGATGTGGGGCCTCAGCCTGGTCACTGGTGTTCCAGTCTACACAAAGAAAGTTCACTAGACCGTGTGTGTGTGTGTGTGTGTGTGTGTGTGTGTGTGTGTGTGTAAGTGGAGTAGATGTGTATCTGAATCACAGAGGAAAAAAAAAGAAACCTCAAAGGGGAATCACCCTCCCAGCCCCACCAAAGTTAGTGAGATTCTAGTTGCCTAATAAGTCTGGTGTCTTTTACTGTATTGTACCTCCTCCATCAGACTATCCTGGTACCCAGTGATGTAACAGTAACCCTTTTTTAAGTTATTTTCCATCAGACTATCCTGGTACCCTGCAGTGTAATAATAACCCCCTTTTAAGTTACTAAGAGTCTTCTCACTTTAGCCATAACATGCCACTTAAGAGTTCCATAGGGGCACCACCAGGAAAGGCAAAGTTGAAGTTTGACAACATACTTTCCCTTCTTGCTGGGTGCAGAATTCCTACAACATTGCTATGTAGCATAGAATTAACTGAATAATTTTGCTAAAGAGAGTAACTATTTTTTATACACTAGCTTTCTGAAAAGTTCTATTTTCTACTTTCATGCTTCCCTTGTTTTAAAATTGATTCTTGGGGCTGATGCAATGGCTCAGTGGGTAAAGGAGCTTGCTGCCAAGTATGGCCACCTGAATTTGATCCCTTGACCCTATATGCTGGGAGAAGAGAACCAACTCCAACAAATTGTTCTGTAACCTGCACATGCATTCTGTTGTGCATGGGCACATACACTAAATAAAAATGTAGTAAAAATATTTAAATTGACTTTCCAGAAACCAAATTCAGATTCACCATTAAAAGTTAGAGGAAAGAATCCAAATGGCAAAGTTTTTTCTATTTAAAAAAAGTATTGATGTGCACCTGGAGATAGCTTCCTGGTTAAGAATGTGTACTGCTCTTGCAGAGGACCTGAGTTCAATTCTCAGAACCCACAATGGGAAGTTCATAACTGTCTGTAACTCCAACTCTTTGGCTAATCTATTGCCTCTGGCCTTAGCAGGCACTGCTCAACACACACACACACACACACACACACACACACACACACACACACACATATACACACATACTCTCTGTGTCTCACACACACAGAGACTCTGTCACACACACACAGAGGCACACACACTCACTCTCTCTTATACACTCTCACGCACACATATACAAACACTGAAGCACACACACTCACTGTTTCACACATACACACTCACACGCATATACATACAGGCACACACACACACACTTACTCTCTCACACACATATATACACACTCACACACATGCACACACCCTCACGCACACTCACTCACACACATTCACTCTCACACCCACCCTGATTCACACACACACACAAATGCACACACACACACATATGCACACAAAT
The DNA here is from genome assembly GCA_030556225.1 of Cricetiscus sungorus. Lineage (NCBI taxonomy): Eukaryota > Metazoa > Chordata > Mammalia > Rodentia > Cricetidae > Cricetiscus > Cricetiscus sungorus. The sequence goes on along the minus strand of JANBXA010000372.1, from coordinate 46,771,630 downwards.
GCACACACGCAGAGGCACACATACTCTCACCCTCTCACACACACACAGACACACACACACACACACACACACACACACACACACACACACAAGTACACATATGGAGGTCAGAGGATGACTTTGTAGAGTCCATTCTCTCCTTCCACCTTCCCGTGGGTTCCAGGGACAGAACTGTTAGGCTTGCAGGGTAAGCCTTTTCCTGCTGAGCCACCTCACTAGTCCTAAAAGAAATTTGTTTGAAAAAATGCCAAAGTGAAACCTAAATTGTGTACAGTAAAGAGAATTACCATTTTAAAAAGACAAATTCTGTGGGGAGGAGTGCCATAAAAAAAGAACTGTAGCGGTATTTGCTTTTACAGACTTTTGACTGAAAATAAACCGCATTTTTCTTTCTAAAGAAATGATTGTTGTAAAGGCCTTAAGCTGTCAAGAATAGATACCATTGGTTTATCTCTCCCCTGAATCCTAAAGCTCCCTCTAGCGACCATGAACATGTGCCAACTGCAGGTCTGGATATTTAACACATTCTAAAGCTTTAAATAACATCTTGCTTCTATAGCATTTCCACAAATGTCAGCTCATTTAACACAAGTCTTGTGAACTGTCATTTCCCCTAGTCAACACAGGGAGCTGAGGCTGACATGAGGGTCGGTCTTGCACAGTCACTTGGTGATAAGGAGACTAGTGCTGGAAGCCAGGCCTTCCGGAGTCCACCATGCTGCATTGCTCTGTTTTCCACAGCAAGCAGGTAAAGCCATCCATGAATATTCTCACAGACACTGCTATGCTTTCCCCCACAGTGGAAGCACTGTGAAGAGAGTTGCAGAAGTGATTCCTGACTTTCAAGGTGGGAATTATGGACCTCTACTTACAAATGATTCTGTGCAGTATCAGGGATCTGGGGAACATGTAGGACTCCAAGGACACCAACTTGAGATGCCTTCAACATGTGAATGCGATTTTGAGATACTGAGAAGTTAAGAATGATAAAATTTGAAGTTCTTACTCTTTCCCTTAATTATAATGGTTTCCAAGCTTATCTAGTTGTCTTTTCAGCCCATTATTCAGACTACTTAAAATGATTAAGCAAATTAGTATATATTTGCTAAGATTTAAGAAGTGAGTGGATGTTGCCATCAGGGAATCCAACATTCCCACAGGCATGTCTAGGATTAGCAGAAGACTAAGGCATTTCAAGAAAAGTAGCAATTTGGAAGCATTTTTTCAAATGTAAGAGCATACCGCAGTCTAACCAGCTGGTTCCATCTAACTGAAACAACATCTCAAATACAGACGGGCTTTATTTAGTGAGGAAAACTTAGTGTTGCCTCTGAATTCTTAGCTCTTTTCAACCTGGTATTTCCAACAGCTTTATAAAAGCCAGAATGAATAGTTGTGGCTCACTAATTCACCTAGATGTCTCCCCCAAGATGCCTGACCCCCATTTCAGTTTTTTGAAAGGTGGACAGAGTTTTGTCATGTAGCAAAACCAACTTGCTGTCCAACTGGCCTCCAACTTGCTGTCCTAGTGTCTCTGATTCCTGAGTGCTGAGATCCTAAGTGTGTGTTCTTCCTAAGTCTTCTCCAGGTAAAGTCCATGAGAGGAAGGACAATGTACTACTCAGCAGCCCCAAATGTCTCTGGCACTGTTACAAATCCAACAAATATTTAATGACTGAATGTGTAAATGGCCTTTATGGGGTCAACTTCTCTGGGGACCTGTTCATTTCCTTTCCCACAGCCAGTCAGAGGTCCTTGCTTACCTAAGCCATATCCCTAGGATCTGCCACATAGGTAATCTCAAGATATAGATCAGTGGTTCTCAACCCTCCTAATGCTGTGACCCTTTAATACAGTTCCTCATGTTGTGGTGACTACAACTATAAAATTATTTTCATTGCTATTTCATAACTGTAATTTTGCTACTGTTATGAATGATAATGTAAACAGCTGTGTTTCCCATTGGTCTCAGACAACCCCTGTGTAGGGGTCATTTGACCCCCAAAGGGATCATGACCCACAGGTTGAGAACCACTGATGCAGCTACTTGGCCATGCTTATAAACAGGTCTGTTCTCAAGCCAGAGAGATGGCTCAGCAGATAAAAAGTGCTTGCTATGCATTCCTACGGACCCAAATTCAATACCCACTACCTACATAAAGAGCCAAATGTGGTGGCATGCATCTGTAATCCCAGTACTCTCCAGCAGGATGGGAGGTGAAAACAGAACTGCCCAGACCCTCAAGGCCAACTTGGAATATACTGTACAGCAGCAGAAACAAGACAGACTATCCTTCAACAAAGTATAAGGAAAAGCTAACTCCTAAGGGTCAGCCTCTGGCTTCCATACTAATGCTATGGCATGCAAGAGCATGTGCTTGTGTATCCCATCCCCCCACACATAAACTAAATAAAAACTTTAAAAAGTTTTCTTCTCTATTCTATGGCACACTTCTGCAGCCTAAATCAGGGGAACAAAACATACCCTGGCAATAACCCGGTCTTTCTTCTTTAAGCTACCCTATGCACAGAGCTGAAAACACACCTTTGCTGACTCCTGTCCTTTCCTCTTCCTGTTCTGGCCCCAGTCGAGGTCCCAGGAACCCAATACACTTAACATTCCGCAGCCTCTGCCAAGGCGTTGCCTAATGGATTCTCTTCCACCAATAACCTCTCTTGCTTATAGATAGAAAATATGCAAATGACCATTCAACTTAAATAATAAGCCAGACATAGTGTGCATATCTATAATTCCAGGCTTTAAGGGTTGGATGCTATTGCATAACAGTTTTCTCCAAGATGGAAACATTTTATCCTTAAACAGGAAGGTAAACAATTCACAATACCTTCAGGAAGTCCCTGAAATTGACCAGATTCACTAGGCCCCTCCCTGCCAGAATGAGCAGTAGTAGCTGCAAAATGTAGACTCACACCGAAGCAGCTGTCTGGAAAAAGCAGAACCTGCTGGACTGCTTGGAAGAGATTTAGTCTAGCTGAGCCACCTGAAAAGAATGGTCTCCAACCAGTTGAGCTGCACACAGGCTGTGCAGCATGCTCCAGGTTCCCAGCTTTGCGAGTTGCCATCCATGCAGGGATGGGCTTTGGTGATGTAACTGTCTTTAAGTTATTTCTGCTTCTGTAAGTAATGCCTCATCATATTCCTGTAGGTAGCTACAATAAAACTCATTGGTACACCAACTTGGACTTAGGTAGTTATTTGTACTTTGGTCTGTCATGGGCTACCTGGCTGGGGTGAGTTGATGTGTGTGTGTTGTGTCTCCCAAGGAAAGATTTTGTCATGCAACAAATGCAGAAGATGATAAGGAGCACAAGATCACCTTCATGCATGTTAGGGTTCTGGAGATGTCCCATGAAAGACCACCATCCACATATGCAATGAGCAAGAGTGTTTAGTATTCCAGCATGCAGGGGCCTGCCATCCCCTGCAAAGGTAAGATGGCAAAGATCCCAAGAGGTACTCACAGTCTCCTTTTAAGCACAGCCAAGAGAAGGGCTTAAGGCAGTTAGGTCATTTTATCTACAATTGGCTTAAACAAATGGCAATCATATTAGTTCTAATTGGCTTCGGCTAGTTAGGGGCTGGCCAGGGATATAGTTTTCCAATTTGGGGCAGGTCTGGACAAGTCCCAGACTTTGTCCTTATTTGGTTATTATCTTGAGCCTGTTGATTGTAGAGGCTGGGTGGCCTAGTACTGTATATACCAGGCATCCTTGTCCTTGCTGTCCTTGTGTTGGAGATTGACTGTCCTTTGTTCTTGGCCCTTCCTTAGAAACTGCTTGCTTAGTCTCAGGAAACAGAAACTTAGGCCTGATCTCCAAGAGAAGATTGAGCAGCCCATTATGGCATCTGCTTAGTCCTCTAAAAGTACATAGTAAATCTAAGGCCAATCTTGACCGCATGAGATCCTACCTCACAAAAAAAGTCTAAAGGCAACAAATCATTATTGATGCTGATGATTGTGGTGGTGGTAGCAGTGCAGGCACATGTATACCAATAATCCAGGTTCTTAAATCTTTCTTTGCATCTTTAAATGTGATTTGTGCACATATATAATACACACATTCATATCCTTCCTGCTCCTTGGTAGACTCTAGCCTTCCTCTGTTCTTCCAACACTCACACATGTGGACTTTATAGACATGTTATTTATCTTTTTTAGTTTTAAATTGTATATAAACATATCATAGAATATATCCAGAGGTTTGTTTTTGTCTTACTATACTTGGAATATTAGCCCATTTTGGTGTCTATAGCATTAGTTTCTTTCTTTTCGCTTTTGTGAAATATAACATTGCTAATCTACAATGTTTCTTCATTTTAATTTCTGTAGAAGATTCTATTACATGGATAACCCACAGTTTATTTGTTATGTTACCGTTGGATATTTGAGCTATTTTTACCTTTTTGTTATTAAAAGCAGCACTGTCACAGACATTCTTGTCATTGTGTCCTAGCGTATATAAGACTTTCTCTGGTGGAAGGTGGCTTTCAAAAATTTTTGAGCCTAATTAATGCTAGGAAATATTTTTACAGCAAGGATTAATAAGATAATAGGAGCCATGTTACTAGTATATTACAGAAAGAATCAAGAATATGCTACGTGACCTCACATGTTAGCAATGTACTGTGATCATCATCATTTCTATCTCTATCTTATTTGTTTATTTTAGCTCTTTGATATAGGCTCCATATGATCCAGGCTGACTTTGAACTCTTGACCCTCCTTTCTCCACCATCCCATTACTGGGATTCGGTATGTGCCACCATGCCTGGTTTGATTTATTTAACTCTCTCCTATCTTACTCTAATTCATTTTTTTAAAATGTTGGTTTAATCAGTCAAGCTGACTATAATGAAAATAATTTAAAACTGCTTTGGTTTGCATGTAATGGAACTCAGAAAGCCGAGGGAGGAGGAGAAGAGATTCTGGGGCAGTCTCAATACTCAATGAGACTTTCTCAGGAAAGCAAACAAAAAAAGCAAGTATGGTGGCTCATACTTTTATTTCCTATATTGGAGTGGCTGAGGCAGAAAGCTAGCTATGAATTCAATACCAAACTTTTCTACTCAGTGAGTTCTAGGCCAGCCAGAACTACAAAATGAGAATCTTCTTTCTAAAGACAGTTTCAGGTAAAATGGTAGATTAGAAGCTCCAAGTCAGGGAAAGAAAATGGTCAGGCTAATACTGAATGGTCTCTATGCTTGCAAGAGAAAATAGCCACACATGAATTTCCTAAGCCAGGTGTGGTCTCTGTGGGGATCTAAACAAGGATAGCTGCAGACCTGTGCCCTCCTCCACTGGACAGCTCTATGTGAGGCCAACGGGCATCACTAGAGGAGTGTTCCTCTCCTACACATGCTAGCACTGAAGGAACAGACAACTGGATGACCAAGGGCTGGACAGACTTTTGATGGTGAGACCAGGGCCAGTTCAGGGCTGTGAAGGCTGGAACTAAAAAGTTTGAAGCAGAGATTGAACCCTAGTGTGGGAGACTCTGACTGAGATTAATGGGAACTAGAAGACAAAAACATGTACCCGCCTTCCTCAAGCATTCAAGTATATGAGCCTGTGGTGGGCATTCCTATTCAAACCACCACACCCCTTACCTATGTGTATCTGTCTCTTCAGTGTCATAGGCCCTTAAAGTATCTTCTGCAGTGCTGGCTTATTGTTTTTGAATTCATTTGGTGTTTATCATGGAATTTTTTCCTTTCTCCTTTAATTATGAAGGATAGTTTTATTGGGTCTTGTAACCTAGACTGATGGTTATTTCTTTCAAAGTTTGCAGTATTCCTGGCTTTTAAAGATATGTTGAGAAATGTGATATGATTTTGATTACTATGAAGTTATATGTGGCTTTTTACTTCTCTCTTGTAGCTTTCATATTTTTGTTTGTTCTCAATGTTTTGTGTATCATATACTTGAATGCTTGATCGTTAGGGAGTGGCACTACTTGACAGGGATTAGGAGGCAAGGCCTTATTAGAGTGGGTGTGTCCTGGTTGGAAGAAATGTGTCACTGGTGACAGGATTTGGTGTTTCAAATGCTCAAGCTAGGCCCAGCTTCTCTCTTTCTGCTACCTGCAAATCCGGATGTATATAACTCTTACCTCCTCCAGCATCATGTCTGCCTACATGCCACCATGCATCCTGTCATGATAATAATGGCCTAAACCTCTGAAACTGTAAGCCAGCCCCAGTTAATTGCTTTCCTTTACAAGAATTGCTGTGGTCATTGTGTGTCTCTTCACAGCAATGGAACACTGACTAAAACAAGAGATTATAGAAGAATAACCATATTAGAAGAGTAGACAAGCAAATGAAGAGTGTGAAACCACCAACTTGCAAAATAAACTAAATGACAGTAACTAATACATACAGAAATAAATAAATATAATACAGCACATAGACTCATGGACAGAAGACATATGACCATCTTAATGGATACAGAAAAATTTTTTGACAAAATCTGACACCCTTTATGACAAAAGCTCTTATAAATAGAAGTATCCAGCATAGAATAAAAACTATATATGACAAACCTATGGCCACCATTACAAAAAATGGGGGAAGCTCACTTTCACAAAAAAAAAAATCAATTAACAGTGCTAAATTTTCACTATCCTCAGTTATTCAATATATTCTCAAAATCCTAGAGCAATTAGACTAGGGAAAGAAATGAAAGGAAACCACTAAAGAAGGAAGAGGTCATTTTTTTCTAAACAACATAGCCTTATAGAAAAGGGGCACTAATAACTCCACCAGAAAATTCTTAAAGCTCATAAACACTTTCAGCAAAGTAGCAGGATGCAAAATGCATATGTAAAAATATATTGATTTCATCTATACAAAATACTGGACATGCTAAGAAAAATTAGGTAAACAATCTCATTCTCAAGAGTTTAAACAAGTACTTAGGAATAAATTAACCAAGGAAGTGAAGAACTTTAAAACACTGAGGAAATTAATGAAGCTATTAGAAGGGAAGACCACCATACTCATAAACTGGTAGAATTAATATAATAAAAATGACTATTATTAAAATCCATTTATAGATTCAATGTAATCTTCATAAAAATTCCCAATTATGTTCTCAAAGAGAAAAATATCAGATTAAAATTCACGTGGAGGCACTTAAGACCCTGGATGGACAAAACGATCCTAAGGAGGAAAAACGAATAGAGATATTGCAATACCTAAATTCAGTTCTACTTGAAAGAAATAATAGCAAAATCAGTATGTTATTGGTACAAAACAGACACTTTGATCAGCGGAATAAAACAGAGGGCCAAAAATTATATCTACATAGCTACAGCCATATGAATTCTTAAATTTTTATTCTTTATTATATGGCATAAGTGTTTTGCCTCCGTGTGTATGTGTGTGTGTGTGTGTGTGTGTGTGTGTGTGTGTGTGTGTGTGTGTGTGTTTGTGTGTGCGCCTAGTACTTGTGGAGGCCAAAAGAGGCCCTGGAATTGCATTTATGGATGGTTGTGAATCATGTATGAGTGCTGGAAATACAACATGTGTATTCTGGAAGATGAGCCAATGACATAGCCACTGAGCCATCTCTCTAGCCCCAGCCACCTGATTTTAGGCAAAGTTGCTAAAAATACAAATTTCAGGAATGACAACCTCTTCAATAAATGATGCTGCATAAACTGGAATTTAAGAATGAAATAGGATTTGAATTTCATCTGAACTCAAAAATCAATTTGCAATGGGTGAGAGACCTTATTGCAAAACTTGAAAATCTAAAACTACTGCAGGAAGAGAGTACACTGCAAGACATAGGAATCAGTAAAGACTGTCTGAATAGGACCCAAGTCACACAGAAAATAAAGCCAACAGTTGACAAGTGGGACCTTATGAAGTTAGAAAAGTTTCTTCACAGTGAAAGAATAAGTCAATTAAGTGAACAGAGAACCCACCATTGAGAGAAAAATCTTTGCTAGTTATAAATCTGATAAAGACTATATAAAGAATCTAAAATAAAAGAAACTAAACAAGAGATTGAAAACCCCAATCAATAAGTAGACTAATGAACAACTCTCAGAAGATTAAATACTGAATTCAAGAGCATATGTATAATCATTCACGATGATCAAGTTGGATTTAATTCAGAGAATTAGGGATGGTTCAATTAATAAATTGAATATTAATGTAGATTAATAAATGTTATAAATAACATAAATGAGGGCTGGCAAAATGACTCAGCAAGTAAAAAGTGTTTGCTACCAAGGCTGATGGCCGGAGTCTGTTCTCTAGGACTCACATAGTGGAAGAAAAGAACTGACTCCCTTAAGTTGTCCTCTTCATCACCACAGATGAGCCATGGTATGCAACTCACACACACACACACACACACACACACACACACACACACACACACACACAACAATGATGAATACATTAGATAGATGTGCTCAAGGACAAATTTATGTGGCCACTTTGATAGATGCAAAATTTTTTTAAATAAATAAAATCTAATATCTCTTCATGTTCACCTGAGTTAACCCAGAATAGAAAAAAAAATATACCTGAATATAATAAAAGTGATATATGGCAAACCTGTAGCCAGTACTGTATTAGTAGGAGGAAATTCAAAGCATTTCCACAAAAACTAGGAATAAGAGAAGGGTATCCACTTTCTCCAATCTCATTCAATGGAGTTGTAGAAGATTTCTTTATAACAAAAAGCAAAAGAAGCAAATGAAAGGAATACAAATCTCCCCAGCACGGGAATTACAAACAGACACCAGTCTGGCTGACTTTCTATGTTCTGGGAATTGGACTCATGTTCCCATACTTACAAAGCAAGCATTTAGCCAAGTGAACTATCTTCCCAGCCCCTACACAGTGGAGTTTTGTTCAGATATGAAGAAGAATGGAATTATGTCACTTGCTAGAATATGGATAGAACTAAAGGGAGTTTGTTAAATGAAATAAGCCATGCACAAAAAGACAAATATTGTAGGTTTTCTCTCCATTGTAGATCCATGTTTGGATATAGATATATATAAAACCATATTCACATGAAAACAGGATACCCCAAGAAGGGGAGAGAGGAAACTAGCAGGGAGGCAAAGTGGGAAATAGGGGGAAATGTCAGGTCTTCGGGTGGGAATGGAGGGTATGGGAAGTGGATGTCATTGGAATATGTAGTGCAATGTTTTACTCTTTGGCCTTTTTGAAGGGCTGGCCAACCACATTCCAAATAAACCACACACAGAGGCTTATTCTTAGTTTCCAATGCCTGGCCTTAGCTTGGCTTGTGGCTAGCCAGATTTTATTAAATTAACCCATCTACCTTTTCCCTCTGGGCTTTTTATCTTTCTTACCTCTATCTACTTTCCTTCTTACTCTGTGGATGGCTGGGTGACCGGGTGGCTGAGTGGCTGGGTGGCTGGCCCTGAATGTCCTCCTCATCTTGTTCTCTTGCTCTTTTCTCCTCTTCTTCAGTTCTTCTTTTGTTCATACTCCCTGCCTGCCAGACCCATCTGTCCTTGCTCCTGCCTTGTTATTGGCCAATCAGCTTTTTATTAGACCATCAGCTGTTTTAGATAGGCACAGTAACACAGCTTCGCAGAGTTAAACAAATGCAGCATAAACAAAAGTTACACAAATACTCCCCAACAGGAGTCTATGAAACAAACTGTTTTTATAGAACTCATTATATAGCACAATATGTTGCAGAATATCCATTTACACTGTGTGAAGGTGTATCACTGTGATTGGTTTAATAAAGAGCTGAATGGTCAATAGCTAGGCAAGAAGAGGTTTGGTGGAATTTGGGGGACAGAGAGGTCTCAGGGAAGAAGAAAGGCAAGAGTCACCAGCCAGACACAGAGGAGGTAGGCCATACAAGAGGAGAGGTAAAGGCCACAAGTCACATGGCAGCAAATAGCTTAAAATAAGTGGGTTAATTTACGTTATAAGAGCTAGTGTGACAAGCTTAGACCAAGGACAAACATCCATAATTAATAATTCTCCATGTCATTGTGTGTGTGTGTGTGTGTGTGTGTGTGTGTGTGTGTGTGTGTGTGTGTGTGTATACTGGCAGCCTAAAGGAAAGTCAGCCACATACGTACACATAGGCTTGAGAAAGCTTAAAAGATTGCAACACTGAATCAGACATAACTTCCCAGTGACCATGGTGTCTTGGGTAGGCTGAGAGGTCTATAGAGATGTGGCTACCAGTCACTATCTTCATTCCAGCCACTAGTGACATGTGCTGGTGCTATAATCTAAAAAACGTGTGTAGGCTTAAAAACAAAGGAAAATATGTATAGACAGTCATAGAAAAAATAATTTATAAATAATAAGATAAAGTCTTTAAAGAGAGAACAAAATAATATAAAAAAGGATAAGCCATGTAATGATGAAAAATACAGAAAGTCTGGATCCTATATGCTGTCTTGTTGACTTTTAAGTTTTTTGATTGCTGATGAGTGGATGACAGCTGCTAAGAGACATGGGATTGTAAGAGGGACTGCTGAATTACATCAGCCTAAATACTCTAGGAATTTTAAAATGGAATTCTAAAATCGTATAGGATTGGGGAGAGGTTATGCTTTTGTTTCCACAGGAAATGAAAGGCTATGGATTCTTTCAAGGCTTGATCAGGGCACACTGGAAAATCTTGACCACAGATATAAAGAAATAAACAAACAAACAAAAAGAAAACACTACAAAATAGGTGACATATATTTTACCTGATCAAACATAAAACAAAAAAAAAATATCTTTGGTTGGCTTGTGTATAACACAGTCAGTCCATACTTTGTGTTGATGCATTCATGTATGCTACCTTTGAAATTTTGTGTTTTCAGAGCTAGGGGACCAGACAACAATGAAAGCAGGTAGCTCTGATGATCCAGCCTCTTTGTGTTTCTCTGTTGAAGTATCCTCAGAATTCTATATTCAGGACAGCTTCAAGGCTCCTGGCTGAGATGGTGTAGCCTCACACTATTCTATCCAGTACTGCAGATAAGCCTTGTGCTTTCCCTTTGTATAGAGACTGAACAAAAACATTTTATGGGTAGCGCTCCCAGGATTTGACCATTATTTTAATTTTCTCAGAGTCCCCCAAAGATGCCATTTCCGACAGACAACAGAAATCAGTTTAGATAACACAATGCTCACATTCCCAAGAGTGGGGTGGGTGTGTTTTGGTCATTCAACAGGTTATGGATGTTTGTCATGGTTTAGGGGGTTGTTCATATATGGCCAAGAAGTAAGCTAAACAAATGAAATTATATTCAGGGATCTCTTTCTGAAGGGAAAAAGTGGGATATAGAAAAAAAAAGGATGAGAATAAAGGGTGGTTTGTTGGGTCTACTTTTGAACAACCACTAATCTCAAATATTTTACATTGGTATGGACTTTTGTATAGTGATATAAATTATAGGTTATTTTTGTTATACAATATATATGTCTCTATTCTTATTTAAGATATTATACCTATGCAGCTCTTGTAAAAATGTAATGTGAAGTTTTAGTCCTTGAAAATTATTTAGGATAATTAAAAAAATTGCAGGTTAATAGTAATCTATAACAATAAAACTTATAGTCATATAAGGTATGTTTTTAAAGCCATACACACATATATTTTATATGTATAGGTGATCTTCAAACACTTAAAAGGCCTACAGCATATGGCATTTTTAAATGTTATAATAATATAAGGCTTTTTATGATAGTGAGACACATCTGATCCTGGCAGCACCAATTTACTTCAAATATAGATGATGGGCATCAAAGCACCTTCATATGGAGTATGCTTTCTTTGTGTTAAAAGAAAGTTGTTAGGAAAGAAACTGCTGACAGTATGCTGTCCAAACTCAACAAGCAGGACACAAAAGAAGACGACTGTCGAACTTGGTCAAGACAGAATAGGACAGTCCTTCAAAATTCCTGCTTCCCAGGAAATTCTGTCAGATATTCTAGGCCTGTAGGGGAAAGATGGATGTCCCAGTGCTATAGAGAAATCTTGGTGTGAGTGTTCAGGCAGGCAGATGCCTCTGTCATTTCCTAGTTTTAGAATTTACGTGCTCTATACTTCCTGTTTACTCAGGTAATGTTATATCCTTCTCAGGTCTTTGATGGGGTTGCAGACTAGATAGTTATAATTACAGTTTCCCTTAGTCATGATAGATAGTAAATTAGGTGCAAAACTTTGGACTCATCAAGAGAGAATAGATAACGGAGTATTTTTCTGTAAAGCTGTGTCACTGTGATTAATTTAGTAAAGAGCTGAATGGCCAATAGCTAGGCAGGAAGAGATTAGGTGGAACTTCCTGGGATAGAGAGGGAAGAAGAAAGGAGTCTCCATCCTGATGCAGAGGAAGCAGAATGTGTAGGAAGAGAGGTAAGTGCCTGGAGACACATGGAAGCACATAGATTAAAATAAATTGGTTAGTTTAAGTTCTAAGAGCTAATGGGACAAGCCTAAGCTAAGGCCAAGCTTTCATAATTCATAAAAAGTCTCCATACTTTTGTGAATTGGCAGCCAAAAAAAGGCCTAGCTACAATAAATATATGCCAATAAAACTAAAATATAAATAACATGAGCCTATTATTTTGTACTTTTGTGATTTAACAAATTGCTTGCTGTCTTTGAGATTCACTTTTTTGTTTGCTTATATACTTAATTCTTGTCTTTTAAATTCCAATTCATGTATTAACTCACCCAGTCAATTTGCCTTGATGTCTAACCATCCTTCCTGTGTAAGTCTAGCTAAAACCATGTGGTGAATAAATGAAAATACATGTTGAGAAAATTAGTAAGTGAAACATAATAGTTCAAATAATTTTCAAGAAACATTTTATTTTAAAACTGACAAGTTTAAAAAATCTATTTAAGGCCAGATGTTAGTGGTGCATGCCTTTAATCCCAGCACTCAGGAGTTAGACGCAGGTGGATTTCTATGAGTTTGATGCCAGCCTGGTCTACAGAGTGAGTTCTAGGACAGCCTCCAGAGCAATACAGAGAAATACTGTCTCAAAAAAAAATGTATTTTAAACAACTTCTGACAGACAAAATATTCTAATCCAATGAACAGGCTAACAGTAGCAAGAATGAATAGATAGCATGAAATAGGGATAGTTTTTGAAGGTGCTTGGAATATAGTAAACATCCTGCTAATTTCAGTTCTCACAGAAATTGATATTATTAATGTATGGTTATGTCAGAAGCACTGGAAATAGCCAATGAAGGTTACAGAACTCCTCTGGTGGTGGGAAGAACAAAGCCCAAGACAATTTAAGGCATGGCAGCGACAGAAAATGTGCTTCACAAATGTGACTAACACGGAGTTTGCTTCCTGAGAATGAGTTCACCACATAGCTTCTCTGCATCATGCACACTGCCTGGGACTGGAAGATAACTGTTCACTGGGCTGAAGAAATAAGGGTCACAAAGCTATGTGATCTTCTAAATGAAGATCCAAAAGTCTGAGTCTACTCAGAAAACTCAAGCTAGTTCAGCTTTGGAGTTTTCATGCTCTTATGTATAAGTGGGGTGATGAAGAAAGGACATGGGAGGAGGTCATGTAAGAATTCAAACAATTGCCTAGAACTTTCTTTGGTATGAGAGAGTAAAGGAATGATGGCTAGCAGCTTACACACAGATGTTGGCACAGTAATTAACTTAACAATTGATCCTGGGTTCCCTGTTAATGCCCAAGATTCTTTTTTAGAGGGTGATAAACCTTTTTTGGATTCCACATACTGTTTCCAAACATTCCTTGGTTTTTAAAAGGTTTTTTATCAGAATCATGTGTTTTTATTTTTGCATAGTCCTCTCCCCCCTGCCTCCCTGCTCTCTCCTCTCTGCTCTTTGCCTCTCTCTCTCTCTCTCTCTCTCTCTCTCTCTCTCTCTCTCTCTCTCTCTCTCTCTCTCTCTCTCTTCTGTCTCTCTCTCTTTCTCTCTCTCTCATGTGTGTGTGTTTGTGTGTGTGTGTGTGTGTGTGTGTGTGTGTGTGTGTGTTATTAAAACCACAGAAAAGACAAAATAAAAGATTTTGGAGAATGGTTATATTTTAAATGTAAACTCAAGCAACAACCACTCATAGGCCAAAAAGACAGACAAAAAAGTCTGCCAAAAGAAAACAGCCCCCAATAGAATTCAGGATTCTTTACTAGCGCAATTCAAGTCCATGACAAAGCCTGATCACACGCAAGTGTGTAGACACACATGAGGATATGATTATCTGTTACTCACTATATTTTATTGAGGTGTGCTCATTTAGCTTGCCTCATTGATGAAAAACAGTGGAGGCTGTCTTAGTGCATCACTGCCAGAGTGATAATAAGATTTGCTAAGAGGCACTTTGTTTCCCTTTGATTTCATCTTATAGATGGATTCAGATCGCCTAGGCATCCAATGTTTTCTATACCTTTATTCTTACCCAAGGGCTATCCTTGTTAGTAAATGTATTATGAGAAAGAACATTATGAAAGAATGGCCATGACTGACATAGTACAAGCACTTCCCTTCTCTGGATGCTGCTAACAGTTATTATTATCAAACGCCTTTGGACATTAGGTGTTATGCTAGGTATATGGAAACCCAGTTCTGCTATTAACTAGCAAGTTAGCTTCTCTGTGCTAATGTTTTCTTGTTGGGGGGGGAGACGTGCTGATAAGAGACAATACTTACATAATAGGGTGATTGTAAAAAAAAAATAAAAAGTTAGCAACAAATGCTTTAAATAACAGGTACATAACAGATAATAAGTGTCCAGTGTTCAGACAGCTAGGCAGCCTGCATAAGACTAACTTAGGCCCTCTGCATGTGTGTGACAGTTGTGTAGCTTGGAGTGTTTGAGAGACTAATAGCAGTGGGATTAGGACCTGTCTCTAGCACTTGAGATGGTTTTTGGGAACCAACTCCCCAAACTGGATTGTCTCACCCAGGTTTGATGCAGCGGGGAGAGCTTGGTCCTGCCTCAACTTGATTGCCATACTTTGTTGATGCTGATGGGAAGCCTGCCGCTTTCTGAAGAGATGGAGGAGGAGTGGATGGGGCAGAGGAGATAAGGAGAGGCAGGGAGGGAAGAAATGGGGGAGGGGTGAGGGGAAACTGTGATTGGAATGTAAGATAGATGAAAAAATTAATCAATAAAAAAGTGTTCAGTGTTACTATTACTTATAGCTATTTAAGTCAACAACCCTTTGATGTAGAATTACTGATTCTATTTTACAGATGAGAGGATACTTAGTTTCAGACTCCCAGAAAACATGCTGTTACTAAGTAAATGATGGACTAGTTACAATCCAATCCATTTCTGCTTGCTTTTGAACTTTGTTTTTTTTTTCTTTTTTAGTATTTTTTATTATTATTTTCTTATTTTACACATTGATCCCAGTTCTCTTTCCCTCCCGTCCTCCCATGTCTCCCAACCCCCTGTCATTCCATTCCCCACCCACTCCCCAGGAAGGGTGAGACCTTCCAGGAGGAATCATCAATATCTGTCAAAACATTTGGAGTAGGACCTAGGCCCTCCCTCCTGTCTCTAGGCTAAGGGAGTATCCCTCCATGGGGGGTGTGCTCCTGAAGACCTTTTGTGCACCAGGGATACATTCTGGTTCCACTGTCAGATGTTCAATAGACTGTCCAGGCCTTCTAACTGAGACTCACGTTCAGAGGGTCTATATTGGTCCTATGCTGGTTTCCCAGCTATCAGTCTGGAGGTCCATGAGCTTCCCCTTGTTCAGATAAGTTGTCTGAGCAATAGTGGAGAGGCTACCTTAAATGCCCTTCCCTGATAATGAGATAGATAACTACTTTGTATGCCATCCTAGAGCTCCCATCTAGTAGCTGATGGAAACAGAAACAGACACCCACAGCTAAACACTGAGCCAAACTCCTGGAATTGAGTTTCAGAGAGAGGAGTGATGAGCAAAGGGGTCAAGACCAGGCTACAGAGACTTTACTTTCACACTGCTTACCTTGAGTAGAATGACCTGCATTTCTGTGCCTCTGTTTTCTCATCTGTAATACCGGAACAATACCAATGCCTAACTCCTGGATCTATTAGTGTCACGTAATAAATATCATTCTGAAGTTTGCCCCATCAGTGTTCCTTTCTGAATGTAGCACTACCTTCAGACGTTATACACAAGGAAAACAAAAGTTTGGCTGCACAGTAAAGAAATAACCAGCTTGAACCTCATCTTTCACAGTGACAGGAACATTATATTGAAGGTCTTTTTAATCTGTTTAACATTTTATTTCCAAATCTCTCTTTGAACCTCTCTTGGAAAACCCTTACCATCTTTATGTAAGAACAACAGACTCAAACCACCTGAAATAACAGAAGTGGGGATTTTTAAGGGGAGATCTGTTTGTTCTGGAATACCATGAAAGCAGTCAGCTAATTCAGCAGATTAATAGCTTCAAAGCCGTGCAATTGGAGCAACTAACTCAAAGCCAAAGCAATCCTCACGGTCAGCATGCGAATGTTAACTAACGGCTGGCCTGACCAGTACATCATAAAGCTTCATGAAACACAAGAGTAAAGTGGGGCCAGGGATGGTATGGGGCTGTCTTGTGTCTGACTGCTTTAGCAGTTGCATTAGTAGTTGAGCTCTGCAGTCCAGCTCAGGTTGTTAGTCCCAGCCAACTTTATCTACCCCCCCCCCCTCAGCCGATACTTTGAAATTCTTTTCTGAAATTCAGAGGACTAAAAAGGGATACTGTCAAAAACAGTGTTGTCAGAACTAGCAAACCTCTTTATTTCTGCAGCGAATTAAACACCCAGGCCCGACTCAAAGGGCCCACTTACCAAACATACCATCAGTGTTTGACTGAAAATGTTAGCAGAGGTGACCAGTGACCCAGAAAACCCAAAAATAGTTTATTTGATTCTGGGATGTGTCCTGGAATTTGCATTTGATCCTGGATATATCTGGAGTTCTTGGAATAGGGAGCTGAAACAAAGTAATGAGCTCACGCACTGTTTAACCAGGAAACACATTTTTTGATTCCTTCTCTACCTTGAACTTGACCTCACCTCTACCTGCTTTCAAGTCCATCCAGAGTTGTGTTGCCCTATTCCAGACCAGCAACTTCAGTAGGCTGGGTTTTTTTTTCTTTGTTTGTTTTTTGTTAATCTTCAGACTTTGTAACACATAAGGGCGGGCAATTTGCAATTAAGAGTGGAATATGGCTGCACAATATATAAAGCAAGAATCAGACAGATAAGGGGTAAGCTTTGCTAAGCTTTCTGTTGTTGCTTGCCCTCTGTGCAGACTAGTTACTGAGGGCTACACTGGTGAGGGCTACACCGCACAGTGAGGCCGAGCATTCAGCCTATAGCTTGCTACAGATTTATATAAAGGATTACTACATTGTCTTAACTTGAGGTTAAAAGAAGCTTTGCTATGTCAAGTCACAGGGTCAATTTTCAGTACTATAGAATCCCATAAAAACATGTTTTAAGGGTATTTTCTGAAGAAAACACCAATGATTCATGACCCAGTGACAAACTATAAATATACTTTGTTGATATTGTTGCTGTTGAAAAAGAGTCTCATATATCCCTGGACTTTCAACCCAGCACAGGATATTCTTGGACCTTTACGATCCTTCTGCCTCTACCTGGAAATAATTATAATTGTTTACCACTGTGCTTGCTTTATGTTGGTAATGAGGATCACACAGAAGACTCGATGCATGGTTGCCGAGCACTCTTACCAACTCACTTGCATCTTTATCCTTACAGCATTGTTTTTAAAACCTCTGTTGCATTTTTGATGTGCATGTTTCCATGTGTGTGTGTGTGTTCACATGTACATGAAAATGAATGCTTAAATAGGTCAGAGGTTAACTTGTGGGGGTTCGTTCTCCTACTGTGTAGGGGGGGTCACAAGAATAAAATTCATGTTGTCAGTCTTGGTGGTAAGTGCCTTTGCTATCTGAGCTAGCACACTGATTCCCCAAAGGGTTATTTTTAAGAAGCACATAATGTCTAATGGTCAAGAGATAGGAAAGCATTTTGCTGTAACAGCCAGAAAACTTAATTTGACTATCAAAAAGCCCTTGGGTAATTGTCAGCAATGTATTTCCTTATATTATCTAGAATATAACAAACACCAGCTGCTTGCTATCAGCAAACACCCCATGGTAGTACTTTTTTATGGTTATTTCATTATTCTATTCTATTATTTATTAATAGCTTTCATGTTTAACTTCTAGGACTCACTGTCTATAACAGCTGAATTCAATGCCTTGAAGAGCCTTGTCTGACCAAAGGCAAGCACAAGACTTCTTGGTAGTAGCAGTAAATGATGTAGGGGACATTTTAACATTTATAAATACCAACAATAACTTGAAGGGTGCAATTCGGTAGGTTCAACTACAGTGTTAGCTTGAGGATAATAGCACTTTGTCATCTAAATATTTGTGTTCTTTGGAGTGGTCTATGCATTGATCCTAGGCAACGATCCTCTTTAATCATTTTGTTTTTGTTTTACTCCAATAATTCTCAGGTTACTGGGTATTTGTTTTAAGACTTTTAAAAGTGTATGTGTATGTGAGTGTCTGTGGGAGCATATGCTACATGTGTGCAGGTGTATGTGGAGGCCATTGGATCCCTTGAAGCAGGAGTTAGGAGTGGTAATGAGTATCCTGCTATATGGGCACTGGGTACAAAATACTGGTCCTGTGGAAGAACAGGAAAACACTTAACTCTAGCTATCTCTCTGGCCTCAGTTTCTAGGATTTTAATTCTTTATTATCAAAACTATATATTAGTAACATTTATTTGTATACTGATGGCAAAAATTTAACTTTCCAGAAATCATTTTAAATTATTATCCATTAATATGTAATTTTACTATGTATTTTCCTCTATACAACTTATGTTGACAATTTAATGTACCCAGATCATTTCGAATTGAGCTGATACAGTGGGTAAAAGCACTTGCTATATAAGTGTAAAGACCTGAGTTCAAATCCCCAGAACCCAAATAAAAAAGTAGGACAATGTGGTGGTTTAAATGAAAAAGGCCCCTAGGGGCTCATGTATTTGTAGGCACAGCCCCCAGTTGATAAACTGTTTGGGAAGGATTAGGAGGTGTGGTGTTGTCAGAATAGGATGGCCTTGTTGGAGGGAGTGTGTCACTGGAGGTATGCTTTGAGGTTTCAAAAGCCCAAGCGAGACCTAGAGTTTCTCTTCCTATTGCCTACAGATCAGGATGTAAATCTGTCCAGTACTCATGCTTCCCACCATGATGATAATGGGTTAACCATCTGAAAGTATAAACAAGACCCAATTAAATGCTTTCTTTTGTAAGAGTTGCCTTGGTCATGGCACAGCATAGAACACTAAGACAGCATGGCTACATTTGCCTGCAACCCTAACATTGGAGAATAGAGATAGGCAGAACCCAAAAGAATGGATAAAGAAAATGTGATTCATTTACACAATGGAGTACTACTCAGTGGTAAGAAACAATGACATTGTAAAATTTGCAGATAAATGGACAGAATTAGAAAAAAACCATATTGAGTGAGGTAACCCAGAATTTATGTGGATTGCATTGAATCTGTAGATTACTTTTGCTAGGATTGCTGTTTTTACTAAGTAGATCCTACCTATCCAAAAACATGGGAGATCTTTCCATTTTCATGATACCTTCTTTAATTTCTTTCTTTAAAGACTTAAAGTTCTTGTCGTGCAGGTCTTTCACTTGTTTGATTAGAGTTACCCCAAGATATTTAATGTGATTTGTGGCTACTATAAAGGGTAATATTTCTCTGATTTCTTTCTCAACCTGTTTATCATCTGTATATAGGAGGGCTACTGATTTTTTGAGTTAATCTTGTATCCTGCTACATTACTGAAGGTGTTCATCAGTTGTAGGAGTTCCCTGGTAGAATGTTTGGGGTCATTTATATATATTATCGTATTATCAGCAAATAAGGAGAGTTTGACTTCTTTTCCAATTTGCATCTCCTTGATATCCTTCTGTTGTCTTAATGCTCTAGATAGAACTTTGAGTACTATATTAAGTAGATATGGAGAGAGTGGACAATCTTGTCTTGTTCCTGATTTCGGTGGGATCGATTTGAGTTTCTCTCCATTTAGTTTGAAGTTGGGTCACTGTATGGCCTTTATTATGTTTAGGTATGCCCTTATCATGAAAGGGTGTTGAATTTTGCCAAAGGATTTTTTAGCATCGAATGAGATGATCATGTGTTTTTTCTTTCAGTTTGTTTATGTGGTGAATTACATTGACAGATTTTTGTATGTTGTTGAACCATCCCTGCATCTCTGGTATGAAGCCTACTTTGTCATGGTGGATGGTTTTTCCGATATGTTTTTAGATTCAGGTTGCCAATATTTTATTGAAAAAAATTTACATTAATGTTCATGAGGGAAATTGGTCTGTAATTCTCTTTCTTAGTTGTGTCTTTGTGTGGCTTGGGTACCAAGGTAACTGTAGCCTTGTAAAAAAAAAGTTTGGCAATGATCTTTCTGCTTCTATTGTGTGGTGCACTTTGAGGAGTATTAGTATTAGCTCTTCTTTGAATTTCTGTAGAATTCTGCACTGAAACCATCTGTTTTTGGTTGGGCAGCTTTCAATGACTGCTTCTATTTCATTAGGGGTTATAGGTCTATTTAAATTGCTTATTTATTCTTGATTTAGTTTTGGTAAGTGATGTTTATCCAGTAAATTGTCCATTTCCTTTAAATTTTCTGACTTTGTGGAGTACAGGTTTTTGAAGTATGACCTGATGATTCTCTGGATTTACTCGGTGTCTGTTGTTATGTCTACCTTTTGTTTCTGATTTTGTTAATTTGAATATTCTCTCTCTTTTGGATAGTCTGGATAAAGGTTTGTCTATTTTGTTGAATTTGTCATAGAACCAACTCTTTGTCTCATTGATTCTTTGATTTGTTTTTTTGTTTGTTTGTTCTATTTTATTGATTTTAGTCCTCAATTTGACTATTTCTTGTCATTTACTCCTGGGTGAGTTTGCTTCTTTTTGTTTTAGCGCTTTCAGATGTTCTGTTAAATCACTAGTGTGGGATTTTTCTAGCTCCTTTATGTAGGCATTTAATGCTATGAATTTTCCTCTCAGCACTGCTTTCATTGTGTCCCATAAGTTTGGGTATGTTGTGTGGTCATTTTCATTACATTTTAGGAGATCTTTAATTTCTTTCTTTCTTCACCCAGTAGTGATTCAGTTGATCATTGTTGAATTTCCATGTTTGTGGGCTTTCTGAAATTAATGTTGCTGTTGAATTCTAACTTTAAGCTGTGGTCCAATAGGATCCAATAGGATACAGAGGGTTTTTCCAATTTTTTTTTCTTTCTTTTTTTTTTTTTTTTTGTATCTGTTGAGGTTTGCTTTGTTACCAAGTATGTGGTCTATATTTGAGAAGGTTCCATGAGGTGCTGAGAAAAAAGTGTATTCATGTTTGGGTAGAATGTTCTACAGATGTCTATTAAGTCCATTTGAGTCATAACATCTGTTAGTTCTCTTATTTGTCTGTTAAGCTTCTGTCTGGCAGTGGTGAGAGTGGAGTGTTAAAGACTCCCGCTATTAGTATGTGGTGCTTAATTTGTGATTTAAGCTTTAGTAATATTTCTTTTACAAATGTGGTAGCCCTTGTGTTTGGGGCATAGATGTTCAGAACTGAGATATCTTCTTGATGGATTTTTCTTGTGGTGAATATTAAATGTCCCCTTTATCTTTTTGGATTGATTTAGTTTGAAATCTATTTTTTAAGATATTGGGATAGCTACACCAGCTTGTATCTTAAGTCCATTTGACTAGGAAAAATTTTCCCAGTGCTTTACTCTGAGATAATGCCTGTCTGTAAGGTTGAGGTATGTTTCTTGTATGCAGCAGAAGGATGGATTCTGTTTTCATATTCAATATATTAGCCTGTGTCTTTTTATAAGTGAGTTGAGACCATTTACATTAATGGATATTAATGACAAGTGATTGCTAATTCCTATTATTTTGTTTTTGTTGGTGGTGATGGCACTGTCCAAATCCCTTTTTTGGGGATTTGCTAGTGTAAGCTCATCTATTGCCTATGTTCTTATGGATGAAGCTGACTTCCTTGGGTTGGTGTTTTCTTTCTGGTACTTTCTGTAGGGTTGAATTTTTGAGTATGTATTGTTTAAATCTGGTTTATCATGGAATATCTTGTTTTCTCCATCTATGCTTATTGAAGGCTTTTCTGAGTATAGTAGTTTGAACTGGCATCCATGGTTTCTGCATAATGTCTGTCCAGGACCTTCTGGCTTCCATTGTATGTGTGATATAGGTTTAAATAGTTTCTTGCAGGAAAATAGGTGAGAGGTTATTTACAAGAGCAAGGGCAGCGTATCTGTGGCTACATCACTGAAGAAAATAACATCGACACCACCACTCCCCCCCCCTACACACACACACACACAAACACACACACACACACACACACACATACACACACACACACTTTAACTACTAATAGTCCTTGGGGGGGAGTAGAACCTCATACATCCCTCTCCCACTCATGAAAAAACATTGATAGACAGATAACTATATTGGATACATTTTATTAAATTCAAAATCAGGTATACTAGGGCACTGTATGGTACACTACTCTACTGTCATTTAAAGCATGATGGAATCCTTTCATTTAGATGGCATCCTCCTCAAATTCAGTAGTGTTAAACACACACACACACACACACACACACACACACACACACACACTTTTATGACTGAATAAAATTACTTCAAAATCTCTTCAAGTCTAAAACAATGTTGATGTCATAGAATTGAGGTCAGAATGGCCATTACTGGATGCTGAATCAAATAAGAAGTAATTGATAAAGGGTGCTGTGCTATTTAGTTAGGAGTTGTAACTGCCGTTGTGTAGATCACAATAATGTAATTTAAAGGAATTTTGAATGTCTTCATAGAAAAGATAGAGTAAGTGTTTAAGGAAATAGGAACTTCTACTTAGACTTAAACATGATACAATGTATTCATGCATCAAAATAGCACATCATACCCAATAGTGTGTGAGTTTTTAAAAATATTTTAATTGCAAGTCACTTCCAATGTTGATGTTTTGCTAGTTTCTGAAGTAACTGAATTTAAAAGAAAGGGAGATTCAAGAAGTTAATGGCAATGACAAATTCCAAAAATTCACAATGTAAATGTATGATGTGTCAAAGAATAAAAGAAAGCATAGGAAAAAAGTTAAATTTAGTTATTATGAAAAAAGCTGCTCTGAACATAGTTGAGTAAGTGTTCTTATAGGATGAAGCATCCTGTGGATATAGCTGAGTCCTGAGCTATATTGATTTCCAAAGTGGCGGCTGTAAATGCTTTCACCCCAACCAGCAGTAGAGGAGTGTACTCTTTGCTCCATATCCTTAATAGCATGAGCTATCACTTGTGTTTTTTGTTTGTTTTTTTGTTTGTTTATCTTACCCATTTTGGCAGGTGTAAATCTAAAGTTTTGGAATCTAAAGTTGCTTTGATTTGCATTTCCCTGATGGCTAAGAATGGTGAACATTTCTTTAAGTGTTACTCAGCCACTTGAGATTCCTCTATTGAGAATTCTATTTAGACATGTACCCCATTTTTAAATTGGTTTATTTATTTACACAGTGGAGTATTCAGCTGTTAAAAGCAATGACATCACAAAACTTTGCAGGCAAATGAATGGAACTAGAAAAAAACAAAGCAAAAAACCCAACCAACCAACCAACCAAACAAACAAACAAAAAACCAGCCACAGTGAGGTAAGCCAGACCCAGAAAAATAATATGGTATATACTGACTTTTAAGTGGATATTAGCTGTAATTTAAAAGACAATAATGTTACAGTCCACAAATCCAGAGAGGCAAAGTAACAAGGGAGGCCGAGGTGGGACACAAGGATATCCCTGGGAAAGAGAAATTGATTTTGCAGGTAGACTAGGGAAAGGTGGGGTTGGGAACCAAAGAGATCTAGTTTGGGCCTGAGGGAGAGAGAAAAACTGGAATTGGGGGTGCATTTTGGGGGTGAGGTAGAAACCTAGTACAATGAAAATTCCTTGGAATCTACAAGAGTAACCCTAATAAAGGCAATGGGGGGGGGACATGAATCCTGAACCAGCCATCTTCTGTAACCAGGTAAGGCCTCAAATGGAAGAATTGGGACACCAACTCAACCACAAAACCTTCTACCTACAGTTTGTCCTGCCTGCAAAGTGTTCTGCAACCAGAGCCTAGCAGAATCATCATTAAAGAGACCAGAGAGACTTCACCCAGCAGCTGATGGGAGTAGATGCAGAGCTCACAGACAAATATTAGGCAGAACTTGGGGAGTCCTGTGGAGAAGGGAGGAAGGGTCAGAGGAACCAGAGTGGTCAGAGATACCATGAGAACATGGCCCATGGAATCAGCTGACAGGGACTCAGTTATCAGGGAGCTTATAGGGTTATGAACATATCCTCTGCATATGTATTTTAGCTGAGTAGCTTGGTTTTCTTGTGGGACTCCTAATGATGGGAATGAAGGCTGTCTCTGACTCTTTTACCTGCTTGTGGGATGCTTTTCCTTCTACTGGGTTGCCTTGTTTAGCTATGATGTGATAGTATATGCCTGTTTTTTTTTGTTGTTGTTGTTGTTGTTTGTTTGCTTGTTTGTTTTTGTTTTTGTAGCTTGTCATATTGTTTGGTTGATGTCCCTGGAGGCCTGCTCTTTTCTGAGGGGTAATGGGGAGGTGGTTCTGGGGGAGGGGAAAGGAGAGAAGGGAAAACCTGCCAACTGGATATAACATATAAGAGAAAAAAATGTACACTTAACCAAATAATATTTAAAAGAGTTTGGCTTTGCAAAGCTTTGTGTAAATATTACATAACAGCTAAAAGACATAGGTTGGTGAAACTGACCTAAGTATCTCATAATCATATTTGGAGGCCTATAGTTATGTAGTCAAGAGGGATGAAATGAGACAATCTAAAAGCTGAGTATTTTTGCAGTATGTTAACTCTTTCCCCAGGAGGAAAAAACATGCTAAAAATCATGGTATAGCACTCACCCAAGGATCTCTGTTATGATGCCTAATGCTGTGGTTGGAGCAAGGGAAAACAACTTGAGGACCTTAGAAAGTTTGGAAGCAGAGCAGAGTGACTTGCTTAGATTTGTTTCTGAGAAGTCACCAGGCTGCCATGAAGATAAGTAGTAGGGGGATAAGATTAGACACACAGTGACCAGACAGGAAGCTCGTGTGGTGATCTAAGTGAGAAAGGACTGGTGTGATAGCCGTAGGGGGAAGTGAGATCTGAAAAGTACTTGGTAGTGGTTCCCTATATCAGCATGGTGGAATCATTTGAGAAGTTTCCAAAGAGCCTTGTGATTTCACGGGTCTGAAGTGTGGAGTCTGACAGTCCCAGTGTGCTGGTATGTGGAAGGAGTCACTGATTTAGAGTATTAAACCATCAGAGATAAGTTACTAACTAGATGAAGGTGGGAAAGTAGGTCAAGACAGCAAAGACATACAAATTCCATCTTCCCAGCAAGGAAAATCTGGTGAAGTTGAGCCATTAAGTTATCAGGACCTGGTATAGCTGAAGGTCCACAGTAAACACAGTACAGATCTGTTGAGAGAACAAGATGAGATGAAGGTGATACAACTATTTTAGTCTGATACACACTCAACTTGGAGGTATAGGCTCCTTTCATAGATCTTAGGTTGACTTCTTTCCGATCCTATCTCATCTACCCTAGCTTGGCACTTGTTTCCTAACATACACCCATTCGAGACCCTCTGAACTCACCCCCCACTGGCTCCATGCTACAAACCAATGTCAGATTAATTCTAAAATACAACTTTCATCTAGTCCCTTCTTGGCTCAAAATCTTATTTAACATAATGTGCTGCTTAAGCTGATTTAGAAAATCATTTTGGCTCTGCCTTACTTTTCTAGTTTTATTTTCTACTCCTACCCTATGTACATCTAGTAAATGATGTCTCACCAGAGTTCACCAAATTGCATTAGGTTTTTCATGTAATCTTTGTTATCCATCTCCTAAGGACCCAGCATGATTAAGCTTGTGTTTCAGTTGTAAAGTGAGGCTTAGAGAAGCCCTGCCTAAGTTCCTGTAAAGCATATCATCCAACACAGATGAGTCTCCAGGGTTGTTCTGATCCTGGTCACCTCCTGCTGGGCATAGCTCATAAGATGACTCTGGGAGGCAGCTGTTTCTAAATCTTGCTCATTCTTCTAATGTTCCCTTCTAGCCTTACTGGATATAAGTAATGACCAATGTCTGCATCCCAAAATAAAAGTGAACCACACAGAATAGAAGAATTTAAACAGTAAAAAGAGGCCTATAAGATCAATCATAGGGTCTTCATTGCACAGATAGATTGGTGAGCATTCCCTCTATTGAATGATATGTAATTTACCTGTTGTGGTGGTTTGAATAAGAATGATCCCCATAGACTCATTTAAATGCTTAGTCATCAGAGAGTGCCAATACTTGAGAAGGAATAGGTGTGGCTTTATAGGAGGAAATATATCACTGGGGATAGGCTTAAAGATTTCAAAAGCTCAAGCCAGGCCTACTGCCTCTCCCTCTGCTTGTGGATGTGGATGTAGAACTCTCAGCTGCTTTTCCAGCACCATGACTTCCCTGCCTGCCACCAAGTACCCTGCCTTGATAATGGACTAAGCCTCTGAAACTAAGTAAGCCCCAGTTAAATGTTTTCTCCTATAAGAGTTGCAGTGTTCATGGTGTCTCTTTATAGAAATTGAACAGTGACTAAGACAGCTCTGTTGGCATTATTTGTCTGAAACTACACTGTTGTGGAATATTAGTTTAAGATGTGTTACATTCATTTATGCTGTGGGATAGTTGCTTAATAATGCAAAGATGTGTTGCATTCTTTTATGCTGCATTTGTTTAACTCTGTACAGCTGTGTTACTTTGCCTGCCAAAACACCTGATTGGTCGAACAAAGACATAAACTGTAGAGAGCCGAGAAGTGCCACGCCTTAAAGTGGTGCTGGCTTCTGCCTTCCTGTTGGTGAGGACTCTCTGGCATAAACAAGCCCTTATTTGGTTAAGTCTGTTCAGCCTGTCTGCTTCGTGTTAGAGTAGCCTATCTGCAGGGTCCATGTAGCTCACTGGCGTTGGTTAGCACAAGGGTATTTAAGCCTGTGCAGGGGTCCCCCGGGCCCCCACGGGTCAGAAGAACATGTTTCAAGGATCCTGATTAAAACTGCATGAAGAAGATCTTCCCGGAGTCGCGTCCTTCCTTGCTGGCAGGGGTAGGCGCGTACAATAAACAGCCAATAACTAGGCAGGAAAGAGAAATGGGTGGGGCTGGCATGCAGAGAGAATAAATAGGAGGAGAAATCTAGGAAGAAGGAGTGAGAAAAGGAGGAGAGGAGGACACCAGGGGCCAGCTCTCCAGCCACATAGCCAGTGACAGAGAAAGAAAAAATAAATAGACTAAAGAAAGGTAAAAAGTCCAGAGGCAAAATTAGTTAAAGAGAAACAGAATAATTTAAGTTAGAAAAGCTGGCTAGAAACAAGCCAAGTTATGGCGGGGCATTCATAAGTAAGAATAAGTGTTCATGTATTTATTTGGGAGCTGGGTGATGGGCCCCTAAAGAGTAAAATAATTCAACTATACTACACTCTGGGAAGAAAGCCCTTGGCTAAGAGAGGTGGGCTTGGCATTGAGTGATAATTTGAGTAAATCTATTAAAACAACAAACTTTTAAACACCCTGTACTGCCACCAACAAGAGACAGTGTTAGCTTTGCTCTTTCTCTGGCCTACTGATGGTTCCCAGAACCATGACAATGGTACAGGAGAGACCCAAACTCATATGCAGTTCTGAGTATGGGAAGGAGAGCTAAAGAGTGCACTGAGCATGCAGATTCCTAGGGAAGAAGACGGATTGTTTCTTGACAACTTCTAACTTAAGGCAGTGCTTACTCCTGCTATATTATTTCTCTTTGATTTTAAGAGGAAATTCACAACACCACTGCCTATTCTGAAAGCTTTTCTCAGGCAGACTGCCACTGTCAACAATAGTATGTAAATAACTTTCTGTAAAGTAACTTCATGGGTCTTTTCTTAAGCTCACATAGGAACTTAATTTATTAGTAGTAAACATACAATCTTAGCTGTATCTTCTTTTTGAATTAAAAAAATTATAGTTTTTACTTTATATACCTGTGCTGTGTGTATAATATTTAAATCCATGAAAGTGTGAGCTTTGAACTGCCAATTATAGAACTAGCAAATTAATTTTTTTAAATAGATAGTTCCATCTGTATCACTTCACACTTTTGGGGCCATGATTGTGGTGATATTTTGTTTATGCTATAACATATATATGCATATATTAAAGCTTGCCTGAAGATCAGAGTAAAGAGCTAGCCACACTAATCAGCAATAGAGGCCAGGCAGAGGTGGCACACACCTTTAATCTCAGCACTTGGGAGACAGAGGCACATGGATCTGTTAGTTCAAGACCACCTGGGCTACACAAAATTGATCCAGTCTAAAGGAGAAAGAGAGCTCACACAAAAATGATCTCAGCACTTGGGATCCCAACACTAGGAAGGTAGAGACAGGAATTATACGGCTGGGTGGAGAAATATAAGGCAGGAGGAGATAGAACAGTATAGTCTGAGCAGCCATCAGTCTTAAGCAGTCAGTCTGAGCAGTCAGACTGGGGAGTCTAAGGACAGGATCCCCACTTTGGTCTGAGCACTGGTAGAGGTAAGAACACTAGTGGCTGGCTGCTTTGCTTCTCTGATCCTTTAGCTTTTACCCCCTAAGAGGTGACTCCAAGATTTTATTATTAAAACCAAAGAGAATTCATGTTACACATGATGGTGTGTTTTTGCCATCAAAATTCAAAGTGTATTTTTCCTTGTAATTCTAAGTTTTCTTTGTAAATTACTAAGAATTTGGAAACCTCATAACTTTGGAGTAATGGGTCATTTGATTCAAGTTGCCTGAAAGACACTTTGATGTCCAAATGCCTGACCTCCCGCCTACCACTGGTCTTTGAAAGACTATATGTGGAACCACTAGCACTCAAAACCCACTCCTTTACCCACTCACCCCCCCACCCCCACCCCCACCCCTCCCCACCCCCCCGCCCCCAGTCTTCAAAATGATCACATTCTAAGTTTTGTTCATTTGGGAGTCGTTCAACCTGCATTTCAGCTTGTTTCTTCCTAAGTGCTAATCTTGACCCCACAAAAAGGCTAGTCACCTCCAAGTATGTCCTCATAGCTTGAGCTTCAGGTAAATATCATTTTAATTTCACCTCAGCCAGCATGCAAGTTCCAACAGGTTTCAAATTAGTCAGAATTTTTAACCAAGAAAGTACTAGGAATGTGGTGCTAGAAGGTGTCACTTAGAGTACCCAAGCCGTGAGCAGTAAATACTAGATGTTACACTCTACCAGTCATTTCTCGGGTAAACTAACCTGGCTGGTGGTGAGAGCCTTGGTCCTCTGCTCTCCCACCACTCACGACTTTCATCGCTCTTCTTTTCTTGCATTTCATTCTAGTCCTGCTTTCTTGCTAGCAATATGCTAGGTACTTGAGAAATACAGGTAAATAAATGAAAGAATGCCATAGTTCAGTTTCAGACTCCTTGAAAATGCTACTCATCTCCATAGCTTCAATAATTACACTAAATTAACAAGGCCTAACAATCTACCATTACGACACAAGCCTTTAATCCCAGCACTTGGGACACAGAAGCAGGCAGATCTCTGAGTTCAAGGCCAGTCTGGTCTACACAATTGAGTTCCAGGACAGCCAGGGCTATAGAGAAACCATGTGTCTAAAAACAAATCAATCAAACAAGAAATCCACTATTACACTAAATTTCTCACCTCAACAACAAACCTGTAGTTCTACAAGCACCTTCATGTTGCTATATTCACAACTAAACATAGCACATCATTCTCACACAGGTATCTCTATCCCTACTTTTCTAAAAATCTAACAAAGGAATCTCTTTAAGAAAGTTCAAGTCCACATGGGCAAAGAGAAAAGGGTACAGTCAATGGCTAACAAAAGATCCCAACAGATTTTTGAAAGGTAGGAAAATAAATAATGGCAGTATAATAACTGACCTTGAAGAGAGTATGGAAATAGAACTTTTCCTCATTTTTAAGGAAATTATAGTAGGTACATTTGTTTTTTCTTCCCTTTTAAATTAATCATGGTTCCTCTGGTTGCCTATATTTTTATCTGTTCTTATTTACTATTTAAACATTTCTAGATACTGAATTAAATGCTTTTAAAATGGGGCAAGGGCCAGGAAGATTGCTTAATTGAGTGATTTGCTTGCTGTACACATATGAGGAACTGAGTTTTGATCCCCAGCACCCAAATGAAAAGCAGAGCAAAAAGGCACAATCCCAGTGGTGGGAAACAAAGACAAGAGGATCCCAAGCCTCATTGGCCTAGTCAGTTTAGTCATTTGGTGAACTCTCAGGTTCAGTGATGATCCTGTCTCAAAATAATAAAGTAGAGGGTCAATAAGATAGCTAAAAGTAAAAGCATTTGCTGCCAAGGCTGAAGGATCCAAGTTTGATTTCCCCCAGAATGCACAGTCAAAGGAGAGAACTGACCTCCACAGGTTGTCCTATGACCTCTACACTCAAACTGGTGGTTGCCTGTTTTTGTGAGCCTGTGTGCATATGCACGTACACACACACACACACACACACACACACACACGCACTTTTAAAATAATAAAATAAAGCCTACAAAATCCCAAATAGCTTAGAATATAGATATCCCTACTCCTATCCCAAGCACCAAGGAGAACATAGATTATATACTAGCTAGAAAGAAAACTAGGCAAAGTGCATTTGTGTAATTAGCTATGATACACAGAAGCACCTTCCTAGGCAAGGCAGGCTTCTATCAGCAAATGAACACCCTTAGGAGGTAAGGCTTTCAGGTATTTGAAGTTTCTAGCATCATTCAACCCTTCCCATACCTAGAGACTTCTATTCAGCTCTTTCATTATTACATACTGGGAGGGATTTACACTGTTGAGTGTCAAGTGACGCAGGGGTTAACAAACATTTGAGGAAAATCTCCAAAAACAAAAATAAGAGTGATGAAAGAAAGAACAGGGTTCCAGAGGAAACAGATAATTAGAGAAATAAAAATGTAATTTTAGCTAATGTCCTTAGAGAAGATATGTCCACAAAGTAAGTACAAGTAATAGCATATAAGAGAAACAGAAGAATGCCTGGAATTTAAAATGAGGAAACATCAAAATTACTCAAGAATTAGAATGACAACGAAGTCTCACAGAAAGATATTCTCCCTAAACACAGTGGGGTGGGGAAGGAGGGGCAACAAAGGCCTGGGTTTTCTTCTAATTTATTAGATGCTCATTTTTAGGATCTTTGGTAGCTACTTAATATCAGCTCCTTTTTACTGTCTTAAATTCTTGGGTAACCTGATCAAGTTTTTTGTTGATATTGGTATTGCAAATTTAACAATATCTATGACTGATTTCTTAAAGGACCCCCTAATTACCAAATCTATTCCCACTTATTACCATGTGGCTGCTACCACTTTAATCCAACCATTATGATATATCCTGTAGATACTGCCAAGATCTCTTGTCTTTTCCTGCATCTGTGCTTTGTCCCACTACAGGCCAACTTCCTCACAGTACCCAGAATAATCACAAAGTATAGACAAGATCTTGCCAATATCCTGGATAATCTTCCAGAGATTTCCCATGGCAAGTAGAATATAATTAAGCTTCTGATTTAGTGACAAATAGCTAAACAACTTCTTAAAAAGTATTATGATTTATACTAAAGACTTAGAGCTCAGTGCTATTCTAGGGTATGAAATGGATTTACAAATGTGTCTAAAATGTCTAGGAGTCAGGTGCATGTATGTATGTAAGCACATGTGTGTAACCATAAGAATATTGCCACCCTGGAAAATTATTAATCTTTCACCTTCTCTATGAAAGTAAGTTTGTTCAAATAGGCCTCTAAAACCATGACCCAATAAAATTGATTCTTAACTATCTGTTCTTATATCTGTGATGACATGGAGGTACTTCAAAAATGTTACTGGTATTTCCTTACCAACTACTATTATCAACCACCAGAAACTTGACATTAACAATCTAACAAAAACAGAATATATTCCAAATAGAAATTACACTGAATAAATTTTCTTTTCTTGATCATGCCCTAAAAAACTAGACTTCTTAAAAAAAAAATGGAGATTTTTTTTTTAAAGTTCTGAGTTTTATTTAGCATTTAAGGTAGCCAGTAGTACAAATAATTTAATGATACTTACTTCAAAGCTAACAATCCAGTTATAATTAGTTATAATTAGGATTTTATATAGTGTGACAAAATATTATCAGCATCTAGACATTATGAAAGCATCAGTCTCAGAGCTACAGCACAAAACTATATTTTACATTTTCTCTTAAAAACTCCAACCCTTATTTCTGTGTTGTAGAGAAGTTTAAAAAAAAAAATCTCTACAGGGGACCAGTGAAATAATTTGGCTGCACAAGTCTGACAACCTGGGTTCAATCCTTGAGACCCACAGTAGAAGTAAAACTCTGACTCACTCCAAGTTGTTCTCTGATCTCACACTCACGCTGTAGCAATCTCACACTCATACTGTAGTACACGCATGCCCACAATTATGCACATGGTCACAAAGAATAAATGTAAAAAAGAAAAGACAAATTAAAAAATGCCTTCATGGAAAAATGTACTAAAAACCATTAACAAACACTGCAAACACTGAAGTTTATTACTCTTGGCTTCTAGCCCATTAAAGTAAGCTTTAGAAAGGCTTGTATGAACAAATTAATCTTATGCTCATAGGTATAAATCATAAGCAAATAACAAAGAGTACAAAAGAACACAAGAAAAACTGTTGGTTTATTGATATTATAGTTAGTTTTAATAAAAACTAAAACACAATCATTAGATCAACCATAACAGCTTATAAAAATCAAAATGTAAAAACTATCTCTAGCTCTAAGGATTCCATATACAAATTAAAAATGTGGTACCTGTCAATTATCACATCAAATGTTGACTTACTGATTGAGAAGTGTTAACAAAACCTATTCTGAGTGAGCTTTGGAAGCTCCAGGTAGAAAGGTATGCTATGTCCACATGCTCTATCTCTGTACTCTGCACAGAGTTCCAAGGGAAAGGCTGTTCTTAGCTTTATGAACTACCAGAGACGATGATGTGAGTGGCTGACTCGTCGCAGGTCGTTTAGTCTTCTTTCCTGACCCACTCTTAGCTTCTTTAGGAGGAGGCATATGAATTGGCTTCCATGGAATTGGATTATAAAAAGTTGGTTCTGGGTAGGAATTTCCACTGTAAAAACCTACAATCATTAAAAAAATAAAAATGAACAAGAAAAAAAATTAAATCAAATAAATCAATTATTTTTAATTGCCAGAAAAATATTAAAATGGCAATAGGACAAAGTATCATTGAAAAATCAATATACTAACTTAAAACTTGAAGTCTCAAATGTTTTAAAAGAAATAAAACTGTTCCAATACAGTAATCACTGTAGGAAACATTAAGATTTCAAATAATCTTACCCTATCCAAGTAAAAATGCTTACAAAAGTTTTACTATACAATTTATTTTATAACTCTTAAAACAAAAACAAAAATGAAAAAACTTAACAACTTTATGCTCATTTCAGTCTTGGAAATGGCTACTTGTATGATAATGTCCCTCATCAGATACTAAAGCTTATAAAAAAAAAAATAAGAAGACTTTTCTTTGTGTAAGTGCCCACAATAACTCAAAGGCTCCTATTTAGAAACACTCAGCTTCTACATTACCATCGAATCAGGATTCTGACCACTAATTGGCATTCATTCTGCTAATGCACATGAAGTGTTTACAGAATGGTGACATCTGACAACTCATAATGGCGTGCAGGAAGAACATATCATGAACTGGCCTTGAGACCTCAGTCACTGTGGAGACAGAAATTCCTGTACTGTGCAATTTGTAACAATGACATGGACATAAAGAATGGAGACAAGAGAAGCACAGTGTTTGCTGAAAAACAGGCTTCATGTAAGAATTAAGTTCATTCAAATTCAAAAGCATTGAAATAATAATCCATTGTTTTGGTAATTAACTTCTAGTCAGTATCTCCATTCTCACTTCACTATTTGGTCATTAGGTTAAAATAATTGCTTATCACCATTTTTCAAAACAAAAAATTAAGAAAACATTAAAGGAGATTGTCATGCCAGTGTTCAGCATCCATAATAGATGACACTGTGACATACAGAGAGGCCTAGTCCTGACAGCAGGAATGCATCCTTCAGACACTCCCAGTCCACTGTGACTGCAAAGACAAGTCAACACACACTTCACCAAGACAGTCAAAACAAAGTCTGCAGTATGTTCTAGTGTGTGAACAAAACAGAATGGGAGTATTTAATAATAAATCACTTAAACAAGTGAAGGCAGCTGTCAGCAAGGTATGAGTTTCCAACATGAAGCACAAAGAAAAACATGCACTGCCATTATAATCAGACCAAGCCTAAAGGCAAACTGGGTATGTTTGGTCATGTAGTGTCTAGTAGTCTATTCTTTAAAAAGAATGCAATGGACCCTGGAAGCTCTGCCGTTCGTACTGGTAGAAAAAGCAAAAGCAAAATGGCCCTGTGAGCATACCTCAATTTGAGGTTTGATGGAGTCCTGGAGCCTGAGCTTGGAGTCAAGAATATGCTAAAGGGATGCTCTTGCACTGAACAACACTCCAACCATGAGAATTTTTGTTTGCTGACATTAGAAACCATTGCTTTAAATTGTAAGTTTGTGGCTAGGTGGTGGTGGCACACAACTTTAATCCCAGCACTTAGGAGGCAGAGCCAAGTAGATCTCCGAGTGTTCCAGGCCTGCCTGGTCTACAGAGTGATTTCTAGGACAGCAAAGGCTACACGGAGAGAATGCTGTCTCAAAAAACAAAAAACCAAAACAAAACAAAAAACATCCAAAATGTACAAAAGGACTTAATATAAAACCTGAAACTTTCACCCTGCTAGAGGAAAATAATACAACACTTTAGGACACTGGAAGACACAAGTGAAGAGGAAATGAAGAGGAACAAGGAGGGGGTGAAGAGACAGCAAGCAGAGCAGGGACACTTCACTAACAACACATTGTACATGGAAGGTTCACAACCGCAATCTAAGAAGATTTACAAAAATGAATCACCCAAAGAACAAAACATTCAGTCAATAAATGGGCTGATGAATTGAACAGGGAATTCTCAAAATAAATCCAAATAGCCATAGGAATTCAACAAAGCTGCCGTGCTTGCTGGTGTACATCTTAATTGCAGCACTTAGGAGGCAGAGCTGGGTCGTCTCTTCTATGAGTTCTAGGCTCACAATGAGACATTGTCTCAAAAATATCCTTAGTTTTGAAGCAATTAAAATCACTTTGAGATCTATCTTACTCTAGTCAGAATGGCTGCCATCAAGAAAACAAATGCTGGCAAGGGAGCGGGGAAAGGGTTCCTCTGATGATAGCAATGTAAACTGATATAGCCAGCCATATGACCCAGCTCTAGAGTATACACCTAAAGGATTTAAAATCAACATACCATGGAGATACATGTATATTGTTGTATTAGCTAGGGAATAGAATCAGCTTAGATGCCCATCAAAAGATGAAAGGATAAAGAAAATATGGTTCATATACACAGTGGAAATTTTATTCAGACGGAAAGAAAAATGAAGTCATGACATTTTGAGGAAAATGGATTAAAACTAGAAATCATGTTAAGTGAAACATACTAGCCTAGGAAAGGCATAAGCCTCCTGTGAACCCTTACATGTGAAGCCTCGATTTAAAACTGAGTAGATGGATATGCTGTGTACACACCTGCAAAGGTGATCATGAGAGAGAAGAATTAGATCTAAATGGGTGGGATAAAGACAAAACAATGGAACACTTGTAACACAAAAGAAGAAACTGAGAAACAGGAACAAGGCGGGAAGATGACCAGTGGGGAAAAGGTATCATGACTCATATGTGTGAGCCTAGTACTCAGGAAGGTAAGGTAGGAAGGTCCTGAGTTTTAGGCCAGCCTGGGCAACAAAGGAAGACTGTCTCAAAGAAATATAAACAAACAAACAAAATAAAATAAAATGTAAGTGTGTGGTTTTGCAACTGTTGCCTTTAAGAAATATACCTATATATAAAATGCAGAGTAATAAATTTATAGCACTTCTTCGGTAACATATAGCTAACAATATTCTAGAAAACAATAAAAAAATACTTTTATGCATTTCTATTTCTATCAAAGGGAAACAACATTTATATAGCATTCCTTCTGCAAACCATACTTATGGAAGCCACATGACATAAAAACTAACCTGTAAGCTTCCCACTGGCGTAACCATAGCTCTTGGCAGTTGGGCGAGGTTTATTTTTTGCATTTTCCAACCATTCCTTAAACTTTTTTTCTGCTATTTCCTTTTTCTCTTGTAATTCTGCTTGCCGTTGCTTTTCTTTTTCCTTAAAATGACAAGACCAAAGAATTCCCTGGGGTAGTCTGTAATTAAATATTCCAGCCAAGTCTTAACTGTTTGTTTGTCTTCCCCAAGTTGCTTTCTGCCCCAATGACAAACTGGCCATAAAACTGAACTATGTTTCTATAATCAAAGAGCAAAAGTAAACATGATCAAAGATTTGGCATTAAAGTGTCAACCAATGAATAACAATAAGATATCAAAACCATAAAACAAAAACTGCAAGTCTGTCTTAGAACAACTTAACAACCAGCAAAATGTCTACTATAAAACTATCAAAAATGGTTAAAAGCAGTACAAAACTTCTGAACTTAACTGATAAATAACCACAGGCTTATTAATAATTTTCAAGGAATACCACAAATGAATATTCAACTTTGAAGTGTAAACATAAAATAACAGAAGTATAGTGTGTACATTTTGTACTAAAACAGTGTTAACTAATTATACTGTTGTTCCTAAAATATACATATAAACACTAAAGTATGTATTCTGATTGGTCAGTTCAACTAAAAATACCTTCTCTTTTTTCTTTTTCTCACATTCTTCAGCATTTTTTTTCTTCAACCATTCTTGATATTTTGCTTTTGATTTTTCTTGCAAATGTTCTTTCTCCAGTTTCTTTGCTGCTTTTTCTTCCATTTCTTTATTAATTTTTTGTTCCCTTTCTTTTCTTTCCTTCAATAAAAATGAAGGAATTTTAATTGAAGTAATTATTTCTGTAGAAGGAAGACTACTCAGAGCTTGGAAAAGTGAATGGCAGGTACTGGCTACATTAATGCACAAAGACTACAATCTACTCATCATCCTGCACTCTGAATCATCCTTGTACTCTGAATATGAATCACATATGCACACATTCCCTTAACAGTCTGCCAGTGCAAATACTTGGGTAACTCATCACTATCAGTGAGGTACAAAGGACAAATCCACATTGTTTATTAGGGCAGAAACAGGTAAATGGCTACACAATTCCTACGTCGATTCAAAGGCAACAGGCAGTACGTTCTTGTGATCCCAACATTTAGGAAGCAGGGGTAGGACTAACATGAATCTGATAAGAGTCTGGGCTACATAGTAAGTTCTAGCCAAGCTGGGTTATAGAGTGAGATAGAGAAAGTAGTGAAGGGGAAGGGAGAAGAGGTTAGCAAATGAAGGCATAAAAGTCAAATCTAGTCTACAAGCCTCCTACAAATTGTTTCATTGAAAACTGCTAGATGCAGACAAATAATCACTAGATAAAAAGACAGCTTACAGAATGAGGAAAATCAAACTTTGCCAACTGCACACCAAACAGGGGATTCACAATCTAGAATCTATAAAGAAGTACAAAACTGTAATATTCAAAGAACACACCCAATCAATAAATGGGCTGATGAACTTAGTACACAGTTCTCAACAGAACAAATAAAAGTGACCAATAAATACTTGAAAACAGTTTTAAGCATTCTTAGCCATGAGGCAAATGAATTGCAACTGCCTTGATATTATCTTATTCTAGTCAAAAATGGCTGTCATCAATGGCGTTGATGGCACATGCCTTTAATCCCAGAATTTGGGAGGCAGAAGACAGGCCGATCTCTGACCAGCCTGGTCTAGAGGAGTTAGTTCCACGACACAGAGAAACCCTATCTAGAAAAAAAAGAAAAGAAAAGAAAAAGAAAACAAATGCTGGCAAGGCTGTGAGAAAAGAGGAGCCCTCCCTCACTGATGGTGGTAATGTAAATTAGTACAGCCACTATGAAAATCAGCTTGAAGACCTCTCAAAATACTAAAAACACAAGTAACATAGTAATATGACCTTATCTGTAACTGCTGGGTATATACCCAGAAGATTAAGTTAATATACCTTAGAGATACTTGTACATTCATGTTTATTGCTTCACTATTCACAACAGCTGGAAAATGGGGCTAGCTTAGATGTCCATCAAAAGATGAATAGAAAAAGAAAATATAGTTCATATACACAGTGGAATTTTTATTCCAGCATAAACAAAAATGAAATACAATGTTTTCAGGAAGATGGAATTGGAAATCAAGCTAGATTCAGAAAGGGATTTGTAGCATGAAAAATAAAAGACCCAGAGACTGATATTGGGGTTTAAGCTTCAAGCTGAAGATCAGAGAAGCAAAGCAGCCAAGCCAGTAGATCTTACCTCTATCCAGCTGAAATGGCAATCCTGTCTCCATAAATCCTCAGAGGCAAAAGCTCTCAGTTCCAGTCTCCTCCTGCCTTATATTCCTTTCTGCCTAGCCATATCACTTCTGTCTCCACCTCCCTAGTGCTGGGATTAAAGGCATGTGATCCTACATTCAGGGATCAAAGGTGTAAGATCTGTTTCTCTTTTAGACTGATTCAATCTGTGTAGTCTTGGGTGGCCTTAAACTGTGAGAGATCCATCTGCCTTTGTGTCCTGAGTCCTGGGATTAAAGGTATGTGCCACGACCGCCTGGCTTCTATGGCTAACTAGTATGGTTGCTTGGTTATTTTAATCTCCAGTGGCTTTAATAAACCATAAACAATATATTACCACAGGCATTTATCACATGACAACTCTTATAAGTGGAACCTAGATATAAAATCAAATAGGTAAAGGTGTGTGCGTACGTGCGTGTGTGCGTGTGTAGAGAGGGGATCAAGAGGTAAGAAGAATAATCTTAGGGGAAGAAGAAGAAGAGAGAAAGCAACAGTAATAAATACATCTGATATGAAACAGAAGTGGGTAATATGAAGAAAGCAAACCAACCAGAGGGCAGACTTAGGAGTAGAGGGAGGACAGTTAGGCAATGGGGATGAATTAGAACATCATGCATTGACTCATACATATGGAAATAGTGTCAGGAGACCCATTATTTTGTATGCTAGCTTTAAAAATTAAAATAAAAATATAAACCAGGGGCTGGATTAATGACTCAGAGGTTAGGAGCACTGGCTGCTTTTCCAGAGGTACTGAATTTAATTCCCAGCAACCACATGGTGGCTCACAAACCATCTGTAACAAGATCTGGTGCCCTCATCTGGTGTGCAGGTGTGTGTGTGTGTGTGTGTGTGTGTGTATATATATATATATATATATATATATATATATATATATATATATATATATATATGTAGGCAGAACACAGTATACATAATAAATAAATAAATCTTGGGGGGGGGGGACAAACAAACCCAGAACATACAAACCATTAAAATTCAGGTCTAGAGACACAGCTTAGTAGTCAAGAGCACTAGCTGTTTCTCCAGAGGACTCAGGTTCAATTCCCAGAACCCACATGGCAGCTCATAACTGTCTGTAACTCATTTCAGTAGATCCAATTCTCTCTGCTGGCATCTGTAGCCACCAAGCATACATGTGGTGTACAGACATATATAAAGACAGAACACTCATATAAATAATATAAATTGTTTTATATGTTAATGTATAAAATATACATTAATTTACAAAAATTACATTGTAGCACATATATTTCCCAAGGGACTTGTGTCTGGATAAAGACTTTGAGGGCCAGGGATCTTTCTCAGAGCCTGCCTGGCATGGGTGTACTAGAAAAACAAAATCCATGTGAATTAACTCAGAGACAGCTATGGTAGCATGAATGTGTATAGTAATAGCTGCTCAGAAGAGGAAGAGAACTGATTGGGTGCAGGAGTTCAAAGACTACATGGGCAACATGGTAACTCCACCTCAAACAGATATGTAATCCTGTTTTTATATCATTAGAGAGAGGGTGAGGCTGGTGATTAAATCTAGACCTTTATGCATGCTAAGTATAAGCTAGGTCACTGAGCCAAATTTTTACATGAGTAACAACTTAACACCTTCCAAATAAAGACAAACGATATACAAAACAAAACAAAAAAATTCAACTATGTAAGAGACACTGTCAAAAAGTGTCATTGGCCCAATTTTGCTCCATTCCATTTCTGTGCTGCCATAATTCCCAACATGATTACATTTAAGGTAACTGAGTTGAAATGAAGTCATAATGGTGGAATCTGTATCACAGTATTGGTGCCTTTATAAGAAAAAGAAATTACATTAGGGTGTGTACAGATATAAAGCCATGCATGGAACAAAACCACAACTGTTTTTTCTGCAAATCAAGGAGACCCATAATCAACATCTAAAACTATACATCCTTTCCTCTTGATCTTTAGGCTTCCAAACCATAAGAAAATTAATTTCCATAAAACAAACAAACAAACAAAACCACATAGCTAGACTAGTAAGATAAATCTCCCAGTGAGACTGATACAGTAAGAAAAGATGATAAAACACCATCACATCACAGGGTGACAAAAAAAGCAATGACAAATCACTATAAACTTACAGAGAAGGACTTAAAATAAAACCAATTGATAAAATCAAGTTTGACAAAGGCCAATTAGAACTTTCCTACATTAATAATGAGAACATAAAATAGTACAAGCACTTAAAAAAGTTTGGTGATTCCCATAAACAGTTTCCATGTAGCCTAGCAACTGAGCTGTGAAGTGTTTTTCTAAGGTAATTGGAAACAAACATCCATTTGTATGTGAGTACAAACTGAAAACAACTCAATATCCTATTAGCTAGTGGATGGAAAAGCAGTTTGTGCTATTCCATAGGATATTAGAATAAAAAGGGATCAAAAATACTATGATAAAATTAAAAACAAGAAAATTAACTCAAAGGAGCACACAACCTATTGTTTTATTTAAAGAAAAGGCAAACCTAATTTCTATAACAGGATTACTTAGCTGCCTTGTTGCTGGGGCCAGCTTGGGGTAAGAGCAGGGTGCTGAGTGTAAGTGGACATAGGGAACTTTCTGGAATGACAGCAATGCTCTTATCACCTGACTGAAGTGCTGCTAGGATGCTTGCACTCGTATAAGTTTATCAAGCTTCACAAACTTACATTTGATATATTATGTGCAAATTATAGCCCAGTGATAGAAAAAAACAGCTAGACTGCAGGGGATGTGACAATCATGCGAACTAGACATGATCAGGTACAGTACAAGCACACAGAAAAATGACACAATGTATCTAGAACTCTAAATAAACACACTAATATCAGCTTGGAAGTAAGGAATGCAAGCATACATACATTTTTAAAGATTACACAGGCTGTCACCAGGACCTAAGGAGAGAACAGGATGTCTGAGGAGAGCAGAGGGACAGAGCAGGTGCTTTTCTGCCCACAGAGCGAAGCCCACTAAGTGGCTTCAGAGTTTTGTAGCACACTGATTCCTACACAACCAGGTACACAATACACTTTACAGAAGAAAACAAGAATACCTACAACTTTATGGCTGTGAACTCTGCTTCCTCTAACAGAGACTGCCTCAACACAGAAGAAAGGCTGGGCAAACATCAGCTGAGAACGTGAAGGACACGGTGATAGCACCATCATCAGTCACAGACCCCACTGAGCTGCAGCTGGAATTCACACAAAGTAACACTTGTGTTTGTGAGTTAAAACTCATTTTATTTTTAAATAACTTAAAAGCACAGAAAATAAAGTCCTTTGTCACAAAATATGTATTAACACTAAAATCAAGTCTAGAAAAAGAACTAGCATGACAACACAAATATAAAAGTTCCAGAGGAGATATGCCCTTTGTTTAAAAAAGATTTAACAATTTATAGTTATAAGGAACTAGCTTTGCTAATGGATACATAAATTCTTGTTGTCTGATTTTCTGATAGAGTACAGTGAAAACGATAGAGGTGGCAGCAGGCTAGGGCTGAAGAAGCCTGAAGCTGAGGCAGCAGAGGACCACACACCACGAAATGTAAACAGAGGAGCAAACCCTAGATGCCAGACTGGAAAAGAAGCAGGAGAGCGTCTTTCCAAACAGAGGTAAGTGTAGGGGAGGCTGGAAAAAGAAACTCAGTAGTTTCAAAAGGAAAAAGAAGAAGAAGAAGAAGAAGAAGAAGAAGAAGAAGAAGAAGAAGAAGAAGAAGAAGAAGAAGAAGAAGAAGAAGAAGAAGAAAGAGAAGAAGAAAAGAAAGAAAAGAGAAATCAATTATTACTTAACAGGCACAATGTTACTACAGAATACCAGGTAAATTCAATTTTTCGGGTTTATTTTTAACCAGTTCTCAACCTTCTGTAACAGCAGTTTTATCAGGGCAAGCTACTTCTTGCCCCTGCTCCCCACCAAAAATAAACATATAAATATATAAATAAATCATTTTCCTCCAATAATTGGATTAGATCTTCTATCACAAATTAAAACAGCAAATATATCATTGACCTGTCAGTATTATCTTCTGTTCTTAGACAAATAACAACTATGCATGATTAGCATGACAAAATTAGTTTAACGGAGTTGAAGATAAGAA
Source organism: Cricetiscus sungorus (assembly GCA_030556225.1). Classification (NCBI taxonomy): domain Eukaryota; kingdom Metazoa; phylum Chordata; class Mammalia; order Rodentia; family Cricetidae; genus Cricetiscus; species Cricetiscus sungorus. The sequence goes on along the minus strand of JANBXA010000372.1, from coordinate 46,728,684 downwards.
AGGCTTTTAGATGAGGAAACAGCATTCTGCACAAGAACAACTATTCTGATTAATAGTTATAAACTTCTAAAAGGTCATCCAAAGTTTTGTTATGGTCACATACTTATTTTGGTCTTGGCATTTATTCACAGAGAACACTATTTTGTTATATTATGGAAGAAGCAAGCAAACAAAAATCTACAACTGACTTCTGAAGGAAGGAATTTGCAGACATACACAACTAAGCAATTCCTTCTTAAAATCACATCCACCTGCAACTACTGGACCTCTTAGGAATAAAAAAACTGGACATTAATTAAACTTAACAGTATAGACAGAATTATAATGAAACATTTCACATTTTGGTCCTATAAATTACTTATTAAATTCATAAAAGTAGACTTTAACAATGCAGCAGCACCATTCCAAATATAAAACTACAAGAAAAATTTATAATAACATTTGTTCATTTATTCTCTCCTCTTTCTCTCTCTCACTCTCTCTTTTTCTATCTCCCATTTGCTTGCTTGTCATCTTGTCTGTTGAAGAGCTAACTCAGGGCCTGCATACTCAGGCAAACATTCTATTACTGAAATACACTCTCAGCCCTAGTAATTTAAAAATGTCTGATATATGATCCAACACAAGTACGTATTGAAATTGAAATATAAATGTTAGCTTAACACAAAGCCCTGGGTTCAATTCTTAGGGCCCTTTTTTCTTTTTTCTAAATAATAATAATAACAAAAAAAGAAAGAAAGAAAGAAAGAAGGAAAGAAAGAAAGAAAGAAAGAAAGAAAGAAAGAAAGAAAGAAAGAAAGGAAGAAAGGAAGAAAGGAGAGCTGGGAATGTAACTCAATGGTAGAGCACTTGTCTAGCATGCATGAAGCCCAGGAATTTATACATACACAATATATACACACACACACACACAAAAAAAAAAATTTATTTAATAAAAAGCTCATATATCACACACAAAGCATTATGATAAATCTAATAATGGAAAAAATCATTTATGTTTTAAGGAGCTTAAAAATAAAAGAGAAGTGAAGGCATGTATATAATCTAAAAAAGGTTTTCTGGCAAAATAGATACATAGACAGTGAGAATATATAGCAAAGTCACTAACAGTGAGGCAAATTGAACAGATTCATAAGAAAGAAATTCTAACATATCAAGGGAGGTTTCCCCCTTAATGAGGTACTATGCATAGGCAGAATGTGCTGATCCCAGAAACCTTGGATTATTCAAATGCTGGGTGTGAGATGTTTTGGGAAGGCCCCAGAGGCCTTCAAACTATTCAGATTGTGCCCACCAGAGTGGAATGTTAAGACCTGTTGCTGAAGACATACTCTTTGGTATATGTCTTCATACCAAGAAACGGTACTGGAACTGAGGTGGAAGTGTCCTTCTGGTTGTCTAAATTTCAAAGTGCTAGAAGTTGCTATGCAACAGCTGGGGGAGAAAAGTCAGTAATGGTCATCCCCAGTGCTAGACTTCACATGCTTCATTACTGACTAGTCAGGTAAGGGGTGTTTACTAGTACAGCAGTGATACAACTGTTGTCAGGGTAACTAATTTACTTCATCTGGGTCTGAGGCCGGCTCCATAAGAAGAAAGCTGTGGGCTTGATCAAAGGCCTATCTATGGCTAGGAAGCTCATAGGCACTGGGGATGAACCTATGATTTCTGTCTTATTAACTGGACATGACCTCAAACTGCCTCTTAAATATTAATGTTTATACCCACATGCTAGTGCTGTCTTAGCCTTTATCTAAAGAAGTTGCTCTTTGTAGCTAACAGGCGTTAAGGTAAAGGCCCATCACTAGTCAAGTGCTGAGAACATATGACTGAGTGCTCACATTAAGCAAGACACTCACATATGTATACACAGGGAACACTGAGCAAGAAGGAGTGAAATGGATGTCAGAGGTGAACTATAGTTAAGAGGGCTGTGAAATGCTGTCTTATGTGAATGGCATGGCTGTGACATGTATGAACACACAGTAGCTGTGGCTGCCTGCATACAGGCCATACAAGACTAAACTAGTAGTAGATGAGGGCAGGGCTCATGGGGCCTGTCCTACCCTGCCCAGGGGAGCTAAGAGCAGTGAAAGGATGCTGAAGAGAGGGAGTTATTATTTCAATGATAGCATCTAGCTACTCATTCTCTAAAAGACTCAAGCCCATTTCAGTGACCCTTGTCAAAGCCAGTGGGTCACAAAGCACAAAAAATAAAAAAACAAAACAAAACAAAAAAACACCCACAAAAGGGCATAAAAGGGAGGTGGGAATTTCGTGCGAGGGAAAGCTGGTAAGGGTGGGAAAATGGTAAAAGAGAGAAGAGAGATGAGTGTAACCAGAATGGGTTATCATAAAAAAGTAAACTCAGTAAAGTCTGTTTTGTAAACACTTAAAAACAAACCCAACAATAAAACCAAGGGTACGAGAGATATCTCAGCAGTTAAGAGTGTTTGTTACTATTTCAGAGGGTCAGAATTCACTTCCCAGCACTGCACTATCTCAAGCAGCTCGCAACCACCTGTCTCTCCAGGTTCAAGGGTTCTGATGATACTCTTTTGGCTGTTCTCTCTCTCTCTCTCTCTCTCTCTCTCTCTCTCTCTCTCTCTCTCTCTCTCTCTCTCTCTCTCTCTTTCTCTCTCTCTCTTTCACACACACACACACACACACACACAAATAAATTTAAAAAAAAACCCTAAGGAAATGAAAAACAGTAAGAAATGATGCATTTTCAAAATTTCTCAAGGAAAACACTGCCAAAGCTCTAGACTAAATTTCTTTCCTTTCTTTTTTTCATTTAAAGAAAAGATAATTATATATCTGAAAAATAAAAAAATTAGGATAGGAGTATGGATCAATAGATAGTAAGACTTTCCTAGCACATGTGAGATCATGTGATAGATCCTCACCATTGTGAAAAATAATAAATGCTCTATTTCCTGTCTGTGTTTGTTTGTTTTAATACAAGCCATTTTTTTTCTCTTTCAAAACTTTTCAGTAAACTATACTAAAAGAAGATTGGCTGCAGCTACTTCATGTGCTCTCCCAGAAAAGCCCAGCAAAATCACACCAAAGATTAACAGGACGCACACATGGGAGAAATGCTTAAGGAGAAGTCTGGATCAGAGAGCACAGTGCAGTGTGTTAGCCAGCCAGGTTGGAGTCCTGAAAATATCATTCAGAAGACAGAGAGGAGACATGAGAACCAGGGGATGTCATTCAGACTCCATCAAGAATAATCTGGCAGGGACAGAGATGACAACTCACTCAGTATTATTTCTGGGTAACTCATTTGTGGTGCTGAGCTGTACCATAAAAGAAAGATGCTGCAGAACAAGACACAGGACCTTGAGCTTATGTTCTAGAACAGGGGAGGAAACAATGACATCCAAGAAGCAATAAGACTAGTCAGAAGCAATTATAAAAAGAAGATGTTTAGCACAAAAATTCTGATTATGTCTCAGTGACTAAGGAGACAGAAGTAGTAAGAAAAATAAAGAAGCCAGAATAAAGGTTCTCTGCTGGGATAATCTTTTTGTACACTGTGTGAAGATGGCTGTTTAAGCTCATCTGCCTAAGATTTTTGTTTAACCTTACCTGCCTAAGGCACCTTCTGATTGGTTTAGTAAAGAGCTGAACAGCCAATAACTAGGCAAGAGAAGACAAGTGGGACATCCAGGGAGAGATGGGAACTCTGGGAAAGTAATGGAGGTGGGAGATTTGTCAACCAAATGTGGAGAAGCCAGACCTAAGGTATTGAAGAGAGGCAATGAACCACGAGGCAGAGTGTAGATTAATATAAACAGGTGAATTCAAGTTTTAATAGCTGGGAACAAGCCTAAGCTAAGGCCAAGATTTCATATTTAATAAGAAGTCTCCATGTCATTATTCGGGAGCTGGTGGTACAAAGAAAGTCTGACTATGGTTCTATGAAGGGGCAATGGCACCTTGCCGCTGACTGCTCTAGGTGTTCCAATTTAGAAGTGCCAGTTTGCAAGTCCAAGACCTTGAAATTCCACTAAAGATATATTTAGTGATAGCAAGGAGTTACTACTGGTAGCCACAGGAAGAGAAGTAGAGGGCATAGGACAGAAGACTTATTAAGTGTCTATGAAAGTAGGGGAAAATCCAACAAAATAAAAACAAAAAAAGCAAAAGATAAACAGTGTTAGAAAATAGGGAGGAAGAAAGAGTTTGCAAAGATGGGAAGTATACACATGCATTTATTTTCTCTTTACCTGTTCATTCTTCTTCTGAACCCATTCCTTGTGCTTTTCTTCAGCAATTATCTTTCTTTTTTCACGTTCTTCCATTTCTTTTCTTTTTTCTATTTGTTGATTTAATTCCTGTAGGATTTTATTTAAACAAAGAGCAACACTTAACAGAAATACCCAGATCACATAATTGAAAAAAGGCTGAGACTAAATGAAACAGGAATATAATTTCTCTTACAGGATATCTGCCATGAGTGACAATATCTTATTTACATAACTCTATGATAAAAGAAAGCATTGGTACAACACAGAAGTCATTCTGCAGGAATACAAATCACTGGTTGTCAGCAAAACACTAGTTTCTTAAACTAAACTTCAGCAAAATTACCCAAATTAAAATCAACTGTCCCATACATAAATTTTGGCATCACTGTGAGCTACTGGCAGTAACTCAAGAGAATTATAACTTTCTTTTTACAGTTATTTATAAGAAAAAAAAACCTGGATTCTTGATGAAAATAAAGGATAAGAATGAAATAATCCTTAAATTTTTAATTCATAGCTACACTAAAGAAATGTAAAGAAGCGATTTACTTTCCTTAGAGAGGGGAAAAAAGAATTTTGAATTTTCTTCATTGATTTTACAGCTGCTGGGATATAAAAAAAAAACCATGTTCAGATCCCAGATTACTTAATGGCTTTGCTGTCACTAGAATCAATGTATCTAGGCATTTCTTCAGGAGAAAATAAATGAAGAAGGTATGGCCAATAAAATACAAGCTGAATGCCATATAAGTTGCTGCTTATCAGTTGAGAAAACTGCTCAAACTAGACTTCTCTCAGATTCTACATGCAATCACTGCTGTTTTCTCTTCTTTGTTTTTAATAATCAGATACATTTACACATCTTCTGTCCTTCTTACCCAGCCTCCTCTTTCCCTAAGACCTACCTATCTGAGCATACAGGCCAATAAAAGGACAATTTTCTATCAGACTAATTTCAGTACCTTTATTGAAGATAAAACAAACAAGAACAAAATCACAGGCTATCTGTCTTTGGGTGAGTGCTTGTTCTAATTTTATCCACTAGATAGACGACAGCTGCTTCCTTCACTCAGAAACTCTCAACTTTTAAACACTGTTCCTCTAAAAGCAAGTTTCCATCTTGGTATTAAGACTTTTTCACTAACTAGCTATTATTCCTTGATTACTCATATAATACATTTTACAGAATGCTTGCTCTACAGCTAACATGAACTGGATGGAGGTAGTTTTGTGTGTGGGGCGGGTGATGCATGCAAGTGCTCACATAATATGTGTGAAGTGTGGGCACATGCATGGCACTGTTTACATGTGTAGATCAGAGGACAACTTTCAGGAGTCGGTTCCCTTCCACGGTGGGACCTGGGGATCAAACCCAGGTCAAATATAGGCTTGCAGGCAAGCACATTTATTCACTGAGCCAACTCACTGGCCCCACCTTGCTTTTTTAGGTTCCAGTTATGCTTCCCCAGCACTGGATTTAAAAGCACACACTATCATGAGTGGTTTTTGTTTGTTAAGAGTCTTTTTTAAAAATAATTTTTATTTTATAAAAATTGGTTGGTGTTGTGCCTGCATGCATATTTGTGTTGAGGATATCAGATCCTCTAGAATTGGAGTTACAGACAATTGTAAGCTACCATGTGGCACTAGGAAGCTGCCATGTGGTGTGGAAGAGCTAAAAGTGCTCTTTAACTGTAATGAATGCCTTTTTTGTTGTTTATTTTTTGTTTTTCAAGACAGGTTTTCTCTGTGTAACAGTTCTGGACATCCTGAAACTTGCTTTGTAGACCAGGCTAACCTTGAACTCATAGATATCCTCCAGCTGCTTCTGCCTCCTGAGTGCTGGTATTAAAGGTGTGAGCCACCACCACCCAGCACAAGTGGCTTTTTAACAGTCTGGGAAATCACACTTAGGGATGGGTGTTTTCACAGTGTACTTTATGGACATCTATCTCAACCAATAAACTACCTTTAAAAATAAAATTAGGGCTGTTTTAGAAATTTTTGTTTGCATAACTATCAGATCTTTATGTAGAGACTTATATACACATATGAATTTGTATGCATGCACACGTGTGTATATAGATATATTTTTCTCCTTTGTTTTCTGACATAACGCCAGATGACATTCCCCTTATAACATGTACTACAATAATTTCTTAGTTTTTCTCAGAAGAAGTTTCAAGCCATTAATCACTGTCACCATCCTTTGTTACTGAGAACTCTAAATCACCCCTTTGCCATGAAGTCTTGCTTCATAGTACTCAATTTATGCTGGTTTTTTTCCAAGAGTGAAAATTGATACCACTTTCCACTTCTCTAACATCTCCACCCAACCATCTTTCTCTCTGAACCCATGTCCTCAGAGTTAAAAGTAGTTTTACAGTTTAAATGTACAACTAGGTGTGAATGACCATACTTATATCCTTTTAAAGGGTCTTCAAATAATGAACAATTGCACAGGGGTGGTTACTCAGAGCGTATAGCCTGTTTTATAGTTGTAAATTTTCAGTTAGTGTAAAGGCTAAAGAAGACCCAGTAGTACCTAGAAAATGCCACCACTAACCTACATAGTGGTTTGATCCCCAAAGATCTATTTAATAATTTTCCCATCTAAAAATACTTCACATTCTAGACACAAGAATCTCTCCCAAGCCTTCCCTTGACTCCATCTGCTCATCACCAATGTAGGCTCTTCTCTCAAAAGTCCAACGTGATCTAATATACTACTGAATTTCAATAAGATATAGTTATTTTCCATATAGTATGAAGATGTACACACTTTATGGTAAAAGTAAAATCAACATGCATTGTATTTCAATATATTGTAACTACCTATAAATAAGTTTTAGCCACTGAAGGTAACAGTTAAAAAAATGAAATAGTTTTGGTCATTCTATATCCCATCCTATTGCTTTATCCAAGGCTAATTAATAAAATGACCAAATTTAATGTGGTGAGGGAAAAAAAAACTATCTAGTTTGCTAAAAAAAATGTATTTTATAATTTTAAACACATTAACATGTAAAGCTAATTTGTACAACTAAAGACTACAGAAAGAATAGGGCTAGAGAGATGGCTCAATTGTTAAAAGCATGTTCTTGAACTGGGTGGTGGTAGCAACACTTTTAATCGCAACACTCAGGATGCAGAGGCAGGCAGATCTATGTGAGCTTGAGGCCACTGTGGTCTACAAGATCTAGAGCTAGGACAAGCTCCCAAAGCTACATAGAGAAACCCTGCCTTGAAACATAAAAAATAAAAAAACATAAAAAATTAAAAAAAATAAAAAAGTATGTTCTTGCAGAGAATCCAATTTACTTCCTAGTACCCATATCAGGTGGAATACAACCAAATGTAACTACAGATCCAGGGTGTCCAGTGTCATCTTCTGGACTCTACAGGCATCTGTATTCATGTGCATACACACACACACACACACACACACACACACACACACACAAAATTAATAAAAATAAACCTAAACCTAAAAAGAAACCATAGAGAATTTAGGCAGCTAGCTAAAGAATTACTAAAAGTAATAAAAATGTAAATAAAATACAATTAAGCTACAGAGTCCAATATGGTGGCTTTTACAATATTGATGTTCAAAAATAATTATGTTTAAAATTTATAAATGGGTAGTTTTAATGAGTTAAAACAATTACAACTAACAAAAATGTCTGAAATGAGTATATCTGTTGATGAAATCAGAAACTCATGAAAGAGGCTAAATTACAATGGTTCAACTTACCACATAAAATTTCCTTTAATTTTAAAAGAAGAGAACAAGAATGCCAGAGATTTGACACAACTAGTGAGAGGAGAAGGGATAGGACAGGGTGGTGGAGGTGAGTATGGTAAAGCATACTATATATCTGAACAAAAATCTCACTACAAAATCCATCACTTTGTATATGTATGCACTAATTAAATAGTTAGTTAAGCTATTGGAGCCTACAATCCAAATCCCAACATTTGGAAGGTAAGGCAGGAAGTTTGACACCAGGCAGAATGATTAGCATATTTGAGGACATCCTGGGATATAAAAAATATCTCTAAACTGTCAAAATAATAAGGCTGATTCATGTATTTTTAAAATATATCTTAATATAATGGGAAAAGGCACTTATATTAGTAATCAATTTCTGTCCTAACTTTTCCACTAACTGCAGCCTCAACCAACTTACTTCTCTATCTTCCTGATTTTTATATTGTCAGCCTATAAGTTGCTATTCCTGGCAAGACTGGTACATAAAAGTCAGACAAAAATACCTTAGTCATGTCAGAGTTAAGTAATACAGCAGCACAAGAAATGCCAAATAATACAAAACATGAAAAGGATTTAATCCTTACAAATAATTATACCTTTCTGAATGCTTAATCATTGTGGTATAGACTTTATATTATTTTAATTTGTTCTCAAAACAACTTTTCATAGTAATAATTATCACCTTTCATACTCAGTAATAGCTAACCTGTACTGAATGCTATATATATATTCTCAGTCATATCGCATGGTTTGCTCTCCCCTTTCACTGAAGCATAGAAAAGTATGTTCAAAGTCTAAGTTTTGAATATAGAAAGTATGCCTCAAATGTATGCTATTAACTACGCCTCTGTTGCTAATATCTGACTTGTAGATTAAAAATCCAAGACCAAGAGAATGTACACAACTTTTCCAAGTTAAAATTTCAGCCTTACCAGGCAAGACTTCTAGTGGAGAGATTGGGACATGAACCCAGCCACAAAACCTTAGACCTAAAATGTGTCCTACCTACAGGATATGCTAGAGTAAAGGTGGTGTAGCAATTGTGGGAATGGCCAACCAATGACTAGTCCCTTGAGATCCATACCACGGGTGGGAGGCCACCCCTTACACTGCCTGGAGGGCCAAGGCTCAGAGGCTGGATAGCCCAGAGACCTGGGGTAGAACCAAACACTAATGAAAAAAAAAGTCAATGAAATGATTCCTAATGACATTCTGCTATACTCATAGTGCCTAGCCCAGTTGTCATCAGAGAGGCTTCATCCAGCAACAGCTGGAAACAGACATACAGACCTACAGCCAACATTGGGTGAGACTCCCCAGGAAATCCCAGTGAAAATGGGGAGGAAGGATGTAGGATCCAGGCAGTCAAGGACACCACAAGAAACCCCACAGAATCAACTCACCTAGGCTCATAGGAGCTCACAAGAGACAGAACTGACAACCAGGGAGCCTGCATGGGACTGACCTAGGCACTCTGCATATGTGACAGTTGTGTAGCTTGGTCATCTTGTGGGACTCCTAGCAGTGGGAGCAGGAGCTGTCTCTGACTCTGCTGCCTGCTTTTGAGACCCTTTTTTCCCTCCTACTGGAGTGCCTCATCCAGCCTTAATGGGAGAGGAGGGGCACAGCCTCACTACAACTTGATATGCCGTGGCTGGCTGATATGCAAGGGAGGCCTACTGTTTCTGAAGAGAAAAGGAGGAGGAGTCAATGGCAGGGGTGGAGGATGGGGGTGGCAGTGGGGGGAACCACCTCAGGTCACTGCAGTTGGGAGGTAAAAATAAAGAAAATTCAGCCTTGTTGTATATGACTGCACAGGTCATGTTTTCTTACTACTTTTCTCTAGTTTAAGAGACTTCTTGTTTTGTATACTGAATTAAGAATGACTTGAAGTAACTCCTTTTTTCTTAAAAAATAATTTGTAGGGAGGGTCCAGACAAAGCCATACGTACCACACTGGCCTCTGTTTTACCACAAGGTAGTAAATGAGACTGTGAGTCTAGTATCAATTCAAAGTGTCAAAACAAGCAAAACCAGTTGTTGTACAAAATTGAGATATTTCAGATACATATGTATACCCATATTCATTTTCTATGTGACAAAAAGAATAGATTTGTTATTATGGACAAGTATTTCTACTAATTGCATTTTTTTTAAAACTCCTCCAGATGACCTTGAACTTCTAATCCTAGAATTGCAGTTTGAGAAACAGGCATGTACCATCATACCTGTAAAGCACATGCCATTCTGGGAAAGAATCCCAGGGCTTTGTGAATGATGCTAGGTAAGCATTCTACCAATTAAGCTACATCTTCAGACCTGAACAAATATTTTTAAGAGGCACTGGACTGAAACTATGGGTGTAGGTCAACAGTAGAGTCTTTGTCTAGCATGTACAAATTCCTAGATTTAACTCCCAGTACTGGGGTGGGGTGGGGAGGCAGGTGGGGGAAAGAGACTAGGCTCAGAAGGTAAGATAAAACTCTTGTCTGGGGTCTGAAAAGTAGAATTAATATGCAAAATAAAACTTAAAAGCATTGAAAAGATCATGATGACAATGATACAAATAATACCAGTACCAACAAAATCAGTCATCTTCATACTTTGTTTCATTTCATCTTTACAAAGTCCTGTGACTAGTTGGAGAAATTGAAGAACAGAAGTTTAAATAACTTAGTTAATGTCAACCAGCAAGTGCAAAGGCTATAACTAAGGGCTCTTATTAATCCTTCCATAAGGTCTTTCTTAAGTCCTGTTAGTAAGGAAGGGCTTTCCTCACAGAGTACCTTTCCAGGAACAGATTTACATTCTAGATTACAGAGTAGCATCTAATAGGATTGGTACCTATAACCATTTGAGTTATGCCAAGCCTCCTGATTTGTGACTGTCTACCTAGCTAGACATTTAACACAGAAACAATTCATTTTAATTAATTTAAGGAATTACTCTAATACTATAAAGGCTTTAGTTTTCATGATTTTTATATTAACATGTTTACTAACAGATGAAAATAAACTAAAATCTCCACACAGTAAACAAATTTTGATATATATTTAATATATTTTATATATAATATTATCAGGAAACCACTTTAAAATGATACTGAAAAATATTAAATAAGGACTGGGAGTGTAACACAAAGGCAAGAGAACTTGTCTAGCATGTTCAAGGCTCTTGGTTAAATTCTCAGAACAAAGAAGTGTTTTCAGTGATATGGAAATATATTACTATGTAACAGGCAAAAAATGCAGGTTATAAAAAGGGTTTAATTCTATATCCTTAAAAATAAATATCCTTTAATTTTTTGGGGCTTCTATGTTTAGATATGAAGAATTAAGATAGAAAGGGTGGGTGGGCATAGTTGTGCATGCCTTTAATCCCAGTACTGAGGAAGCAAAAGGAGGTAGATCTTGGTGAGTTTGAGGCCTGCAGTGGTCTACATACTGAGTTCCAGGACAGCCAGGGCTACAAAGTGAGACTCTGTGTTCAAAAAAAGATTGGACAATGAGTTTGGGAAATGTCAAATTATACAAGTCTAAAACTAATTTGTTTCTTGAGTTTGGACAGAGTTCAGAAAGAGATTCTCACACACACACACACAAACACACACACACACACACACACACACACACACACAAAATGTTCATGAGCAATGCTGAGAGCAGAGAAACATGAATGCCTTGAGAGAACAGCAGGTGCCCACACACACTCACTTCAGAATGTGCTCTTTGGGTAGTTGTCTCTCAGCTTCTTTGTCATTTCTTAAAATGTGTACTCATTATACAGTTACATTTATATTAGTTAAATGTCACTGTATGTGCCTGTTTATACACATTAGAACACAACCCTTTGTATTACCTGTTCATACTTAGGAATTCAACCAAGAATTGATCAAAAATGTTCAGAGAAAATTGTGCTTGTATAGCATAGTTTTTCTTATGTTATCCCCTAAATAATACAGCATAACAACTATTAACACAGTATTTACATTATATTCAATAATATAAACAATCTGGAGATGATTTAAAGTATGAAAAAAGATGTATATGATTTATAAGTAAGTATTATGCCTTTTTACATAATGAACTTTCTGAGCTGGGCACCCAAAGAACTTGGAGCTCATCCTTTACTGATACCAATGAGTTACTCTTTAACTTAGAAAAACAAAGCCTGGAATGCTGCACACATTATCAGACTTGGTTATCTACAGTTGCTGAATAAGTAGGACTCACTTTTTTAATGGTGCTTAGCTTGTTTTATAGATCCTCTCCTAATGAGAAAGTAGTCCTTTTCTCCTCACCCTTTCCCTCCCTCCCTCTCTCCCCTGCCCCCCTGTTTTTTTTTTTTTTTTTTTTTTTTTTGGGTTTTTTTTTTTTTTTTTGACACAGAGTTTTTCTGTGCAATAGCCCTGGCTATCCTGGAACTCCCTTTGTTAACCAGGCTGGCCTCAAACTCAGAGATCCACCTGCCTCTGCCTCCCTAGTGCTGGGATTAAAAGTGTGTGCCTAGTGAGAAAATACTATTTCTAAATAGGATTTATTAAAACTAATGCAGTACATCCCCATGAAAAAGCACAAACATTATTTCAATAACAATAACATTAACATTTTAACTAATAAAGGTAGCTCACTCTATGAACTCGGGATTCGATAATGAGGTCATTTTTTACTTTTACCTCTAGAACTTTCTGCTGTAGCCGGCCGCGCTCTTCTTTTTCTTTGCCAACAAACCACATCTCCCACGGTGTCAGACTGCTTTCCGGTAATTGCACCTGCTTCTGTTCTTGTTTATCCTGTGACTCAACCTCACAGCTACAAGAGAACAAAATTTAGCACTTTCTACAGAGAATGCTTCTTCACTCAGAATCACTTAGCTGTACAATAAAAGCAAAATGTGTATTTCTAACAATTTGATTTCCACAAATCCATGTGAATTACACACAGCTCCTATTAAAATTATTACAGCCAATCTTTTAATTAGTTTATCATCAAACTGCCTTAATTTCTAAACCACACTATTTAAGAAGTCATAAGAATATTACAAACCCAACCTATCTATTTATCTCAATTTAGGCATCATTTTGTTTTGTTTTTTAGTCTTTAAAAGTTGATTTAATTCCTAAAAGTTCTATTTGGACAGCTAATTATGACATATAATTTTAACCAGACCCTTTTCCCTATCATTTCCTTAAACAGTACATGGGGAAAAAATCATGTTCATACATACTGAGCAAATATTAAGCAAATGTGTTAACAATCAGGGATTCTGGATAAAGGGTAAACAGAAAATTTTAAGATTCTTTTTCAATTTTTGGTAAATCTGAAGTTGTTTTAGAGTACAAAGTTACAAAGAAAATGACAGATTCTATTACTATGTGCTTTTCTATTTTCTCTAAGTTTTGGTGCTGCCAATTGAGCCCAGGGCCTAGAGAGCACTAAGTATGCAACATGAACTACAAAGAGCTACACCCAACAGTTAATATGCCTGATTCCCTTGGCCAATTATCTTAGAGTGTCCACACTCTCCAGTCTGGTAGTCTCCTGTCAGTTTCCATTTCTACCATAGACATCTTCTGTGATTCTTTTGGGCAAGGAAATCTAGGAGCAAAGCAACTTGGCTAGATGCACAAAGCTCTCAGAACTTAGGGAAAGCTAACAACCAGGCTCCAGTAAAGACTGCTCAGGGTCCAAAACAGCTCCAGAGACTAGGCTGTTCTTTGTTTGTTGTTATTTATGTGTACATATGTGTCTGTATGTACATGTATGTGTGTAAGAGTACAGTGCCAACAGAGGCCAGAATACCCTCTTGAATGCACTGTACCTGGGTTATAGGCAGTTGTGATCATCAGCTGTGGATGCTGGGCACTGAGGTTAGATCCTTTGTGACAGCAGTGTGTGTGCTCTTAACCACTGAGCCATCTCTACAGCCTTCTTTTTAAGTTTTGTGTGTGTGTGTGTGTGTGAGAGAGAGAGAGAGAGAGAGAGAGAGAGAGAGAGAGAGAGAGAGAGAGAGAGAGAGAGAGAGAGAGAGAGAAAGATATGATTAAATCTAATGCTGACAGGCATTCTGCCAGACCCATCTCCTTCACTCCTAAAATCTAGTTTATTATACTTAGTTCTTTGTATCTTTTATATTGTCTACTAGCAAACAATGGCCTCACCAACTACTTTACAAAACTTTTTCTACCTCATAGATTCAGCTTACTCATTTTCCTGCTAGTACTCATTTATTCACAACTTGCTGGTGAAATTCTGCTCCTAGATTCTTCCTCCCACTTTCTCTCTCTGCCCACAAGTCCCATCTATTCTCTCCTGCCTAGCTATTGGCCATTTGGCTCTTCATTAAACCATTCAGAAGGTGCCTAAGCAGAAACACATTTTTACAGATGCAGTCTAACTATTCCTTTGTAGGTGTGTCTGTGTGAGGGAGTTGAATCCCAGAGACATTGAGTTACAGTGTGAGCTGCCATTTGAATGCTAGGAACTGAATCTGGGTCCTTTGGAATAGAAGCCAGGGCTCTTAACTGCTAAGTCATCTCTCCAGCCCCTCAAATTTACTTATAAAGTATGTGAAACCCACTCTGTCCTTAAAGCTCCTGAAATTCTAATTCAAAGTTCTATCAGGCTAATCAGAGAAGGCCTGATTGCTATCAGTAGTCTGGAAAAGTGGCTTGTTTGTTTACTCTTCGTGACTTTCTTCTTCACCAATGCACAAAATGTCACCTTTAATTCTTACAAGGTGTTCATGCCATTTGAGTGATTTTGTATGGGCTCACATTTAATTCACTAATTCTCGTATAAATAACTTAGACTGAAGCAGGCTATCTTGCTATACAAAAAGCATGGGATGGCTGGCATGAATTTCTTAGATGCTTGACAATCAGAAAACTGTAAATGCTTCATAAGAAATATGAATGACATATTGAAAATGTTCCTGCAAGGACAGGTTTTTGGCTCCAATTTCCATATACCCCAAAATGAGTACATAGTATAGGAAAAGTGAACCTGACAGGGATAACTGGGTACTGAACCCTGGGCTGCTTGTAACTACCTGTTTGCCTTGAGTCTGACCTGAAAAACAACAACAACAACAAAAACAACACATTATCTTCCTTTTTCTTTTAAAAGGTTTCTTTTTATTTATGTATGTATATGCATTTATATATGTATATATGTATATGTGTTTATGTGCATCAAGTGCAAGCAAGCAGGTGCCAGCGGGGGTCAGACAGCATCATATCTCCTGGAACTAAAGTTACAGGTGGTTATGAACCACCTGAAGGAGGAGGTACTTGGAACTGAACCAGGGTCTTCTGCAAGAGCAGTTAGTCCTCATAACTACTGAGCTCTCTCTTTCTCTCCAGTCCAACTCAGACATTCTATCTGTATTCTGAAGCTTTGTTATCTGTAAAATGGTTGATATGGACTTTCATTTCGATAGCAGAAGCTTTGTATATCTCCTTTATGGCCCTCTATACCTACACCAGAACGGGCCAATAGTAAATGTTTGCTGCATGAATCAATGTAAATAAACATATTAAGATGGTGTTAATAACCCCCTTGATGAACATTCACTGTTCCACTAAATGCTCCTGCTCAAACAGAGTTAACTTGTCCCTGCAGAGTAAGAAAATTACTGGTCGGCGAGTGTTCTCAGCTCTTTATATAAAAGAACCTACTTAATGCAACCTCGTACTTACTACAATTTTGACAAGCGCTCTGGAGTCAACCATGTGGTTGCTGAGGAGCTAAGTTTTGTGTGCTTGCTTCTGTACATTAAGTTTCCATGGAGAGTGAGATTGCAATAGTGGCAGTCTCGGGAAGAGGGACGAAGAACCATGGGAAATCACTGGTCATTTGTAAGAATTTGCCCAGCACACCAGGACGGAGGTGCTTAGCAGCCTTTGAGTTGGAAGACAGGAGACAGTGGGGACGGGGGTGAGCGGCAAAGCCCATCTCTAAGGACTCTCTGTGAATGCCAGGCCTTGAGTTTACCTCGAGTGCCTCGGTAACGCCATTCCTTCCAGGCTCGCCACCTTGGCCTCTGACTCACGGGCATCTTCGTCCAATGCGTCTTCATCCTCCCCTTCACTGTCGTCCTCGCCAAACGGAAAACTCTGGTGGCCAAGGGGAGACAACAGGGACAGGGTGGAGTTGCTGCAACTCAGAGGCGGCGACAAGCACTCGGTCAACGCCACTTCCTCCAGCGCTGGGCCCCGGGAGTCCGCTATGAGGTCGGCGACAGCGCTCGAAGAGGGCCAGGAGCCCGGCCTACAGCGGGCCAGGAAGCGGGTGCACGGAACGGGAGAGACGGTCCGCCATGGCCCGGCCGCCCGCATCAGGCCCGCCAAGTTCAAACGGCCCGAGAGGGGCCAGCGGCGAGTGCTCCCAGCAGGCGCCGCGCGCGGCCGTCAGCCAATCAGCACGGATTCTGGCCCGCGTTGTCATAGCGACGCTAGGAGACTGCTCGGTATTTTGCCCGGTGGGTGGAGCGTGGCTTCCGCCGTCTAGGGCTCGGAGCTTTCCACAGACAGCGTCAGCTCCGCGCCTCTCCGGGTCGCCTGGCAGGTCCTGATGCCCTCCAGACTACTGTGTTTGCTGTGGTGCTGCAGGCCATTCGGTACTCGACACTTGCCTGTGTCACTAAGGCAGATTCTTTTAAAGGAAAAGGCAGAAGCTGGAAGCCATGCCCTCGTATAGAGTCACGATCATAAAAAATTAGCAATCGTGATTAGTTTTATTTGTTTTTGTTTTGTTTTGATATCAGGCTGCATTCTAGAAAAAGAGAACTTTATCCAACCAAGAATCCAGTTTGGGCACAGTCTTTCACTATATTGGCAGCACCTGTCAATTTAAACAGTTTGTCAGGGCTTGTGAACGTTTTGGCCTTTTAAAGCGTCTGTGTCCAGTCCACACCCCAGCAGATCCACACCAGAGCAGATCATGAGACAACCTTAAAATTCCTCGCTCTTTTTATAATAAAAATCCACAAACTGTGCTGCAATAGACATTTTTCTAGAACCTCAAGGCACTTTACTTTTAGGGCTTGAGGATCTAGTTGAAACCCTCAGGGAAAGTTGTCAGACACTGAAACTGGGCTTCTTATTCATGCTCACAAAACCGCATACACTTGTAAATACAGCTTTTGTCCAGGTCCCAAGGCACACTTAACTATCAGAAACAGCACAAGAGAAAAATGAGACCAACACAGCACACAACTTTAATGATCCAGGATACAAAATCTGATGAAATGTGTATCTGTAGACTTTGACAAGGCAGTTAAATGTGGTAAAAATACTAGCACCCAAAGGAGAGGCAAAGGCCACAATGACTATAATATGACATGCTCACAGGATTATATAACCCTGGGGTACAACACTATTTTGTTCAAATTTTCAGTAAAAACATTGATGTTGGAAGACAATTGTACAACTGGCTAAGAAAAGTGATTTAGTAGAATTATTTTTATGATTTACCTTGCCTGCCTAAGGCACCTGATTGGTCTAATAAAAAGGAGATAGGCCAATAGCTAGGCAGAAGAGGGTTTGGCAGGGCTAGCAGGCAGAGAGAGTAAGTAAAAAGAAATCTGGCAAAGAAAGATCTATGATCAAGAGAAGGAGGGGTCCAGGGACCAGTCATACAGCCAGACACGGAATAAGAAGTAAAGAAGCGTATACAGAAATAGAAAGAGGTAAAAGTCCAGAGGCATAAGGTAGACAGGATAATTTTAAAAAGCTGACAAGAAACAAGCCAAATTAAGGCTTGACATTCATAAATAATAATAAGACTATGTGGATTTATTTGGGAGCTGGGTGGTGGGCCCCCATAGAGTCAAGGAGTAAACAAGCCAACATTTAACTAAGCTATTTGACCACAATGATATTTAATCCTCTCCAAAATAATCTACCCCATTACCATACTTGTAAAATTAATCCTCAGCTTTACCTCAGGACCTGCCATTTACAATGATAAACCCTTTTAAACCTTGGCAATTTCCCACATTAAACTTCTGGTGTGAGAATCCTATATACTTCCTTTGTGCCCTTAATGTTTTATTAAAGCATCCTTGATACTCTAGGAACATTGGGCACACCAAGTGCATCATGCTTTAGCAATACTGGAACCTTAAAAGCTACAAGGCAGTTAAATGGCCTACTGTGAAGGTTTTTTGAAAGTAAAAAAGTCCCTTCTGTGGTCTGTTTTTATGGTGCTTTTCATTACTTGGGCTGAGAAGCAATAGTCAAGATGGGTAGGATTAGACAATGTATAAATTAGCTCTCACCTTAAGTTACAGGGTATGGACTTCATATCTTCTTGATATTCACTTTCACTTTAATCAGTTTTTTTTTTTAATTGCCCCGGGGACCTACTGTAAAAGTGACTTTTGCTTAAAAATATGTAACTATATCATAGTCAGTTAGCTTTATGACAATTTTATGATATGCCTTAAAATGTCTTTTTTCACATACTGAAGTATTAACAGATGAATATGATGTTTTAGCTTATCTCAAAATAATCTAAGAGGCAGAGGGATTGAAAGGGCTCAGCGAATGTGAAGATGCAATATTTATTGTGTGCTGTAGGCAGTTGTCAAAGTTGTAATGGGTACTTGGAGAAAGGCATAGGTGAGGGGTAACTATTCTGTGCTTTCTGCTATAGAGATTGCCAACATTCAGAGCTAACATAAACTCACTACCACATTCAGAATTAGGATGAATGGACCTGGGGGTTAGATTCAGAAAGTAAAGTGCCCACCTTGTAATCATGAAGATCTGAATTCAATTCCCAGAACCCACTTAAAACTACTGGGTGTGGTGGCCCAAACTTGGGCCAGCCAGTCTAGCCTAATCAGTGAGTTTCAAAGGAATGAAAGACCTGTCCCAGTGGAAGTGGACAGCCTCCCTGAAGATGGCAAGCAAGGCTGTCTCTAGGCAAGAGTATGCCCGCATATACTCATGCTCATAAGGTAAAATATAAGCACAGAGAGAATTGGATTCTGGTTGGATCTTATCTGTTTCAAGGATTTGCTGAAATTTGCTGTCTTCTCATTTGAAAAATGACAGTTTTCCTAAGCATCTAGGCAAGAGACTGCATTTAGTATCATTTAGGTCGTTAATCATTTGCCTTTAAAGATCTAATTAATAGTATTCTCTTTAAAGATCTAATTAATAGTATTATCTGTGGTTCAGATTTGGGATACTTGTAAACTTCAGTATATTATCCTAGACTTTTATAGATAGATGAAAATTGTGTTTTCCAGTGGCTATTTCTAACAGTTTTTCTAATATCCTCTACTTAAAAATTTTACTAACCCTATGTAACACTAAGTACACTCAGTAACATATCTGGTTATAAATGAAGAAATATTACATTGCTTTTTAGAAACATGTAATCATTTAAAACATTGTGTACAATGCTATTATTCCACACGTCTACCACAGACTTTATGTAGCTACTACTATTATTTTTGTTTTGTTTTGTTTGTGTTTTTTTTTTTGAGACATGGTCTCTCTACATAGCACTGGCTGCCCTAGAACTTCCTCTGTAGGCCAGGCTGGCCTTGAACTCACAGAGCTCTACCTGCTTCTGCCTCCCGAGTGCTGGAATTAAAGGCATGCACCATCATGCCTGGCCTATTTCTAAAAAGAACAAAATGAACAGTTTTCAATAACTTGAATTTTAGGGGAAAAAGCCTTTAATTGGGATTTTCTTACCAAGTTATGAGTGAATACTTATCAGATGTGTAAATATACATTTTATTTAATTTGTAAATAGATGACCTTACAAAATTACAGCACACAGTAAATAAAACCCTCCCACATTTTATACACACTACATGATTTCGATATACAAAGATTCTGTTTTTATTCCACTGACAATGTACAACCAAGACTATTTACAATACCAAAAACAAAAACAAAAAAAACCCACACACACACAAAAAAAAAATGTATATAAATCACAATTTAACATTCTGCTACTGGCAGCCACTATAGTTTAGGAGGTAGCTTTAATTAAACGAAATGAACAGAAGCCACATTTCCCAACTTGTGTTCTAAAAATAATTTACATAAGATAAAAATTCATTATATGCACAGTATGTACAGTTTAATCATCAAACTGCAATCTAGCTTAAGTTTTTGTTTAACCAGGATAACTAACATGGCAGTGAGTTTGCTACTGACTTAACCAAGTGTTAAGTCTCCTTATAGGGACACATCAGAATCTTATAGGTAAGAATCAAGTCAGTTAAAAAAAAATGTAAAGACACAGGACTAGTTTTGATCCACCCACTCTTAGTATGTGTCTTGTTTAACAAAAGCATAGCATCTGAGATACAGAAGGGGCTTTTTAAAAAAAATTCGGGGATGGGATAAATGTATGAAAGTTTTCATATAACAGCATAGGAGGCTCTAGCTCACTAAAAAATAGATGTAAGTGCTTCGAGTCATGATTTTACTACTAACTTCTTCCAATTACATAAAATTACCCAAATTTACTTCCTGTATAATCCAAACCACAGATAACACGTCAACAAAATTGGAAATGTCACTGTAGAAAATGACACTAGGAAGTGTCTATTAATGGGAACACTGCATCGAGCCATCAAACCCCTTGGATTTTATTAAAACCTCAATCGTACTTAGTAATTAGTCATCTCAACTAAACCCACATAGCAATTAGCCTTTTGCTTTTTCCTAGTACTGTGACTGTAAAACAGTGGTGGTGGTGGGGGGGGGGGGAAATCAGTGTGATTTCACCAAAGCAATGTGTAATGAACAAAAACAAATGTTTTGCTACTTTTTAAAAATCTAACAGCTGTTAATATTACCTTTAAAACATCTTTAGGTTTTAGATTTATCAACCATTTGAACAAAACCTTTGATTTATGGACATAGAAAACACATGAAGGTAATGCTTATTTGAACTCTCATAGCTCTAGCTGGGAGACAATCCCTTTTTTTGGCCCTGAAGTAAGTCATCCTGAGATTAATGATGAAACATAAGGTAAAATTAGCAAGGCTTTTTCTCAGTTTTATAAATTCACATTTTCAATTAAAAATATTAACAGCTGTCCTTTATCTTGTGCTTAATTCTGAAATAGTTGGAACTTTGCACCTGATGAATCATAATGAAACCACCAATTTTATTTTGCTATGCCACACATCAAATCATTTTTAAGTTGTATTTATTTCAAATAGATTACATATCACTGGGACATTGCATTTTTTTTTTCAACAATGTATAATTTAGGCACCCATTCTTCACAAATGTCCAGTCTGAGAAATAAACTGCCACCTTCCTCCTCTTCTGAGTGACACCAGGCAGTGATTACAGAAGTGCTTCCCAGATGAAAGGTCAAAAGACAGACAGCTCACTCTATGAGCACTGTGATTTGGTTGATGGGGGAAATGGTTACAGAAACAGTAGTTCAGTCTCTGACTCTTGGTAGGTTATAAGCATAGCGCACCAGAGGGAATCCACGACTCTGGTAGAAGCAGGCTCGTCCACAGGCCTGCACCTGGTCAGAACTGTCTGAGACAAAGGAATCTTCTTCATCCGCATAGTCAGAGTGGGCTGACTGAGTGCCACAGTCAGACCAATAGCCCTCTGGTCTTTGGCAAGAGGCCACTGTCAACACAGGACAACTGTGTGATTTTATTAAGTGTTTGCAGGATACTGGTTTTGTCAAAAGAAATGACTCACAACAGTCACACACTGTCAGGTTACCCTGCAAGTGGGAATACATGCCACAGTCATAGTAGAAATCCTGTTCCCCACAACCACCTTGGCTGCTGATGGAAACCGAAACAGATCCATGTTTCCTGGTAACACGCCGTTTCAGTAGCTTCCAGTCTTCTTTAAACTTTGGGTTGAAGAAAACATACAGGACTGGATTCAGGCAAGCAGGCAATGGGAAGAATATCAGTGTAACAGACTTCATTATTTCTGGGCTGATGGAGATTGCCGTGATCAATGGTGCAAACGAGAAAAATGCAACAGGGCAGAAAAAGATGCAGTTGGTGAAGATCAGCCAAGCAATGTGCTTGATCATGCTAGACTGTGAGTTTTCTGACAGGTCTTCTTTCTCCAAGTTGCAATACAGTTTAGTGTAGATTATGGCCATCAACAAAAATGCCAGTGAGTTTAATAGCACTAAGGTCACAGTAAATCCTAACGATGGTGTTTCTCCTGTAGGAAATGGCAAGCACAAGGGAGACGCAGAATATTCCCCTCTGTGGAAAAGGGGGAAGCAGCCTGCCACTGCAGCACCCAGCAAAGCTAAGAGGGCAGCAACCCGGAACTGTTTAAGGTGACTGCTTTTCCCGTTTTTCATTATTTCCTTTGCAGATAAGCTTCTCTCCACAGCTGCCAGAGTTAACAGGAATACGGCGCTCTCTGAAGAGAAGACTGCCAGAGACCCAGCTACCTTGCAGCCACTGCCAGTCTCCCACCAAATGCCAAATTCAGCAAATCGACCCCAGGACACAGCATCGAGAAAAGTAAGGATGCCGGTATAGACGCCCATGAGTAAGTTAGACACAGAAATCAAGCCTATGAAGAGTGTGGAGGCAGGCAGTGACGAGCAAGCTGCGGCAAACACTGTTACAATGACCAGCAGGTTGAAAAGCAAGGCAACCAGGAAAATGAACCACACTGTAAGGCGGATCATCCAGCTCCCCAGCAGATATTCACAGGGCTTGAACGCACCTAGAAGTGAAAAAGAAAGGGTACAATGAGAGACAGTTGGAGAACACTGTGGATCACATGGTGTAGCTTAGCAATTAAATCCAAAATAAGCCTGCCACTTCTAAGATATTACAGTCACAGACCAGCTCATTTAAAACATAAACTGCCCCTAGTTTTTGAAATTAAATATCTGGTAAGGTAACATGGAGATAACCAAAAGAAAATTTCACTTTATATGTGTGGTGTAGCCAAACCAGTAAGAGAGCCTGACACACACAAAAAAAGTGGAGTAAATGAAGACTCCTGACATTGCCCTCTGGCCTACACACACACACACACACACACACACACACACACACACACACACACACACACACACACACACCCTGAACACATCCCTGCTGTACCCCAAAGTCTTACCAAACTAGTTCTCCAAAGAGAATTCAGCAGAGATGGCTTTCATCACGTCATTTAATCCCTCCTCTACCCATGGAAATCACATCATCCCCAAATATTTTAGGTTTATTTACTTAAAGGGAGAAATTGGGTACTACCTGTTGAAGGTGTACAGTGGATAATTATTTGGCTATGCTCTTCATTCCCAGAAGTGCTAGTGACATTTGCTGCATCGGTGGCCCCTGAATACAAAACAAAGTACATCAAATTCAAATGATACACAGTTCAAAAGGTCCGAACTTCCCTGCAGTTTTTCTTCTATGTGACTAGTATAAGATGAGGTTGAACATTAAAGATGCTGGTAAAAAGTACTGGGGGAAGGGAGCCAGGGAGAATAGGGAACACATTAGGGTTGGATATGAACAAGATACGTTATATACACGTATGAAATTGTCAAAGAGTATATAAAATATTCTTTTTTTATGAAGGTAACACAGTAAATGCTAGCTACTGCCTCACATATTTCATTCTGATTCTTTTCAAAATGATTACAACACAGACTGATTGACTGATTAATGCCTTAGAGAGTTCTCTATTCCTCAGAGTGCACACACTTGCCTTTCTCCTTTGTCACACTGTGGTCTTGGAGGCTGTTATCTTCTGTGTTTAAATTTGCATAAGAGTCACACCCCCAAAAGGCACAGCACTGATAAGCATATGGTACTGATAGAGACCTGGGAAAAGAATTGTAAAACACACACTGAATACGAGATTCGCAGACATGACTTTAGTCCTGCAAAAACACTGGACCCCAGCTAAGGCACCAGAAACACCTTACATAGCACATGCCTTCAGCTGGCTATGTGCCCTTCCCAGACCAGTGCCCTAACTATGAGAAGAGTTCTGGTAATCCTCAGGAACAAAGCTGAAGGGCTTCCCTTTTATGAGTTGTTTCCTAATATCCAGAGGCAAACAAGCCATATATTAAAATTTCATATCTACGCAGCAACTTAAATAATTCACTGATCTTTTATATGTGCCTGAACCATGCCCAGTGTATCATAGGAAATGGATATATTTACAACCAATACCCTAGGTAACCTGTAGCTTTGCACATTTAAATGAAATGAACATATTCTCTATTTGTATAAGAATATTCTCAAGCCATTTGTCTGCTGCGTCTAATGAACCACTACAAACCTGCAGTCTCTGGGACAGGTGATGGCACCGTGCCAGCTTCCTGTCAGTTTACACGTAGGACATTTCTAGTATCTAGTTGCTAATGACAAGTCTATTTTAACAACTATGAGATAGTGCAAGTGTTCTGTTTTCACCAAATTTGCAAGGGTAGAGGTAAAAAGTATTCCTAAATTACAACACCAGAAAAATCTGGAACCCCCAGTGGGAGAGGAAAATAAGAGGCTCAGTAATTTGGTGGCTACCATAACAAAGAGAAGGAAGAGTGGGCACAAACAAACACACCTGAGATTAGCAAAGTCTCTTGCTGCTAAGGCGCCTTTCAGCTTGAAGTTGCCCACAAGTTTTAGCTGATTGAGCCCATTCAGGCCTTCCGTAGGAAGTGAAGTTAATTCATTGAAACTTACATCCCTGAAATGTGAAAGACACTTCAAATTAACTCCCTGAGACGCAAATCACATGCACACCTCTCTATCAGGCTGCCAAGACAGCTCAAC
Source organism: Cricetiscus sungorus (assembly GCA_030556225.1). Taxonomy (NCBI): domain Eukaryota; kingdom Metazoa; phylum Chordata; class Mammalia; order Rodentia; family Cricetidae; genus Cricetiscus; species Cricetiscus sungorus. The sequence goes on along the minus strand of JANBXA010000372.1, from coordinate 46,703,873 downwards.
CAGTAGGGTCACTGTGAGACCTGACAACCTAAGTTCAATCCCCCAAATTCACAGCAGGAGAGAACCCAGTCCCAAAGCTGTCTTTTAACTTCCACATGCACACGATACAAACTCATGTGCACAATTGCACACACACAGAAAATACATGTAAATATAAAAGAAAAATCTGTGCATATGTATTAACATAATAAATGTTAGGTTTTTATGACTATATAATTTTATCCTACTAATGTATAATATTAGAAAAGTTTTAGGCATATTTTAGGTAGCTAAAATGAGGCTTAGATGTATTAAAAGATGGACCTAGCATAGGTCTCGGACATCTAAGAAGCTGTCACTACATCATCATAGCTTAGTATTTACATAAGGAAAGAACAAAATAAAAGTTTTGATCTGACCCAAGTTTTGTAGGTCATTTACTACATATGACACTACTATGCATGCCTTTCATATACTTACAGGTTAGTAATTGTTCCCAGCTTCACAAAAGCTCTGCTGTGAATTTCACTGATTAGGTTTCTACTGAGATCTCTGCAATCACAAGAGCACCATGTTAATTATTTCAAATAAACTCTCAGAACTCCAATCAGTTACTCAGACTACACTAAAGTAAATAAATGTTCTGAGGTAGTAACACAATAGCCCTGAACCAGATCTTCCTTCTTGCCTAACCACACTTTTCAAATGTTCACAGTCACTGCCTCTCTTTCACAACAGCCTTCTTAGAATATGTCCCCTATTGCATTAATTGTAGCTTGCATCCCGTTCAAACCAGTTGTGAATTTTCTCACTTATCATTCTGGTACCAGTTCCAAAATAGCAACGATATGGTATCGCCTTTGATATTATTAACCAGGGCAGGAAAAGCCCAAGTCCTGACAAAGCTTTAAAAAAAAGATAAATAAATGGGCTTCATATTGTTTGCCTTCTCAAAGGCTAGTTGTAAGGCCCCAAGAGAAGACCAATAATCAATAAGCAAACAAGAGCGCTCAAAAGAGCTTCCGATATCTTTCCTTCTCAAAGCAGGAAATAAAACTCCTATCAATGTTAGAGCTAGCCCTACTTTACGGAACACACCCTGAAAAATTCTGATACCACAGCACTAACAAACCAGAGAAATAGTGTCACATTTAAATTGGACCTTAATATCAATTAGGAGACTGGATACATTCAAAATACATGTCCTGAAAATCAGAAATCATGAAATAACCAGCTTTCAGTTGTCACTTATCAGTGCTCTAAATGTGATGGCAGATAGGAGTTGGCCCTGTGCTCTGGAGAATGAACTCAGAGCCTTGTGTCGGGGAGGCACATATAATGCCACCAAGCCACAACTCCAACCTGTTTTATTTCTTAAAGGGAACCCACTAGAAAAGCAGATTCAGGAGGTGTAATTTCTCCTTAGTGTCAATTTTTCAAATCTTTTCTATATTTAAAAATTGTGCATTAGCTGAGTGCATTATTTTCTGTATTTAGTCACCTCCATATTCTCAGGCTCAGTACAGCACCAGACACAAATATGCATTTAAATTTAAGTGTTTGAAATGGGTACAAGTGCTCTGAATGAACTATATTTGGCCAGAACAGGGCCAGTCAACTTCTCTTTGCAGAATGCCAAAGAGTAGATCTTTTTCCTTTCTGGATCACTTGTTTTCTGCTGCTACTGCTCAATTGTGCCACAGCATGAGAAAAGCAGCTTGCATTGACATTTCAATGAAAGGCCTGGCTGTGTTTCCACAATATTCACAGCCACAGGAGGCAAGCTGCAGACAGCACAGGGACTGGGTGAGCCTAACCTTGTTCTAATGAAGCATCAAACCTCGCTGGAACTTGAAAACAAACAAGTTCCTTCTTTGAAATTATAAACATTTCACTGGTTGATACCTGATGCCATAAATGAGCTATGATGAAAAGTACCAAGAGTAGATTCTTTATAAAGTATCACAAGGTAAAGTCTAAATGATGTTTATAAGATATCAGGCAGGTTTTAAGTGTTAAAGCAACATGGAAATCATTACAACAGTTTTCACTGTCCACTTGACACAATATGAAATCACTTCAGAAGGGGGTGTCAGTGAGGAATTGTCTCCATCAGGTTGGCCTCTGGGTGTGCTCTTAGGGGATTCTCTATGAACACACCCAGAGGCCAACCTGATGGAGTGTGAAGAACCACTCACTGTGGGTAGCACCACTTCCTGCATAGAGGGTCCTGGACTGCAGGATGCAAACGTGTTCTGCACCATGAAGTAACGGCGCCTAGATGTGGTGTAATGTGACCTGGACCATGAATGCAATGTGACCTGGACTATGGAGGGGTGAAGTAATGTGATCTGCACTGTGGTGTCACGTGATCTGGACTGTGATATAACATGGCTGGACTGTGATGTGGCCTGCACTGTGATGTCACATGATCTGGATTATGATGTAATGGGACTGGACTGTGATGTCACATGACCTAGGCTGTGATGTAATGGGACTGGACTGTGATATCATGTGACTAGCCTCTTTTAGTCCCTACCCCCTTGTCTTCCCTGCAGTAACCACAACCTGGAATTCTGAGCCAAAGAAATCTTTTTTTCCTTGTACCAGGGTATTTTACCATAGCAGAAGGAAACCTAAGACAACATGAAATATAAATGTATAGCTTGACAAAGTTTTTATCTTAAATAATCCAGGCAAACTTACAGAATCCTTAGCGATGATAGGTCTTGAAAAGTGTTTTCCTTTATTAGGTGGATTTGATTATGCTGCAATGAACTAAAATAAAATAAAATAAAAATGGGGGAAGAAAGGGAATGTAGAAAGAGATTAGTAAACAAGAAGGAAAAAATTCTATGTTGAAAAATGTTCTCCATGAAGATTTTCTTTCCCAAATGTAATGATCCTGAAAGTAAAATCTATAATTTACTTAGAAAATGAGAAAGTTAGACTAATTGATATTTCATCTCAAGTTGTATGGGAGTTAGCTGGTACCCTATCTAAATTTCCACCAATTTTACTTAGAGGGGAGAGAAGAAAGATGACTAGTGAGAAAAGATTTAAGGCTAAGCATGACAAGTAGCACTGGAAGGAAAAGTGAGGAAGAAAAAGAGGAGGATGAAGAAAAAAGATGAGAGGAGGAAAAGAGAGGAAGAGGAGGGAAGGGGAAGAGGAGGGGGGGAGAGGACAAGGGAGGGGAAGGGAGTAACACATTAGACACAAGGACATTTTATTTACAGGAACACTCAATCAACTATATAAACATCTGATTTCTTACAATAACTCATTATAGGAAATGATTTGTGAATTAAGAGTATACTACAGTAAAATAGAGTAAGTCAAAACCCAACTTACATTTCTTCCAAAGCATGACAACCATTGAAACTTGGGAGGTCTCTTATATTGTTGTAAGACAAGTCCCTGAAAACAACAGAACAACTTAATATCATTATTAAAATACTGCATTAAAAGTGCTGTGCCTAGAGCATTGAAAGCAACACTAAAACATCAAAGAAGATAGCTGCGCAAGAAAAACAAGCTTGGTTTTCTCTGAAGGTTGTAGGCCTTTACTGATGACTTGAGAGTTATAAAGTTAAAGGATACAGGATTGAATGTAGATAATATAAAATATGTTAAACATATTAAGTCCTACAACATATAAAAATATACCATGTACATAAAGTCTATGTTGAGTAGTAAAGCTACAAGATTTTTAAAAAATTTATATTTTCCACTACATTTTTACATCATATATTATGCTGTTCTTTAATTAGAATGCGTGGCTACATCTTTTAGGTCATTTATATAAAATTACCTCAGAGTAGTCAACTTTTGGTATCACTGGGTTTTCCCTCAATCACAGTCATGTGTATAAGTTAGAAAATTCACTATAACATGTAATTAATCAGTCAATCCATCATTTATTTTGTTATTACCTCCTTTATGTACTTACAAATCAGTATCTAATTGTTTGTCCTATAGAGTTCTACACCTTCATTTTTAATTTCTAGGTCAGCTTACAAATTTGTGAAAGCTACAATTAGTTCACTTTTGACTCAAGAAAGCAATGCTTCAGGACCTGTTTAATTATGGATGGAAGAGAAAATGTGTGTGTGTGTGTGGGGAGAATAACAACTAATTAGCCTCATAGTTTACTTTCCTCCAAATAAAGTAACAACACTATTAACAAATAACAACATAATACACAATCCTAAAAATCAAATTCAGATGCATACCCCTACCCTGTGAAGTAGTACTTACTTATATACTTACTTATATGAAAGGGAAAAACAAGAAATAATCACACATTCAAACACTTTATGAACACAGCTCACTCAAAATAAGTGAACATCTGTAAAGCACATAAAACAAAGGTTTATGAAGAAGGAGAGAATAACCCAACTCACAGAGTCCTCAGCATCTTTTGGTTTCGGCACAGATCATCAGGTATGCTGCTTATCTTTGTCCCTGTCAAGGTTCTGTGAAAAAACAATTGTTCATCTAAGAGGCAGTTCAAGTCGGGATAGTAAGTGAAACATTCCTCTTCTGTACAAAAAGTGAATGATCCATTGTACACCAGTGCACATGTGCCTAGCTGCCTAGCTACCAACTAAAGGCAGGCACGTGGGAAGGTGAACTAACTCTCAATACAACATCTTCACAACAATGACAAAGGGCTGTGGCACAAGATGTTAACACTGTCCAGGTAACAGACTTGATTTCCCACAGCCTGCCATCTTTTCTCACACCTACCACGTTTGATACCACCCCTGAACCCAACTGCAAATTACATCCCTGCCTTTCCTTCCTCTCAGCCAGTTCAGCATTCTGAAACATTCCCATTCTCCCCTCTGCCTCTTTTCCCATTTGTAGTCAATCAAGCTCAAGCTGTTTCAGCTATTTCTTGTAATACAACATTCTACTATCTGACCCTCTCCTCTTTTTTTTTTTTTTCCTGCTATGCTTATCAAGGGTGAAATGTTTCAATATTTCAAAAAGAAAGCAGTAAAAGAATCTGTCCACGCCCTTTGTTCCAGAAGAACTCCAATATAGACTGAATTCCTGGAGCACAGTTAACTGGTGTATCCAGTCCCTTGCCTTGACCATGACCTCACTGTTGTGCATTTTGACCTCTTTCCTGGACTCTCCTCACACTACCTGGTCAAATATTCTCAACATATACAAACTACCTTAAGGACCAAATTGGAGCTCTTTCTCAGTGTTTCCCACCTTCTTTTATTCCCTACATGGAAATCTTAACACTTAAATAGTGCACCAGAATACAACTCCTACAGATAATAGCAAAATCTCTAGTGCATCTATACTCCATTCACAGACCACTCACTAGGAGCCTTTCCATAGCCACAAATACAGGGCTCAAGAGTTGGTCATTTTAAAATCTTTTGGGTTTTTTTTTCCTTTCCTTTGTTTTTTTTTTTTTTTTTTTTTTTTCCCAAGACAGGGTTTCTCTGTATTGTTTTCAAACCTGTCCTGGAACTAGCTCTGTAGATCAGGCTGGTCTCAAACTCACAGAGCTCTGCCTATCTCTGCCTCCCAAGTGCTGGGATTAAAGGCATGGACTACCAACGCCAGCCATTTTAAAATCTTATATAAATAATTTTTCAAATGTCTCACATCCCACATCCCCATCCCATTACAAACATGTGATTCTTATCTACATTTGATCATCTGAATGCCACGTTAATTTATATATATGTATATGTATGTGTATGTGTATATGTGGTATTTCTAATGTGATCATGAAAGTTTCAATTCTGAGAAACAATGCATCTCTTCCTTTTTTGGATGATCTAGCTCATTGGATCCTGCTTTTGAATTTCTGGAGATCTGCTTCTAACTAGTCGTTTAGTTGCTACTTCTACTCTCAGCAACCTTTTCACATCTGTCCACAATGGAGGCTGTACTCTGAGTTGCATGACCTCAACTTGATGGTCACAGAAGGAGTTTGAAAGAGTGATCATAAACCCATCGCCATCGCTAGAAAGTACTGGTCCTCTGCCAGCACACTGGACTGCAATGTTGTCTTTACATGGCCCCACATTTAAAGCTTCCCACTTACAAACTCTCCAGACGGGCAGTTCCGGTCAGACTGGGGAACCGCTGCACCAGACTTGCACCACGAATTACTCTAAGAAATTGGGCAGAGAAAGATCTTAATTTAAAAAAAAAAAAAACTTTTTTTCTTACATAGTATTTTCAATTCTTAGCCTTGAAATTACAACATTATAAATGTGTATAACTGGTTTCGTCTCTTGGAAAGTTCTTTAAAATGTGGTAATTTGGTCAAGTGCTCACATGAATAAGAATACTGTAAATTATTGGAGCTATCTTTTGGAAATATCATAGAGGTCAGGTATTTGTTTTCTGAAGCTACAACAATATTAATTCTTGTTTTTTATTTAACAAGCTACATAAAAATTCAGGTGTGGTTTTAAACTTGCACAATACTTACAAGGAATGCAGATCAGACAGGTTGTGAAATGCTGAGTTCCCCACAAAAGACAGAGGATTATCATACAAATGGCTGTGAAAATATCCAAAAGAGGCAATGTTTTCATATGCTTATGAGTACTCTGAGATTAAATCTATGCTCCCTGTGTCCATATATCAGAAAGCCTGAGTTTTTTTTTTTTTTACTTCTGATGCAGATGTCTGGCATTTCTAGACATAGCTGCATGTGATTATATATTCAAAGAAACTTTCAAAAATACTTACATAGTTCTTAACAGTGGATTACCACCAAATGCTCCATCAGGGATAACAGAAATGGAATTACTGTGAAATCCCCTAGAAAGATAGGAGAAAAACACTTGGAAACAAGTTAAAACTAGAGTGCCCACTGCTGTTCAGCATTACATAAACCAAAACTGACAATGCTAACATAAATATCATTAGAACTGAGAAACCTCAATTTTGAATTCCATGTCATCTTTTATAGGATTTTACTTCATTCTTTTTAAACCCTCTCCTTAGCCTGGTATTTTATTGGTCCCTTGTTGCTTCACCATCAAAGAACTTCATAGCATGAAGATCTATGGCGAAATAAACTCCAAATCTCCAGCACAGAGGCCTATATTTTACCTCTGCAGTATGAATTTTCAACTTGTGGAATAATCTCTGTGCCACTCATTCCTATCTCCTTTCAAGACAAACCCAGCCTCCAGATGCTTTCTCATCCCTTTCACTTATTTAAGTTTTCCCACCCTTTAAGTCTGGTCAAATTCCTTTCTTTCAGTGATATGACCCCAGGCTTCCATGAGATCTTTTTGTGGAATGATCTGTCTTATTTATTCACAGCTGATTTCTATATGGGAAGTTATCTGCTGATGATCATGCTTTGCCTTTCTAGTGAGGCTAAGACTACAAGTTCCTCCAGGTAGACTATACCTCTTGCCTTTCAGTTTCAGAGCATCTAATCCTGTACAATAAATAATCTATACTCACAACCATTGGTGCTGGCTAATACAGTCTGATCTGCAGACTGACTGTGCATGTGTTTGTGTGTATTACAGATACAGGTAATGAAAAGAAGATGCTCCAAGACCTAATTACTAGAGCATTTAACAATGAGTTCTAGGATACTCAGTGTAAAGAGAAAACGCAATACTTACAGCTCTTTTAGGCTGGGAAGGGCTTTAATAGCTTGAGGAAATTCATCCAAGTTATTATAATTCAAGTCCCTAGGGGAAAAAAGGGAGGAAATATCTAAGAATAGTGATTAACATCATAATTCATAAAACATTCTGGTATAAATATGTTAACAATCATAACTTGTGGTTAGCAATCGTTTTCTCCCAACTACATTGTCATTCAAAACCCTATAGGAGCTTAATTTAATTTACAGATATTTAGAGAATATTAAATAGGAAAAGTTATCATTGTGCTTTTAGGTTAATAACTCTGCAAGCTCAGAGAACTGTGAGATCCCATGGCCAGTGTAGGATTAAACACATGAATCTTGTGTCATTTCTTGGAAAATTTGCCAACAAGTAGAATTTATTGAGTGTCCATGTGTAGGTGACAAGAGTATGAAACTGAAGGTTCCCTTTTAGTGGACAGCAGCTCCCTGCAATTCTGGTATAAGAACTTTGAAATGAGAAGCAATGGAAAGACCAGTGTTGCTCTCATGCAGGTCATGAATTACTGACAATGGTATATTCACTAGGGAGTGATTAAACCACAGTGGTCTGTGAAAAGCAGGTCTAGTTCTGAGAATGACTGAATTTTAATTTCACTTAACATAAAGAACATGATAGCATATGGTTATTGTGGCTAATTTCAGAATGAGAGAGAAAAGAAATTACAAATTTAGCTCCTTTAAAGTCTAGTATTTCCCTTTTCTACACAGAAGGGAAAATGGCAAATAAAAACTAAATTGACTGGGAAGAAGAGACGCACTTTTAATATAATTTGAATAGCATTAACTAGTTTTCATTACTTGCAGAGGACACCTGAGTTTAGAGCTGTCTTCCTCCAGTTTTAACTGAAATATCCACTGGTGTCTATTATTTGTTTTGACAGGAAGGTTGATTTAGATCCTATAAAATTTGACATCTTCTCAGTAGCTTAGCTCACAGTTAACTAGAAATTCCAGTTCAACAAAATACTACAGATATTAAGTATTCCAATTATGTCTTGGGCATCCAAAGGAGACATTCTCCAAATCCGTTTACTCTATCACAACAGTAACCATCATGCATCTTTGGATATAGGTAATAAAGCAACTAATATATATAAACTAAAACAACAAAAATGTTCAGTCTAGTCTCAATGACACACAGGTATACAAGGTCTGATAGTTTAAGACTGGAACAAAGTACAGCCCAAATAGCCAGAAATCCCTCCAGCTAGTGGGAACACAGCATCATGCAAATTTTTCCATTTTGGTGTGTAAAGCAGACACATTCCATCCCAATGTAAACAATTACCTGGGCTACTGAAATCATGGAGGAAAACCAACAATAAATAGCATACTATCCCAAACAGAATTGGGTTTTAGAAATGTCAAAGCTCCTAAACTGTCACAAATTTACCAAAATTAACATCTGAGAAAGAACTCTGCAGATGAAGCTGATTTTAATATATATTCGGGGAAGGGAAGGGTTTGAAGTTCACATTTAAGTATCACTTTTGAATTGTAAACTGAAACTATTTTTTACAAGTGGGTTATTGGATGGTGAAAACTAAGTTGTTAATTGAAGCAAATTAATAATGGGCTATCCTCAACAATGCCTTCCCTTTAACTGCAGTTATGTTTAAGACTGCACTGAACCAATCACAGTGAGATTGTACAAAATATAAATGTACTTACAAAGTTTCCAGGTTATCTAGTCCATCAAAACAGTGTTGACTGAGGCTTTTAATTTTATTGTTATGAAGATGCCTATGGAAAATAGAGCACCAAAGTGACATTCACATTTCCCAAATGCAACTGTTCTAAGCTTAATGTTCTAAACTGGTATAGTTGAAAGCAATGTAGCTAAACATTGCCACACTCAATTACAAAAAGCTGTCAGTGACTTATTACACAGACTCCCTGAACACATTAGGGGAAATCTAATGCAGAAAACGGTGACACACCAATGATTACTTGATATCGAAATAACACTTTAGAATAGCTGCTCCTTCATATGAAGCACAGCATAGGTGAGTTCTCTGAGGTGAGAAGGCTGTATTATGGAGTTTCCAGCCCTGAGGATGGAAATAGATTCTAAAAGAAATAAGACTGCCAAGAAAGGAAAGCCAGGCGATGGTGGCACACATCTTTAATCCCAGCACTCGGAGGCAGAGGGAGGCAGATCTCTGTGTTTTTGAGACTAGCCTGGTCTACATAATGAGTTCCAGGACAGTTAGTCAGAGAAACCCTATCTTGAAAAACCAGGGGAAAAAAGAAAAAGAAAAAAAAAAAAAAAAGAATGAATGAATGAATGAAATGAGACTGTATTATGTCATACTATGAAAGGCATAGAAAATCAAGAACTTTCTGAGCCAAAAATTGGGAAACTACAAAACATCCTTTGAACTTATTTCTCTGAGCATTTTAAAACAGTTTCTCTTCTTCTAACACTGGATAAACAAATTCATTGTTAGGACAGAAACAATGGTTATTTAAAGTTACAAAAAGGTATTTGGTGAATGAGCCAATTATTTTCAAAAGGTGATTACAAGTGGCTATTTGTTTATAAAGGACTCAACATCTACGACTAGACATTATTTAAGAAGTTAGCAAAGGCAACCCACCCAAATACTAACTGTCCAGAAACAGCACCACTGGGCCACTTTTATAATTTATCACCAGACACCCATCTTGCCCCAAATTAACACAAATACACAGTAATAAAAGGGTTGGTCACATACAGAACCACCAAGCTTGAAAGGTTGGTGAATGCAAAATCAGGGATGCTTGAGATGTTGTTGAGGGCCAAGGTCAGCGCCTGTAGGGTTGGAAGGTTGCTGAGGGGACGAACAGGCACTTCCGTCAAGCTGTTGTCGTCCAGCCACAGATGCCGTAACTGAACAAGCCCTTCAAAACTGTCCTCAGGGACTGAGGTAATATGGTTGGCATCTAAGCGTCTGAGAAATAGAAACATTCAGAGTGACTAATGAGTTCTACTGGAAGGAGTCAATTCAAAGAACACAGTTCTAGAGCTTCCAAACAGAATGGAGTCATACAATGAGCCAGACCATGGTGACTACTATTTAACTGCAACACAAGTCCTGAAAAACAACAACAAATCTAAAACTTTCAAGGCCAGGACATCAGAGTTCTTTCCTGGCTAACTGCATTACAGAATGATATACTTAACACTCACAAAGCTCAAGTTGGAAATTTATGTTTCAGAGTACACCTACCTGAGATACACAGAGAGGGCTTGGCAGTTGATGTGCGCGCACACACAGACACAGAGACACACAGACACAGACATACACACACACACACACACACACACACACACACACACACACACACACACACACAAACAAAGAGATAAAGGAAACAAGAAAAATGAAATTCAGCAAATAAACTACTTTACCTCCAATATTATAATATAGCCAATATTTTAGATTTAATTTAACTACCACTCTGATTGGATGCCAAAAGGAAAAATAAGAAAATACTTAGTTTTTTAAATAGCTATGAACCCATCTTAACTACCTTACCAGATCAGCTAAACATGTCCTAATGGTAAAGCAAACTTCTCTCTTAGCACTAAATATTTAAATTTACTAAGTATTTAAGTTACCCATAAAGAGTCAGATTGTTCACAGGAAAATTGAACTTCTCCAAACAGTGCTACTGTGGCTTTAAGGTTTCATCTCTCTCAGAAAATTCTGGAATTAAGGGGTACTTTATTAACAGGATTATGTAATGCTTAAGTCTCCATCTAAAAAGCTGAAAACTAAATCCCAAGTATTTCTTTCTGTTGCCATAACCAAGTATAATTGTTATAATCACTTTTCAATACAGCCTGGTGTTAGCAGGATGAGGAACTGTACAAGCCAGGAAATCCAGCGTTCCTCATAATCTCCTGCTGATGCATGCATTCCTGTCTCATATCCTTGGACCTCTGTGTGAAAATTAGGGAAGAAAAAAAAATGATAAAAACTCAGAATGGCTTTTTTCTTTCTTTTTTTTAAGAAATGGCATCTGGCAACTTTAAAGTTCAAAAAATTAGATTTCCTTGCCTTCTGTCTTTTTATCCTCCTTCAACCCCAGTCCCTACCATTACTGTAACTTTCAACTTCTGGAACCTGCTGGTCTCACTCCTAGCTACCTGGTTTTAATCCCTAACACTATTAACAACTATCTTAACAGACCAAGAACCACTACAACGAACTATTAGAGGATGCTAAGCTGATGGGAGATGTCCTTCTGTATATATGTTTCTATTATTGGTTGATGAATAAAACATTGATTGGCCAATAGCCAGGCAGGAATTATAGGTAGGGCTACCAGGCCAGGAGAATTCTGGGGAGAGGAGGAAGAGAGAAGCTGAGGAGAGATGCCATGTAGCTAGTAGGAAGATAGTACACCAGGATTCTCTGGTAAGATTAAGGGCATGTAGAAATATATGGATTAAGAGTTATGAGTCACACCCACAACTAAACACTAAGCCGAACTGGAATCCAGATACAGAGAGAGAGGACAAGACCAGGCTACAGAAACACATAGAGACAGCTGACCCGAACAAGGAGGAGCTAATGGGACCCCAGACTGATATCGGGAAGCCAACATTGTACCCACTCAGACCCCCTGAACATGGGTCTCAGCTAGAAGGCCTGGGCAATCTAAGGGACCTAGGGCAGTGGAACCAGGATGTATCCCTGGTGCACAGGACTTTGGGAGCACATTTCCCATGGAGGGATACTTCCTTAACCTAGAGGCAGGAGAAGTGGCCTAGTCCCTACTCCAAATGACTAGACATATTTTGTTGACCCCTCTTGGAAGGCATTATCCTCCCTATGAAGTGGGGGGTGGGTGGGATGGGAGGGTGATCAGGGACCATGGGAGGGAAAGAAGGGAGGAGAAGAAACTGGGATTGATATGTAAAATAAGAAAAATAAATAATAAAAAGGATTTAAAAATCCCTTTCTAATAAGTTAGCAATATTTTAATCATATTTTATCTTGAAAATGTATACTGTCAATTCTCAGGATGCATTTTAGCCCTAAACGTCACATCTCTTAAGTATTTTGCCTTAAATAAAATTATAGTGACAAAACATTACATGCAGTTCTGTAAGGGGCCTGGCACGTTTCACACAGTCCTAACAACTTGTCTGACCACCTTGTAGGGTCTGGCCAAAGCCCAAACCAGGTGAATCAGTGACAAGCAGACCCACACCCTGAGTCTGACCGCATGGATGATCACAGCAGTGGCCTTCCATTTAAACTTTAATCTCACTTCAGGATCCCAAAGATGGGACTTCTAGGCTCGTTGGATCTCTCTGTTCCGGTTTCCAATGTAGCCACATTGAATAAATTTGCTTTTTCTGCTTCCCACTATTAATTTGACTCTTTTAATTGCATTACTAAGGACAGGTGGCTGAATCTGGCTTGAAGCACAGTTTGTGATCCCATGTTCTATAACTGTTCTAGTGCTGAAAAATCTGTGATCAATAAACATATATTCTATGTAATGAAAGCTCTCTTTCCTAACTTTTCAATAGAGCAAATGTTATAGTGATAACATACTTTTAAAGTATTTAAGAAATTCAACGACAATTAATCTTTGAGATACTTTAATATTCAACATAAGCTTGATGTAAAGAAAAACTACCATAGAGCTTATTCCGATTGCTGTTTTAATACTCTACCCTGGAAATGACTCTGGGAGAGGCTGTAACACTATCTTTTTACTAATACCTACAATTCACTCTGACTTTATAGTCACCACCAAGCATGCACTTATCTCAAACACCTTCTGGTCAATTTCAATGCCTCATGAACTTTGTTCCTTTTAAGGTCTGTGGTGAAACCACAAGGAAATCTTTACCGTAATTCAGGTCTGAAGATCAGATTTGAAAACTGACTCAAGTGCTGATAAGGCCATTTTACACCAGAGCAGAATTTCAATGATATCTCTCTTGACCACAACACCCACTAAACTAACAAACCCAAGAACACTTCTTTCTTAAATACAGCACCCCTGATACAGCACTCCTCCTATAGTTTCTGTTACATATAAAAGCAGAAAGCAGGTCAGAAACACACACACACACACACACACACACACACACACACACACACACACTCATGCACACACACACTCATGCACACACACACACAGGTGGAGGATTGAGTTGACTTTCTATTCTCATAACAATCTGAGACAATTTAAGCAACTCATGTACTGAGTAATGAGCACGCTGAGCTTTGGTTAACTCCAGTTTCTGTACCAACACCACTTCAGTTCAGCCATTTTACTACCAAACACCAAATGTTCTCCATGTACTTGACCACCACAAATAAGAGACAATCCATTGAAGTTTTCTTGATGATTTTTTTTGTCCTGGACTTGAAGATGACATTTCAGTCTCTCTCTCTCTCTCTCTGTCTCTCTCTCTGTCTCTCTCTCTGTCTCTCTCTCTCTCTCTCTCTCTCTCTCTCTCTCTCTCTCTCTCTCTCTCTCTCTCTCTCGGCCTTAAAACTAGGCAAAATAATTGGTCCTTTGATCATTAAGTCTTAGAAACCAATGATTCAATGTGAAGGTTTTAAAGTAAAATCAATTAATTGTAAAGTACCAAAAGAAAACCAGACCTATTTATGATACTCAATGAATTCAGACCTGGAGAAGATCAGCTTACCCTCCCCACCCCACCCCCATGCTTCCTTAGTTGAAGACTGTAGTTAGCCAAATATTTCAGGAAAAGCAACTCATTTCTAATTGACTCATTTTAAAAGTCAAATGTGCTTTGGTAAGCAACAAATCTTTCTATTCCATAACTTGCCACTTTTGTAAAGTGAACTACTTAATACACATAATCTTAAATTCTATTTGAACTAAAACTAAAGTGGCCAACACCCAGGTTACTCCTTGTTTGTGACAGATATGATTTAAAGTTTAACTTTTATAACATGTGTTTTATTAGTATGTTTTTACTCTAACATTCACTTCACACTGATTACTAGAATCTCTGCTAAGAAATTCAGATTAATTAGGATTCTGAAACAGGTTTGTCTGGTTTTGAATCCCCATGGTGCCTTTACTATGTGCTCTTGGGCAAGTTACTTAAAATTCTCTCTACAGTCATTTGCTCATTACCTATCAAGAACTCCAATGTAAGAAAAGCATGTAGAATTCATATAAAAGCCAAGTTCTTTGCATATAAAGAATGTAAAAAGCAAATAAAGTGGTAATTGAAAAAACATTCAAAGTTAATGACTGCTCACGGAAAAATCAAAGAATTAAAACCCTGAATATGCCATATACAACCAAAGTTTTATCAAAAAAAAAAGAAGAAAAGAAGAAAGGGAGGGGGGAGGGAGGGAGAGAGAGAGAGAGAGAGAGAGAGAGAGAGAGAGAGAGAGAGAGAGAGAGAGAGAGAGAAGCAGCTCAGACAGCCAAGTTAACCCCAATATGTATTTCGAGCCTACAGGTCACACATTAAACTCAATTTAAACCCATTACTGCTGCTGTTAGTGGCTCTCAGGACAAAAGGTACCAGAACTCTCACACACATTTAACTCTGGTTTCAACCAGCATCAGCAGCCATGTACATGTTGACAGTAGTACACCCTATACTCATAGATGTTCCCCAAGCCTCTGAGTCAAGAAAGAAGGTAAACTGAAGGACTACCTTATGTCCCACCAAGGGATATTTTAACAACAGCAACTGGCCATCCCCATTTTTATCCCAGGGAAGAGGATAAATCTCTGGCCTTGGGGTTCCAATTCCTGGCTCTTTAGCAGCTATAGTGGCCTTCCAATGACCCAAGAATGCAGAAGACAAAACGCTACTTACAGAGACTGCAAAGCACTCAGTCCATGAATGGCTTCACTGGGTACTGTTTTCAACTGATTATTCTGGAGTGTTCTGTAACAACATTTTTGGTTAGTGATTAATACGCCATCATTATCATTTCTTTTATAGAAGAATATGGAGTCATTTATTTTCCTAAAAAAAAAAAATTCTAAAGACATCAAAAGTGGGGTGTGTGGAATGGAAAGCATGTAAGGCAAAATTGCAGTGTCAAGAGGATTTGCTGTAAACTATGCTGCTATCCTAGGCCATTTCTTAATGCAGCTGCTGGGCGATACACATTTCCAGGGATTGTTTCATTCCTGTGCCCTATTTGATGCTCAGTAGAATGTATAACAATTTCATTGGGGTGTCTAATCAACAAGCCTATTAGAATTTCTAATGCCTTCTCAAATTGGAAGAAGGCAGTTTGCAAGGAGAGCAGACACTGGGGACTTAGGGAGCAGCAACAATGACTTCGGTGACTGCAGGACGGTAGAAACATTATTAGGCCTCTATCATTGCATAGAGGACCGGAGAACAGAGGCAGAGAGCTTGGTGGAAAAACAAAATATTTTCCTTTTTACCTAAAACCACTCTTGTAACGTTAACGACTATTTGACTTGAATCATAACCACTGAATAAAAGAAGTTAAAGGATCACTGAGAAACCTGAATCAAAGAGGCCTGATGACTTTGTCTAGAGCGGCAGTGATGAAAGTGGGGGAAGCATTGGCTGTCAACCCATGTGGTCTTTAGTCTGTCACCCTCCAAGTTCCTGCATGGCCAGAAACTTCTCTTCTGATCTCTGACTTTGTTTACAAATTATGGGCACCTCTCTTGCTTTAGCTCTAAAATGCTTTTTACATGTAAACCTCTCCCCCTTGAGGGTTGACAATTAAAAGGCCACCATAGCTCTAACGTAAGTAGAAATGAAACCCCCACCAATAAAGTTGAAACATGATTTCCAGTCGATGCATTTGCAGCATGGGAATTGCATGATGCCTTGGAGATCAGAATACTTACTATTTAGAATTTTAACCTTCGTGATCTAGGCCCAAGTTTGCAGAGACCAACCTCTAGCCTGTTCCACTATCCATTGGCCATGCCTTAAATCTTTTAATCCTCAACCAAAAGAAACTGTGCTTAACCTAGCTCCAAGCATGTTGACTATGCAGACAGAAAATACACAGCCAGCTGTGAAGCCTGAAGACTGCATACTTACAGGACTTTGAGCTCTTTCAACCCAGACAAGGCTTTTGGGTGGATAAAAGAAAGGTCGTTGCCAGCCAGTTGTCTAGAAAAAAAAAAGTAATGGGGGGGGGGTGTCAGAGTTAAAATTCAGAATGCACAGTAATGTAACTGTGATTAAAACTCTAAAGAAACTCTAAAGAGGGACTTAAACCTTTGCTAAAGCTGTCCTAAGATTCTTCCGATGAATTAAGTACGTCTAGATTGTTTTTTTTTTTTAACTTCCAATACAATAATTTAAGTAGGCACATTTTTATTCTGGTGAGGTCAAGCAAGCCAAAACACATTAAGCCAAATGCAGTTTGCTATTCAGGGTCACTCTGCAGCTTGCTGTGCTTTCTGAGGGCCTCATAAATACAGAGGACAAGTCAGCAGGCAGGAGTGTTTACACAGAGTGGGGCAAACCAGTCTGTCAAGGAAGAAGCTTTCAGGGGGCAGGCAAGTCAGCTTGTTATCTCTACAGAAGCCCAGGACACAGCACTCCAGACAAAAAGGAAGAGGGCCTGGGAGCCTAGACTTCACATAAAGGCCTACCACACATTTAAAGAAACATTTTCCTGAAGAAACTGTGAAATGGGTGATTTAAGAGGCGGTAGAGTGAATAAAGAAGGCCATGAATTCCCTGTGTTCACCTTTCCTCAGGCCCACAGCACAGAAACATTAAAACAGGAAAAGAAGAAGGAAAGACAAAAGAAAAACAAATGGAAATAGGGCAGAAACTCGTAAAAATGACCAGCAAACAGGTGGCCTGGGAAACAGTTGGTAAATCTGTACAATTAACTGGCAATTAGCCGCGTGTCCCTGTCATGGACACAGCATTCTCCACTTCTTGGTTCTACCAGGGTTAGCCTTTCAAGCAGCTGGATTCTGTAACTGATTTAAAAAAAAAAAAATAGTCTATGTATTTAAAGAAAGCTTTAAGTACTACTATTTACAATTTAGTTTTAATTAACTTTTTAAATTTACGAAACAAAATTTGTAATTTCTCCTTTAAAAAGATCTAGTTGTAATCAGATAGTACCAGCCTAAGATATACAGTGAGACCCTGCCTCAAAATTAAGAAAACAGGAGCTGGAGAAATGGCTCAGCTATTAAAAGCACTGGATGTTCTCCCAGATGACTCAGGTTCAATTCCCAGCACCTACATGACAGATTCCAACTATCAGTGACCCTAGTTCCAGGGATCTGATGCCCTCTCCTGATGTCGGAGGCACCAGGAAGACATGATGGTACACATACAGACAGACAAAACACTTCTGCAAATTAAAATAAAATCTCTAAAAGAAAATAATTTCCTTTGTTCTCTCTGGTCACTCTGTAAGCACCCGACATCCCTGGACTTTGTTCAGTTAATTCATTCACAATCAAGTTCTAGTTGCTACCAAGTGCCACACATTCCATATCCAGTCCCTCCTCTTTAATCTGCTACACTTACCTTGATTTTTGAGGCACAGGGGAAACATCTTTACAAACTAAAATTCAAAGTACTGAATGTCAGAAATTCTACCATGAGATCCTTGTCTTCTAAGGTTTTGTACCACTTCAAATGCAAACAGCATGAGAAAACCTGACTCTACCTGAGCTCTGGTCCACAATCAGAAATCCCAATGATGTTTAACATGGGGTATAAACACTTCTACTCATCATGCCCTTCTATTCTGGTAACTGTACTACATGCTTTCTAGGCCTTCTCATAATTTGGGTCTCTATACCACCAGCCTTTTAAATGTCATCTAAAATGGCACCATGGCCTAAAGAATCTGAGCAAAGCCAACAAGTTGCCTCATTAAGTGATAAATGACTTAAACTTTGCTTACTTTGCAAAACTTGAGCTGTATTTTACAATTGCCTAAATTAAAAGAAAATAGCACCTAAGCTCAATGAAACAAAAGTAGCCAACAATAACTGTGTATGTGTTTATGATTTTTTTTAAAAAAAAATCCTTTTTTTTTTTCCTTTTATGCTGGTCCAATAAAATCTCTCTTCAGTGGAGCTTCTGAACATTTCTGGTGGGCTACCACCTAATTCATAAATTGTTGTTTGCTCACAACAAAGGGTTTTTTTGTTTTGTTTTGTTTTGTTTGGTTGGTTGGTTGGTTTTTTGAGACAGGGTTTCTCTACAGTGTTTTGTAACATGTCCTGGAACTAGCTCTGTAGACCAGGCTGGCCTTGAACTCACAGAGCCTGCCTCTCAAAACAAAGTTTTAAGGGTTGCAGAGACTTCAAAGAGCTTGACCTGCTCTTGCAGAGGACCTGAGTTCAATTTCTAGCACTCACTGTGTAGACCACACCCTCCTATGACATCAGCTCGCACTTCTGTTCTCCACAGGTACCTGCTACTCATATGCCAGGCCCCAGGCCCATATTCAGACCTATGCCTACACATACAGCTAGAAATAATACAAATAAATCTTTAAGAATTCATTTTATATCACTTTCCTTTTTAAAAACAGCATGGCCTTTCAGCACTGAGAATTAGTATACAAAACAAACCAAAAAAAAAAAAAAAAAAAGAGTGTTTGAAGCCTTTTTCAATACAACCATTTCAAAATATTTCTCCTCTTGGTCCCAAACTAGTCAGCTTCAATGCTGTATCATCTAAACCCTTCATCTTGTAACCTCATTGCCACTCTAAATACCCAATGATAATGCTTCTTCCCTTGACCTACATATAAATCCAGCACAAAACTAATGTGGTCATAGGCTACCTTCTGGCTGTATATTGCACACAAGTCTCGCAGGCCAAGTACAAATGCTTCTGAGAATGGAGTACACATCCCACACTTTCATTACCCCTAAGAATATGCCACATTCATTAGATACAAACATCTCAGCTAGAAGTGTTCTCAGATGCTCCCTCTCCCCGAATTAGAGATGTAGTTGAGAGCTTGCCTAACAGGAACAAGGCCTTGGGTCCAGTCTCCATTATAGCCAACCGAACAAATAAAAGGCAGAGAAGTTCTCTGCAAACACTCCTTGTGCCAATACATAGCTTCCTGTGGCCCACCTCTGTGCAAGCTCCACATAGGCAAGCCCACCTCTGTGCAAGCTCCACATAGGCAATGAAAGGGTTTGCTCCACTCGAGCTCCTTCATTAAATTCAACTAAAGATGCTCACAACTGTAACATACAGTATTTAAAAGACCACATTTTCAAAGCTCAAATTGCACCATAAGGGCCTTAAGTGGCAGTAACCATCTTTCCCCAAGTGCCTCAAATAGTTCTGTAACCCGGCTCCTCCCAGCTGTCCTTAAAACCTGTGTTAAAAGCTAGTATCCACCAAAAAAGAAATCTTGTAAACACAGTTGGCTTTCCAAGATCCTTCATCCCTTGTCTCTAACAAGACAAGCTTTTACAGTTCTGATATCCGTGGGCCTTCCTTGAGGAATTTAACATTCTGTAGCATGACACATGAGAAAGAGTGCTCTAAAGGAAACAAGGAAATGGCAAAACACAGAACACCTGATTATCTTAACTCGTCAACAAAACAGATTGTGTAGCCACATTAGTCAAAATATCTGCTTCCTTTTCCCCAGATCTCCGTCCCTTTATAAACTATGTGAATACTAAAGTAACCTGGTTTCAAAGAGCATTCCATTTCTCCTCGAGTTAACAGAAATGACACATTGAGCTCTGTGCATGAGGCTTATCCTGGAACACAAGCCAATAGTGTGCAGTGGATGGGTGACAATGCCACACAGGACAGTACGCTACTAGATGACTTTGTTTCCCGGGAGTAAACACACCAAGCTGCTGTGTTAAGGGATGACACTCTGCAGCTGCAGTAGTCACACCCTCCAGAATCTTGTCACAGACAGTTCAGTAGTCACAGTCTCAGGAGACAGCACTTCTTGTAGTAGCTCATCTTGGGGATGCTCCATGTGTTGAAATTCAGATCCAGTAAAAAGCAAGGTGAATAAATGACAGGCTTGGGGTCAAGTCCCCAAATCCTTAGGAGACAAATGCCTAAGATCTTGCCAAGTGCAGAGGTCAAACCAGATGGTATGCAGACGTTCTTTCACTTTAGTCACATCAGGGAAACCCGGCTTTTCCAAAGCACCTGAGAAGTTAGGTGACTTGGCAAAAACTGCACAGCTATGCAATGGAGGATCTGGCTGAATAGTGCTTGCCCAGCTGCCTTGCAATGGTTATCAACTTGTTCCTGACCCGAGGTGCTTCTGTAGTGTCACCAAGAGATTAAGAAATCATCCTCAGAAAGCAAAGGTGGAGCACTATGGATTTGGGCAAGCTAACAGCTTTGCTGGAGTATCAGCAGCTCTCAGCCAGCAGCCCGACCTGCTCTAGCTATGCATTAGGACCATCAGTTAGTCTGACCTGCAGACTAACAAACAGTATGAAATGCACTGAGGGAAGGAGATGAGAAAGGGGCCCTGGGTCCCATGTGTAGGGACTCTTACTGGAACTGGTTTAGAGCACTCTATTATCATGTTCGCTTGTTTTAGTAACTTCCAAATAAAAATGAGGTGGCTGGTACCGAGGAAGAATTGTAACCAGTGATGTCTTTCAGCAAAGACCAGCTCTTCCCATTCCATGCCTGAGTTTCTACTTCTGTGCCACAGGCAATAGCTGTCTTAGAGGCAATATGGGGGGGCCAGCTGCAGGCCTCAGAAAACCTCAATTTGCCAAGCAATGACATTCATAATTTTTATCCCACAAAAAAAAGTCTTTATTACTAGTATATACTCCTCAGTGGCAATTAATTCCTAAGGAAATCTCAAGGTGACAGCAGAGGGTAGATGTATAATTTTCTGCAAACCCAAGTTAACAGTCCCAAGCACCATGTCTCTCACCTCTCTCACTTCAGTAGCTTCTGGTTACCAAGACAGTGAGAATCATTCTACAAGGTTTCAAGCTATGGACTCCCAATCCTTCTGTTGTATGAGCTGAGGCTCTCAGTATTATTTACCTGGATTATTGCCATGAACTTCCACAAGACTTCTGCCTCACCCTACTTAATTGTAATACTGTGATGAAACCGGTGATATGAGAGCAGTTATGTGCATGAGTTGCTCTTTCAGAGGACCTGGGTTCAGTTCACAGCACCTACATGGTGGCTCACAACCATCCATCCATAACTCATTACAGGGGATCTGACTCCATCTCTGGCTTTCTTTAGCATTACAAAGACACATGGTGCACATCCATACATGTAGGCAAACACATAAATATTTAAGAAATACATAAAACTATGAGATCTAAATCTTTAAATGTACAATTCTGAGAAATTTCTCAAAGCCTCGTCTTCCCATCCTGAATTTTCTGGATCTTCAACACAACTCTCTTCTTTTACACCTTAATCCAGTGTTCTTATTTCCTACAACATAGCACAGACTGCTACACATCATCCACTATATAACTCACCACTCACACCACTTTTCTTCACCTGTAATACTACCATGTCTCACCCTCTACTAACTGAAATCAAGCCAAGTGCCTGAGCTGAGTATCAGCAATATGAAACCATCTGATATCACCTTCCTGCGGTTCCACAAAAGTCTTAACCAAAACTTTCTCACTGATACAGCTTAGTTTACCTCTAGTTACTATTCACCTCCCCATCTTTCTCTGTGGCATTATAGTATTTCTTATGAGTGGGGACTAAATCACATCTTTTTTTATTCTTGCAGGAGGCCATGCATATGGCAGATGTGCTGTACTACCTCAACTAAGGCTTTATCATTCCTTTTCTTTCATTTCTACTACCCTCAACCTCCTTCACACTCTTCACAGGAAAGTAGTACTTGGCTAGACTGTATGGTAGCAGGTGCCAGTCAACTATCACCTCTCTTAGTATATGCTGCAAGTACTAAAGAGGAACTTAAAATTGGAAAGACCAGTTCACAGGTCAACAGTGGTATCTCACTCACTGTACTATGTACACAAACACAGAATTGAAACAAGTCCAGCAGTACTTCAAATAGTGACCTCAAACAGTCTACCTCAAGGCAGGTCTTATTTACCCTGCTTACTACAAGAGTCTCAGCAGCAAAGAAAGCAGGGAGAGAAAGAGAGAAGAGACGAGGAAGAGTCGATGGTAGGGAGACATCAGTTCACTAGGCTTCCGCTCTCCCAATACATCTGGAGCTATTTCAGGGAACAGGGTACAGTGTAAATGTCCTTATTAATCTGCTTTGTGTTTAGTATTCATAAGCACCATGGATTCATATTAGGAGATCCTTAGAGGGGACACAAGAATTTCCCATGATGTTATCTACTCTTAATGGATATACTACATAGAACTTCCATTTGCCAGAAGGGAGAGAACAGAAACAATGTAGGTTAAACATGGGAAACGGGTCAATGGTGGCTATGAAACAAGCCGCATGTCAGAGGAAATGTAGGCCAGAGGTTGATACCTTCATGCAGTGCACCCAGCTGTCTGGGATTTCTTCACTTGGGAAGTGACTGAAACAGAGAGGAGAGGTTTGAGTTACAGAGACAGCTCAGCAGTTAAGAGCACTCACCCGTCTTGTGGAGGACCCAGGTTCGGTTCCCAGCATCCACATGGCAGCCCACACTTATTTATTAACTCTGGTTCTGGGTGATCCGATGCCTCTTTGAACACCACAGGTTCTTGCACACATGTAGTACACATATACACACTCAGGAATACACACACATATATATTTTTTTTTAATGAAAAGGAGAAGGGCAACTGTGAGACACAAAGTAAATCAGCTGGTGATATTTGCATAAAAACAGCATTAAGGACATTACATAAATTTCATGGTAGCTAGAATTTGAGTCAGGAATTAGGAGAATAAAGACTACAATCTGTACACTAACTAAGATACTTACTGAGTCGAGGGACAGGTAGTGGGGAGACACGGGGTAAAGAAGAAACAGTGGTAGCAGAGCAACTGTGGAGAGGGGGCAGGAACAATGTTCACTGCACAAACAAGAGAGCTTTACAGAGACAGTTCTTCTCCCGGCATGGTGAGGTTGAGAAGTAGGCTGCACACTTTGGCACCCACTCAGGTCCCTAACCTTCATTGTGCAGGTGATTACAAGATGGCCTGTTGTGCTACTGCTAAATCCTTACTGAAACGTACCACAGTACTGCTTCTCGGTCTGATCAACACTTTTTCTGCCCTCAGCAATGTCTTCTCTCCTCCTCCATTGCTTCTCTCTACACTACCTTTGAAACCAAGCAAAAGGAGATACTACAGCTCACACCCAAACATGCCCAGGCTGCCTCCCCTGTGATGCCATTGAGCCCCTCAAGTAGGCAGATGGCCAGTGTCAGTCACACTGCTTACAGACTACAATGGACTAAGCCGTCATCAGCCTGTAATGTTTCCTGAAGAGTGTTCTAAGTCAAGACTGAACTAGGCAAGCACGATCACCAGACAGCGTCTGAAAGGAGGAGACGAGTGTCACTCTTCTAAACAGTATTTGAAAACAGGATGTAAAATGCTAGCAACCATTCTCAACAGCATAAAGCCGTTTTCTTTTACTAATCCCGAATCGTATATTAATTTACATGTGAAGCTCTGACTATGTATTCAGAACTATGGGACTTCTGTGAGAAATAAAAAACCTCGAAGGGTTTGCTGGTTCCCATTCAGGCTATCTGGTATCAATACAGACAATAACAAGCTGAAAACTCATTTAGCCCTTTGTATTTTCATTATCTGATTACATTGGCCCTTAAAGCACCTTATAACACCTCAACAGTTTATCACCAGTGGCTCCTTATATTTAACAGAGGACATGAGCTTCTGCCCTTGACATGCCCAGCCCAATTGTCCTACAATACTGCTAAATCAGGCAAACACTAGAAAACAATGTAAATCCCAGAAGCCCAACATTGCTTTTTGGTGTTTTCTACCACTAACTTCAAGACAGCCACAAGAAAGAAATACTTTTGTAGTGGACAAAAAAGGCCAATAATTAAGCAGCATTCTTTCTGGATCCCTTGGGACCTTCTTTCTCCAGAGTTAAACCTCATTTGATACAGTAGATCAAAGTATTCCAGAGTCCACTAACCATGCCCAGGTTTCTTCCCTGTTGCTTTTTCTTTTTTACCCACCCCAGTCCCAGTCCCAGTGCTGGGGCTTAAAGCCAGGACCTTGGGCATGCCGAACAAAATCTCTAACTCTGTTATCCCCATTTCTCACACCTTCAGGAAGAATTTTATATCTTCATACAACTATTAAACACACACACACACACACACACACACACACATATGTATATGCATGTATATAAAGTATAAAGCCAGAGGTGGTATATGTGTATATAAAATATGTAGATAGAAAGTATATTACACACGTATGTATGTATAAGCTGGAGAAGGTGACACATGTCACCCAGCTGAGGCAAAAGAATAACATGTTTGAAATGGGGCTGGAATAAACAAGTACTTTGCAGGGCATCCTCTAATGAGATCCTATCACAAAAAGCAAGGAAACAAGCAAAGCATGTGTAAAAATGCATCTTGTCTTTGCAAGAAGGAAAAAAAAAAAATCTCTCTGTGTGACACACAGAGGGGGAGGAGGGGGATACTATGATAATCTATAACAAAAATAATTACACCCCTGCTAAAACTTGGCATGAGGGTCATCTAGCACTTCCACACACTAAAGAACTTTACCTAAAATTTAAATTTCACCTGTGCCAAATTGACTTTTTCTGTCTCCCACTTCCCCACAGTCACCCACAGAAGACTCGATTTTAGAGGTAAATCAGTAAGACCCCTGGCAATGGCCATGATTCTAAGCAAAGTTACTCCAGTCATCTACCTTTTGATTATACACACATATGATACTCATCTATATGAGGAAATAACATAATACAGCTTTAAAACTATTTATATACCTAACACCAGCCAGCAAGTACTTACTGCATTTCTACTACAAGACAGCAAAGAAAGTATTGTTTTTTCTCATTTTGTTTTTTAAGTGGCGGCAAACAATGAACTTCAGCAGAATTTAATTTCTATATGTGCTGACAAAATTTCTTGCATCAATAAATTCAAAATGAGAAGAAATCCTTTTTCTTCAGCTCGCCTCCAATTTTAGGTTAAAAATATGATTGCTGAGTCAACAAGAGGACTCCAGAGTGTAAAAGCACCTGCTGCCAAGCCTGATGCCCTGAGTTCTACCCCTAGATCCCATGGTGGTAGAAGAGAGCTGATTCCCAAGTGCAATCCTCTGACCTCCAAATGTAAGCCATGGCATAGGAATAAAGATGAATTTTAGTGTGTGTGTGTTTTGTCATTATGACTCATACAGATATAACAGAGTGCCTTGCCTTTGGAAAAAAGTCAGAGTGCACAGCACATACTGATTTTCTAACTTACCTGGGTCACAAGATGGCAAGACACATAAACCTAAGTGGTGAGGAGTGGAATACCAGAGCAGCCTGGGAAAGGAAGGCAAGGGGAAGCTTTACAAAGCAGAGAGCTCAGATCTAGAGCGGTTCCTCTACCATAAGAGTGCATCTCCTACTGTTATGTAGGAAACTGAGTTCTGGTGCTTGCAGTCAAAGTTGTTTTAACTAACTGCACTGCCAATAAACATTCTTTCTTTCTTACTTAGTAACAGAATCCTGACTTCAGTCCAAGTATCAAAGCTCATATTTGCCAGCATTCACTGTTAACAATCCATGTTACTAAGTCTCAGCCAATGAAATGTCTGAAGTACTGCAAGGTGGCTTCTTAAAAGAAGGGACCTAGTGGGTCACTACCACCCCTCCCCTTCCTCCTACTCTAAGAGGTGAATGTTGATGGCTACAGCTCCAGCAGTTACATGATCTGGATATGAACACTATAAACACAGAACTACAGACTAGAATGCTAAGCTCTACTTCTCTGCTAACCCTGTGATTCTCAATAGTGGCTCCTGGCTGCAGATTTCAGATGCATGCAATGAAAGAAAGCTTTATGTCTTTAAGCCATTGTTGTTTGAAACTTTCCACTACAGTCATATAATTACTATTCAAGAAATTTAGGAAAAGAGCACCTTAGGCTGTAACAAAAACAGCACAATTAAAGACAGTACATTAAAGGGCTAGGAAGATAGCTCTGTGGTTAAGAGCACTTGCTGCACTCATAGAGAATCTGAACCTCTCACAACCACCTGTAACTACCCTCTTCTGGTGTGTGTGTGTGTGTGTGTGTGTGTGTGTGTGTGTGTGTGTGTGTGTGTGTGAATATATTTAGTATTTTAAAAGACAATACATTAACTACACAAAAACCAGGTAAAGAGTTTCTAAAATTATTTACAAAACAATACATAAGCACCAGATCAGTGGGAAATTGCTTACATAAAATGTGAATTACCAAGATGAAAATATACTGTATATTCATTATTGGTAAAATTTAGCTCTATCAATATGTTAGTATTATGACAAGTGAGTATAAGCAGTAAGATTCTATTTTTAAAAGAAAGTAAATAAATATATTTTAAAAACTCTAGGATACACGACAAAACATCAACAAAGGTTATCTCTCAGGGTGAGATAGTGATTGCTTAGCCCTCCTTTCTTCTCTGTATCTTTTTGTATGTCCATATTTTAAATGCTGAGTCTCCATTAATTTTGTAATCAGTTTTGAAAATCTAGCTTTTGTCAAGTTGTTTTATACTTTACAGTTTTATATCCACATACGTCTTCAATTCAAATATTTGCAGCACCTCCAACTTGATTATCTTCAAAGTACAGATAGCGCCCAAAGTAATTGACAGTGGACAGACAAGGTAAAGTACACATGCTGAGCCAAAGTCCTTATAATGAAATATAGTATTACTGAATACTAAATTGTATAAGCATGGCTCATGTAAGAGTAGACAATAAAAGTGGTTCAGCTTATTACTTCATTGGAAAATTTAATCATGCTAATAGAAAATCAAATATATTTTTGTTTACTTGTAATCACTATTATATTCCAACAACCAATAACCATCATTAATTAAAATGCATAAAGGAATTAACAAACTATGCTTGTATGTACCTCTATTCTTTCCATATCGTGTATCACTTTACCAGTGAACTTCTTGGAATTTCCTAGTTTGATTTCTTCTAGCTCTCTATTAAATTCTGATTCACTAACCCCCAAAGTCAGACCACATCATATTTTCATCACCACTACTCATGGACTGCTAAACACTTACAACAAAGTTACAGATGTAATTTAGTAGAACTAGCTAAATTGATATTATTTCCCATTCAAGTGGAGTATTCTCCAACAATTATTTATTCACTTCAGATTGATCCATTAAAGAAACATTTCCTGCAGCTGTGTCCAGTAGTCCAGTAGTAGGTTTTAGAAGGCTGAGATATCCATGGTTTCTCTCCACCTAGCTTATCTTCCTTCCTGCTTTCTTTTCTGCTCACTTTAGGGGGCCATTTCTACAATCTAGATAGTTCTACTAGGGACGGACTGATGAATCAGGTTAAACCATAACATCAAAAAGAATGGATGGCTTTAAGAACACGTGAGGGAGGCAAGACTGCCAAGCACAGTCCTCCCAAGTCCCTGCTCAAAACAGCAAGGAATCCTTCAGATATTCACATTGGATTTTAGGATGCAGAGATACATCTGGGACTACTGAAGGAGTTACAGTTCCTACTCTATGAAGACAGAATATTTACAGCAGGAAATGAACCAAAAACACAAAAGTAGAGACTCAAAACCAAAAAAAAAAAAACCAGAAAACGTGAAAATTTTTGTAAAGTTTAAGCTTCAAGAGCCAATGCCAGCAGAAGCAACTCCACCTTTAGACATTTCTGTTCTCTACCATGTTTGTGTCTTCAACCCAGTGAACTCTGCTAACATATAGACCATATAAAAGCTTTATTCACTCTCCAAAGCCTGGAAGCTGTCTAACAGTCCCCAAATACCTGTTTCTTAATGAACTCTTTTCCCCAAATGGCAATGCCACCACTCTACTGAAATAACTGTAAAGCTAATTAAACTGAGTAGTTTTCAGTGTCTGGCTATAGGCATCTTTCTCTAGCACATCAAAGCGGATCCCTTGTTCTGTTGTGGAAACCTCTTCCACAGCTCCTGGGGAAGAGCTCTGCCCCAGTTCTCATCTGGCACTTGTCTTCTTCCCACACCTTGATTCAAGTGTTTCCCAAGGAGTTGTCTTTGGCCCTCTTCCCTTTCCTTTCTTCTGCCCTCTATCCCTTGGCACGCTTTTATAATCTCAAGTTTCCATTAATCACCTCAACATAAAAGACTCTCAATTCTACACCCATGCATCACTATTCTAGATTTCATTCACATATTTCCATATGTCCCTATCTATATTCTGTGTAACTTAACGTGCTTACTTGAAATTAAGTTTGATATTTTCTCTCCGGAACAATTTCTTTTCATGCTGTCTCTAATTCTAGTAACTCCTAGAAATACTAAAATGAAGTACTATTGATGTTGTCTCAGCTGACATATCCTTGATTCCATTCTGCCTTTCATCTGCCTCAATTCAGATTTACACACACACACACACACACACACACACACACACACACACACACACACACTTTTTTAGACATCTCTCTACATGGCTGGCCTAGAACTCACAATGCTGATTAGGCTGTCAGTGGATCAGAGAAATCTGCCTGCCCCTACATCCCAAGTGCTGAGATTAAAGGCATATACCTCTATGCTAAACACAAATTCTGATAACTCTCACCTATATGTTTACAGTTAGCTAACTTCACTGTCTCCCTATCTTCCCAACCTCTCTTAATTCTGGATATTTGCTATGAAATTACAATGATAGAAGACTCCATCTGATTGAAATAGTCTCTGGCTCAAAAAAAAAAAAAAAACAAAAACAAAAACAAAAAAACAAAACAAAACAAAACAAAACAAAACAAAAGCAAAAAACAATGGTCATTCAGGAAGCCCTCTGTCTACCAAAAAATGTCCTCAGTCTGGCTCCAAGCGCCTCTCTAAATTTCTCTTCCAGGGTTGCCTTCATAAATTCAGTACCACTTCACTGAACATTTGTGCTACCCATCTCAGTCTCCCTTTCTCTACTTGAGCTTCTTTGCCTATCTCCTCATAAATAACTCCTACCATCCCCCAAGGCTCTCCAGAAATGCCAGCTCTTTGATGAGTTCTTCTTTAATCTTTTTTGCTAAATGTAATTTCCCTTTTCCTTTGAACTCTCAGAGCTGGAATACACTATTCCTTACCCTTGAAGCCAAGAATCTCATTTAACTCAGTGCTGAACAGTGTTTTAGTTGACGACGAGTTCTGAATTAGTGAATGGTGTACTGAGTCTTTCCTTGGTCTTCCCACTTGGACAGGAGACATAGTCAATCTTATGACCTAATGAATTCTGTCACCTAACAAGGTGTTTCTATGATGAAAAACTCAGCCCCCTCAAAGGGTTTTATGGGTTAAAACAAGACTAGGAGAACACATTGTAAAAGGACCTATTCTGTAACTATTAGGTCCCAATTAGTGTAAGCTACCTCACCATTCCTCCCTTCTCAGCTTTCCTCTCTAGTCTGAGAGTTCTCCAAATGAGCCATTATAAAAAATGCTAAGAATCAGACAGGTAATGAAGTTTTTTGGGTTGACTATTCAACAGCTAGGGTAGCAATCTTCATGAATGGTCCTCCTACTATAGTGGTGCAAAGGAGAACAAGGGAATGCCACCAAAGAACAGAGTCTATTGCCACACAACTGAGAACAGGCTTTGCTTTATCTGGGGTGTTCCTGCAGTCAACAGAGCTTATCTGGAAGGTTTCATCAAGGAAGTAAATGTGAAGTGAGTCACATATAGTTTAGAAGTAGAGGTAAGTTCTTCTGAATAAATTATCTGAAAAGGACACTAGCCAGTTGCTAACTCCAACTGTGAAGTACAGTGAGATTATCTGACAATAATTCATTTGAAATTTCTCAAACTATTTCTTCATAGTTTCTACCTTATAAAAGCAACTAATATTGTTCAATCCTGGAAAAAGTCAATCACTGCAGGGTAAAACAGAAATAATAGCGGCAGGCAGGCAGGCTACAATGACTGAGAGCTTTTTATATGCTAAAAACTTAACTAGTGCTCACAAGGTGCCTGCGATGAAATGGAAGGTATTTTCATGGGTTGCAGGTGAGAACATGGAGACTTCCGAGAGGTGAAAATCTTGCTGTGGTCAAATAGTCTGTGTTTGATTGCCCACCCTTGTCTGAATTGTTTACCCCATTTTGGAAGTAGTAGCTCCATTTAGTACTGAACAAATTAAACAAAACAAATAACAATGAACTGGGACTCAAAGTCCTAGCCTTCACTTTAGTATTGTGAAGCCTGCAGAGGCAATGTATTTGGAAATGACAGAATTATCTTAGTCACAGAGTATATTTAATACTAACTGACAGAGTGCCAATGCTGGCAGTGACTTCAACTGCTGTTGCTACATCCCTGTAATGTCTACAGGGATTTTTCAGTAACTGTCTGTGGGAAAGTAGTTGGTATTTTTCCTGATGTTTCTAACTTATCATTTTCACAACTGCAAATTTCAACCATTCCCCAAATGGCTACCAATGCCCTGACAAGTCCAAGGGAATCAGAAGCATTTGTGGCTTTACAGATAGTATCAGGCAATATAGATCCCGATACTGCTGCCTGAATGTTTTCCCAGAACCCCAGCTTTCTTTGAATGTTGCTAACAGACATACCAACCTACTCCAATTCCTTCCTCCAAGCAAAACCTCCTCTTCTCCAAATTTTTCAATAAAAAGACAGACATGTTTACAGTAATTATTGAAATTTCCCTACTTCACATGGGCATATTTTTATATGTAATTCAATATTCCTTTTACAGGAGTCCTGTGAATATTGTGTATGTGTGTGTGTGTGTGTCTGAGACAGGGTTTCTCTGTAGTTTTGGAGCCTGTCCTGGAACTCACTCTGTAGACCAGGCTGGTCTCAAACTCACAGATATCCTCCTGCCTCTGCCTCCTGAGTGCTGGGATTAAAGGCATGTGCCACCACTGCCTGGCAAGGATTCTCATTTTAAAGACAACGGTGATGAGATACAAAAATCAAGAGTCCTGAACACCCTGCATGTACTGAATTTAGGATCAGAATCCAGGAGAGAATATCATGAAGTAACAATCTTTATGAGCTATAAAACTTTAAAAAGTAGATTAAATGTGAATATAACTGGCAACAATATTACTAATATGTCTAATCCCCATAGAAAAGGTTAAGTGGAATAGTTCTGTAAGAGTAAACCTTCTTCAGTGATTAGGAAAGACCAGAGCTTTAGAGGTCAGGCTTTGGGACCCAGAACAAGACATCAGACTCATGAACTTGAGTAAGACCCAGAAGCCTTTCAGCTCAGCTCCTGCCTCTACACAACTAACTTTCTTGTAGTTATAAGAAAGGATTTTTTTTGCACAATGAAGGCTTTATATGTGTGCTATTAACCACTGTATCTTTGCAAAACTGAATTCTGTAAGGCCCCAGCAGACTGGCTGCCCGTGTCTCTACTCTCAATGACTGGCATCTAAAACTACTAGTCTCTCCTGAAAACCTATCAAACCAAACTTTTTGGGGAAGCATTTAACTAGTGTCCCACTGCCACTCCCCACACCAGCTTGGCTCAAAACATTTCATGATATGGGCATAATTTGAGAAATGTCTTTAGAATCACCATCCAATACAGTCATGACAAATCACTTCACATAAGCCCAGTTCTTCTGAAATTTCTACCTTCACACCATTCCTCAGTCTATACAGATCTTACAGACTCTCCTTACTTCTGTCTTCATATGCCCAGTTCCTACCCCTACAAAATTCAGTGGGAATGATTCTAGGAAAGCTTCCCACATTCTAGAGTCTCAAGTGCATATAGTGCTTTTGGCTCCCACTCATCCTATATGCTTCTTCAGCACAAAGCACAAACTGTTAGCTTCATCTCCCTCTAGAAATTACCTCAACTTTGTCCAATAGAATTTCCTGCAATGATGGAAATTATCTATGTCTGCTTGTACAGCAGCCATTAAGCATAGATAACTAGCGACACTATAATGTGGTTGTTCGGGGCTGGCAATGTGGCTCTATGCACAGCATTTGTACAGCACGCACTAAGCCATGGGTTCCATCACCAGCACTACAAGACATAAGAAATAACCCATGTGAAATGTGGCTAGTTTGGCTAAGGAGCTATTTTTTTTTTTTTTTTAACTTTCGTTCAGATCTTAATTAAAATGGCCACCTGCTTCTAGTTGGTATGGTATCAAACAATGCAATTCTGGGGATACTGACAGATCCCCCCACAGAACTACTATGCTTGTGTCTATATCCTAACAAGCACCACAAGGACTGGCAAGTAACAGGGCTTAATGTTTGTTGAAAGGAGAGGTGGATGTATAAATATCTAGGAACATTTCTTCTATATTGTTGGGAAGTGAATCTATGCCATACTCTTAAGCATTCCAGATCCCTATGTGAAATCTGGCCAAACCCAGTCATGTGTTATAAAGAACACCTCATTAACTAACATGGAAAAAGCCTGGGCAAGGCACTCGTTTCTACTTAGGGCACTCAGCTTCACAATCACTCTTAAATCACTTCCAGATGACTTCTGAACAAATGGTTATGCTGTTTATGAAACAATACAATAGCCAAGGCCACATCATTTTGGAATGTTAAAATCAACTACATTGTTTTAAAAAGCAAAAATTAAGCTCTTTAATATTTATATTAACCTGAAAAATAAACTGCCTTGAATGTCTAAACTATTGTCAGATTATTCAAGACTATTTTGAAATATTCTTGCAAATAACTTTCAGCTCTCCTAACTGATTTTTTTTTTTTTTTCAAATCCTATACAGTATTTAGAGTGGGTATAATAGCTTGATTTGATAGGCTTTCTTCCTGTGAGAGAATATAGAGAGAATATGACCTAGCTACAAAGAACTACCAATCAAACTCAATTTGGCTCCAATTAAAACTTTCAGTTGATAGAGCTCATGAGGTTCACAAACACTTGGTCATTCGAGATCTTAAGAAATCCAAGATGTGAAATTTCACAGAGTAGAAATTAGTCAGGTTCCAACTCTAAAGCCCTTAAAAATATAACTGGTAATTGCAGGCATCAACAAAGGTGCTCTGCACACAGCAGCCCCCTCCAGAGTGCGGGAAGCGTCTCCATTTCCTGTTTGGCACATCATACATCCCACAGTGGCTACACAATGGCTGAGCAACCACTTGTTAATGTCCTTTCACTGCATGATTACCTCTGTAAAGAGATACTAATTCTGAAGTGCAAAACTACATATGAAAAGAAATATGGCAGCAGAAAAGTACCTCAAAGACTGATTATAGTGGTGAAGATAGAGACTTCACATGCAATTAACTCAAACGCCATTATTTAAAGATTAATATTCTTTGCATAAAACACACTATACACACCATACCCTTAAATCCTTTTATCTGTACACAATTATGCACTTTAAAACTAATAAAATACGAGCTAGCATTTATATAACATTCTGTATCATATACCATAATAAACTTTTAAGATTTATATTTTGCATGCACCAGAATAATACAAGCAAGGGATTATTATTAATCACACCTTATAGTCAAAGACACAAAGCAGAGAAAGTCTAAGTAATCTGACCCAGTTTTCAGTCTTGTGACAAATAATCTCTGTTCAGCTTTTGCTGTGAAAGCATTAGATTCAACTAAGCAGTGTGGGAAGAAAAAGTTCTCCTTAATTTTATTAAATCTTTAAAATGCTATTTCAATGAGCTAGGAATACAATCTGGGTTTTACTCAACTCCAGCTCTATGTTGTCAAGGAGGGGCTGAGCTAGGAGAGGCAGCTTCTTTGACTTGGCTGTAATAGCCAGACATGATGTATAGTAGGAATTTAGGACCTTTCAGGCTTGTGTCTTTTTTGATACTCTTAGTATCAAACTATAACCTTTCTATACCACATATCCTATAATCCATGGACTGGGGCTTATACTAACTGACTCAAATCTAATTTTACTTTCCACCAGGATTCATAGTTTCCTATTCTGTTAAAAACTAAAGGTGCATTCTTTTCATTAAGGACATTAAAAGCAAATGGAAAGCACAACTAAAGGAAGGTTAAAAACACATCAAATTTTTTTTCACATTGCAACTGACAAATAGAGAAATGTTCTTTTTTTATTTTATTTTTAAAATTTAAATTAAAAACAATCTTATTTTACATACCAATCCCAGTTCCCTCTCCCTCCTGTCCTCCCACAGAAATGTTCTTAAGGCTGCTGTCACACACTTTTACCCCCCAAAAGGTCATGTGCAAACGGCCAAGGAGATCTATTATCACTTTCCTGTTTGCTGTCCACTTACTGTCAAAGTGGTCTGTTGCATCAAGACCCTGGAACACCTTGTGTTATTCCTCCTGGTTCTGTTACCCATACAGCAACTCCTTTGACAACAATGGTAATTATGCAGGAGCCATGTTATCTCAGGATCACACTGTAATTACCTTGTGTCACTGCAGCAATCATGGTTATAATAATTGCAGGGGGGGGGATGTCTTATGGAAGTAGCAGTTTTTAGTTCTGGTTTTCAAAAATAACTTCAGTAATTATACTGCTTAAAAAGCAAGTTTGTTCTTCCCCAACTCCCAAACATGACTCCTCTGCACAAAGCCCACTGAAACTAATTCATGAGAAGTTCTAAGACAGGAAACATCAGGCTCTCTCCATAGAAAGAGCTTCCAAAAAGGAGTAGAAAACACACAGACACACGATGCTCAATGCAGTACTTACAGCTCCTCTAGGAAAGGAAAGTTCTTAAATGCATCTTCTGGTAACTGGGTGATATTGTTCATACTGATATCCCTGCAAAACATGAAGTCAGGAACACAGTTAACTAAGCAGTGATCGTCATCAACTGTCTAAGCCAACAGAGAACAAATTATATGCTGATATTTTGTACAGATGCTAGAACAGTGAGCAGAGAAGACAGAAGGGAATAGTCATAATCTGATTTTTGAATGCAATACTTAGAAAAGTTAACTCCTTTGTTATGAATTATGTTCCATAATTTAGAAACATACTTGAATACTGGAATTTCCCCCTTTAGATATCACCAAATGAAGATAAAAAAAAGTTTCAAACTACCTAGAACAAGTGGGGCTAGTATGGTTCCCAGTGTCCTTGACTAGCAGGGGTGGTGAAATTCCTACACCGTATCAAAAAAAGCTAATACACTACAGGACTAGATCACATAGATCTGTGGGTGGCAATGGCTTCCAAACTACAATCAAGGACAATGAAAACAAGTCCTAGCTCCATCCCAGTCAGATTTTCTTGAAAACTATAAAAGTCCTCCAGGTAAGAGTTGTCAGTGGATTTCATTTTTAGCCTATGAACAGATGCAGGCTAAGGACAAGTGCATACACGATAGGTATGTAGTCAGTTTAGAAAGGAGGGAACTCACTCAACAGTGTAGCTCAACAATTAGCCAGTTCAAACAGTTAAAACATCCTTTATTAATCATTCCCCTCTTCCCTGGCAGCTGCCTTTGAATTGACTTTCTCTTCCATACTCCACTTGATATCAACACTGTGAAAGACATATTAACAGCCTCCTGAGGGAAAGTCCTGGCATGCGCTCGGCCAGCTGAGCAACTCCCTCAGCTTTCTCTGAATCTTATCTGGGGGTAAATGCAGTGACTAAGCCCTTGGGTCCCTCTAATGCCAAAACCACCATAACATTCAAGCACGAAACAGTTCCATTGTTGGATTGTTAGAACTGGTAGGAAGAGGCATTAGAATATACATGTCCAAGGTATAGCTGACATCAATTCATCCAGATAAAATCTTTTCAAGGTAAGACACCTTCAGTTCCCCAGTACAGGGATCACTCTGTCTCACCTTTCCTTTTGCCACAATTTAGAAATGGGAATCGCAACCCTTTCTTCCTAGCCTTTCGCAAGGCAGGTGTGGAAAACTTCTTGGGCTGGGAATGACAGGAACAACAGTAGGAACAAAACCAGCAGAGACAAAAGCTGCATAAAAGGAGTAAATGCTCTGGGTGTAAAATTGCACACACAATCACCCTCAGCTAACCAGAAAATGGAGGATTACCATGGGGTAAAATAACCTCCCCCAAGGCCAACAAGAGGAAGAAAGTGTATATTCCATGATCTTAACTGCCAACTCAGACTTCCTGTGTCTATTTAATTCCTGTAACTACCCTCACTGCTAATCAAGATAGAAAGCAAAGCCTGAACCCTACCCAGGTTAAAAATGAGGAAAAGAGGGGCTGGTGTGTAAGGCCCCAGGTTTACACCTCAGTACCAAAAGGAATGGGAGGGGCATGATGCCCTCAAGACCTTGACATACTCATCACTGGATCGTTAGTAATATACTTCTGCTTAAAAACTGAATAGACAATGAACTATAAATAACTCGCCAATTGAGGAGTCAAAGTTCACATCAATTTCTTGCAGCTTGAAATTTTCCTTTAAGTGGATCTTATTACCACATCAACTCACAGGGATTCCAAATTTTTCTATTTGAAAACAACTCAAATCCTACTAAAGATAATTTAGAAGAAATTGTATTCTTCTCCAGAAAGTATTATATTTTAAACCCAGGCCCCAGTACTACCTAAGGTAGCAGTCAACAGGGAAGAAAGGGGAAGGACCCTTTCTCATAAACATTTTGGCAAGGAGCTAGCCAGATGTTTTGGTGGTGAAGAGGACTTGGTGCTCTTCCAGATCCCTAGTTCAGTTCCCAGCACCCACACAACAGTTTACAACCCTCTGTAACTCCAGTTGCAGGGGATCAAAAGCCCTCTTCTGGTCTCTGCAGGAACCACACATGCAAATGGTATATATGCAGGCAAAACACCTACACATATAAAGTTAAAATTTAAAAACTAATAATTTGGCAAAAGATTGGAGAAATACAATCAAAATAGGGGACAGAAAAGGAAGGCCTAACTCTAACTGCTGATACCCAGGTCTGATCCTGGACCTCTCTTAGCTCAACAGTAAAATGAAGCAGTTTGGGGAGTTTCCTAGCCTTTGTTTATATTATTATATATTATATAAAATCATATTATTTTATGTTTCACCTTTTGCTGTGAGTTTATTTACCATGGAAGAGCACTTTTTTATAGAAAATATATAAGGCTGGCTTACTTACGGATTTTCTTCTGAACACTTTACCATGATGTACAATGTAAGGCTACATATTACTTTTCCTTTAGAAAGCCACTCAATGGCTTCTGCTGTGGTACAATCTTTTGTATACTGTAAATATGTATTGCTCCCAATGTTAATAAAAAGCTGATTGGCCAATGGCTAGACAGGATTTCCCAGACAGAGAGAATCCTGGGAAGAAAAAGGGCAATCTCCAGCCAGACACAAAAGAAGCAACATGGGAAGTTCATGGATGGGATAAACAAGATTCAGGGCAGCACACAGATTAATAGTCACAGATTAATTTAAGTTGTAATAATAGTCACAGATTAATTTAAGTTGTAAGAGCTGGCAGGACAGAAGCCTAAGCTATTGGTCAAGCAGTTATAATTAATACTAAGGCTCTGAATGGTTATTTGAGAGAAGCTCATGGGACACAGAGAAACTCCACCTACAAGCCTTTGTTGCAGACATATGAGCCTTAACCACCAAAGCCATTCTTCCCCCCCCCTGCAAAAAAAAAAAAAAAACATTCTTAAGAATACATACAAATTTTAATTTGAAAGGCAAAGCAATGATCTCATGAGCAAACAGTAATTGTGTAAAGTCACACATTTTTTGCTGTTTCTTAGCCATTTTAATAAAAGGAGAAAGGGAACAATAAATTATTGATTTATTACTTTACACAGAGGCACCCCAAATGAAGGTTGGCAACCTGAATTCAGGTGAGTCCCACAGTATCAGAAAAACTGATGAATTGCTTCATCAGGAAAGGTCTGGAAATGAACCAATTAATCTCACGTCAAAGGTGTGTGTGTGGGGGGGTAATAATGAAATTAGAAACATTTCTTCAAACATGCTTCTTTGCATTCAGCATTTTATAATTGTAAATGCAATTAGTAAGACTCTGCATTTACCAACTAATGTATGTTAGACACATGGCAGGTTTCTTGGTCAAGAATAAGACTTCCAATATTTTAAAAAGATTTTTCACACACACCCTAGCAAGAAGCTCTCACACTGTCTAAACTACAGTTAGAAAATATTTAGGAAAAAAGTAAAAAGAAGTGAAAGGAGCAGACTACAAGATACTATCTTCACAGTAGTCCTGGAATCCTGTGGTTACAGAGTATAAGGTGGGTGGGTGCCCATTTAAAATAATGAGAGCTAATGGCGATAAACAACCTACAGACAGTACTAAGAGTAGATTCTAGACCTGACATCACCGACAACAGCAAGAGAACCCAGGGTGCACAGACTTCATAAATAAGAGGTAAGAAGGCATGCTAGCTGATGGGTTACACTGTAAGCCAGTAATTACAATTACATGAAACTCACATAAAATACATAAGAAAAAAAAGCCACTTGGAAATCTTCAACTGACTGGGACTGGGACTGAAAAGATAGATCAGTGATTAAGAGAACTGGCCGCTCTTCCAGAGAACCTAAGTTCTATGCCTAGCACTCACATGGTGGTTTACAACCATCTGTAATTCTAGTTCTGGGGATATCACCCTCTTCAGCCTCCACAGTCACCAGGCATGTATGTAATGTGTAGACATACATGCAGGGAAAACACCTCCACACACAAAAGAACACCAACACACACACACACACACACACACACACACACACACACACACACACACACCAAACAATATTTTAAGAACTGTAAAGAAAGAAATCTTCAGCTACAGGACACTCACAAATCAGTCAGTAACTTTAAGTTTACTCAACCAGCTCAACCTACCAGCGAGCCTAGTGATTCAGCAGTCTAGATTCCCACTCCAAAATAAATGTAACATAGAAAACAAAACAAAAGTCATACAAGGACAGCGCCTGTCAGAAACATCACGGAAAGGCAATTTCAACAGAACAGAAGGCCTCGGAGCCAGGCTGCTGCTGGTTAGAAAAACACTGGCTTCCAAAGCCAAAAGCCTGGGATTCGCCCATACTGTACTTGCTGTGTGACCTTTGGCAGGCTGTTGAGATTCTGACATCTGGCTACTTCATTGTTTAGATGGAAGCAGCAATCATGTAAATGTAGATTGCTGTAAAAATCAGAAGATGTCAAGTCAGATGTAATAAGCAAGAGCCATTTTCTTCCCATTTTCTTCTTCTCCTGTTTGGCTCTTTCTGGAAGTCCTCCGAATGCAGCAGACTGAGACAGGACTGAAAAGGAGGCGAAGCATCACTTGGTTGATGCCCTCCCAGAAAGAAATACCCTTACAGAAGAGAACAAGAAACTTTGAAGAGGAAAACCTAGAACTCTAAGCTGATCCTAAAAGTTCAACAAAACTCTAGACTTCAAGAGCCAAACATTTTACCCTGGTAGGACTCATCAGATCAAACACTTTACTGAAAACCAAAAAACAGTTAAGGGCCAAATACTGACTGCCACTCCTTCTTAAGAAGAAACTATATTTTTAAAGGGGAAAAAAAGATTCAGTGGGACAAAGACAAGCGCCTCTCTCAAAAAGATCAGGATGACTTCAAGCAGTATGGTGAGAACATTAGAGACAGCATCTAAAACTCAGTCTGGCAGGATGGAGGGAAAATCTTTTCTATACATCTTTGTTTTCATAAGAGACAGAACTTTCACAAGTCTATTTTGTCCACCCACACAGCACAGTGCTCTCAACTTTTCATCACGTAGATGAGACACACAACAGCACAGCATTTCAATAAAAAAAAAAAAAAAACCACACCTGAACACCAAACACCAGTCAGGTTTGATCATGACTGTTTAAAGGGTGTCGTTGTTTTCAGTGAAACGGACAAAGCTCCCCATAGTTAAACTCTCATCGTTTCCCCCTTCCCATAAAAGCATCTACATTGTAGAGATCACATTTCCATGTGCCAACTTTTAAAATCCCTGTAAGTGCTTCACAGAGGGAGCTTCACCTGTTTCTTGGTGGCCACTGTGTAGACTAACTACTAAGGCCTCTGGCACTGTGTCCTCAACGCGTCTAGGACTTCAGCCTCAGCATTATTTAATTCTTTAATTTTAAATAGACTATGTGTTATCTAAGTTTGCAAAAACATCCTACTTGCATTACTTAAAACTGCCCTGCTACTGTCAGGTTGAAAACTGCCCTGCTACTGTCAGGTTGTTGACTACACACCTCAAGACTGCTTAGCAGTAAAAAAAAAAAAAAAAAAGAGTCACTAAGTCTACACAGGATCTATGAAACACAATTCTTGACAAATAATCACAACAAAGCTTGTCAATGGTGTCCTTTAAGCTTTTAAATAGTACATGTTGGTTGTGATGAGCTAATAGACTCCCAGTAGCTTTCCCAGGGTCTCTGGTAATCAACCAGAAATAGCAAGCCCAAATTACCAGAAAAAAAAAGTATGACCCCAAACTAAAAGCAACTTTGAAAAATTCTTCATGAGCCATATGCCAGTAAAATGACCCCACAACTAAAGGCATCTGCCGTGTAAGTATTGTGGCCTAAGTAAGTTCAATTCCTGGACCCACATAAAGGGAGAAGGAAAGAAACAAAATCACAAAGTTGTCCCTGACCCCAACAAACATGCATGCGCGCGTGCGTGCGTGCGTGCGTGCGTGCGTGCGTGTGTGTGTGTGTGTGCGCGCGCATGCTTCACACACACACACACACTAAATAATAAACATTTTTAATTTTTAAAAATTGCTTCCAGTATAAATATTTGCAAAGAAATCTTCTCTCATCCAAAAGCAATAAAGACTCACAGAGTTAACCTAGTTTAATTTCCTGACACTATTCAATATCCATAGGCAAGTAATCTTCCTCCCCACCTTTTACAGTCACAAAAGTAGCCTATGTTGGTTTCTTTGTAAATAAAGTATAAATGATACCATCCACAATTATCAATACCCTCATATAACCAATGCCATATTTTGTGGGTACCATGACAGATATTTTTCTAAAAGTTATATTGTTCTAAGTATATTCACCTCTTGAAACCTTTGCAAATGGAATAAATGTTTCTGCTAAACATATCTTTCAGTGTCTGTAAATATTAAAGCTTAACACACATCCATTTTTCTGTTTGTTATTTTTTTCCCTGCAGCCTGTCTGTACCACAGACCACAGGATGGGCACCCTACTGAAAGCCAAAAGGAAGAAGTTAACTGATGATTTTCTTTATAATTAAAAAAAGAAAAAGAAAAGAAGAAGTTTATCATCCAATCACTAGATTGGTACAAAATGTCCACTATGTACGCATGTGCAGACCCCAGGCTAGGATGGTAAAGCTGTCATGACATAATACAATAATATACTAACACTTAGCTTTTACTTTAAAATCCATCAACCCACTCTGTTCTTAACTTGCAATTATATAAGTTGTAATTTAAACATTTAATTAAACTTAACTTTAAAAATTGCATTATTAGGCTAGGAAGATAGTGTGGGAGGTAGTATTTGCCACAGAGACATGAGGCCCTGAGTTCAATCCCCATAACCCACATTTGAAGCTCAACTGGTAGAGCATTGGCTTACCAAGCACAAAGCCCTGGGTTTGATCCTCAGCACCAGACAACCACAACCAGTACTTCTGTACAGGAGGAGAGTCAGTAATCAAAGACCATCTTTGGCTACACAGTGAATTCAAGGTCATCCCATGCCTCATGAAATTCTGTATGGACAAAACAATAATAAACTAACAAAAAACAGCAATAAGAAGACTACTGATTTAAAAAAAAAAAAAAAAAAAAGCTGAGTGTGGGAATCCCACACTTGTAATCCCAGTGCTGAGGAGGCATAGACAGAAGGATCTCTGGGCTTGTTGGCAAGCAAGCCTAGATCACTTGAAGAATTCCAGGTCAATGTGAAACCCTGCCTAAAAATCTGTAGTTGGTGGTTCCTGAGGAACAGAGTCCAAAGTTGACACCTGACCTCCACATGCATCAACATACACATACACCCACATGGACATGTAGCATCACATATGCAAAAATAGCTGCATTTCAAAAATAAGAACAAATAAATATCCATGAAGAACTGCGACTCTAAGATACAGACAGGGTCAGAATTGCATACATTTTAATCAGTCGCAGCTCTGTAGACTTCTGTCCGGCACCACTAGGATCTTATTAGACATCAACACAGACATGTTTCTACTGCCTGTGCAGCATTTCCACTGCAAACAGCTTGAGGCAGTGGTATAAAGGGCATCCTTCCCTGATGTTTCAAGAATATTTCTTTCTCTGTAGTCTCTGCATCTTTGGAATACTCCCCACAATCACCATGCTGATACTTACAAATAAGTGCCAATTACCAAAAAGAAAAGTTAGCCACCTGTAAAGCCGTTTTCTACTCTAGGCCCTTGAATATTCCAGATGTAAGACCTTTCTCCCAATTCATGATTGAGAAAATGCCAGGTTCAAAATATGTGAATTTACATATCACAGAGGAAGAATGTTTCATTCATTCTGTCATTACTATCTTGGGTTAAAAGCCTCCATTTTAATGCCTTTCAGAATGTTTTCATTAAATACTGCAAAAGTGAATTGCCATTATTAATAAATTAAAACACAAAAAAAACACTAAGAAGACATATTAGTAAAACACAAGAAACATGAACATCTACTTCCTCGAAGCCTTGCCAAGGTCCTACAGCAATATAATACAGAAAAAAATTTCTCAGTATCAGTGATGGGAAACACCCAAATTTAAAATAGAAAAAAAAAAATCTTTGAACAGATATTTTACCAAAGAAGATTGAAGATTTACAAATGTCAAGCAAGCACATCAAAAGTTATTTAGCATTAGTTACTAGGAAAATGCAAAGTGTGGTAGCACAGAGCTATCAGAATTTAACAGAGTAAGAGCAGCAATGCAAATGCTGTTCAGGCTGCAGAATAACTGTACTCCATACACTTATGGAGCTATTGCAAAAGGCACAACTGCTCTAGAAAACAGCTCAGCCATTTCTTATACAACTGAACATACACATGACCATATTGCACAGCAATCCTAGGTCTGAATAACACCACTGTCAAGAAAACTGGAAACAACTCAAATATCTTTGTACTGGTGAATGCACAACGAATCCCATGCATGTGTATTCAATGGAATGTGATCTGGCAATATGATGGAACAAACTAGGGATGTGGCAGAATCTCCAACATTACACTAACACAAAAGGGGAAGTTATAAAGGCAGAAAATAGATCAGTAGCGTCAATAGATAACAGAGATATAACTATATGCTTACATTTCTGCCTACATAATTCATTCTATGGCTAGAGGGTTTGTCTCCAATCTCTACATAAAACCAAAACTGACTGACAGACTGGCTTGAGAATCAAGACAATGTGGTTCTTTGTGTTAGACCGGTTATTTTGCTCTTGTTGTTTGTTT
Source organism: Cricetiscus sungorus (assembly GCA_030556225.1). NCBI lineage: Eukaryota > Metazoa > Chordata > Mammalia > Rodentia > Cricetidae > Cricetiscus > Cricetiscus sungorus. Next base: position 46,659,674 of record JANBXA010000372.1, on the reverse strand, counting down.
GTTTCTCTGCTATCAACTTGCAAGAGTTTAGCCAAACATATTCATTCTCTTTACTGAGCATCTACTATGTTTGCACCCATGTACAGAGACACACATAGACTTAACTTACATAGACTTAACTTACCCTTGAAAGCCTCACAGAGCAGTGCAGAGAAATGACAGAACAAGAAGAAACTATCAAGTTAGACCAAACACTTTGGGAAACCCTCAGTGAACTCTTGTTGCATACTACAAAGCAAAGGTTTTGGGGTGGACAGCTCGCTCAGTTAGAGCATTTGCTGCTCTTGCAGAGGACCTGGGTTCAGTTCTGAGCACTCACATCAGGAGACCCACAGTCATCTGTAAATCCTGTTCAAGGTGATCTTATGCCCTCTTCTGGCTTCCATGGCATCAGACACGAACATGGCACACATTATCATGTACACACATACATAAAAATAAACAAATATATTTTTAAAAAAACACAAAGGACTAGAGAGATGGCTCAGTGGTTAAGAGCATTGGCTGCTCTTCCAGAGAACCCAGGTTCAATTCCCAGCACTTACATGACAGCTGACAAGGGTCTAAAACTATAGTTCCAGGGGACCCAACATCTATGGCAAAACACCAATGCACATAAAATAAAAATTGAAAACAACAACAAGAACAACAACAAAACGGAGGAAAAAAAAAAAAAAGATTTAGGTTTGTGGTCTCACTTACTAGGTTGACAATGTTTCTCAGTAAAGATACAATGAACATGTTAAGAGACTTGCTGACTACTAGACCATTTGTCACTGATGTTTCCTGACACACCAGTCCAGTGCAGCCAAAAACCCTCCCAAACACTTTTAAGTTGGTAGCACAGGAGAAAGAATGAAATTTATTTAGCCAGTGATAAATACCACTGTTTAAAAGAAACATAGTAAATAAACACCACTGAAGTTAAGTACACCTACATCTAAAATTAACTGTTGATATATGGAAATTATTTGTCTATATTTTATAGAATTATATGTAATATGCATACATATGTAGGCATTTATATAATATATATTGTCACAATGTAAACCATAGTCCATAGTTCACACTGGGTTTCTTTTTCTTTTTCTTCTTTTTTTTTTTTTAAATACCACTGAACTAAGTAACTGGTATGAGGTATGTGAGGATGTTTTCTAGGAGGAAGGGGTAATATAAAAAAAATTATGGTCAAACAAAATAAAAAGCAGAGTTGTCAAAAGCATAGAACCATCAAAGATTTAGGAAACTGCAAGTAACACGATTAAAAAAAAATGTGATCATCAGGAAACTCAAACATTGGATGGCTACAGATCATAAGAGCAGCTACTAAGGTGAGCTAAGTACAGCCTGAGGCATTTTTAGTGACCTTTAGAAATCAGAACTTTAATCGCATGAAAAGCTGCTGGCATTTAAGCATGCCCAGTTTGCTACAGAAAGATCGTATATAGGGCAATGAGACAAAAGCTGGGAAGCAGGCTTCCAGCTCTCTGAATTTCAGCTTTCCCTACTCTGAAACACTTTGTACTCAGTAACTTACAAGGCTAACGCTGTCATTATGACTCCCACTTTAGCATTCCTGATCCTGCACATTCCATGCATTAGTAGAAAATAAGAAACCTTCAGATTCATACTTTTCCTATCTGTATGTGTGGGCTCCTTTGCTTGTGTTAGCAAGTGTGTGACTGAGTAGACAAATACACCCCCCTTTAAAATTATAAGAGTTCAGCAATTAAGAGCAACGCATGACTTCATTCCAAACATAATATCTTGTGCTGTAATTGTTTATGCTCTTGATGAAGCAACACAGCCCAGGAGACACTTAGGGTGTGTTCTTCAGGGAGACACAAGCCAGTAAGTGAGAGAAGACAGAGAACCCCACACTAGTCTGCAAACATCACCACAAAGAAAAGGCATGTGTGGCTTAAAAAGCATGTTCTTAAAGGTGTAACTAAAAATTAATAGTAACACTGGTCAGGCTAATTTCCTAATAGAAGTTTAGCTTCTTTCTGGTTAGTTTTCCGTGTCTCTAAACAGAGGCTAGTTTTCAAGTGTGGGATATATTCTAAAGAAAAAAAAAATAGTGTTCCAATACTGGAGAATGTTTATCCTACTGAAGAATGAATGCCAGAAGCAGAAGAACCTTAGTTTCTACATGATCAAGTACTCTACCATCTGGCATCGTGAAAAGCAGAAAAGGGTTAAAACTATGATTTTTTTTTTTTTCTGCTACTTAACGGGTGTTTTCAGGCATTCTTTGGGTGTCAACAGCTGTTCTGGTAACCCTACAATGAAAAACAGTGTTCATTACCAGCCAAGACACACAGACAAAATGCTATTTCAATAGACCATTTAACATCAACAAGAAGTATTGTAAGGATTACCGTCTGGCCAGATTGGAAACACTCAATTACTTCATCCTAGCAGACAAAATGCACTATTCATAAGGAAAGCAACCCAACAGCATGTATTATGGTAAATATTCTAATTAACTAAATGGTTCATGCTTTATTATGGCTCATTATTTATTATACTTATTAACAGGACTGATAGGAAAACATTACTTCATGGTTCTTGCCTTCAAACATGTATACCCACAAAAAAAAAATCTACTTAGTCACATAGTTTTAAACTTCAGCTCACAACCAATTAATGGGTTGTGAAATCATCTTAGTGGTTCAGAGCCAACTTTTTAAAACTGAAATAGGAAAAAAAAAAAAAAAAAAAAAAAAAAACCAGAGCAAACAAAATACACAGGTTCCGGGGGTAGACTTTGTTTTAGCATGTATGTGTGTCTCCCTGACTGCAAAGTGGAAGCTGTGGCTTAGGCCTGGACGTCTCATGTACCCTCTCCGACACAGTCAGAATCAAGAGTTCAAGCAACCGGCTATTCAAATCCAGTGTTACTTACTCTCCATCGAAACTGAGTCAAAACTGCAGCTGGCTTCCCAGCGCAGAGTTGCTCCAGTGGATGCAGTTAACATTTAATGCCTCTTCTTCCTTTTGTTCTAGTTTAATCTTTCTCCTATTGTAGGACAACACTAAAATGGACTGAACCGATGCCACTGGGAGTCCAGGGGCATCACAAAGACTTGAATATACTGTTATATCAGGTACCTCCATAGAACTGGTAATAAACTGAGCTAGCTACATTTTCATCCTGCTACCCTGGGCTGGGTTGAGGCTGTTAGAATTACATAACATCTTGGTGGGTTTTTTCACTTACTGGTCATAAATGGTGGTAAATAACCTTGGCAAAAAAAAAAAAAAAAAAAAAAATCACCCCTAGATAAAGTAATGGTTTTTAATGTTTAAAAAAAAAAAAAGGAAGGATGGATGGAACCCCCCCAATTTACCCCCAATTCTAAAGTCCCAACTCCAAAATCAAACTGTTAGCCTGGGCAATTTCCAAAACTCTGAGTCCCTAACCTCGTTCTATAGGGGTAGGAAAGTATTCCAAATGATGAGTCAGGTAGTACTGTGAAGACTAGGCCATACCAGTGGCCAACAGGTATGGCTTAAAGCTAGAAGCAAGTGCACTCATGGGATTTCTCCATCCCATAATGCAGGTGTGTGGAGCAATCACTTCCTTCAGGCCATGAGGACTCAAGACACCTCATCCAAACAATAACCCCTTCTCTCCCCTGCCCAGAAACTTTTGTTTCAGTTTTTATTTGTTTGGATGTTTTCATGGCCATTTTCCAAAACTGGTCCCAACCTTTGAACAACTACTCAAAACTGTAACTGAGAGGACAATTTCTGTTAACTGAACTATAAACACACATTGATAATGCTGTTATAAAAACTCATTCAAATAATTTCTTTGGGAATTACTTAAACTCTTCAAAATCACTCACGATTTATCTGGGATGAAAGAGGCCTGAATCTCTGGATACAAAAGTTCTAAAAGCTGGACCTCCTAGCTGGTAAGGGAGCTTGCTACCAACACAGAACCAACTCTTGCAATTTGTCAGCTGACCTCTAGAACTGTTAGATGACACATGTAGATAAATAAAAGTAATTTTTTTAAAGCTCTCAAAGCTGGATTATGATGTTCCTGGGTTGCTCTACATGTGACAAGTGGTAAATGTCACCATAAACAACAAAAAGCTGTTTTTGACTTTTACATGAATATCGATTAATATTTTTCTGTTTCCTTATCTGAACAGAAAACTATATGCTGCCATGGAATTTAGTTAGCAAGAATCCTTCTTTCTCTCCCTTTCTCTGACAGTCTCATTGGTTCCTGTCCAAAGAAAGATTACTCAGGGTTGTTACCTTACATTTCACTGAGTTATTGTTTTAAGACACTGACCTGACCTGAGAAAACCCCTGGATGCTGTAGTAGACTAAAAAATAAACTCCTGTAAGGGAAATCATACCTAAGCCTACCAACTCACAAAACCCAAGGGCATACCTCTGATGTATGTGTCAGACACTGTATATAATTAAAGAATGTTGAGCTTAGGGCATCCATTTAGATAATTAGAATGAAAATATATCCCATTCAACCTGGTACAATCTTGCTTACATTTACTATCCAAAATAAATATTAACAGCCCCCCACACACACACACCTTTTTCACTCAAAAGTATCCAAGACTGAAAAATAAACTGATCATCCTACCAACAGCAATAGGTATAGCTAGATGAATGGTGGTGGATGGCCTGTGATGGAAGTAGTTGAAAGTTTTAGTTTGGGTCACATTGGAAAAAGACTAGCTCCTCATATGTATGATATGATAGTAGCTATAGTCTGATAACCATGAATCAAGAAATCAGTAGAACTTCTACTAGCATCTAACACAATCAGTGGTCATAGTACCCGTGGAGTGAATGACAACTATCTATTAAATACTTCACATAGTGATCAGACTAAATACTTACTACTTTAAAAAACAAAAACCAGAAAAACAATTCTCCAATGCTTCAAAGAAGGTCAGAGGCTTGGTTGTAGAAAGAAAAGAAGAGTGGGTATAGGAAACATTCTCTGGAGAGATGGCTCAGTGGTTAAGAGCACTGACTGATCTTCCAAAGGGCCCAGCTAACTCCAGAATCTGACACCCTCACATACACACATGCAAGCAGGTAAAATAAAAATAAAATTTTTTTTTTTTAAGAAAAGAAAGACTACATTCTCATAAGTAATGCTGGATTACTAAGAACACACCATTGCTCTTGGATGGCAAAAACATCAGTAACTGACTTCTTCCCTGTTGTCTACTGCTATTGCCAAATAATCTCACATGCAGACACATTTGGGAACAAGCAAGAAAGAGTAACACTTTCATTTAAATACAAGTTACTGGATCTAAAAATAACTTGGGCGGAATAATGCAAAACTGAATTTCAGTAAAACTAATTTTACTGCCTCAAAATTTCAAAATACAGGCTTTGCCCTATAAATAGCACATCACAGAACCACTGAACTAGAAAGCATAGTGGTTAAGGGTTTCTCCCAGAAGCCAGGCCAAGAGTCTGTCCGCTCACTGGCTGTACAACCCTGTGCAAACCCTGTAATCGCTGTCCCTCTGCCCCTACTTCTGTAAACAGGAATGACAATTCTGACTTCAGAACATCACTGGGAGGATTAGATGGCTTTATCTGTGGCCAATGCCAGGACTGAAAGTCCCCTCTGATCATTTGTTCTGCCATCATTCGATCACTATCTAATCATCTCATTTTAATAACAAGGAAACTGAGTACCAAAGCATTAGAATCAATATGAGACTCTAAATGATAAATCCCAGGAGTCTTTTAACTGTTAGCTGGAGTATTGCTTTTTGTTTGTTTGTTTGTTTGTTTTATACAAATATCTTAGAACTATGATCCAGAATGTAAAAAGCAAACAATTTCTCTCAGAAACAATGCACAAATGGTATTAAACTCCGAGATTAGAAAGGTAAGCAACACTTTTGCCCCTCCTTAGGTCTCCAGATGAAAAGAATGGAATACCTTGGACAGAATGTCCTTGGACAGAGATAGAATCTTTTCTAAAGGTTAGGCTATTGCTTACCACTGTCCCCTCTCCTTAAGAGTTAACCCAACTGGGCCTATCAATCACAGACCACCTATAGGAAGCTGACTCACCTAAAGCCAGAGGAAGTTGGGAGGAATAATTATTCCCTCAACGAGATATTCTCAAACAAACCTTCTCCATACAGCCCCTTAGGCTCAGAGAGCCTCTGCCATGGGACCTGCTCATTTTTCTTCTGTCTCTTTTTCCCATACTGGCCTACATTCTCAGCATGCTTTCCTCTCTTCTACGACAAGGTTGTTGCTGACCTACATGGTGCAACATGCCAACCTTGTAGGACCCTAACTCTTTTTTTCTCCTTCTCCCTTCACCTCCCACTGCTTACACACACTATCTGTCCTATTGTTCTTTTTGAAAAACCTAATGTAGCTGTCTTCAACTTTCCTTCTATATTCTATTATTAACAAGACTAAAAACCCCCAAAATTGGACCCAAGTCTTCCTAGTCACATAAATTATTATTATGTACTATTAATTTGTGCTAATGAAAGTGTTTTAAAGGTGCCAGACTGGCGGAGCAGTGGTGATGCATGCCTTTAATCCCAGCACTCAGGAGGCAGACGGATCTCTGTGAGTTCGAGGTCAGCAACACAGGGAAACCCTGTCTGGGGGGGGGGGGGGGGGGAAGGTGCCAGATTGACTGTAAGAGTCAGCTGAATATAGTTAATGAATACATTTTTACAAAATAACACAAGCACAAATGAGTACAGGACTATGAAGTTTCTTCTCATTAAAAATACCACCCCCCATACATATTAAATTTAAAATGGGACAGAATTTCTAAGAAAGAATTGTTTTTTTTTTTTAATGGGTTAATGTGATGGTGGCAGTATGTTCAGTTTAAATTAAAGAACTTCTGTAATCAGCAAATCCTATTAGCATGGCAAATTCCTTCTGAACTTAGTGTGAGGAAAGTGCTTGTGTTCACAGGGGTGGGCAGCAAGGTAAAGGCAGTGAGGGATGTCAGATCCAGAGGCCAGAGCCATTCAGGAACAGCATAAGAGATGTGCAAACAAGCCAAAAACAAGATACAAAGATAACAGCTCCAGATTAGAAGTCACGAGATCTGTGTAATAATGGGTTTGGGGATGGGAAAGGAGTTGAGGATGTATTGTGACATTTGCTTTACAAACTGTGGTGGGTGTATGTTCCCTACACTCTTAACTACTTTTATTGAGCTTACACACTGATACCTCTCTGCTGGCTTACACTGGGTGCTGTTAGAAGCAGTAAACCCCCCACCACCAAAGTAATTGCAATATGAATGCCAGTCAGATTATTCATGAGGTCACAAGGAATTCCCTTTATCAGAGCCCTTGGGGGGAAAGTTCTCTCTGACCTCCATTCCAAGAATAGCTGTGTTTCTTCTGCACAACTTGTCCTATCCTCTGGACAGTGTGGAATGACAGAAATGGATCCTCCTTCCCTCTTCCACCAGCTACTAAAATTCTGTTCACAAATGCATGTATTAGTTGCGTGCTTAAGTTCATTCCTATCTCTGATTTATCTTAGGAGGTCCTCTCTTTCATTTACTTTATATTTTATCTTGTCAGAGTTGTTGTGAATTCATTTCAGAATCAAGTAGGCAGTAGTATCTTTTGAGTACTATCCCATGTGCCTGTCACATATAAGCCAACAAATGTACAAACATTAGTTGTGGCTACGTAGAGCATGTGTGAATAATTGAAAAGTCACAATGGTTGGGATGTATGCATGAGATCTTAGGTTTGATATTTACCATCAAAAACTGATAAACAACATTTGCAAAGAAGGAAATGGGATATGGTAGCACATGCCTTTAGTCCCAACAATCAGGAAGCAGAGGCAGATAGATTTCTGAGTTCAAGGCAAACCTGGTCTACAGGGTGAGTTCCAGGACAGCCGGGACTGTTACACAGAGAAATCCTGTCTCTTGGAGAGAGAAAAAAAGAAAAAGAAAATAGGAAAGAAAGAAAAGAGAACAGAAGGTTGAATGGAAAGTTCAGCCTTGAGTGATATTAAAGTCCTGAACCACCAGACTAGCTAGCACATGGGACAGAGAAGGATGCATGATGGATGGATAGACAGACAGACAGACAGACAGACAGACAGACAGACACTTAAAGATAGACTGATGAACTAGAGTCCCTTCAGTGTAGAAGTTGGAGGAAAATTAAGTTGAACCTTGAAGATGGCCCAGTGATTTTTCAGAATAACCTGTCATACAGAGTCAACAGGAAAAAAAGGAAGTTCGTATGCTGGGTTTTGTAACAGTACTAACTAGGAGGCACATTTCAATTCAAGCCCAGAACTGAGCTGCAATGTCAGAGAGTAGAAGGAGCTGATAAGATGGGCAATGCACTGAACTAAAACTTCAGGGGCGGTGGCACCTCCTGCACAGGAAGGAGAGAAAATAAAATAGCTGAGACAACATTTCTAGACACAACTGAATTTGAAATACAGAAAAGGGAAGACAGCAAGCTTGAACTATTAGGAAGGGAGGGAAGACCCCAAAAGAGGACATTTAAGCAGAGAAAATGTTCAGTGACAAAGGCAGCCAAGAAACCAGTAAATATATCAGCCACAGAATTGGGTAATTGGACCATTTGTCAATATGATTATCACAGCATGAACCTCATGTATATTAACCATGACTACGATTCTAGTGCCCCCCCCTCCTTATTTTGGCACTAGAATAGAACAAAGGAAAGAAAAAAAAAAAAAAGAAATTTCCTGAGGTAAACTGGGCAAGATTTAAAAGAGCAAAGGAATAAGAAACACAGAGTTTAAAGAGGATGTGTGTAAACATGTAAGACTGCCTGAGGTAGAACTGACTGGGCAAGAATCCCAAGGAACAGGAAAGGGGGACCCACTATGTGACTGCTTTACTTACAAAGGACACACTGAGCTGGGAGCTGGGAAGCTGCTTCCTATATCCGTGAGCCAGTGGGGCTATGAGCTGACCACACCTCTGTGGTCCAGACAGACAGAGCCCCACTTGGCATCTGCTCTTGCCTTTAAGTTTTGGATAATTTATTTTAGGCTCACTCTCACGTTGAATCTTTTCCTCTCACTCCTACGTAACAACTATCTATTTTTTTCCTAGTGTGTTTTCCCAGCTCTTTCTCAGCTGCAGTAATTAATTCGAATACACCATCACTTAACTGCCAATCAAAGCTCCATCGAGATCTAAGAAGAACAATAGTATGCCTATATGCACAGTCTATTAATTTAAATTACCAGTTGAGTCACTACATGCCAACAATTAAGCAATGACACACACACACAGATTATACTCCACAATAATATAGCTAAACCAGAGAGCTCAGAGAACAAGTTGTCCTGGCCAGCCAAGCTTTCCAGATAGTTGAAGATTTGCCTGCAGGGGACAGAAGGGAAGGCAATGACACAAGTGAGTTTTGATGATGAATGTTTTTCCAAAATGTTCTTTGCACTCACCTCCTTTAAAACAACACATATAAAATATAATTTAACCTTTCGTGGGCTTTCATTATGAGCATTCACTGCTGTGATAAAACACTGGATACAAGGCAGATGCATTCTTTTGGCTCACCTCTTTGTGTTTCTCCACTGCCTGAACACATACCCTCCTCATCCCTCAGTCCCTCTGGATCTCTACTACAGTCTGGTAGAAATACAGTCTGGTCTTCCTATTTCCACACTTCCTATCCCTCTCCCATCCAACCTATACACAGCTGCCAAAGCAATCTTTTTTAAAAAAGAAAAAAATCAAAACAAAACAACCTATAGCACTCCAGCCTTGGAGCTCTATTTGCTGGCCATCAAGTCCTACTTGAGCTGGCTCCTGTATCCTTCCCAACACCATCCCTGCACCCCTAGCTCAGGTCAGCTTCCTCTGTGACTAATGCTCCGAGCTTTTTCTCCCCAAGGCTTTGATCTCATTATCTGCCTGGCTTTCTCTCTCCTCACTCCTTTCTCAGCAACCTCACCTTTGCCTTCTTTCTTCATTCCTTTAAAGGGACCTCCATTTAAGTCTATCTTAGCATCTAGCCCATTTCCTCTCTCTAAGTCTCATTTAAATTACCCTCTCTCACTTTTACTTCATTAGAAGAAAACGTCTAGGGCTGGAAAGATGGCTCAGTCAATAAAGTGACAAATATGAGGAGCTGAGTTTGGATCCCAGAACCTGGGTACAAACCAAGCATGGAGGTGTATACCTGCAATCCCTGCAATCCCACCACTGGGTGGAAGAAACAGGAAGATCCTCAGGGTTTACTGGCCAGCCAGTCTAACCAAATCAATGAGCTCAAGACTCAGGGAAAGACCCTGTTTCAAAAAAATGAAAGACAGCAGAAGACAAAAGGTGTTGATCTCTCTCTCTTTCTCTTTCTCTCTCTCTCTCTCTCTCTCTCTCTCTCTCTCTCTCTCTCTCTCTCTCTCTCTCTCTCTCACACACACACACACACACACACACACACAGACACAGAGAGAGACAGAGAGCAAGAGAGAGAGAGAGAGAGAAGAGAGAGAGAGAGAGAGAGAGAGAGAGAGAGAGAGAGAGAGAGCTCTCATGCAGCACATTCTGTAACCCAGCACTAACAATTCAGATAGGACTTCACAAACATTAGTTTAATCCACCTGGAGATTTGACAGAAATGTACATTTAGGAGCAGTAATAAAAGTAAGTTCAAGTTCAGGTGACTCTGAAGACTACTCAAATGTCAGAGCCCCCTTGGTCAGCACCTTCCATGTAATGGTCTTGGCATTTATAAGAGTAAAGATCTTGTCTGTCTGGATTGCTACAATTTTCTAACTCCTAGACCAGAGTGCAGTAAACTGGAGGTATTACTGCAGAAGTGAGGTTATCCCTGTCAAGCCTCTAAACCCAAACCCATAACTTTTATGGATGCTAAATGGTGTGATGCCATGCATCATTCTGCAAAGAGATTTTCTTTGGTGGATGGCTCCTTCTGTGGTTGGTTTTTGTTTTGTTTCAGTAATTTTTGGGTCACTGTTTCTCTTCCACATTTCTCATCTTTCAGGCTAAAAAAAAAGTTACACATGTAAGATGGACAAGCCTCAGAAAAAAAAAAAATATATACACACACACACACACTAAGAATCTTTCCATCTCAGGCAGAAGTAACTTAATGAAGGAAAACACTGGCTTGGTTTCAAGGCCCATATGTTCAAGTTCAGACTCCACTTTAAATTAGCTCTGTGTGTGGTATCACTACCAGGAATCGGCACTAGAACCTCTTGAATGCTGGTCAAGCACGCTACCACTGAGGCACATCCACAAGGTGGCTATGTTGGTCATTAAGAAACGGATTGATTTCTGTGCTTTCACTGTATCTCCAAAATAATGGAACATGCCATGTAGTTTACAAGCTTGCCCTGAGAATTAAATAAAACGACTCGTGTCAAATATCTGGACAGTATCTGACGATAACTGCTAAGTCTTAGGCAAATTCTTGGCCCAGGGGGTCCAGAACGAACAATCTGGCTACCGCTGAGTACTGCTACTCAATCAGAGACAAAGAATGAAAAGACATACAGCAGGCAGGAGCACCATGGAAGACACTGTAATTTTTACAGATCCCCAAGGCCTCCCAAATATTCTGATAATCTTTCTCATGTAAACAGTCTCTCTCCTCAGCCCTCATGCTGACCTTGCTTTGAAAATGCTCAAAAACAAACACTATTTGCTTAACAAATAAGACACTTTTTGAGAGACAGTGCAGTAGACAGGAGCTGGCTGACCTCAAAAAGAATTATCCATCCAGAGAAGGCCTCACATCTAACACAGCAACAATACTGAAAACAGCCCATTTCTGCTCTTTGAATGACATAAACAAGCAAGTGAGGAAAAAACACAATCATGACACAGCAGCTGACACAAAACAGGTTTTTTCTGAGGTGCATGGAGCTTACAAACAGTGGCAGATTTACTAGTAGCAAACTTGAATGTCCACATCTTGGTATTAGTCAGCCTAATATCTTTAAGTAGCTCCCCACCCCCACCCCCACCCCCTGCTATTGCTGAGGCCACATTAAATTCTTCCCCACACTCCTCCAAGAATGTGAGATTCTCTAGCAGCTAACATGGATGGAGCCTTGGTTTTCCTCCCATGCCCCACTTAAATTGATATGCCCTGGCTAGGTCCTCCCACAACAGCTGGTTTCTCCCCCATGTTATTACCCACTAGACCAGAGTCACACAAAACACCAGGCTGGGCTGCAAACTGCTGGAAGCCAACAGTGAACTGAGCACAAACACTGAATGCCTCTGTCACCCAATCTGGCAAAGGTATTTTCTGTGTAAAAAAAGAAAAATGCTGGGATTTATACTGTGTATATTTTCTTTTCTCCATTTCACTTTCTCTGAAAAGTAATCCTCACTGGATTGTACAAAAATATTAAACAGTACCGAATTGAACATTTATCAGAAAGATCTGATTTGTCATACTACTTTCAGTAGTAACCCAGACATCTCACCTGAATGCTCTTCCATTCGCCTCTCCCACACCTGCTCAAGGACACCTTTAAATACAGTCCTACTTGGTGCCTATCTTTTCTCCAACCTTTATAAACTGCAGCTACTACATCACAGCAGCTACCAAAAATTTATTCATAGTAAAAAACAGGAAGATTATTCACTTTATTGTTGTGCAAGCCCTTTGCACTAAGGCCTGTGTCCTTTTCTCCACGCTCCTCTCCATGTAGTACACAACAGAGGCAGGACCTCACTGTGGTTCAACTTCTGACTTACAATGGGACTTAAAAATGAAATGTGGCTTCCAAGGGCCATAGCCAAACTTGGGGCAAGTGGCCTGAGGCGAGTCCTTTAGCTCTTCTGAGCAGCTAGCTTGTCTTCTGGGATGTGAGACCAGTATGGTATGCAAAGCCTCTCCAACTCTAAAATTAAATGATGGCTGTTTGTTCTTAGAAAGGCTCTCAGGTTCTCCACGGGCAAATCGGGAAACATCTGTTCTACCACAAGGCTGGGAAATAGGAAAGCAGGTTCTAAACAAGAGCCTACCATGTACGTAAAACACTGCTATTTCTACTCTGCATATATAAGACACCTATGGAGTGAATGCATGACCCTAACAGAGAAATGTCAAATTCTGCCTCTAAGACAGGAGAACTCAACAGTGAGATGCCTCAACACCCAAGCGGGGAGAAGGACACTGATAGTGAGGAGCTGCCCTGGAAAGGGTGGAGATGCTTCAGTATTTGGCTGCAGGGAAGAGAATACCATCTTCCTGACTGGCTCAGTGAATTGCACACTGTGAACAGAGGCTACACACAGCAAAGAAGTAACAGCTCCAGAGTCTAATGTGCTTGGTGTTCATATCGGGACCTTCTTTTATCCCTTCCGTCATCGAAGGATGGCACTGAACCCCTGGTCCTCCTGCTCCACCTTCTAAGTGTAGAATTTACAGGCCTGAGCCACCACGCCCTGGGTATAAGATGATGGGTCTGACCCAAAGCCTGATGAATAATAGACAAGCATTCTACAAACTGAACTATAGTAAATCTTAAGTCTTTTTTTTTTTTTTGAAAATTAATAATTCTGGTCTTACTTTCTCAAAGGAAATTAACAACGGGTAGAATAGAAATGTATGTTCTTTCTACTACACTGAGCTGTAAAGACAATTATATAACAAAATAGAAAGAGCATCATTAATGCCTGTCCAGTTTACTTCTATTGTTTAGTAAGGGAAGCAGCAGCCCTGCCAATGGCTACGACACCATCATCTTCCTTGGGCTGTGAAGAAAAGATTCCCATCATACATCTCTTTCCTAAATCTCCCATACCTTACACCAATGTAATGCTCACTCGCATCCACAAAATCCCATACATTCAGCAAGACTGAAATCAGACTGTCAGGGCTGAAGAGATGGCTCAGTGGTTAACAGCACTGAGTGCTCTTCCAGAGGACCATGGATCAATTCTCAGCACCCACATGGCAGTTCACAACTATAACTCCAAGACCTGACACCTTCACATAGACACACACGCAGGCAAAACACCAATACACATAAAATAAAAATGTAATGAAAAAAAAACAACAACAACAAAAAAACCAGACTGCCAACTTTTTATTTTAACATATGAGAAACAACCCTATGAGACTTTTTTAGAAGAGAAATGGTGCATAATACCCCTCAATACTTCGCAATGCTTTCTGAAAGGATATAATCTTAGAAATTAAAGATGGTGGCCAGGGGAGCAGCTCAAGAGTACAGCCCTTGCCAAAGCATGCTTGAGGCCCTGGGTTCGGTCTCTCATCAGTGCATGCATGTGCAGATACACACATACACACACATACACACACACACACACACACACACACACACACACACACACACACTTTTCAAAAATAAATGTTTAAAAGTAGACTTTCTTTAGTAATCCTAACATTATCCTTAGTTTCCACCATATGTTGTCAGCTAGGAACCCACTGTTATCCCAAATGACCCTCTACCTACTTTAGAACATTAAAACCCAGAGACCGTGATGTCACAACTAGATACAACCTTCTCAAGTCCATTAAAGGATTAAATTCTAGTAACAGTGCCTCTTTTTTAAAATATTTATTTATGCATGTATTTTGTTTATAAATGTTCTGTCTTCATGCATATCTACACTACTAACAATAATAAAAGGAGCTGGTACTCAATGCAGGCACGGTGGCAAGCAATGCATATATATTATCCTCACTATAACCTTAAGAGGTCCCACTGCTTAGAACTGCCAAAAAAAATGCTAACAGAGACATCAAGCAAGATTTGAGCATCAACGCCAGTCATTTGTTAAACACTGTCTCCTCGCAGAACCATAATGCCAAAACAAACAAACAAACAAAACCCAATAAAAAAAACTCAATAAATGTTCCAAAACCATCTTATCTAGAAAATTTGCCCTGAAATAGGAATTTCATTTGGTGTGGTAGAAATAAAAGCTACTTATAGAACTACAATATATATTCCATAGTTCTTCTACTATAGTCATCATCTACGCAGAAGAAAAAAACATGAGAAGGATCTGATAAGAATAAAATCGCAATGGTAGCACAGGTCTTCTTAAAGGCCTGTTATTTCTACAATGACCTTTTATCAAATGGTAATGAAAACAGTTACTGGACCACTCCTTCCTGCTGCAGGCGTTCATACTGTTTGTTCACGATATTACTGCATATCCATCATAGACCTGTCAGTAACTCTAGGCTCAAATGTTGTATGTTTACAATATCGGGCTACTTTTTTACTTTGACATATGATAACATTTACAAAACAATCCCAGGAGACTATATTCAGAAGAGAAGTGGTACTTAACACTCAAAAGGAATAATCTTAGAAATAAAAGATGGAGGAAGGAGGTACAGTTCGCTTAGGTAAGCCTTGTCAGTCTCTGGCCTGCATTGGTGAGAAGAAAATGAAGGATGTTGGTAAATAAATCTGCATCAGGAGGGAAAAGCATATGGATCTCTGTGACTTCAAGGCTAGCCTGGTCTATATAATGAGTTCTATGACAGCCAGAACATAGTGAGACCATGTTCGCAGGGAGGGGGAGGACCAATAAAAATACAGCTGCATGCATTTGCCTATTTGGTATTACCAATTTTAATTTCAAATAACTCCCTCCCCATTTTATTTCAGTCTTTCTGTTGTTTCCACCCAACATTTAGATAGCATCATGAGCCATAAAAATTGGGATGGGTCTAAAATTTGAAGGATGGCATGCTAAATAGCTTGGCCCAGAACACAAACCACCACTTATGTGGCTGTACAAGGACAACCAATATAAACATGTATGTTACTCCAAATACACACAAATTTGTTATTTTAAAACTTACTTTGTATCTTAGCAATTTCTCCCTTAAAAATAGCCAAGAAGCCCACTAGATAGGCCTCTTTTTTTTTTTTTAAATAAATTGCTATTTTGAAAAGAAATCATACTTATCCACGCATGGTAGATAGACCAATGATATGCTATTTCCTACAGTTAAAAAATTATAAATGCTGCCTAGAAATAATCACTGAAAGCACTGTATCTTCATAATTCTCTCTTGTAAATAGTAAATTGGGGAGGGGTCAATTTTTACTAACTGTCCCTAGTTGGGTATTTAATAAGAGCAGCACCAGCTAGCTCTCTTCTTGCTATAGTACGCCAGGAAAGGAAATAGTCACACTTGTGCAGGCAGTCCATCATCTCTTTTAAAGGACTTAAAATGTGTGTGCATGCGTATCTATCTGCCTGTCCCTCCTCTCTCCCTTCCTCCCACTCTCTCTGTCTCTCTGTGTATGTGTGTTAAAAGAAGCCATAGATATTATCTGTATCAAGTCTTCCCCACTGATATGGGCCAATTTCTCTTAATGAGTCTCAACAACACACAAATACACACACACACTTTCACACAAACTCATGACAGAGACAGAGAAACAGACATGTCACATACTCAGCCTAATAGCTGTTTCTCAGGAGAAACAGACTATCAGAGCCCTACAACAATGAATTATCTAGCCCCAAATACCAATGCCAAAGCTGAGACCCTCTGAAGTGCAAGAATCTTGGCATTTCCGGGGATGGAGAAAAAGAATCTTAGCATTTCCACAGAAGGCCTATGTCTACAGTTTACAGGCATTACGGATACTCTTCAATCTGGAGATTCCATTCTAACTTTCTAAGGAACCACTGTACTGCTTTTCACTTCCCTTGAGTGTATTTCTGACTGACAAAACTCCCAGCATCAGAATTTCTCCTGTCTACGGTCCTCTGAGCCCTTCTTCCCGCACCTGTGCCTTGTCTCAAAGTGCACAGTAAACAAAGCCCCGAAAAGCTGCAGGAAACGGCATTTTCATGTCAATAGTTGCTTTTTCATTTTCCTTGACGTCCAATCTTTCTAATTCATCTTCAGCAAGGTAGGAGGGACTGGAGAAGCCCAGAGAACGTGAGAAGAAACACACCTGCCTGCCCAGCAGGTGACCCTTCTTCAATAAGCCTGCAAGTCACAATGACTCCCACCCAGGAAACCTGAGAGCAATAATCCCCACATCCCTTGTGCTTTCTATGGGCACCTGTCTGTATCCTTTGAGTATCTTCCTGTGTTGGAGATCTCTTATTAACATGTTCTGTTTCAGAAAAAGAATCCGGTTGTACAGGGTACAGTACTGCTTTGGAGCAGACTTTCAAGTTAGAGCCATTAACAGCTCATTTTGGGAAAGACACAGTTTTGCATACATGTGCAGGAGACAATAGCAGACCCAATATGCTCAAAATAAGTTTGAATTACAGGAAGTTTGTAACATTATTCCCACAAAGACCCTTTAAGCTATATTGGGCTTTGACAATAAAGGGAGATTTGTCTGGAAAGGCAAAAAGGTAATATTCCACCCTCCATAAAGCAGTGGTCATTGTGCCTAGGGTATAGCTCAGGAGTATAGCACCTGCTTAGCACTGAGATACTGAGTTCAGTCCTTAGCATTGCTGCTGGGTGAGGGAGTACAAAATACACCTGACATACTTACAGCATCAAGATTCCCCATGAATTAGGAGAGACACAAGTCACTGAGCACTGCTGTGGAGGTAGGCCCAGGACTCTATGTTCCTTACAGCCCTTCTGGTAATTCCATGCACAATGAACCACATAGCCAAGAATCCTTGCCTGGATGCCACAAAGCACTTATGTCCATATATTTGGGCTTCACAGGCAGGCCTGGCCCGGTGTCCTTGCAGCTGAGTTGGTGGAATCTGAAGAAAACACTCAGTAAGTGTTCTACCAAGCTATACCTCCAACTCTAATGTCCCTTTACACACAAAGACACAAAGGTCAGACTCATTCCTCTAAAACAAGAACAAGAGGCTCAGGGACTTTATTTTTGTTTTATTTTATGTGTTTGTTTTATTTTATTTTGTCTGAGGTGTGTCTGTGTACCATGTGAGTCCCTGGTGCGCAGGGAGGCCAGAACAGGGTGCTGACCCCCCTGGAACTGAAGTTCTAAATAGCTGTGAGCAACCAGGTAGGTTCTGGGAATCGAACCTGAGTCCACTGGAGGAGCAGCAAGGATCTTAGCCACTAGGCCATCTCTCCATCCCCCAAGAAACTAGTTTTAGCATGCATTGTGTAGAAGAAAAGCTGCCAATCACTGAGCCAAGTATCCTCAACATGAAGAAGAGGCAACTAAAAGCCAAAGCAATTAACATGATCTGGGCCAAAGTCACACAGCAGCACCAGCAAGCACAAGCCTCAATTTCCATCAAACCAGCAGTACATCCACGCAGCCGGTGTCTACCCGTTAACAACCCCCTGAAGCCAGGAGGTGCCCGTGGGGGGCAGAGAGTTTGGGATGTACTGGCTTAGCACTTCTTAAACTCCTCCATTGCAAGCCCTTTCACCCAAAAAATTGTTACATGATCTCAGGTACATGGGCACACAAATCAAACATTTATGGATGATAAGTCATAATTCATTTAATAGCAATCCTTTTGGTGCACATATAGTTTCACCAGTTATTAAAGACTAGAGCAAATTTGTATACTAATAATATAGATGTGCCTGTCTTTCACTTAAAGAATTAAATCTTGCTGAATATTTGATACTGTAGGACACAGATTACCTTCATTATTTTATAGTTGAGATAAGTAGGTAGTCCAAAATGGCAGAAGTATGCATAGGGTCATCAGAAACTGTTGGAAGTTCTACCCTAACTCTAAAACAAAATTCATTTAACATTTTTTTTTCATGAAATACCATTTATCAATACAAGAAGCAGGGTTTGTTTGTTTGTTTGTTTGTTTTTGAGACAGGTTTTCTCTGTGTAACAGCCTTGGCAGTCCTGAAACTCACTTTGCAGGCCAGGCTGGTCTCCCAGAGATCCACCTGCCTCTGCTTCCCAAATGCTGGGATTAAAGGCATGCACTGCCACACCCAGTTTGAAAGCAACAGTTTTTAAGATCAAAATCCTACCTAATATAATACAATCTGAAGATATACTAATCTAGTGATTATATCATGAGGAATGGCAATAGGAAAATTTGAAGTCTTTGTTTACAAAATTAACCCATTATGTCTCTGTAAGAGCTGACATATTTGTACATACCGTAAAATAACTGCAACTCAAAACACAGAACAGTCTCATATCTGAGCCTAGGTGTTTTAGATAGTGGTTTTTGTTTTTTGGGTTTTTGTTTATTTGTTTGTTTTTATTTTGTTTTGTTTTTTTGAGACAGGGTTTCTCTGTGTCTTGAAACTCGAACTCACAGAGATCTGCCTGCCTCTGCCTCACAAGTGCTGAGATTAAAGGCGAGCACCACCAGTGCCTGGCTTAGATAGAGTTCTTTAAGCTACATGGTGAAAAACTATGACTACAGTGAAGGTGTGCAAATATCTTAGATACATTGCACATTTGATTTTGAATTAATGTTTGATTATCACCCATTCAGAAACCTTTTACAGCTGACAAAATTTCTGTGACTCCCACGTTCAGTTATGATCCCTTATGGTCACAGAGTTTAAAAAACAGGACAATAAGGTGTTTCACAAAACTGTGGTATAGATTACCCAAAAGGGCTGACCTCCTCATTAAATAGAAAGTCTGCTTTGGAAGAATAGTAGAGTAAGAAGGTAAAGGATATTGGTGAGAAAAGGTAAAGAATAATAAATAGCTTTAATCTGACCTGAGAAATGTATATAATAGAAGTATAAGAATTCATAGATTGAAGACTTAATAAGGTTGAAAAATATGAACTTAGAATAAGGAAGAGATGAAAAAGAGAAAAAAATAAGTTGTGGTCAGAAGTAGTTAGCAGTTACAAGTTTTACACAGTCCAAATATGGCCATGGGAACAAATGGCTGATGGAGGCTTGAAGTAGGACCCCCATAAGGTATGAGTGTTGGATGCATATCTAGTTGAGGTAAATGATGGGTCTATAGTAGGAGACAGAACAGCAGAGATGACTAGACCAGACCACCAGTTTGGCTTTGAATAGCAGAGAAAACTAGCTGATGACAGTGTTTGTGAGGGAACTGACAGCAAGACTATAGAAGGAGCAGGGATTGGAAATGAAGATAGACGCCCCGCGACCAGCAGGCAGAAAGTGGGAGGGGCAAGAACCCCAATGCTTGGCTATTCTCTTACTGGTACAGGGAGAGGAACAGCCTCAATCTAGGAGCCTGCAAGGAAAGCTGTTCTCCAGGCTGAGCCAGTGCAACAGCCTGATGGAGAGTTTCAGAGGGCATAGCAACATCTGGGACCAGGAAGAGAGGGAATGAACCCAGAGAAGAGACACACTCAGATCCAGGCCATCTTACCCTCCCCTCCCCCCATACACACATACACCAAACTCTACAGAAAGAAGACATAGTCTCTAGACCTAAATGAACTTCAATGTTTATTCAAATGACAGCCAGACCCATGAAGCCATACAACCAGGCTACTTATCTTGCCATAACATTTTACTTTGTTTTAAGGCTTTAGGAACCGTTACTGTTTGGGTTTGAAATGCTTCCCAAGAGCTACTGTATCTGAACACTGGTCCCAGCTGGTGGTGCTGTTTGGGAGGTTGAGAATTTTGTAGTCATGACACCTAGATGATAGAGGTGTTTTTTTGGGATGGGTCTTTGATGGTTATAGCCCAACCTAGCTGTTTATACTTTCCAATTAAAAGGTTATTTATGCAAAGTTATTACCTCCTACTCCTACTGACTCAGGCTGACTTGGCCCTCTCAACCAAGCCTTCTCTACCATGACTGACTGAAATTTCCTGAAACCATGAGCCAAAATAATTTGCTTCTGCTATGTATTGTGTCACAATGATGATTAAATACACAGACAACACTTTCTATTAGTGTAGTGATAGCAAGAGAGAGTTTAAGAATCACCGGTGGTGCCGCATGTTTTTAACCCCAGTACTCGGGAGGCAGAGGCAGGCAGATCTCTGTGGTTTACTAAGGGAGTTCCAGGACAGGCTTCAAAAATTCACTTAGGATGTATTAATCTTCAGAAGGCAACTGAAGAGTGAGTACAGGCTCTGTTTACTTGCTGCCAATAAATACAGAAAGACCTAAGAAAGCCCACAACAACCTCAACCTCTCAAACGGATTTGGAGAACTGTTCCCTAAAGCAAGCCAAGGATGCACAAGTCCTTCTCTTAGTGGACAGAACCATGCTGATTTTGTTCCTGGTGGGGCTACTTTTAAATCACCAATGAAAACTAAAAGGAAAGGCTTGGAGTTTTACCAAAGGGAACCATAACTGTTCATAGCCTCCAAACCTACTGCATGTTCACAATCTGAAAACATGTGAAAACGAAATCATCCCATACAACCCTCATGCCTTGAGCCCACTCGAAACTATTACTGTACATTCATTAATACCAAGGCACAAGGGAGAGATCCCCAAGCTCATTTACCACTGAATGCTGAAGCCGGAACTCTGCGCTAATGGTAGGTGGTCTCTGGGATTCGTCTGTCCCACCTAAATAGTCTGTATATCAGAATAGACTGAAGCTTACTCCAGACCACTCAATCCCCCACTAATTGCTTCCTAACTTTAATAAATTATGAGCCCTCATTAAAAGTAAAACAGGAAAAGGCTGAAGGAGTTACATATGTACAGAGTAAAAAAACTGATGTTTAACATTAAATCCTTACATTTAAAAGATGCTAAAATATGTAAATGTGTATCATATACAACATATATGCTATTTTTATAGAGAACTACAAAACAGCTTGACAAACTCACCCTTCCATGATAAATTCCAGGGCATATTCATAACAAAAGTCAGACAGATTTTGTTTTCAATCACATAGTTCTATAAAAATAAACTGTCATCACAACATCCTTGCAGTAGTAAAAGGCCATATTTGCCCGCAGTTAAATCCAACAGCAGCTGTTCTATGGAAAAAGAGGGCCCAATAATTGGCTTCTTTCACCTCTGTTAATCACGAACAAAAGTGTCATTCAGTTTCAAAATGGACAAAATGCTCCAATGGATGGTCAGCTAGCTGAGCCAATGGGGTGGAATAACAATAACCCTGTAGCATTTTCCTTTTTCCTTTTGTTTGGTCTTTCAGGGCCCTTAATTAAGACCTGCACAAAGCACCCCTCCAGGCTTTTCTCAATGAGGCATTACATGCCTGTTTTCTTGTATTTAAAGAAAAAAAAATGGCAGGGATTTTCTGAAACACATTAAACAGAATACACAATTTCCATTTATTTGCAACTGAAATACTGTTAAAATTTTAGAGCTTAAATATTATCATAAGTAACAAAGCAAGTTCTTTTTATCTCAGGCTCGGGGAGTGGAGGGTGAAAGAAGGGTTGGTTAGAAGCAGTGGGAGAGCAGGGTCAGGGGCTAGGGAGGGGAGTGCCAACCCCAAGGTATTGTTCAGTCATTTCTCCAGAAATAAAACTGCGAGCAGCCATAATTTAGAAAGATCTAGAGTCGTCTTGTCAACCTTTCAATAATTTAACACATACAAATGGAAAGCAATGGCAAAAATGTATGAGAGTCTTAAAGCAAACAACTAGATGACTGGAATAAGAGATACAAGCTGGAATCAAATCCTCTTCTTAGAAACTCGTTTCTTAAAAAAAAAAATACATGAAGTATTTTTAGAATTAAATACTCTACAAGAATAGTATACGATTCCATAATTGATTTCTTTTTCTATCCTAGCCTGAACAAAGATTCATCTAATTATGGTGGATAAGAATCAGAATGTCTAAGCTTTAAAAAATCTCCATGGCCTAATTAACTTTTCATTATCCAATTTTCTTTTTGCACAGATTAAAAAAGGGCTGTTGTGTTCATTTTTAAATGCTCTGAAATATAATCTTTCCGGGTTGTAGGCTGTTCTGAAAATACCTATTCCTGCCCATAATTTGCCACCACCCGCCCCCCAATATCCTGAATGACAGCTTAATGTGACAGCTTTCTTGCCACAATTCACCAAAGGGGAGTGGCAGGTAGAGTTCTCAGAGAACAAACACCTAACAAAGCCATCATTCTGGGGAGTTACTTTCAATCTGTCAATCTAATCCATCAAGTGGAATGTGCTCCACTATTCTCTTGTAAATGTGCTTATTTCAAACAAGGCAGAACCTGGCAGCTGCCCTGCAGAAGACTAAATGACCCAGCTCAAATGTCACCTCAGCTGGGAAGGCTTCCCAGTCCCAAAGCAGAGTGAGTTCCTTGGCCTCCTCCTGTTCCCACAGTCCATGTTTCTGTATGGCGCTCTCATACTGATCTGCTTGTACTTATTTTGTCTTCTCCATCAAACACCTGTGGACACTTGTGAGCTAGTGTGACCGGGAAAAGGGCCTAGAGTCAGAGAGAATGGGTTCAACCCCTTGTTAGAAACTACAAACCAGGACCATGATATACACTACTAACATACTTAGCTAATTAAATGTTTTTCATAACAGTGCCTCGTTTCAAAGGGGGATAAAGACCTCTGCAGTACAGTTGTGACAATGACATGAACTAACAGGTATGAAGCTTTGAGTACAATGCCTGGCCCACAGGAAGATCCGGGTTCACATTAAGACAGGAAGTTCCATCCTTACGTTCTGTCTAC
The DNA here is from genome assembly GCA_030556225.1 of Cricetiscus sungorus. Taxonomy (NCBI): domain Eukaryota; kingdom Metazoa; phylum Chordata; class Mammalia; order Rodentia; family Cricetidae; genus Cricetiscus; species Cricetiscus sungorus. The sequence goes on along the minus strand of JANBXA010000372.1, from coordinate 46,636,088 downwards.
CCTTGAATACAACAACACACCTGGAAGTACAATAAGCACATACTTTGTTGATGATATAAACTTTTACTCAGCAGGTTAATTTATAAAATATTTCCATGCCCTTCAATTTCTTCAACACAGATCAGTATATATGCCACACGCAAGAGAAAAATAACAGCGAGTGAAGAGCTAAAATCGGTAAGCAAGAGCTAAAGACACCAAGATCTGAGCCAAGCTCACAAACAATTCTAAGGACCTAGCCAAACGTTTACTATTGTGATGGCTAAGATTACATTTTCACACGTGTATTTTAACAATGTATAAAATCATTCAGTAGGTTTTTTGTTTGTTTGTTGTTGTTTGTTTTTAAAGATAACCAAGGCTTGCCTTTCTCCAAAGAGAAACAATGAACTTTACTTTATCTGCAGTGTTGAGGCTTTAACTTGGGACTCCAGGAAAGCTAAGCAGGTGCTTTACACACCCAGCTGCTAGTGTTAATCAATGGACTTCAATGGCCTTCATCATCTCTCTACTCTCCCAGTTGGTCCTTGCACCATACGTGTGCTCCAGCCTTCCATGCTGTGGTGCTGTGATTACAGTCACTGTGCCCTATAGTGTTTGTAAGAGTCAAAGCCAGTGGTATTAAGAAATTAAAGAGTTTGCGTCATGATCAAAAAGGAAAGAAAAAAAAAATCACCGCTTTTCTTTATGTGTCTTTCAAAGACCTTACCATTAAAGACAGGAACATTTGATTATATGTAGCAATTTCACTAAGCCCTAATTTAATGAAATCGTTACTAAACTAAAACCATTATTACATTAAAATAAATCATTTGGAGTTTTGTTAACTAAAAGGAAATTACAGAAACAAAATAAACTTGCTGTGCATTTATTCATCGTCCAACTCATTTTAAGATTCAACAGTAACTTCATGAATCTGATTTAAGTATTAAAATCACAATTACATGTTTACATTTGAAACTCAAAGCACCCCATGCATTCTTTCCTGGAAACTAACAAAGTAATAAAAAAAAAAAAAAAAAACCAACCACTGGAAACAGGGTGCTTTCTTTTCACCTACATTCTAAACAAGTTGGAAACCAACATCCAACTTTTGTCACTGAAATTCAAACAAAGGGAAAGCCATTACCCATGTGAATGTTTTCTTTCCTCATCTGCCTCTGGATAAACAAGGAACTCACCTAGTTGATGATGTCTGAGCAGCATAAGTAATTAAGTTGTAACAACAAGTCAAACTATTTACTCACTATCTTCATCTAAGACAGTGGTTCTCTACATGTGGGTCATGACCCTTTGGAGCATGAATGACCCTTTCACAGAGATTGCCTATGATCATCGGAAAACACAGACATTTACATTACGATTCATAACAGTAGCAATATTACAGTTATGAAGTTACAAAGAAAATAATTTTATGGTTCTGGTCACCACAACATGAGATCTGTATAAAAAGGGTTGCAGCATTAGGAAAGAGAACCACCAATCTAAGAATAAGATGGCTACTCCATCTTGACACTGTCCAGATAGTTCTCAAAGCTGTCAAATGATCAATGCTTACTTAAATACAAAAATAAATAAACAAAACTCATGATAGCACTGGAATAATCTATTGCAACCACGCGTGAAATGTCTCACTGATGAGGGGATTGCTACCCACTATACTACTTAAAGAATTCAAGGGTTGGCCAGACAGCTCAGCTGGAAAATGCACTGGGAGGTCAATCCCTGGGAAAGGAGAACCTAGACCCACAAGCCATCCTCTGACCTCTGCACAAGTGTAGCACATATGCACCCACACACATATGTATGTGCATACACCATCAGGCATTCAATGGATGTAGGAAATAATTCAAACAACAGACTGCTGTAGGCTGGATACTTTAAGCACATTAAAATTACTTTTTAAAGATCCTATAGTACTCCTATGGTCCATAGATTCATTTGCATGATTTCAGTTATCCATGGTCAACCATGGTCCAAAATTACTAAATGGAAAAATTCTCGAAATAAAGACTTAGTTCTATGGCCACTCTGAGTAGTATGATAAACTCATGTTATCCTGCTCCACCCTAGCCAGGACAACCCACTGTCAATGGAGTCACATTTGGTTGCGTAGTAGACAGGTAATGAGACTGATCGTTTTGGCTTCTACTACTAAATAATGGCTTGTGCTTCAATTCTCATATATACTCCTCCCCTACCAAGTACTTGGCATATATGAGAAGCTAAAAGTTTAATACAGTTAGGGAGAAATAATCATATGCTATGGTAAGAATGAATCTATATATTTATAGGAAATCAAAAAGGAAATCCATTCACCGAGTGGTGCATGCCTTTAATACCAGCACTCAGGAAGCAGAGACAGAGGCAGGTAGATCTCAGTGAGTTTGAGGCCAGCCTGGTCTACAAGAGCTAGTTCCAGGACAGCATCCAAAGACATAGAGAAACCCTGTCTCAAAAAAACAAAACAAAAGAAAGAAAGAAATCCATTCAACTTTTGCTGTCAACCATCCAAATGCACAAGGCCACAGCGTCATGACAACAGGGTCTGTTGTGTATGTTCACATAGGAATGCGTGTAGGTGAATGTGTGCATGGCCTACTATTTCTTCAGTGATTCCTGTCATGTTTCCTCTTCAATCTTTAAATGGTTGGAGATTTTAGTCTTGTGGGATAATTATTTAGACACTGTAAAGATGTACCTACCTAAAGCACCTTCTGATTGGTTTAGCTGAATGGCCAATAGCTAGGCAGGAAATGACAGGCAGGACTTTTGGGCAGAGAGAGGAACTGGCACCTTTAATTGTTCCTAGTAGAACACTTTCCTACTGGCAGAACATACACTTTCAATCCACAAACTTCAACTTCGAGAGTCAAACAGAATTGGAATGAAACTCATCGCCATGCAAAATTATTTTCAGAAAACAAAGTATCTCTTTTCCATTCTTTGCTTTCGAGGCCATAAATGTAACAACTATATTTTAGAACTAAGCAAAATGAAAACCACCTTTTTTGCTAACCCTAAATATAATCCTAAATATAAACCTCTTTGCTGTTCATAAAATAACATCCAATGGGATACCATATAATGATCTTGTCTCTACCATATAACTAGGATTTCATGTTATGGTCTTACAAAAATAGTGCTCACATATACTAAAACTTTTCAAAACTAAAGTTTTGAAATCCCTTTTAAGAATCTAGTTTTATTTCCAGAATTGGCATAATTGTTCACTTATTATTAGAAAATAACAAATTTTAAAACTGAGACCTTAGCACACTGTTCAGTGCTATTTAGCCATGAAAACGACCTAGAGACAAAGGCCTGACACCGCTATCCTAAGGAACACCCATCCACCAGACATCACTTAAGAACCAAGATTTCAGTCACTATGTCAAGGGTATAAATTATGATAAAGACAGCTCTGGACACTGCTGGGCTTGGAACTGCTTACTGAGCAGCCACGTTCTTCCAAACAAACTAAACATTTAAGAGGCTAAAGGGCAGTGGAGGCAATTATTGGAGGAAATTTCTAACTAAGCCAGAAAGGAATAATTAAGTCTTTGCATGTTAAATCACATCACTGGGGTTAGCAATGAAGTAATCAAGTGTAAATGGTAACAAAGCCCATCCATAGGACTCCTGAAAGGGAACCAAGGTTGTGGGTAATCTGGACTATTGTTGCTTAAATACCACAAAAATTAGTCCTTAAAACTTCATTCATTCATCCTATCTTTTTACAAATGTGTGCACCTTTTGTGGGAGGCAAAAAAAAAAAAAAAAAAAAAAAAAAAAAAGGTTAATCTAGCAATTAAGGCAAATATACTGAGTCATCAGAAGTAAGACTGTTACTAATTCACAGGCAGAGAGACCCAACACCAAGCTCCACATGGCCTAGACTGGGTGCTGAGTAATCAAACACTGCCATTAACAGGAAGTGCATGGGTGCTCCATCCAAAAACATGACTGCAGCCACTTAAATTGTAAACCTATGTGGACTTACTCTGTTTCAGAGCACATTACACACACAGAGAGACAGACAGATGAGTCACAGAGAAACACAAAAAGGCAGGAAGTTGGGGAGAAAGAATGAAGCCACTTACACAACAGCTGCTTAGTAACAAATCAACTTCTGTGATGGGCTCAGGGAGCAAAACAACTTTGACCCCTAAGCCAAGGAGCAGACAGAGCCTTTGGCTCAACAGCCACATATTTGTTGCCTCACTTCAGAATGTTTCCTAATCTCATTTAAAAGGTAAAATCAAGACTAAGACTACAGGACTCTAACCTAATGCGATAGCTTTGTTACCTTGTTTGAAATATTTTAAGATTCACTAGAAGCTGCAAAAATACTACAGAGTCCCTATAAACCTTTCACCTTGCTCTTGCCAATGGGAATTTTATATATCCATAATACAGTAGCTAAACTGGGAAGTTTACTTTGGTATACTTACTAAACTAGGGGCCTAACAAGGTTTGTCTGTCTGTGTGTGTGTGTGTGTGTGTGTGTGTGTGTGTGTGTGTGTGTGTGTGTGTGTGTGTAAAATACTTTTATTCTTTTTGCAGTACTGGGGAACCAACTGGGCCTTTGTCACATATGCTAAGCAAGTGTTCTACTACTGAACTATATCCCCAAGCCCTTAAAATTTTTTTACAGCTGGTGGTGGTGCCCACTTTTAATCTCAGCACTTGGGAGGCAGAAGCAGGCAGATCTCATTGAGTTCAAAGCCAGCCTGGTCTACAGAGCTAGTGCTAGGACATCTAGGGCTGTTATATAAAGAAACCCTAACTTGGAAAAAATGAAACAAAATAAAATTATTATTGTTTTGTTTTTCAAGATAGGGTTTCTCTATGTAGCTCTGGCTCTCCTGGAACTCACTAAGTAGACCAGGCTGGTCTCAAACTCATAGAGATCTGCTTGACACTGCCTCCAGAGTGCTGGGATTAAAGGCATGTGCCACCACCAATGGCTCAGAATACTGCTTTTTATATTGAGACATAGTCTAAGTTGCCTGGGCTGACCTTGAACTCACTATGTTGCACAATAGGCCTCAAGCTGACCATCTTTTCAGTGTTAGTCTCCTGCATAGCTAGGGTAATGGGCCTGAACTATAGCAAAGTTAGAGGCACTCATAAATCACATGTCCACTCACAATACTGCAATTATAAGGAACTGTCCATCATCACAAGGGAATGCCCCACCCCTCTTCCCTAACTGAAGCTGCCATGGGTTTGCTCTCTGCTCTCCATCACTAGAATTCTGTCATATCTATAGCCCTATAATATCTAACCCTTGCTCTTGAGATCTACCTACCGGCTTACATGTACCAGTTCTTTTACTCCTGTCTAATGATGCCCTTCCACTCGTTTATCCTGCTACACAGATTCTTTTTCCTTACAAACTTAAATCAAATTGTCACTACAGCATGGAGAATAACTTTTTTCCCCCTTAAAGCAGAAAAGGGAGAATTGTTCAGTGTAACCACACTGGAGGAGAAACACAGAGGTCACATGACCCAACAAACCCAACTCTGGTGTCATAACATGAGGTTGAGGTTTCCACAGAGGGCACAGCTAAGCAGTTCCAGTCAAGGGGAGGCCCCACCACTTTCCTCAGGTCCCGACTCTCCACAAGATGGTCAGACAAGCTGTCAGAAGCATGTCCAGTCACTTTCTGGGAGAGAAGGTCCCCTCTGGCTGGTAACCAGCCTCAGCCTTTTTCTTCTCTCAGCAGGAAATTTCTAGGAATATTTAGGGAGAAACCTTATAAAATATTGTTTTGCCAGTGCTGAAAATGGATTCGCATTCCCAGAGATGGTGCCCAATCATCTTCACTTCTTTAAACCCTCTTAGACTAACCTTAATAGCAGCTTCCTTCATCCTGCTTCATTTTTGACACTATTTCATATTATCAGATCTTACAAGATGTGCTGTGTTTAATGACTTTTGTCTAATTAACTATCTCCTTCCTTACCCAACATGTAAGTGACTTGAGTGCAATGGGGACACCATCAGGCATCATTCAATATGGTGTCACCCTCACGCATCATTCAATATGGGTCACCATCAGGCATCATTCAATATGGTGTCCCCAGTACCAAATATGACAGACACATAAACATGTGGAAGAAAGGACTTTTTTAAGTACTAGCTTGTTATCTGAGTAACTCATCTAAGCTGGAGACTACTGATGCCCATTATATAAACACTGTTAGCTCTCAAAACTCAATGATCTTCTTATTCATTCTCACAGTTAGATCAGCTGTTGCCTCTGAGGCCAAAAGTACCAGACCCATAAACGCTGGACAGACAAGGGAAAGCATTTTCCATCTGGCAGCACAAGCTGTATCAACAGAGGTCAGTCACCAAGTCTTACTGGATGCTTGAGATTTACCAGGTCTAAGGAGGAAGCCTTTTCTGATATTGCTCTTTCTGCTTCTGCTCTTAACTCTGACTGTTGGGAATGGTTCTAGAAAAGTAATAGAAAATCATTTCTGCAGGGAATTTGAGCCAGATAAACTATTTTTCCCCCCTCTCTGTCTCTCCTCCTCCCTCCACCACTCCCTTCCTCTTTGTTTATTTTTTCTGAGATAGTATCTTACTTCACATTTATAGTCCAACCGGCCTTGAACTCACATCCTTCAACTCACATCCCCACTTCCAAGTGCTTAGATGTAAAATCACCCTGGCCCAGATTCCTACTAGTTCTTCAGAAGTGCACTGAGAAGAAAGAAAAGTTCTGGAAAGTACCAACAAAATGTGGCATTGTAATTCATGTAATTGAAAGCTTTAGTAAAGAAAAAAATATCAAATCTGCAAGCAAGTACACATGAACATATGCCCTCAGGAGCGAGTGTGCGTACGTGCGTGCGTGCCTGTGTGTGTGTGTGTGTGTGTGTGTGTGTGTGTGTGTGTGTGTGTGTGTGAGACTTTTTATTTTTCCCAAGGAATGTCTTCTTTGGGGGTGGGGTGGGCTTATAACAAATGAAGCTTTACATCTACTGCGCTACATGACCCTTCACAAACCCTTCATAATCAACAGTTTAAATGGCTCAAGACATTTCAAGCAGTGGACCAAACAAAAAACACCTCCGGAAGTAACTCCTGGCCTACGAAATGAACTATCTGAGATGCAGGAGGTGGGTGACTGATTGCCTGCAGGAAAACACAGGACAGTGTTGTAAAAGTCACTCAAGCAAATAACCCCAGCTTTTTTTTTTTTTTTTTTTTTTGAGGGAAGGACTGAGTCTCCATTGCCATGATGGCTTTAGTATTCTACCTGATCTCCAGAGTCGCCTACCAAGTGCTAGGACTGCAGCCACGAACCACCAGGCCTGGCTGTGCTCGGATGTAGAAAGCCAAACCCAACAACTTCTCTGCAAACATTTTCTCCTTCACTGTGACAACCGCCCTCACATAAGGACACTCCATTAGGTTTCTCCTTTTCTACAATGGTTAAGAGAAGAGCACAAATGACAGAGTGTAACTGGAGGATCACAGATACCACACGTGAAGCACTCTACTCAACCAACTGATTATGGTAACATTCTTCACAAGCAAGTGAGTAACAAGAAGATGGTGAGGCTTTCTCTGAAAGGCCAGAGAGATTACAAAGCTCTTCACGTATGTGAAATGAAAAAGGGAAACAAACACTTCCAGAAAAAAAAAAAAAAAATGACCTTTAGAATCAGGAAGCAAATGGCTCTCCAGGATGGTGCTGGCAATCACCAGAACTCTGAAGCGGCCTCAGATTCAATCATGAATAGGCCTGCTGCTGAAGGGAAAAGTGTGCACAGATCCAAAAGGGAACTCATGAAGTCTGTAAAATATTAACAGCTTAATAAACATCAGCTCACACTATCAACAAACACAGTGTTCAAGTCAACTAGAGAGTACCAACTAAATTAATACCAAGTTGAGCAAATGAAATGCCTTGGGGGAAAAAAACGGCTCATGGGTGATTCACTTTTATGCTGACTTCCCTATAAAAACATCTTCCACAGGAGAGGCAGGAAATTCCAGTGAGTGAAAAGGGGCAGCTATATGGAAACCATCACACTGCACACTTGGTTTTTTAATCTTCCTCAAGGCTTTGCTGTAAAGGAGCACATTGAGAGGCTTGCTCCTTCAGAAACAGAAAAGCAAGTCTGCCAGCATATCCGACTCTCCTCCAGCACATACACGCCATGAGAGAGAAAGCCGGTGTATGGCTGATAGGTGTTCCTGGCACTCACTATTAAGGAAGGTAGGGCTTTGTGCTGCTGTTCACAAAGTTCTTTATTCTTTCAGGTTTTATTTATCTTACTAGCACATATCCCTGTACAAAGTAACAGATTTCATTATGACATTTTCATATACATATATATCATACTTTGATTGTATCCACCCTTTCCCTCTGATATAATATCTTTTAAATGCCGATCAATGAAAAGCAGGAGTGATACTAGGGGACAGACACTGATACCCCCCAAATATCTGCTATAAAACAAACAAACAAACAAACAAAAAACTGCATTTTTACCCAGAGTACACAGACTTTTAACCTTAGTTGCTCTAGTGAGGTCAGTCTCCCACAAATATAGATGTGTAGACACACACATGCTTTAGAGTATGCTTTATCATCAATCCTGAGTTTTTCTTCAGACCACTTTTTCCTTAGCTCTGTGTGTGTGTGTGTGTGTGTGTGAGAGAGAGAGAGAGAGATGGTTCACACGTGGACATCCAGAGACAAGTTGCAGGAAGGAGTTGGTTCTCCCCTTCACCATGTATGTCCCATGGATGGAACTCAGGCTCTATGTAAGGTCTAGTGGCAAGTGTTTTCCACACTCAACCATCTCACTAGCTCTGATCTTTTTATCATATCCATCTTTTCTCTTATGATAAACTATCAAATACCCGACAAACAGCACAGATGAGCAAACTAAAGTACAGAACACCTGAGTTTCCAGACAAAACATCACCCACTAAGTGTGGGTGCTTAAGAAAGTTACTTAATCCTTGCAAATTTCACTTTGCTTAGCCATAAAATGGGAACCCTGAGATGGACCTAAATACTTGTTACAGAAATTATAGCTAGCACACATAACATATCTAATACAGAAGGCAGATCCAGAAATTCCTCACCAAATCTCCATTACAAAAAAACAAAAACACAAAATATCCAAAACAATCCAAAGAGTTTATTTTTGGCAAAATATTTTACAATAGATCACTTCTGTACGTGTCTTCAGGGTATGGAGTAAATGCCATGATCAAAAGGATGCTGTAAAATGTTCTTTTGAAAGTACACACTTCTAGCTAGGCAGTGGTGGTGCACACCTTTAATTCCAGCAATAGGAAGGCAGAGACAGGCAGATCTCTGTGAATTTGAGGCACCCTGGCATACAGAGCAAGTTCCAGGACTGTCTCCAATACTACACAGAGAAACCCTGTCTTGAAAAGCCAAAAAACAAACAAACAAGCAAACAAAAGTACAAACTTCTAAACAAAATCAATTCTTAACAGGTTCAGCTAATGTTGGGTACTAAACTAGCTAGGCTTAAATAAACAATAATAATAATAAAACCTTGCCATAGTTTTAAGACATTCAAATTGAGACTAACATGTTCTTATAAATGTATACTATCCCATGACTCAAGACCTATGTACTGCTGGGGGAAGGGGTTGGTCATGTCTGTAATCTCTGTACTGAGGAGGCTGAGGTTGGAGGATTTTTACAAATTCAAGGCTAGCCTGAACTACATAATGAGTTCCAGGCCAACAAGAGCTATATATCAAGACTTCTGTCTCAAAAAACATGTGTCCTAGATACACAAAACTGAGCACTAAAAATGAGGGTCAATTTTTACACAAGGTTGAATTTTTTTCTTCATTATGAACTCATAATTATATACTTAAAAAGGGAAATTGGGTAGACACATTTGTGAAGAGCAGAAAACAAGTTTTTAAAAAAGTAGTCCTCAGGGGCTAGAGAAATGGCTCAGCAGTTCAGGACTTGGGCTCGGTTACCAGCACCTCCCTGGTGACTCACAACCATCTGTAATAACAGTGCCAGAAGATCCAACACCTGTTCTGACTTCCCTGGGTGCCAGGCAGACAGGCACATGGTGCATATAAATGCATTCAGGCAAAACACTCATGCGCATGAAATGAATAAATAAATATTTTAAGTTAAATTTGGCCCTCTGAGACCAAAAACTTTAGAGAAAGGTTTATCAGGAACTATAAAGGGGCAGGGTGGTGGCACATGCCTTTAATCCCCCGCACTCGGGAGGCAGACCGATGAATCTCTGTGAGTTTGAGGCCAGCCTGGTCTACAAAGTGAGTTCAGGACAGCTAAGGCTGTTACACAGGGAAAGCCTGCTCAAAATAAATAAATAACTACAAAAGGGTAAAGCTGCACAGGTCAGTAGTAGAACACATGTACAAGGAACTTGGATTAGGAACTACAAAAGGGATGACTTATGTAAGAAAATGTGGAAGACATTAGTTTCTATGAGCTACATTGTTATGCAGCTTATACTCAGAAATAACTGTTAGATAAGATGTGTATGTACACATAAGATGTGAGGGCACGCAGCACAACGCTTTCTGGTATATTTTGCACTAATAATGGGCCCTGCTCCTAGTCAGCAAGCCATGCTTGCAAAGCCTGGATAATTTCTGTGGAATGGAAATGCACAGAAATATATATATATATATATATATATATATATATATATATATATATATAAACTTAAACATTTGCTTTCATGTGGGATTAAGCAATCAACAGGACATCACATCCCTTAGATAAACCATGACCATTTGTTAAAGCTAGTTCACATGTATGAGAAACAATGAAACTAAAATTCAGGCTGGGAACCTTAGGAATTGGAAAGGAGCAGATGATATGGGCATCGTTATTTCCTTCACCAAAGCTACGAATTGGTGGATATCTTGGGCTTCATTTATTTATCATTCTATTACTTTGTGCCATCCAGCAGAGTGGTACTAAGGACAAATTCCTAACACAAAATAAAGCCTAGCAAAGCCAGAAATTTTACTGTTTCTCTTCCAATTCTTGCTTAGCTCCTGTTAAGCCAGCCAATGAGTCTCTCTACCCTGTAGATCCAGACAGCACAAAGCAAAGCCCTTAATGCTAGCAGAAGGCTGGTACTGGGAAGAAGAAAACCCTTAATGGCCAATGCAGCAATGTTTGGCTAGCACAAGGATGATCAATCGATCTCTTTCTTTGGACTGACAAGAAGATAAACATACACACAGATAGCCCTCCAGGCATGTTCTTCGGGGAATTAAGCATCCACATTCCCTTTACAGGTCACATATCAAATCTGGAAAGACAGCACCCAAACACGAGTGTGTATGTGTGTGCGTGCGCGTGCATGCATGTGAACATTTTACTCCCTGTAGTGAAACATGATTAAGTGGGCATCCGTGAAAACAGACAATACAATACATTCAAATCGATATTAGAAACTGACTTGACCAAAACAAGGGATTTCCATTCCACAGAAATTATCCAGGCTTTGCAAGCATGGCTTGCTGACTAGGAGCAGGGCCCATTATTAGTGCAAAATATACCAGAAAGCGTTCTGCTGCGTGCCCTCACAAGCCCAGACTGTTTGTAAGGGGCAGGAATGAAATATTCCATATGTTTTCTTTGTCAGTGACAAGGCTATTGAAAGCCAGACCATACTAGTCTCCCTGCTGAGGGATTGGATCAGGCTATTCATGTGTAAGCAGACAAATGTCAAGATGGCAATGGCAAAAACATTTCAAACTTTTTTTTTTTTTTTAAAGAAAGCAAACCAGGGTAGAAAGTGCAAACTGTACTTGAACCACTCAGCCAATCTAAACAGGCCGTGGGCACTGCAGCCACCGTTAGCTGCTGTTCTGGTTTAGGAGTCTTTTCAAAGCAGGGCTTAATCAAAATGCCAAGTTTTTAAATTTTCTGAAAAAAAGTCAAAATAAAAAGCAAACAAGAATGCCAAGGACAAGGACACACTTTACCAGCCAAGCATGTGTTGCGCACTTACACAGCCCAGAGTTTAAATCCCAGCTCCAAATAACGATTGAGAAAACTACACAGCATTTGAGAACTGACATATCCTTAGAAAGGATGTTATTTCTAAAATTACTGAAGAGAATAAGTGTATCTTTATCCACAAAGCATGAGCATTATAAATATCCAATAACCAGTAAAAGTACCTTCTCAAAATCCTTTTAAGAAAAAGTTGTAGCAATCTGAATTCTTCTGGAAACATAGTGGATGTGAAGGAATAAGAATGTTGCTAAAGTTTTAACTCTTAGCCATCTCAAAAATGAAGTAACCAAATGAATCTGAGGAGCATAGTTAAGAGAATTTCCAGAGTTGAGTTTGCCCAGTGAAAATCCTTATGGTGTTGCAAAGTCTGGCTGTACTGAGCATGCTGTCTGTAGAAAGACTCTTGTTTCTCTACTGAAACAGCACCTCACTATTTGACAAACTGAGTCAAGAAAGCAGCACCAAGTCCCCAAGATCAAGGTTTAAAAAGTCTTATTTCCTCTGAGCTCCCTCCTCCAAAAAAAAGAGACGCCATCTCCTAGCATCACAGACCTTCCTGCTAGAAGGTGAACAGCCTTACCTACAAGACAGCAGAATCATTATAAAAAACACAAGTACTAATGTTTCTTCACTGGATGTTGGTAGGAACATGGTGGTTAAGCAGACTTTTCCATCAGCCCAATGGCTCACCTATGAAATCTAGAAGCTTTCAATCTGATACATACTCAAAGAACCAAAAGAGGATACAGAACTTGAAATCCCAAACAAATGACACACATATACATCTATCTATTAATTCTCCAAAGAAATGACAAAAATGGGTCCTCACTCTGTGTCAAAGAGGCCGTGCTGAAAGGGGTCCTAAGTACAGCCTGAAAACAAAGCAGCCTCCCTCTTTTTCCAGATGGGAAGTCTGAAGCCCAGAGTGATGAACTGACTTGCTTGACCTCTTGATCCCTTTGCAATTCAAAAAGTTAGAACACAAAAATCATTTTTATAAGTCTGTTCATGAAAGCATGCCTAGCAAAGAAGACTGGAACCCTACAGTGACATAAAAAGGCAGATGGTATGACTGACCATGGACTCAAAATGACCTTGTAGAACTGAAAACAATTAAGGGAATTTTTCTATTTAAGAAAATACTGGAGCCAGATATGGTGGCACACACTTTTGGTTCAAGTACTGGAAAAACAGAGGTAGACAGACGTCTATGAGGCCAAAGTCAGACTGGTGTACACAATGATTTTCAGGTTGGTTGGAGATAGTCAGATGAAGGCTATGTAAGAGCTTGTCTCAAAAAAAAGAGAAAAAGAAAGAAAAGAAAGAAGGAAGAAAGGAAGGAAGAGAAAGGAAAAGGAAAAGGAAATATTAGGGAGTGAGGATGGTTCAATGAATAAAGTGTTGGTACTGCAAACATGCCATGTAGCCTAGTACACACAGCAGAAAACAAGAAACCCTATGTCAAACAAGGTAGAAGGCAAAAACGAACACCTAGAGGTGTTTTCTACCCCCACATTCATGCTGTGACACATCCATACCTTCATATATGCGCACACACACACACACACACACACACATTAAAATTAGGAAAAACTGTATCAAAATAAGTGAGCCCAAGTGTCACAGAAAGAATGAAAACTGGTTTTATGTTAGGCCACTAAATGTCAGTGAATGCCAAAGGTATCCTTTTAAAACCATGGTACCAAAATATGTTAAATATACTGGATTCATTTAATATTTGCTTCCTTTGAATGTAACCCGCATTGCATTAAGAAATCTGTGAACATTTCCACTATATGAGGTAAGGAGGGCTCAACGAAGATCCCAAGGACAATTATGACATTTAGAAAATACAAATACTAAATACAACCAGCAAGGAGAGCAAATGCTGAAGAGTGCAGGACAATGACCTCAAGTCCAGAGCTGGCACTAATGTTCTTTCTTTCCCCAACTACTGAATAAAAGCTGACACAGAAAGACAGGCTTGCCGAGGTATACATGACTCCAGGGATGCTGCTGGCCCATTCTGAGGAGCATTCTCCTGCCCACACCAGGAAGGTGACAATCTAGAACCTGAGAGTAACTCTGTACCTCCACACTCCTAAAAGTCCATGGTGGGCCAAGCCTTCATGACGTATATTCTTGCTTCCAAAGCTTCTACACAGACAGAGTACCCCTAAGAGAGCCAGGAAAAGCCCAGAAGTTCATCGGTGTCACAGAACAATCCCTTGCTCAAGTTTCACAGAAGGGAGTGCCTACTTGTTAGCGCACCGCCCATTCTGCACCCTCAAAACCAAACCCTGAAGAGAGTGAGGATGTTGAAATCCATCTCCCTTAGCTTAAAAATGGCTCCAATCTAGTTCCTTGGAGGGTGTCATCACTTGTACTAAATTCTTCTGTGGCTCATGCTGATCACTGTACCACGAAGTATAATGTACAGAGTGAATGGAAAAGTTAGACTTCAATCAGGTCTAGGCACGTCCCTTAACCATGCCTAGATCCACTCCAAGAAGAAGAAGCCATATGCTTGCCAAATTTCTATCCATTTTCTAGAGAAGGAAAATGTCCCTAAATAGAGCTTTGAAAATATAGGGGTGGGGGGAAATATAACACCACTTTTCTAAGGCGTCTACATTATGGTTTAAATGGTGTATCAAAAATACTTTGTAGTCAGAACATAGATTTCATTCTTTCAATGGTCAATATTAAAAACAATCATATTATATTCTTCTAATGTGAAAAAAAATAAATTACTCACTGGGCAGTAGTGGTGCCCACCTTTACTTCCAGCATTCATGAGGCAGAGGTATGTGGGTCTCTGTGAGTTTGAGGATCAGCCTGGTCTACAGAGCTAGTTCCAGGACAGCCAGGGCTACACTGAGAAATCCCTCAGGAGGCTAGAGGAAAAAGATCACAAGCTCAAGGCTGACTTCAGCTATAGTGTAAGGTCTTAACTTTGTCTCAAAAAATAAAGAAACAAATAAAACAACCACCTAAGAGGGCTCAGACAGCCCTTTGCTTATCTTGATTCACAGCATGTGAATACGAATTTCATATGAGGTATGGAGAGTCACTGAGTATCTTGCAATATCTTAAATTTGCACCTTCCACGTGTCTCATTACTAGCAGACACAACACTAGCTAATCATATACACAGCTGCCTCCTCTTAAAATATCTTTGTAACATTCCCTTAGGAGATATTTTCATATTCTATGGGGCAATATGCTACCACAGGTACATGATTCAGTGTTAGGTTTGCCCATTAGACATTTCAATACAAAAAGTAAGAAATGCATATATGCATCCACTTAAAACACTTAAGCATTCATTTCTTGGAGCCAAATTAGTAAAACAGCACTTCCCAAACCTTAACTACTTGCACCTAAAGAAGTAAAATAACAGTAAATGAATAAACAAACAAACAAGGCAGTTGATGCCAAATATGGTGGTTTGGGAGGACCTGGCTATTGTGTCTTTATGACAATTAAAAAGTATCTTAATATAAAAACATGCTTTACAAACTTAAAGTAAACAACCCAAACATTAGAAGGTTTAATTGCCAAGCCACAGCATACAATATATTAGAATCTTGCAAAACAAATAAATAATATCCACACACAAAGCTTAGTAATGTTTGTCTCTGTGGATGAACATAGTGCATACTGCACACAAGCACACAGCACTATTTAAAAGGGGTATTTGATCCTGCTACAGTCTTTACAAAGCTGAAACACCATTAAACATCTATGAACTATAAAATCATAGTCTCTTTCACTCTAAGACTGGTTTTTAACTCAGTTTAGGGACCTGCTCACTTTCAAACAATAGACTGATACCTGAAATGCAGTTTGAGCATCAGGTGCTTAAAGACACAAAGGAAATGTCAAAAAGGCAAACAGATTAGCCATTGTGTAAGAGTACTGATTTGTTGCATGCCCAAGATTTTTCTTCTTCACTGCCAGTACTAAAAATTGGAGCATTTTATCACCTTCAATCAAGCTTTTATGAAAAGCAGAATTAGGTAGGGCTAAAAAAAAAAACAAAAAAGCAAGCTTTGACATTGCCAAAAATGGACCATCATCTATGACCTTTAAGGAGAAACCTTGATAATATACTTATAAATCTAAAACCTTAACATCAACTTTTCCAGATGGAAAGAGTAATGCTGTCCTATCATGAATACGAATGTTGGCTTACTTATATTTTCAGAGTTGAAGGCATATTTAGTGGGATTTAGTTTTAAACTATTATATTAACAACCTAATAAAGTATTTGTTAACATGAATTGGTTCCCAAGTATAGGAACCTACCTATACTATGCCTATACAATAGCTGCACTACATGTTTATGGAGACAAAAGGAAAAATAGTCTCAGATTCTATGATTCAACAAGTGATTCTTACAATTTTATGTTCTACAGAATTCAGAGAACCCCAAAGGCGAGATGGAAGCTATCATATAATACCCATTACAGATACACACACCACACTGCACACCACACATGCACACACCACCACACACATACACACATAAACACACACACACGTACACACACCACACACACATACACACATGCACACACCACACACATACATACACACCACACACTTACACACATGCACACACACACCTACACACATAGACACACACAGCACACACTTATACACATGCACACACACCACATACACATACGTGCATGTATGTGCACGCTCACCTATGCGCGCACGCGCGCGCAAACACACACGCACACACACCACATACACATACGTGCATGTATGTGCACGCTCACCTATGCGCGCACGCAAACACACACACACACACACACACACACAGTAAGAATAGAGTAAGTTCAATCAAGGAGACCAGAAACTAAAATCCAAACTGGCATGCTGTCAGTGCTTTCTACCATTATAAAGATAACTAAAATTCAAATCTGAGAGACAGACTGACAAAGGCAGAGGCCAAGAAAATGCCTAAACTTGTCTGGATCCACCTACTAAGACAGATCTTTGATCTTTCCTGAGAGATTAAGCTGTCAAATGTTACCTTACAATTCTAAAGCTAAGAGCCAAACACTTGGACAGTAAATACCTGTGACACCAAAACTGGCACAGCAGTCAGTAAAACTGGAAATTGTGAACTATTATTGGTTACAGCAATTCTTAAGAAGTGCAGAATAAGTAAATCCCTGGTATAAATTCTCAGCACTGTTCAGGCAACAGGTAACACATCACTGCTTGGGGAGGCATGGATGCCCTCTCTATTCCATGGCTGTCCTCCAGCTGAACTGGACAACTGGAGAACCTATTGGGTAGAGGAGCGAGTCCCTATCACTTCTCTTGACACAACGGACTAGGGAAATGTATAAAAATTAAAGTTCTGAGCTAATGGGGACAGCTTTGTGGTAGAGGGCTTGCCTAGCACAAATTCATTGAAATTTTGCATTAAGTAGAAAGAACACTCTTGTCAATAAAAGCTGTTGCAGCGTCTGTTTCCAGACTACAGAAATTAGGGCCCTGAAGGGTTAGGCACATGACTCACTCAAGGTTACTCCAGTAAATTATTGACAGATCTGGAACCCAGCTCCTCATGTTTCCCATAGAACACTCTTTCCTCTAGGCTGGTTAAAGAACACAGTAGTTCACTAGTTAGCAAAATAAAAGATCCAAACTGAAAGATGTTTATATACTGACCTTGATTTTAAGTATATTTTTGCATAAAACTAACACATCTCTAACAATAAAATCTGAAGAGAATTAGGAAATCAAAAAAATATCAAATGTTACTACTAATGAAGAATTAACACATTCAGGCACTGATGACCGATTTGACCTGCTATGGAATACACAGTAGACACTGGAAGTTAGAAAAAGAAAACATTTTCAACTGATATCTGTAAAAGAAGGTGCATGGTATACTGGAGAAAAGACATCTTGGAGAAGAACCCGAGAGGATACTAATAAAAGGGGAAGAAAAAGCAAGTGGTTCCTTAAAAGTACTTCAAAGCCCTTCAGGTAATCGTCAGGCCCATGAGAAAAGCTTGATAAATCTGCTCAGGTACAGACTATCCTCACTGTGAAGGTTTGAGTGATGACTAATTACATGGAAGGGAGGACATTGAGTAACTTTTTGTACAGTATCCAAATTAGTGAAACAGAATGATTTTCTTTTCCAAGTGTTAAGCCATACACATAGGAAACAATCAGGGCTATTCTATCCCAGCAAAGCGTGCTTGCTACTCATGAATTCTGCAACAAATCTCCATGGAAAATTTCCCAATACACGCTTCTAAACACAGACAAGAACTCCTCCAAGTGAGCGGTAATAAAGAGGCTGAGGGAAGAATGTTCTGCAGCTCCCGAGGTCTTCTTATGAGGTCATTCTAACACTGTCACTTCGCTGTCCTCAAGTCCAGGAAGAATTATAAAATCATCACACCACAGGGAATAGGCAGCTCGGAGATAATCTAGTGAGTGCAATTACTTTACTTTTTCAGATAAGGAAACTGTCACACACTCCAAAACGTGTGGAATGACTTGCCCAAGGCCACACAATTACTCGGTGGTGAGCTAAGGATATCAAAGGCTCAGATCCACCTCTCTCCCAGGACGACACAAAAACAGACTTTATCATCTTAAAGTTATGTGCCAGGCATAATTTGGATATGAAAATTTGTGTTCCAAATCTATAGTTCTCAAACTTCGTTGCAGGAACACATGAACCAGAAAACAGACATTGGAAACTCCTCCATCCCACCACCACCATTGATGGTCACCCCATCTTCCTCTCCCCTAGCCTTGGAATGTGGATGGTTAAGACCGACTTTATCACCACCAAGGCAGGGATAATCTTGAATCCTTTTGACAAAATAAAATGGGGTTTGAGTATTAGTAAGATTATTTAACTGTGATAGGCCCACATATATTGTGGCATAGAATTCAAAATAGCTGCTCAGAAATGCAATCATTACAAATGATATTAATGCAGGAGCCCCAGCAAGGATTCTGGGGATTCTATCTGCTTCTGTCCCCCACGTCTC
Organism: Cricetiscus sungorus; assembly: GCA_030556225.1. Classification (NCBI taxonomy): domain Eukaryota; kingdom Metazoa; phylum Chordata; class Mammalia; order Rodentia; family Cricetidae; genus Cricetiscus; species Cricetiscus sungorus. The sequence continues at coordinate 46,617,002 of JANBXA010000372.1, read as the reverse complement.
CCAAAGTAGGGAAATAGACAGTTTGGCTGAACAAGTTTAAAACAGTCTAAAGTAGGAGCAGTAGGTATATAATGTAATATCTGGGGCCTTTTCAATTCTTGACGAAGGGCTAAATGTAGAGACTTGAAGTTTGGCAGCCACTCATAGGAATGGTGTCTGGATTCCAAGCTCTTTAGTGTGGCCCTATGTGCTTATTTGTTCACTCCAGATTTTTTTTTTTTTTTTTTTTTTTAAGTTTATCAGGCCCCATGGACTGAGACAAATAAAATCCCTGTTCTCTGGCGTTTCTGTGGTCTCCAAGGTGAGTTGTGCACACACCTCAGAGGTAGTGGTCACTTGACAAGACATTAAGGGATAAGAAAAAACTTTGAGAACTAGCCTCATCTTAAGGCTTCTGTTTGTAATTTCACAAATGATAAGATCCAGAAATTAAGACTAGAGACTGCTGACATAGTCTCTTAGTGCACATTGTGGTTCTCGGAAGATGCAATGGTGCCTCAGAATGGAGGCCCTTGGTGATCCCAAGTTATCCTGTGAGAGCAAACAGAGTACAGTTCTGAGGCATCTGCCTCTCCTGGCTGTGCAGGGTTCCTCGGGTGTTAAAAGCCAATATACTGCCCTTCAAAACCCTTTTAAGATGGAGCGGTCATATAATCAACATTCATACTTCTGAGGGGGACTGGGGAAAACACATTCTCAGCATGTGCAATCACTCTACCCATCCACCACATTTGATCACTGCTGTAGGTCAGGAAAATGTTATCTGTCCACACCACAAGCTATGCCCAGTTTACTCCCTAAGGTTCCACGTTGAAGATAGGATGTTTCATTGTCTCCAGTGAAATTCTCCGGTAGTGTGATACTCTCTAGAAGAGCATGTGACCATAAAACACATTATTACTCTGGTTTTAGGTACTGTAAAACAGGTCCTTTTCCTTATGGGACAAGTATACTTGTTAACGTTTGAGGAATGTGCTAAACAGAGTCTTTACAAATCAGCGAGACCTTTAACTTATAAAGGTATTATTATTATTATTATTATTATTATTATTATTATTATATAGAAAGCCTTCTAAATGGTTCAGGTGAAGTCACCTGTCTTCCCTGTTTGAATTCTCTTTTAACGTTTCCAAAGCTTTTCGAGAAAGTAAAAACCTACTTCCTCTACCAAGGACTTTTCCTTGATTCCCAATTCTGCTCAAACTTTGCCACTTAATATACCCCTGTGAGCAAAACGATATACGCTTCAAAGTTAACTCTTTTGGTGAAAAGTTAAATATCATATTGAAAGAAAAGGTCTTTCAAGGTACAAGAAATACCTGAGACCTAGACAAAAACAAGAGACTAGGGTGACATACCCCAGTTGCAAAGCCACAGGCCTCAATTCTCATTATCCCCCGACCTACAGGGCCAGCGGATGCCTTGTCACCACCCACCTGGAAATACAGCAATGCTCCGGCTTGCCTAAAAGGGAGTTTTCCCTTCATAAGATCTGTTATTCCTTTAAAGCTATGTCTAAGAGGTGTCTTTTGGTAGCTTGAAGGTAAAAAGGAAGTTTCCTTTGCCCGAGGGCCTCTCCCGCCCCTTCCTCTCTAACAATTCTTTCACTGCTCCTGATTTAATCGTGCGATAGGCCACACAGACACAAGAATGAAAGGAGCACACAAGCTACCCTTCGCTCAATTACCCTATTCTTTTTCTATCGCTGCCATTTGCCAACACCACCTCCAACATCTACTTCAGACTTCTCTCTGCTGAGACGGTGAACGCTCTCAGGGTCTCTGAAGAAAAGAGGTGTGCAGGGTCAGAACCATTTGTGGGACTCTTCCCGACCTCAGGTAGCTCAACTGAAAGTTTCTACTGGTGAAGGGACAGGCAGAAAAATGTTGCCCACCTTGCTGGCTGCACTGAACGTGTGCTCTGGAACTTTCTCTCCCAACATGCTCTAGCTTAGGTCAGCATTCCTACTTTAAAACGTTTTGTTCAGTAAGAGCCTTCCCGCCGCCGAGAGAAGGCTGAATCTCCCCTCCTCTCTTGTGCCAGGCGTGTGTGGTAGGGAGTCCCGCGTGGATCTGGGCTAGGAGGCCACGCTGCACAGGTAGAATGGGGCCAAACTGGAAAGCGATTCACCTTCTAAAGTACAGGTGTTTCTTCTCTCCGCCTGTGGGAACCCTGGGGTGATCCAGGTGCTTCCCCGGGGAACGTGCCTTGTTGGCAAACACAGGCCAAGTTCTAGGCGCCCTCCCTCATCCGTGGTCAAAGTTTTGCCAGGCGAACAGGGGGCCGCATGGGGGAAGAGGTCGCGTGAAAGGCTGCCAAGGACAAGCGTTTCCAGCGTCCTCCCTCCTTCTTGGCCCTGGATACATTTGGGAATTGAGATGGGGGTGGGAGTGTGTAATTGCGCCCAAAAAATCTAGGAAAGAGAAAGCTCCTCTGGGCTAAGATCCGGACCGGCCAAGTCTGAAAAGGCCACCGTTCGGGAAAAGGTGCCAATGCCCCCACACATATCCACAGGTGATCAGTGCACCCTGGACCCTAGGGCGCTGGAGGTTGGGAGGCTAGCTAGGGTCTAGCCCTGGCTCCGCCCCGCTGCGCCCCGAAGGTTCCCCCAGCCCGCAGCCCGGTCGCCCTCACTCACAGCGCTTGGGTGAAGGCGCTGAGCCCCTCCGGTACGGCCGTCAGCCCCTTCCCGGAGCAGTCCACCCGACGGTCGCCGTCGCAGCTGCAGGGCGCAGCGCAGAGAGGCGGCGCCGCGCCGCTGGGCCCGGCCGAGCCGAGCAGCCCGAGGGCGAGGAAGCAGAGCAGCCGCAGCGGGCCCGGCATTGCTACGGCCCCCGCCCGCCCGCGCCCGCCTCTCCCGCGGCGCCTCTCGCTCGGCTCCCCTCGGCTGCCCTCCGCCGGCCCCGGGGCAGCCGGCCTGCCGGGCTCAGGGCCCGGGCACCGTCCCTCGGCGGTCCGCGTGCGTTCGCTCCCTTCAGCAGTCCGCCGCCGCAGCGCAAGGACGCGGCGCTCCGCAGTTTCTCCCTTCCCGCTGCTCCATGGACGCGCACGGGCAGCCCCGCGGCTCGGTGGCTCAGGCCAGCCGGCCCGGCCCAGAGCAGCTGCCGGGGCCGCGCGAAGCCATCGCCGCCGCCTCCTGTCCCGGGCCTCCTCCAGACGCACGGCTCCTCAAGGTTGCGGAGCGCAGCCTCCAGCCATGCCGGCCCGGCGCCCCAACCCCCTCCCCGGCTCTCACAAACACCCCGGCTGTTCGCGTTCTCCCCGCGGCGGCTCCCGCTCTGTGCGTCCTTTTCCCTTCTAGGGTTGCACGCTCGCCTCCGGAGCCCCCGGCCGCCGGGTTATGCAAATCACTTAGGTACATGCAAAACTAACCCTGCTCCCGGAGCGCCATTGGCCAGGGGAGGTCTCGAGCTCATTACTATGCAGGCAGGGGAGCCGCTATTGGTCTAGAGTAGAGGGGCGTGTTTCTCTGGTGTGAGTGACAAGGTAGTGCTGCTGCTGCTGCTGCTGCTGCTGCTGCGGGTGGAGGTTCAAGTAAAACCCCGACTTGCCTGTGTCTGCGTGTCAGGTTGTGGATTGAAGGTAGACGTATCGGAAGACGAGGAGTCTGCTGTTTCCCTCCCCCACCCAGTTTTTTTTTTCTTCCCTCTGCAGAAATTGGATCTCCTAAATTGGATGACCTGAAAAGTAAAACTCGCCTCCAGCTTTCAGACGTTTCAAATGACTCTCCGCTGTTCCTAAGGGCAAGGGCATTGCGAGCTTTGCAACCAGGGGAAAGAAAAGAGATTTTGAAAAGGAGTGGGAAACATTTCTCTCTATGTGACCCAAATTTTTGCGTTTCAGCCGTGTACTAAATTAAACAGTGTAATCCCTCCTGTATCTCATTTTACCTCTGAGATCTTGGTGCCCGTTTTCATTCACACTTGGGAACTAAATTAACGGCTAATCATCCATGACATAAATCAGACTTCTTTCTCCCTTTAAAATACTAAAACACGAGGATTTTGAAGAGTACAAGACAGTGACAATTCCAAGCACTGGAACAGAACATTCGAGTGCCAATTGACTACCCTTGCTGGAGACACCAGAGACAACCAGTGTGTTAACTATCAGCAGTCCTTCCTTTTTCTGAGCTTTTATTTTCCTTGTGGCCTAATATCCATACGGTCATTATACAGAAAATGCAGCTTTGTCAGTACCTCTTTCCTTGATTTCTGCTATGTCTTTGGGTTGTTTTACTCTATATTGTAGACGCTTTTAATGAACCCCTTAAGTTACTGCAGGAAGGGTATTAAGAAGAAAGTAGAAAGTTAACTAGACATCTCATGGAAATAAAAGAAGAAAATGTAAATAAATCACCGAAGGCCTAGACAATATCGTAAATGAAAAGAAAAATTTCACCATCTTTGGAGCCAAGAACTTATGATAAATAATAATAAAGCCAGGTTGGATCCATATACTATAAATGTATGCCAGTGAATCAATAAATACAGACAAGTTTTAAGAATGATGTATTTCATCACTACAGGGTTGAAAAAGAACTTTTAAGAAAGAAGAGTGGCCCTCTGGTTTTATAGACAAGGCCATCCCATCAGAATCTCTCTGGTACCATGATCTGCCCCCCATCTAAGATCATCACAGAATAACTTCTGGCTTCTGAATCCTGGTCTGGTTTGGTATTTCAGAAGCTTCCCCCAACTTGTTGTTGTTGTTCTTTCTGTTTTTCCCTTTCTGTTACTTTCCAGCAACTTTCTTGAGTAAACAAAGTAAAGAAAAAGTGTAAAGTTAGTTCTACTTGACACTTTGAAGTCTTCTCTTTCTTAAAAAACAAACAAGCAAACAAAAAGAAAACGCTAATAGGTGACACGATTTCATCTCCTAAGTGACACCTTCTGCTGTATTAAAATAACTATAGACTTTACTGGTTGCTTTCATTTCTAAGGAATATTTATATGGACAGGATATTGTTATGTAACCCAGACTGACCTCAATTTATCATCCTCCAGCTTCAGCCTCATGGATGCCAGAATCATAGTATGATAACACTATTATTATATTTTATTATATTTATAGCATATCATATATAATATAATTAATATAAATATAATAATATGTGTAGACTCATTTCCATGCTTTTTCCCTCTGTCTCTCTATCTTGTCTCTGTTTCTGCATTTTTTCTCATCTATTTTCTCTCCAAAAAAGTGATTACCAGTGGCTGGAGAAATGTTACAAATATGGTTGAAGTTCTCTTTGTCTTAGTCTTACTTCCCAGTTATTCTTTTCTTCTTCCTCTCCCTACAAAGTAAGCATTTTTCTAAATGTCATAGCTAATTCCCTGCATAGCTACACAGTTTTCATTGTGTTCCTAAACAATGTACAGTATTGCCTTCAAAAATATCACTCAGTACTTTTCTGCAACTAGCTTTGTTTTGCACTCAACTTATGAGTTTTTTCCATGTTCGTGGAGTTAATAGCCACTCTTAATTAATTTTCATTGTCTTATTATGTCCCACTGAAAGCATTTACCATGTAGACTGAGAATTTAACTCAGTGTTAGAATGCAAGTTCTTAGTAAACGCCAGTGAACTTCCTTTTAAGGACCAATACCAAGTATTTTAGGTGAGTTTTTTGTTTTGTTTTAAGGTATCTCCCTCACAATTCTTCAATGTTCCAACTCAAAAGCAACCACATATAATAGTAAGCAAGAGTTATGGATATGTTTAATCCAATAAGATTTTCTTTGTGCTTATAGTTATAGGTGTAAGCGTGTATGTGTGAATGACAGGGTCTGTGGAGTCCTGGCTGTCCTAGAGCTCACTATGTAGGCCATGTTGACACTGGACTCAGAGATTCTCCTGCCCCTGCCTCCCAAGAGCTGGGATTACAGGTGTGTGCCACCATACCCAAACATTTTTCCTTTTTAATATTCAAAGCATATTCCCACGCATATGTATATGTATATCTGTATATATACACACATATATGCATATATTCACATATTTATGTACACACACACATCACTATACTTGTTCTTATTCATCTTCTTCCTTGTCCTCCCTCATATCTTCCCGTTGCCCTCCTCTATTCCCCTTTCTCCCCAAAAGACCCCCTTCTGAATTCCCATCACATTACATATATGTGGAACATCCACTCTCACGCGCCGCTTTTATAAGCCCTAGCCGCACCAGGATGGTAAGAGGTGGCGTATCGCCCTCTGGTTGGCTACTCACTCATCACCCCATGTGACGCCCTGGGCTGGGCAGTGACTTGGCGCGCTTTCGCAACTGGCACATGCGCTCTGGAACCTGTTTGCTGACCGTGGGGCCGGATGTCAGCGCCATCTTGTAATGGCGACTGCAATATCTCAGCTCTCCACACCCCCCACCACATAACAACACACACACACACACACACACACACACACACTTTTAAATCTGTAGTTTACATATGAGAAGAAACTGGAGAATTTGGTTTTCTGATTCTGACTCTTATTGCTTAACGATGATTTCAAGCTCCATTCATTGTCCTGCAAATGCCATGGCTTCATTTTCCTCTAGAACTGAATAAAATTCCATTATGCATGTGAACCCCATTTTCTCAATCCATTCATCTGTTGATGGACTTGTAGTCTGGTTTCATTTCTTTATAATGTGAATAGTGAGGTCATAGGCATGATGTGCAAATATCTCTGTATGGGAGATATCTTCATCTTCTGTATCTTCAGGTATGGGAGACATTGTGAGTAGTTTCATTTTTAAAATTTCATTCAGCAATTATCATTGTGTGTGTGTGTGTGTGTGTGTGTGTGTGTGTGTGTGTATTCATGATGAGGGGCATGCTATGATGTGCATGTGTAGGTAAAATGACAAGTTTGTTGAGCCAATTCCATCCAGATTTACATGGTTTCCAAGGATCTGATTCCGGGCTCTAACCTTGTGTGGCACGCAGCTTTACCTGTTTGGCTATCTTGCCAGCCTCTGTCTTCATAGTGGCTGCATCACTTTATAGTCCCACTATCATTATACAAGGGTTCCTCTTTGTCTACATCTTAATCAGTATTTATTGTATTTGTGGATAGCTATACTGATTGACGGGGTGAGATGAAATCTCAAAAGTTTTAACTTAGAATTTTATGACGGGTAAGGATGTTGAACACTTTTAAATATGTATTGGGTATTTGTAATTTTTTTTTTTTTTTTTTTTTTTTTTTGAGAACTGTCTGTCCCATCCATCAACCCATTTGTTGATTGGGTGGTGAGTTTTTTTGGTGTTTCACTTTTACAGTTCAGTTCCTTATGTGGTCTAGATGTTCTCTTAACCACTGAACCATCTCTCCAGCCTGATGTGGTCTAGATGTTAATTCCTGTAGTATGTGTGGTTGGCATAGATCCCTGCCATTCTATAGGTAGTCTCTTCACTCTGGGGCTTGTTTCTTTACTGTGCAGATGCTTTCAAATTTCACACGACTTGTATGGTAGTGGTAGCTTATGCCTTTAATCCCAGCACTCGGGAGGTAGAGGTGGGCAGATTTCTGTGAGTTCGAGGCCAACCTGGTTCCACGACAGCCAAGGCTACACAGTGAAACCCTTGTCTTGAAAAACCAAAACAAAGTAATTGTATTTTTTTTTATGGGGACTGCATTGCTTTTCTATATTATTTCCAGTAATGTCATTTTTACAATATGATTCTGCCATCCAAGATTATGGAAGATCTCCTTTTAAAGAATTCTTCACACTCTTCTCTTTGGTATCTTAACGTTTCCACAGTAGAAGTCCTCCACTGCCTCCGTTACGTGTATTTCTAGGTATGTTGTTTTTCTTAAAGCTTTTATTTTAATTTTTTCTGATTTCTTTCTTGGCAAGTTCATGATTGTTATTTATGAAAGCTGTTGATAAAATAGAAAATAAAATTTTTTTTAAAGGCTACTGGCTTCTGTGTATTGACTCTGTCCTTTCCTTTGCTGAAAGCATTTGTCAGATTTAAGAATTGTCTTGTAAAGCTGTTAGGGTTTTGTAATTATAAGATTATATTATGTGAAAATAAAGATCATTTTTATCTTTGATTTAAAATTTGTTTTATCCCCTTTTATTCCATTCTCTTGACTTACTGCTCTGGTTAATGTCTCAAGTACTGTATTGTATAACAGTGAGAATGAGGACCTTTGCCTTATTCACAATCTTAAAGAAAACTAGATAAAACCAGTTTGTCTCTACTTGGTATAATGTTGTCTACTGGTTTGTTGTATAAACCCTTTATGAAGTTGAGACATGCCTCTTGTATTCCTACTTTGTTACGGGATTTTATCATAATCAAATATTTTTCTTTAAGACCTTTTCTGCATCTATTGAGACAATAGTGTGGTTGCTATCTTTAAGTATTGTGCTTATCAGCTTGGAAATGTTGAACTAACCTTGCAACCCTAATACAAAACCGTCTCAGTAATGGTGTACCATCATGTGTTCATGCTTGCAAAATTTTTATTTTGAGAGTTTTCGTCTATGTTCAACAGTGAGATTGGTTTATTTTTGTTATCTCCTTACCTGGGTTTGGTTTCAGGGTAATATTTACTGGCTTTGTAGAATGAATATGGTAGTATCTCTTCTTTTTCTATTTGTGGAACAGTTTGAGGAATGCAGTATTAGCTCTTCCTTCAAGGTTTGGGAGAATTTATCAGTAAATCCACTCAGTCCTGGACTTTACTTTGTGGGGATACTCTTTGTAGTTGCTTTGCTATGGATCTATGTAAATTGATTGTGCATGTTTTATTTAATTTTGTTGAATTGTATGTCTTAATATTTACTTATATTTTCTAGATTTTGCAGTGTTTTAAATATGTGCTTTCTATGTATCTTTATATCTCAAGGACTTCACTGGAGTCTCTAGTACCTTTGTTTTTTACCTCTAATTGTATGCATTTGAGTCTTCTTTCTCTCTTTCATTTTGATTTGTCAGGGGATGCCAGTATTGCTTATCTTGCCAAGGAATCAACATTTTGTTTGACTATTATGGTATTGCCTTTTAGTATCCATCTAATTCATTTCTGCATTAATTTTTATGTTTTTCATGTTGCTTGCTGCTTTGAGATTTAGTTTATTCTTTGTCTAAGACCCTGAGTTGCACTCTTATTTTCTTGAGCCCTTGCTGATTTTGTCATGTGAGAACACTTATTTCTCCACCTCAAGTTTTTGACAGTTAACTGCATCACAGACGTTCTCAATTTCCTTGCTGAATTTCTTTCCTACATTTCTTATTCTTTATTCTAAATTGCTGTTTTTTTTCTCATCCAATTTTCTGACTTTTCCTTGAGTGTTGTTAACTTTGCTGTCCAGTGTCTGCACTATATACATCTTATTTTTTATTTTTTGATATTTTTATTAGTAAGTTTGAAATATTCATCCAATATTTTATCTATGTGAAGTCAGTAGTTGAAGAATATAGTTTTGGGGGCCATATATTAGTGAATTTTGTAGCTGTAATAAAACTGTGATGAAAGGAAATGTATAGAAAGTTACTTTGCCTCTGGTTCCATGGAATGAGTCTAGAATGGTGGGGGAGGGATGAGAGTAGAAAGCTGAGTAACTACTTTACCCATATGTAGGAAGCAGGAAGAGTAATGAAAAGTATAGTGAGGCTATGAACTCTGAAAGTTCATGTATGTACTTCCTCCAGCCAGGCTCCATGCCCTAAAAGTCTATAACCTCTCCAAACAGTGCCACTACCTGAGCTTATGGGGACCATTTCTCATTCAAATCACCCCAGACTATATTTACTTTTTCGTTTTTCTTATTTCTGTAAACATGATTTGTACGTCTTTTGGCTTGGATATCTTTTCCAGTTTTATTTGAGGATCTTACTAAGGAACTAACCTTGTCTTCAGAACTCAATCCTATGTCCCTTGAAAACTCACCTTGTCTTATCTCTCCAGCTTGAGGTGGCTGATGTCTTAGCTTGGGGTAGAGGGTATCTCTCCCAATTACATTGAGAGCATGAGAAGCGAGCACAACACTGAGATCTGTAGACAGAGGACCATCTGCATCCTCTCAAAGCATCCCAAGTGTTAAATCTCCTTGCTGGAGGGATGCAGCTGTGTGTGTCCAGTAGACCACTGAAGTGTCTGAGTTTTCAGGCTTTACAGAAGAGAATTGTGGGTAGGTAGATCCAGTGGTTTCTTCACCTGATGAACTCTGACACAGAGCTACCAAACGCCAAGATGAGTCTGGGCTGATAAAATCTGCTCCTGGCAAGTGAGTGTAGCACGAATTCTCTTTGGTCTTAATAACTAAAACTCAAGAGTCAGCTATTGGGGTGAAAGCTGAAGGATCAGAGAAACAGAGTGGCAAGCCACTAGAGTACTTACCTCTACCAATGCTAAGACCAAAGGGGTGATCCTGTCCTTAGACTGCCTCCTCAGACTGACTGCCCTGTGTTATATTACTCTTTCTTCCCAGCCATATCCCTCCCTATCTCCATCTCCTTAGTGCTGGGGTTAAAGGCATGTGACTCCAAGTACTGGGATTAAAGGTGTGAGCCACCACCGCTGGGCTCTGTTTCTCTTTTAGACTGGATCAATTTCAAGTAACACAGGGTGGCCTTGAACTAACAGAGTTCCATCTGCCTCTGCCTCCTGAGTGCTGGGATTACAGGTGTTTGCCACCACTGCCTGGCCTCTAGGGCTAACTAATGTGGCTAGCTCTGCACTCTGATCTTCAGGCAAGCTTTATCTGTTCCAACATAAACAAAATATCACCACAAGTGAGGGCAGGACCGACTCTCCCTGTGCACTTCACTGCCTGAGCTGAGTGTGCTGCTGCCTACACTTTTGTGTGTCATTATCTGACCATCTCGCTGTTCACAACCATCTCTCAGAGCTGCCTGTCACCCTGGGAATGTGTCAGATTAAGTTCAAGCTTCCTGTCTTGTGTTTATTTACTCTTTAGGTGACCACAGTAGCTCAGCTAAAGTTATTTAGTAAATTGTTACTAAATAATAAATTCTCTCTCATGACAGGGCCTGACCTTTGCCCACATACAGAGTGAGCCATTGTCTCAAAAAACCTGCACTGTGTTTGTGGTTTGTGAGGGTTGTGAACTTGTTCCCAAAGGTAAGACTTCCAGTGTCTTTTTTACCAAGGCCACCTGACTAAGCTTTAGCAGTCTTCCGCTCTGCTCTAACCTCTGAGATCCACAGCTAGAGCTACCTTCATCTTGGAGTTTTTGTGAGTTTCCCATGTTTTTCTATCTTAGTAAATTTCTGAATTTAGATCTCTCTTTGGAATAGTCACCACCCCCACCCCACCCCAGTTTCATGTGGAGACCAGGTTGGCCTAAAATTCACTGTGCAGTGTAGAATAACCTTGAGCTTCTTCCTTCCTTCCTTCCTTCCTTCCTTCCTTCCTTCCTTCCTTCCTTCCTTCCTTCCTTCCTCCCTCCCTCCCTCCCTCCCTTCCTTCCTTCCTTCCTTCCTTCCTTCCTTCCTTCCTTCCTTCCTTCCTTTCCTTCCTCTCTCCCTCCCTCCCTCCTTCCTTCTTTCTTTCTCTGCCTCCTCCTTCCTTCTCTCCCTCCCTCCCTCCCTCCCTTCTTTCCTCCCTTCCTCTCTTCCTCCCTCTTTCCCTCCCTCCTTCCTTCCTTTCTTCCTTCCCTTCCTTCCTTCCTTTCTTCCTTCCTCCCTCCCTCCCTCCCTCCTTCCTTCCTTCTTTCTCTGCCTCCTCCTTCCTTCTCTCCCTCCCTCCCTTCTTTCCTCCCTCCCTCTCTCCTTCCTTTTTTTCTTTTTCTTTTTTCTTTTTTTTAATGAGACAGAGTATCTCTATGTAGATCCGACTGGCCTGGAACCAGGCTGGCTTCAAATCCACAGATCCATCTGTTTTTGCTCCTGAGTGCAGAAATTAAAGGCATGAACCACTGGAAACCGTGAACTCTTCATCATCTTGCCTTCACTTTCCAAGAGTTAGCTTGTAGATGTGGGCTGTGGGTCACCATGCCTGGGTGGAGAGCCTTTTTTTCCCCCCTTTGAGTCTTCTCCTATACCGGGTCATCTTACCCAAAAGTCCTCTCAGATCATTATCATTAATATTAGATAAAATAAGTATTGAATTAGTGGTGGCTCAGAGGCCCCAACTGGGTTCCTAACCCAGTTTTGCAAGGTGCAAATCCTTTATCTGAAATCTTCTTATCTTTGGAAACCAATTAATGGGAGATGATGTAACATTTAGAAGGATATGCCTCAAAGGTGCCCATCTTTTCTTGTGAGCTAAGATCAAACAATGAAAATATGATGTCTAGGCAAGCTTTTACTAAAGATTATGTTGGAAAACAAACCCAAAATAAACCACTACAAGCTTCAAAAGGTCTCTCTTTCTGGCATGAATGGCTCAGGGGTATTCTGAACACTGAGAATTCATGTGACCTTTAATCCAAAAATGCACTCCAAATATTTTTTTACTTGCTATAACCTCGGAGCCTGTAAGAAATGGCTATTGAATTTAAGCAAAAGTACAGGTGCCAAAACATCTGAAGTTATAGCTAAACATGTAGATTAAAAATATATGAATGGTGTATATCTACGGACACTGGACACACATGCATACAAATGTATGTTAAGCCATACACCATGAAGAGGATAAAGAAAATGTCAAGTCTAGTAGTTAAAGTTCCAAGATGATCATCACTATCCTCAGAATCAGTCACAGTGGCCAGTTTCTGTGCTATGACTCTTCATGTTTGCATGTGGGGCTCTGGAATGGAAATGTTCCCACATTTGGGGCCTGAAGTATGCAGTGCAGTCAGGGTCTTCTGTAAGTGGCTTTAGCATGCTTGTCCTTTCCTGCTGTGTTTTAATGTCCAAAGGGTGTTATTATTAAACACAAGAAATTGTGTCTAACCGGGAGAGAGGATCTAAAATGGCATAGAATAAATGATAATTTAAAGGTATTGAAAAATTCAAAACATCTTTTGAACTACACATGTGGCTAAGTTTGGTCCTCTCGTTCTCTTGGCTGGTGTGGGGCAATAGCTGGGGGTGGCTGGTATCAGTAAATGCCACCTGCATGTGCTTCACGTTTAGGGTGTGCGGGCTGATGGGGAGGCACTGGCAAGGCTGGCTGAAGGCCACTCTCGGAGTCAGTCCATTTCATAAGTCATCAGCCACGACTCTCCTCACCTGGTTGGACAACTCCAGATAAGATGCCCTTTTTAGCTGGGTGGTGGTTGTGCATGCTTTTAATCCCAGCACTGTGGAGGCACAGGCAGGCAGCTCTCTGACTTGGAGCACAGCCTGGTCGACAGAGTGAATACAAGGACAGAAGGGATACACAGAGAAACCCTGTCTCAAAACAAAACAACCACCACCACAACAACAAAATGCCCTTTTAATGATTTCAAGGCCCACAGTGAACAACATCTACTCCCAAACATTCATAAATATCAGAAACACTCTACTCATATCTGAATACATAAGCCTTTGTAAATCGGACATTCTCTACATAATCTTTTCCTTCAATCCTAACACCTGAAAAGAATGAGCCTTCAGGGAGCAGTTTCTGGATTGTGCATGAAACACATGTAGGTCTAGAGCATATGAGCTAGTGGTGAGACACATAAGCCAAAAATGATATGCATAAGGACCAGGGTGTTAAGAGAAGGGTAAGGGGGTAGGGTGGAGTCAGGACGGGAACCCTATTAAAACCAAAATACCAACCCTGTTTCATCATCGGGACAGCTATTTTGCAGGAGTACTTGTAACTCAGGTGCAAGGAAAGGCAGCCTTTGAGGTGAGGTAATATTACAGCAAAGCGTAGAGATGTCCTTGGAAGCCTTCTCTTGCCTACATGAACATGGATGGGAGAAAATCTAGAAAAGAGTGAACTTTCACCCAAGCAGAAGCTTTGACTAGGAGTTGGAAGGAGGACTTCACGTTCTATGATTCGTCTCTCTTTTCCTAACTGAATACTTTACAAGACCAGTTCAAGAGTTGCAGGTGCAGCTCAGAGATAAAGTACATTTGAGTCAAGTCTGAATCCAGGTCCTTAGCACTGTGATAATGATAAGCATTATTACCATCCAAAAGTTATAAAAGATGTCTTTAAAAGAACTTCTGAAATAAAACATCTGGAGGCAGTGCTTTCATTTTTTAAAAATTTTCTAAAAAGATTTATTTCATGTGTATACATGTTTTGCCTGCTTGGTTCCCATGGTAACCAGAAGAGGACTTTGGATCCCCTGAAACAGGAGTTACAGAGGGTTGTGAGCCACCACGGGAGTGCTGGGAAATGAACCTGGGTCCTGTGCAAATGCAGGAAGAGCACTTAACTGCTGATTCAGCTCTCCAGCCCAAGGCAATTTCTTTAAAAGGCATACTACCTACTACAAGTAGTATTCTGATTAGCTTGGAAAATGGTAAAGCGAAACAGAACAAAGCAAAATCTTACCCTTCCCCACAGACCAAAAAAACAAAACAAAACAAAAACATCACTGAGGATTCAGTCTACCAGTCTACAGGATATTATATCTGGATGGATTTTTTTCGAAACCATGGCTCAGCATGTCCAGAGGGTTGGTTGGTTCCCAGTTCCTCAGAACTTTTTTTTTTCTTTTGGAAAAGTACTTATGCGTTCACGTTTCATCCGTGTCTCTGGACCAGGGCTGACTCTGACCATTGCCTCTATTTGACCAAACTGGTTACAATTTATCCTACCTGCTGGTCTTGCCACCCCCCAGATTGTGCTAAACCACATAAAGGTCACTTTGGAGAATAACTAAGAACGCTAAAATTCACATAAAACAGGAAAATGGGACACGCTGAGATGCTAGGGAAACACATTATAGGAGCTTTGCTTATTCATTCCTTTCAGTCTGAAATAATACACATTGTTGAACATTTTCAGAACCCTTAAAGACTTTCATTCATTTGTGTGTGCATGTGGTGTGTGTGTCTGTGCGTGTGTACACGTGTGTACATGGGCATATACATGCTATTATGTAGAGTGAAGGTCTAAGGACAGCTGACCAGACTCTTGGATCAAACTTAGGCCAATGTGTTGGCAAGAAGACACCTTTATCTTCTAGTCCACCACTCTTATTCTAGATTCTTTTAGGAGCATCTATTAGGTATTTACTCCTTATGGTCCATTCTCCTAAGGACGGGAGACTTTTGATCGATACAGTGCTGTCAACACAGAAATCACCCGGGAATATTTTGAAACTAGAATTACAGAGAACTACTTCCATTGTTTGGTTATAGCAGATCTGAGATGGACCCTGAATGTCAATGTTTAAAATTCTGATGTAACCTTATTCTAAGAATGTATGACCTTCTGCTAGAGAATCATGCAAGCAGAGGTCCTCTGTGCACAGACCCCACCACAGGGTTACTTGTGTGAGGCAATAATTAAGAGAAACTACTTGAAGGTATGGGAAGGGAGGGAGGCCGGGTCTTTGCACTGAGGTCTGGCTCTAGGCCAGGAAGAGACAGAGTGAAAAAGACTGAGAAGACTAAGGGAGGTAAGCCCTTTAAAAGTTAAGCAAGGACATCAGGGTGTCCAGCAACAAAACCTTTCATCAGAGGATCCCCATGTTGCCCAGGGACCGGTCTGCTTTCCTATCCTGGCTGAGCTCAGCCAATGCCTGGGGTCAGTCCAGGGAGCAACACTGGCATTGAGAGAAAGGACTGTGCCTCTTGCTTCTAGTAGGATGATTCTCTCAGAGTTAAGAGCTGAAGTTTTGAACAGTCTCAGGATTTAAGGCATGAGGTAAAATCCTTCTATTCAGTTAAGCAGCTTGCAATTCAATTTTAGTTTTGGAATTTAGGAACTCGGGGGTACAAAAGATTGTAATACCAGTTCAATCCTTTTCCTAAGGCTTGGGGACCTAACAGCATCTCACTGATTACTGAGCATACTTGTGGATGTAACTTTAGAGTTAACATTCACACACGTACGTACAGTAGTTCTGATGGCCAGAATGTTCTGGCCCCAGCACTTTCAAGATCTTCAGAAACAGGGGGTGAGACATGAAAGGTGACAGGTAACAGCTTAATGCCACTCATTTCAGGCCCCGGGCGTACAAACACCTTAGTGGTAGAGCACATGACTTGGTTTGATCCCCTGCACCACAGAAAGGACAGTAGCTAGGATTAGCCTTGGTGACAAGAACCTATTGTCCCAGCTGCTCTGGAGGCTGAGACAGAGGAATTTAGCTCACAAATACAAGACTGGGGCAACACAGAGAGACCCTCATTTAAAAAACAAAACCCCTTCCACCACAGTGAGAAATCATCTCCAGCTGGGAACTGTATAACTCAAAGCAGCATACTTTCATTATCAGAAAAACTAGAGTTAATGTCCAGGTCAACTGTCCTTTCTACTTGGTAACTGGCTTACTCTTTATCTCTATTTTCATAGAAAATAAAAGATGTTAGACAAATTTGGTGTTATACAAGCAAGTTAATCCTAACCACCCAGATGGCCTTTGGTTTATTTAAAAGAAGTTGCTTGGCCCCCTCTGAAATTATTTTTCCCATCTTCAAGGAGTTTGTGTAAAGACAGCTAAAAACACTCAAAGCCAAAGATAATTTTCTTTCAGTTAACGTTGCTACAAAATCATTATTATATATACCCTACCAAGGCTGTAGATATTCACCACCATCGAAATTTCTAACAGGTTTACTTTTTAGTGTATTATTAGGAAAAGTCCTTTGTCTACTTTTGAAAAGTTCTAATTAAAAAAAAAAAAAAATGTTTTCAATTGCACAAATTTCGTTAGTCCGTAAGAACGGAATTCTAAAATAGAAACAATGGCGTTTTGGTGCCACCTTGTGGTAAAATAAGAGATGATCATCTCTGTGAATAAATTGCGGACTAGCTCTTTTTTTGTGTTTGTAATTTTTAAACAATCTTTTTAACTTTATATGCCAATCTCAGTTCCTTCTACCTCTCCTCTTCTCAATCCTACCTCCCCATCCACTCCTCAGAGAGGGTGAGGCCTCCCATCCCATGGGTAGTCAACAAAGTCTGTCACATCACATTGAGGCAGGACCAAGGCCCTCTTCCTCTGTATGTAGGATGAGCCCATCAGGGATGGGCTCCAAATTGCCAGTTCATGTACTAGGCCTAAGCCCTGGTCCTACTGTCTTTGGCCTCACAAACTGCCCAACTGTCACCTACATTCAGAGGGCCTAGTTCAGTCTTATGCAGGTTCCCCAGCTGTCAGTCCAGTCAGTGAGCTCCCATTAGCCCTGGTCAGCTGTCTCTGTGGGATTTCTCCATTGTGGTCTTGACCCCTTTGCTCATGTTATCGCTCCTCCCTCTCTTGAACTGAACTCCAGGAGGTTGGAGTTCACAAGTGCACAAGGCCTGAGATGCTAGGTAACAAGGATGATCCTAAAAGAGACACACATGGATCCCCCAGGGAAGGGGAAATAGACAAGATCTCCTGAGGAAATTGGGAGCATGGGGGGAGGTGAGAGGGGCAAAAGAAGGTGGGAGGGGACAGGGGGAGGGGGAGGAGAACTCCAGGGAGGGAACGAGATGGTTGATGGTCCAGTTGGGGGAAGGGCAGAGAGGGAGAGCAAGGAAAAAGATATCTTGATAGAGGGAATCATTGTTGGGTTATTGAAAAACCTGGCACTAGGGAAACTCCCAGGAACTCACAGAATGAGCCCAGCTAAGACTCCTAGCATTAGTGGAGAGGGGGCCTGAACAGGCCTTCCCTGTAATCAGATTGATGACTATCTTAATTGTCATCATGGACCCTACATTCAGTAACTGATGGAAGCAGATGCAGAGATCCACAACTAGCTCCTTATTTACAGAAGGTAGAACACATACACCACACTGGATTGATTCTATTTGGAAAGAATTTTCCTGAATCCTTTCTTCCAGGGTATTTTTAGAAGGGTTATCAACACTGGTAGGAAGCAGAGCTGCAGAAGGCATAAGTGTTAGTATTTCTCAGAGAGAAGAGTCCAGCAGCTGTGACTTTGATCAAGTCAATCTTTCTGTACCTCAGTTACCTTATCTACATCATCTATGGGCATCTTGAATTTTAAAGTGATAAACTAAAGCGCTGGTATAGTATATGAGAATCACACAATTCGGCTGGGTGGTGGTGGTGCATGCCTTTAATCCTAGCACTCGGGAGGCAGAGGCAGGCAGATCTCTGTGAGTTCCAGGACAAGCTCCAAAGCTACACAGAGAAATCCTGTCTTGAAAACCAAAACCAAACCAAACCAAACCAAACCAAAACAAAACAAAAGTTACACCATACATGCTCACTAAAAGCAGGGGGGGGGGGAAGAAAGAAAGAAATGAGGGAGTTTCTACTATTCTGCCCACATTTCTAAAATGCTAAGACTGGAAAGGGCCCCTAATGTTTGGATAACATATTTTTTTTTAAGTAGTAATAATTGTTAGTTGGGGGTCAATCTTGTAGGTCTCTGGACTTTCTCTAGGTTCAGTTTTCTCTTCAAACCTATAATGGCTTCCTCTTTTATGGTCTCTCTCTCTCTCTCTCTCTCTCTCTCTCTCTCTCTCTCTCTCCCTCCCTCCCTCCCTCCCTCCCTCCCCTATTCCTCCCCAGCTCAATCTTTCTAGTCCCACATGCTTTCCTCTCCTCCTCTTCTTTCTCTCTAGTTCCCTCTCCACTCACTGCCCCCTCCCCATTCCCCATATGATCAGATCTTTCAGAGACCTACAAGACTGACCCCAACTAATAATTTGAGCAACAGTGGAAAGGCTACCATAAAAGCCCTTCCCTGATAATGAGATCAATGACTAACTTATCCACCATCATAGAGCCTTCATCTAGTAGCTGATGGAAACAGAAGCAAACACCCACAACTAAACACTGAGCTGAAATGGAATCCAGATGCAGAGAGGGAGGACAAGACCAGGCTGCAGAAACACATAGAGACAGCTGACCTGAACAAGGAGGAGGAGCTAATGGGGCCCCAGAATGATAGCTGGGAATCCAGCATGGGACTGACTCAGACCTGCTGAACATGGGTCTCAGCTAGAAGGCCTGAGCGTCTAAGAGACCTTGGACAGTGGAACCACCAGGATGTATCCCTGGTGCACAAAAGTACTTTGGGGGCACATCCCCCATGGAAGGATACTCCCTTAACCTAGAGACAGGAGGGAGGGCCTAGTCCCTACTCCAAATGACTTGACAGATTTGGATGATCCCTCCTGGAAGGCATCACCCTACATGTGGAGTGGGGAGGGTGGAAGGCGGACATGAGAGAGTGGGAGAGTGGGAAAGAGGGAGGGAGGGAGAGGGAACTGGGATCAATATGTAAAATAAAAAAATAAATAATAAAAAATTTTAAAAAATGAACTATAAAAAAAGAAGAAAAAAGTAGTAATAGCCCTTTCCCCTGTAAATGTATTTTTCAGTTGCATACAAAATTACATATATGCATGGTTGTGCATGCCTCTACTCCCAAGTACTTGGGAGACTGACATAGGATCTCAAGTTCACAAACAAAACAAACCTTCCCTGCCCCATGTGGTAGTGCCTCCTTATCTTCATTGGATTAAAAAACATAATCATATCATAAAATAATCAAACACTTTACATTTTAAGTTACATGTCTACCAGCATCTACAACAAAGGCTTGAAAATGTATTTTACCAGGGACTTGGATCAGTGCTAGAGTATTTGCATACTATGTATAAAAGTTGTTTCACTGCAGAAAGAAAAGAAAAACATTTGTCCTAGACATTCAGCATTTTACTAAAACAAAGGAACATTCAGATTTCAGTATTCACTTGCCTGGTTGCTGGATTTTACTTCTACCCTAGTGTTCCCTGTGTTTCTTCTGCAGGGATCCCTCCATAGTGAGGATCTGAAGTCTGGAGAACAGGCCCTTATCCCTGAATGGTGGCAACAGTCCATGAGTTTGGGACCACAGAAGCTAATTGTGTAGTCCATTTCCTTCTCAAGTTTGAAGTCTGCTTATCCTTTAGCAGAATGTCAGGCGTGGTGGCTCATGCAGCTGAGGTCAGCTTAGGCCGCAGTGTGAGAGACCTCACTTCAAAAGAAACAACCCACCCCAAAATGTGGTGAGGTAACAATAGGTTGAGGGACCTGCAGATGTCAGAGGAACTGGGAATGGATTATGCAGAACTCCTCAGGTCACACTGAGACACCCAGGTTTTCCCCTCAGCAAAATGGAGACTTTAAGGAAGCTCCAATATAATTCTGGTTGAATCAATGCTTTTTGTCAGGTAGATGGGTTTTAGGAGGCCTGCACAAGCGTTAATACTAACTCTGTCTAAAGACATCAACATTCCAACTAGAGAAAAGGCTGCTACAGAAACCGCCTGGCAAACTAGAGACAATGCCAACTCTAGACCTTTAATAGAGAAATTAAGCCATGCTGATAATAGACTAAAATAAGGAAAGCTCTGTGAAACGGAAGAGACCAGGCAGCCACTCCGAGAAAAGCTGTTATAGCTGCAAGGTGTCTAAGATGGCATCTCCACCACAGAAACTAAGAACCAGCAGGCCCCTAGCTCTCAATGTCAGGAATCTCATCCCCTCACTCAAGATTTCTACCGAAATCTTTACTGCACATGGAAGAAACAACACTGAGTTCTGGTTCAGTACTGGATCCTGGTAATGATATCACCACAATGTGGGTATTATAAACTGGTTGGCGGAAAGGATGTGAGTCCACGATCAAGGCTGGCAGCTCCTGCATGCTGAGGGGCATCTATGTACACCATCCTCCCCAGTGGTGTGGATCTACTGCATGCTTCTATATTTGCAACATGCACAAGTTCCCTGATGGCTGCCTTACCTTTGTATGACATGGTGCCAGTGTTCAAATCTCCCCAGAGGATTTAGGCTGCCTTAAATTACTACCCATTTTCACTTGGTTACTTTTGGAACAACTATCTCCCTGTCAGGTTGTGGATTAGGATTCTACATCTTTTTCTGAAGGGACATAAGACAGCCCATAACACTGGACACCATCAAGTTATAAGTTAAGTCACAGGTGACATCTAAACTCTAGGCTTCCAGGAAAAAAAAAAAAAAGGCAGAAATAAAATTTTCATGTTTTCAGACTACATTTCTTCCACAGGCCTCACAGATGCTTTTGCTGCACCCTGGCAATTTTATTTATCTTTCTTTTTTTTTTTTTTTTTTTGGGGGGGGATGTTGAGAGAGAGTGGTTTTGTGTAGCTTTGTAGACCAGGCTACCCTCAAACTCATGGAAATTTGCCTGCCTCCTGAGTGCTGACACTACAGGTGTGTGCACCACCACCTGGTTGGTAATTTTATTTTTCAAAGAAAAATTTTTGAGGGTGGGTGTGGAGTTCAAATCCAGGGACTCCAGTATGGTAGGTAGGTACTCTGTCTCTGAGCTATAGCATTACCCTATCCCCTACTCTATGTCTTTATTACCCATGTAACCCACTGTCTATAAAGCCAGAGCTAGGTCACTCCTTCACAAATTGCCTTCGTGTTTAATGAGTATTATAACTGGACTTACTTCCTATCAATTTTCATTCTGATAGCACTAATTTTAAAATTTGGTAACTCACTTTAAAAACTTCATTTTATATGTGTATTTGCCCATACATATAGGTCACAGTACAACTTGCAAGAGTGGTTCTCTCCTTCCAAGTCCTGGGGCTTGAATTCAGGTCATTAAGCCTGGTGGCATTTATCTTTAATTGCTAAGCCATCTTATTGCTCCTACTACTTCCTTCCTTTTGCTAACAGGTTCCTAAAGCTACTTAATATGTGGGGTCTACACAACTAGTACATGAAGGAATCTTCAAAGGGCTTCACACACTACACAAGACTGTAGATGACAGAAGAGACTAACTTTTGCAGGGCATTGTAACAAGACAGGAAAAGTACCTTGTGTAAGGTTGACAGTATGGAGGTGAAATACGACTTAAAGAGTTAGCTGGGTATCAGTCTATGCTGTCAGCCACATCACACCACTTCTTAAAATAATGGAAGAAAAAAAATTTTGTTTAGTTATTTTTTAATGAGAGGCAAACGAAATACCGAAATCTGAAGTTTTATTTCAGGAGCCACCACAGATTTTGCTTTTACTCTATGTAAAGGTTATTTTATACACAGCGTTCAGAAATAACATCTGTTTGTAGTTCTATCAGTTTTGTCAAATGCAAAGGACAAGCATGACTCATACAAATACACTTTAAATAAGCATTGGAATCACAATTTAATTGCTAAATGATTCAGCTATTGAAAAAGTACTGTTTCACATTCCAAATTATTTTCTCAAACTAAAAAGAGTACAAGTGTATCAAATCTTTGCCAATATTTTTAAAAACCATGTCCAGTTATAAATTAGTTTAAAACTTCTTGAAAATTAATAATCAAGTGATGTTCTCCTGTTATGTAATTATTATTACTTCAACAACCTTTGATAAAACATTACTCATAAATTTTGGACAATTAAAGACTACAAAATGAGATTGCTGCCAGAAGAGAAATAAACCGTAAGTTAGAAATTGCACAGACAGACATTTATTCAGGAGGCATAACCACTAGTCCTTATATGTCAATGATCATTCCACATTATAACCACATGTATTTTTTAAGTCTACACCAAGTCATGCTGGCAATGCTTTCCAGGTAAGCCACAACCTTATCTTCTAGCAAATTCTATTCATTTCAATTGTAAACAAAGTACTTGAGCAAAATACTTCACAATTTTACAACAGGAAGATGATCTTAAAAACTAGAACATCAAGCCTTAAGGAACAAGGTTACAAAGGAGTGGCAGTAACAGTTGTTCATCTAGTGCAATCTCTTTATGAAGTATGTGTGAATGAGCACACATGCTTGTACAACCTGTCCCACTCACATCCACAAGGCTTTCTTTCCCTCCCAGATGACCACTACTCTTCCCAACGCACTATTATTTATTCTCTGACAGGGCCAGTTCTATCAACACATTCATCTTTAAAACTTGGTCTGTTAGCATGCTGCATGTTTACTCAAATATCTGTTCTTTTTAAAATATATAGTTACCTTAAAACAACAACAACAACAAGGCTACAACAGTGCAGGGTACAGTAATGATGGGCGAAGGAGCCATACTCAGCACAGAATCATTACTCATAGGGTTTCACATCTGAAAATTTTAAACGTGCTTTTCCAAATAACTTATTTTTTTTTAAAGGTAAAGGGGTCAGAAAGAAAAAACACTGAATTTTACAACTGAATTACTGGTAGGTTTTGTTTTTTAAGAAGAAGAAGAAGGAAAAAAAAAAAAAAAGCCAGCCTGGTTTACATAGTGAATTCCAAGATATCCAGGCAGGGTTATGTAGAGACCCTGTTTCCCACACCCTAAAAAAGGTAAACTATAATTCTTTTGTAAATAAGGAAAGCCAGATTCCTTTTAAGTCCATACGGAGGTACTAAGAAATACAATCAATCATTAAGTAGCTTCCAGATCCAGTATAGTCGGAAATCCCATGAACCAGTACTCCTCAAACCGGGGTGTCCATCAGAACTACACAAAATGAGCTTCTAAAAACACATTATTTAAAACTGTTAACCAATAAATAAATGATTTTGACTTAGCTATTATTGGAAGGGACCTAGGTATCAGTAAGTTCTAAGCTCTGCAGGACATTCTAACATGCAGCTAAGGTTGAGACTCACCAAGTCAACTCATTTTGAACTATTTAAGAAATTAACGGAAAGCTGGGACACAGGGAAATTTGCTTTTGTAAGTTACAAATGAAACAAACACCTATTATATATTTACTGTATGCCAAGTTTTAGTCACAAACCATCCATTTATTAAATTTCCTTCACTTCCTTATTACACAAGACTACTGTACACTTGCCACTGAGTTTTCCTATGGTCAATATTTAAAATTCTGAGATATGAGAATGGCATCAATGAAAGCAAGCTATTGCTACTCATGCTCAATAGTACCAAGTAAAGCTATGTATTTGGCTCCTTTAAGTTACTTTTATTTCACGAATTATAAATAGGTAGCAGCCCACACAAGGAACAGATTGTGAATTACTGCAGAAGAAAAAGCTTACTCAACAAACTAAAAAAAGAAAAGAAAAAAATGTAACTTGGCTGAAATTCTGCAATTGCTGAAACATGAACCGGGAAGCTCTAATTGTAAGGGAACGCTGATGCGCCCTCAGGAGCAACTGCAGCCATAGTAGCCAGGCTAAGACAAGATTTCCCCAGGGTGTACTTGCCCTGTGGTGTAGGGATACAAGCACAATAATATTACTGTTCTATATGCACCAACTTTAATATATATGGTTTTACAACAAATACCTCTAATAATCTTACAATTAAAATATGTCATACTCTTCTATACTACTTTGGTCTCAACATTTTAAAAACACACCAGCTAATTTTGAAAATATACAATTCAACATGATGCTATCAATATCAAGCACATTTTGTAGTGGACTAAAGACATTCAACCATGCACAATCCAGTGTTCAATTCCTAAATGATAAATAACAATGCTGATTGACTGTTACTCTGAAAAATCACTGAAAGCTGCAGATATCCCGTAAGACTGACAGTGCTTACAAACATGCAAAAACAGGTACACACTTCCATCCTTCCTGAAGGAATGTTACAAAATGCCCATTAAAAAAAAAAAAAAAGTAATAAAGTCATAATTATGATAAATTCCTGAATTTCAACCCAACAGTTTCTCAATATCATCACTTCAACCCTTTATAAATGTTCCTATAATCCGTGACTGAAAATGAATCAACTTTGATTTCAGCTTTTAGAAGACTTACTCATAATCACACATTGATAGCTGCCTTTTAGTAAAATAGTGACATCCAGTGGACAAATGGTACAAAGCTTTGTTCAAACTCCCATTGCTATCTGAATCATAAAGAAGCATTCTGAACCACACTCATTGTGAGACTTAAGAAGCTGCCTGTTTCTGTATCTAAACAAATCCTGTCTCCTCTTCCTCTCTGAGATTGGAACTGAAGCTGAACAGTAATTATGTTGGGTTCTTCAGGCTCCACACTTGAAGTTATTACTTTGTCTTATTTTCATTTTTCTCAGCACAAACTGACCCATTTCCAGGCATGGAAGAACTGAAATATGATAAACGTATTTAAATATAAATGAATAACATAAAAAATTTGAAAAGTTGAAATCTGAGCTTGTTTGCATTTATAATTTATGACATACTGTTAAATATAAATAAGGGATTTAATCAGCAATGCTAATAATCAAATTATATCCTCTAGCTTCACTGCTTAAACATTATGAAAGAATATATATTTAGCAATGATTGCTTCAGTGTTTAAAAACTTACTTTTATAAATCAGTATAAATGAACACCTTTACACTGTTTAAATAAAAATAAAAAGGTTCCACGATAGCTATGATTTACCACTGATTACAGATATTTTATGTATGTTCTAAGTACAAAATGCAGCAGCAATGCCAACATTCAATGTGACAAACTGCTGAAGGCAAGACTGCTAGTTGTAATATTTTGGAAAATTGAAAAGAAATTTCAGAAAGAAACTGCAGTAAGCAAAAGGAAATATTGGAGAACTGTATTTGTAAATAAGTTGCCAAATGAAGAAAAGCTCTTTTTAAAAAAAGATTAAGAATGTAAAAGTACATTTTAATATTAAAAAAGCATTTTTAAAAATCTATAACAACTTTGTGACAAAATCTGCATTTGAAAAAGGCCTGTAAAAACAGCAGGACAGAACTGCCCTCATCACCTTTTACTTTTTCTCATGAGAAAAAAAGTATATGCTTCTCTACAACCATAAGTGATGCTAAAATAGGCATTTATAAAATGGCAAGAAGATTTCATGGAAGTTTCTGGTGGTTTACAATCACTGGCATCGAGGCCATCAGTAGGTCACAAGGAAAACTTTTCTAGCTAAAAGCAAAGAGGAACATAAAATTTTTTAAAAGATTAGGTCTGTTGTCTGCGTTTTGCTGATCTCATTTTTTCAAAGCGTGATTCCATTTCTTCCAAGACTTTTGGCGTATACCGTACAACTAATTTAACCTTCCCTTGGGCTGCTTTCAGTAGCTCTACAGCTTTCTCGTGATGCTCTCCTTCAACACTCTGAAAATGAACACACACAAAGATATAATTAACAAGTAATCCAACAATGAACAAGTAAACAAGTTTACAAGTAAGCCAATCTGTAAAAATGTTTAATACACAAGTAAAAACTTTAAATGTTACATTATTTCAGCACTATAAAAATAATCATCTTACTTCATCACTTTAATCAATGTGAAATCCTATGATACACATTTGTACACACTCTAGGAATATACATACCTTATAGGTCTGTAGTAGATCAAGTAACTGACATTCTACACGAGTAAAATGTGGGTTTATGTCTAACTTACACTGCTTTTAGCTCCTCCAAAGCACTGCTGACTTACACTGGAGTGCTCTACAGCCATACTTTTTTTAAAGTTGGTTCATTTTAACTACTAATCCCACTTCTCCCTCCCTCCCCTTTTCCTGCTCCCTGCCTCTCTTCCCCCCCCACCCCCCATCAACTCCTTAGAGGACTAAGGCCTTCCTTAGGGAGTCAACAAAGTCTGGCAGACCAAGCTGAGGAAGGACCAAGCTCCTCCCTTTGTATCATAGCTGAGCAAGATATCCCACCATAAGGAACGAGCTCCAAAAAGGTAGTTCATGCACCTGGGATAGGTCCTGATCCCACTGCCAGGGCTCCTCCCGAAACAGATCATGCACATAACTGTCACCCACATTCAGAGGGCCTAGTTCAGTCCCATGCAGGTTCCCCAGCTGTCAAGTGGTCACCTAGCATTCTGAGGTTGGTGTTCAGCCCAACAACAACCTCCACTATCACCAGCAAATCAAAACAACCACACAACACTGTACTGAGTTTCTCTTAAAGGATTTTAACTCAGTCTCAGAATTTTTCATCTTATGATTCGATTGCTCCAGTGCACCCCCAAGTGGCTACAATACATTACTGCACAAAACAAATGTAAACAGATTTATCTTTACCACTCCGTTAACTGAAAGTAGTTGATCTCCTCGTTTGAGACCCCCATGTCTGTCAGCAATTCCACCTGGAATTATCCTCGAAATATAGATTGGTGAGTTTTGTTCTTTTCCTCCCATGATATTGAATCCAAGGCCCTCTTCTGTTTTCGGTAACTCAACAACTCGGGGATGGGAGTGCCCTTCACTGGCAGCAAATGCAGCAACAGTAGCCTGGAACAGAAATATACACAACTAAGAACATAACTTATTTTTGAGGGGCTGGGGTTTGAACCTAGGGACTCTGATATGCTAAGCATGTGACCTCTAGCCTGCCAAAGGCACTTCTGAACCACAAAGCTTTTCATGTGTGAGCTCATACAACTTCACTGTAAGTCAAACACGTTTGTAGGAGATAAATGAAAATGATATATACTCAGAGATTATGTAGGAAGGAAACTTCAGAAATATGTGCTACATGTGTACAGGGTTGGTCAAGAAGGTTTGCCAAGCAGACAGATGGGATTGATATTAAGAGGGGAAGCCCTCCCTGAGGATCCAACAGCACTGAGCTTCAGAGCATATAGACCAGTTCCTTCAGGGGCCCCTGGGCAAGACACAACCTACCTATATAAATCTGTCCTTATATGAAGCCATGGCTGTACCAAATACTAAATAACAAAAATCTCAAGAAATAAGTCAATACTCAGACAAGGAAGGATACATGAATGTTTTTTGTTTTTGTTCATTTTTGTTGCTTTAGTTAAACTATCTAGTTACAACTAAAAGAACAAAATAGAAGAGATAGAACTGTGTCTAATTATATTCTAACACAGGTTTACATTCTGTTTCTTTTCCCTTTTAAAGGTATCATTTTCATTATGGATACTGAATGGAAAAACAAAAATGAGAAGGAAGAAGGGGAAAGATGTTGAGACTTACTGAATACCAACTGCTATCTCTGAAGCACTAAAAAGATCCCATTTTACAAACAGAACTAAGGCTCACAAGCTCTGCAAATTCTGAGAGTTACAGAAGTAAGGGAGAAACACTTTCTTTTTGGGGGTGGCTGTCTGGAGGTGAAGCATGAAGTTTTATAGAACTGGCTAGTTTCAAATTCTTCATCTTCACAGCTCAGCCTAAAGTGCTGGTATTGCAAGTATGCTGACAAAACCCGCAAAAAGAATGTTTCTTTTCTTTTCTGAGACAGGGCCTCATTTAGCCCAGGCTGGCCCAAACATGTTACAGAGCCAAGAATAACCTCAAATTTCTGCTCTTCCTGCAACTATATCCCAAATGATGGGACCAGAGGCATATGTCACCACACCGGATTTTATGTGGTGTTAAGGATGGATGGAACCCAAAGTCTTACACATGCTAGGAAAATACTCTATAAACTGAACTATACCCACATACTCCCCAAACTCCAAGTTTCTACTGATTTAGTGACTATGACAAAGGAAACCTACACACTTAAGTACCTACACTTAATGAAGACTCTAGTACTTCCCTTTGTGAACCAGTAACTAGCAATAAAAAATAGCTTGCATGGGGGCTAGAGAAATGGCTCAGTGGTTAAAGAGCACTGACTGCTCTTCCAAAGGACCTAGGGAAGAGCACCCAAATTGTAGCTCACAACTGTGTAACTCCAAGATCTAATACCCTCAAACAGAAGTACATGCAGGAATTTTACCAATGTGCAAAAAACAAAAATAAAAAGAATAGCCTGCTACTATACTAAGCACATGTAGTATAAATTAATGTATTGTAAGCATACATGATCTACATCTAGCTCAATGTCTGAGTTATTTGAAGAAAACAACACTGGTACAAAAAACAAAACCAAATCAAAAAACCCCAACACATAACACACACCCAGAGGAGGTGGCCTAGGACCAACACTATCCAATATGTACAGGGCCAAAGTCAAGGAAAAATCCAAAAGAATGTTAGGGCTTACCCTAGGGTCCCTAGGATTACCATTAATTTGTCGCAAGGAAACTTTGATGCTTCCTCATCAACAAGAAAGTCACCACCATCAATTATAAAATTAATGCTCTAATCACAAATCCGTGTAATGTACTGAATAGACTAATAAGAGGCATGATATACACACTGTTGTATTTTCAATGTGTCATCTAAAGAGTATCACAAAATATCTTACAAAGCCAATAAAACATTCCTGTTTCTTAGTACAGTTTGAATATAAGCTAGTTTTCACAGCTTACTATGTATCTAGTAACTGCATATTAAATCTTCAATTTATGACTTTTGCACTATTTATAAAGTACACATACATATGTACACACACACACACACACACACACGTATAGACAACCTGTGTGTCTCTGTGTGAGCACATGTGTGCTGACTCACTGGACGATGAGTCCCCAGGATATCTACCTCCTCACTCCTCCAGCACTACAGTTATAGACACTGTTATGCTAAGCATTTACTTGGGAGTTGGGGATCTGGACTCAGGTCCTCGTGTTTGCATAACATGCACTTTACCCACTAAACTATCTCTCCAGCCCCGCTTTTGATCAATGAAAACCTTTACCTTTGCAGTTGCATTAGCTCTCACTTCAGGGCTGCTACTGATGTCCACAGTTTCATAAACATGTTCATATACCTGTAAAACACAAAGTTTTCATACATAAATTCTGGGATATGTCTATGTTCAACTTCTCTGA
This sequence comes from Cricetiscus sungorus, assembly GCA_030556225.1. Taxonomy (NCBI): domain Eukaryota; kingdom Metazoa; phylum Chordata; class Mammalia; order Rodentia; family Cricetidae; genus Cricetiscus; species Cricetiscus sungorus. The sequence continues at coordinate 46,587,322 of JANBXA010000372.1, read as the reverse complement.
GGAGTTAACAAATACACTAAAGTTTCCCAAAGACATCTTTGTAAAATGTAAATGCTTTTCTATTAGGAATTTCAAAGGAAATTCTTCTTTCTCTTTTGGTGGTGGTTCTAGGGGCTGAACCCAGGATTTTATACATGCTAGACATGTACAAAATCTACCACTCAGCCACACACCCAGCTAAAGATTAAAAAAAATGAGAGCCGAGACCAGTTCTAATGTTTTCTTTCCTGCCCCACATCAATTCTTACCTTTTTTTCAGGCAGGCTGGTCTATAACTCACTTTGTAGGCCAGGCTAGTCTGTATCTCTTGGGAATTCTTCTGCCTGCTTCACCCTTCCAAGTGTTGGCATTACAGGTTGAGGACTATATTTCCGAATATAGATTTCAGTGAATTTCTATAGCTAATTAACTCGAAATGTGAGGAAATATAATCATGTTAACTCACCTCCCTCACAGCATTGCAGAACTCACTCTGAAGGACTCTTTGTAATGCCTGAAGTTTCTGTGGTGGCACCTCTCCACTCCTCTGTAGTTTCTCCAACAGTTCAATTGCTCTGCAGATATCTACAGGGAAACAAAACACAAGTGATCCTCTTCATCCCAAGATTAATCCAAACGCCAGCCAGGTGTGGTCCCAATATGAATAATTCTCACTCCAGAAACAGAGGCAGGATGATCACCACCTGTTAAAGGCCAGCTTGGGTTTTAATACTGCCCCCAAAACAAAGCAAATAGCCAAAAACAAACTAACAAACAAAAAAACTAAACGAAAACCCCCAAACAACCTAAATTTCCCCAAGGACAAAGAATATAGTGTAGATAAGAAAAAAGTCTTTAACCTGAAAAGCTAACAGTATTATCATGATTTTTTTTTTTTTTTTTGGAGACACGGTTTCTCTGTGTAGCTTTGTAGACCATGCTGGCCTCAAACTCACGGAGAACAAGTGCTGGGACTAAAGGCATTTGCTATCACCGCCGGGCTTATCGTGCATTGTTCAGTCAATAAAAATTTACACCATCATCTCACTGGTAACCAAAGCAGCCAACCAGTACCAGAGAGCATGTGCTAGTGGTATCACTGTTACTTCTGGAAGCAAAACAGGATACATGTGCACATGCAGACTGTTCAATGACACTTGGAAATGCAATTAATGGGAAGATTGCCAACACTTTTAATTTGAACATGTCCAGACATAATTTACAAAACAAAAAGAAAAAAAAAATAGCTTTATCATCAACCTGGTCTTAATGCTGTGTTGCAGTCTTTCACTGCGGTTATTATGATTGGGAAATGTACAAATGTGTTTTATGAACAAAGAACTAAAGAAATAAAGATTCATGTTAAACACCATTAATCATGACCTCTGTTCTGATTCCCCCTCCCCCCCACCAAGATTTTTCTGAACCCAAGCCTCGGTGTATTACTACCACCAATCAACCAGAATTTCAGTAAATTTTAATTGTGTTCATTCATTTACTTCCAAAGACTAGAATACCTATTATTCTATATATTCTAATCTTTGAATATTTTGACTTAAGTGGAGGAAGTTTTGATTTCAAGATACAGTAAAGAACACGATGTTTACTTCATAGACTTAGGAAGAACTCTTCTTTGCATTTGCAGATGAAAACGCCCAAATAAACTTAGTGAGAAGCAAAAAGTTGATTGAGTTTTAGATAATAAAAGTTTAAACACTTTTTAATCAAACAGATCACCTTTCCTCTGATTTCCCACCTCCAGAATGGCTAGTAGATGTTGCTTCAGGAGTTGCTGATTTACAAAGTTACAATTTATTATCCACACTAAAATCCTATAAATAAGCCTAGGAATGTAGCTTAGTGGCAGAGTGCTAACCTAACATGTACAATGCCCTCAATTCATTACTCAATGTGGTGGAAAAGAAGGGATGGGGGGAAAAAGAGGGGGAGGGGAGTCCAGCTAATTTAATAAGCTCAAAACTCTATTAAGCCTAAATTGTACCAAATATATGTTCACTACATTTGACTGAATTACATTTTGACGAGTTAGAAGACAAACAGGAACTTGGTCACATGTGCTGGTATTTTCCTGTGAACTGTTGAGTATCTGTTAGGTCTGTTAGAATCCTCTACCAAAAGCAGACTTGATGCCATTTGACTTGCTGATCCTGTTAACTGGCAACAACCAATTGGTACTTCATCCCCACCGATATTTTGCGCTTTCTACTGTAATTGGTACTCTAACATAAAAGGCAAATGCCAGAGGATAAGGGTCCACATTTTGTGCTTCATTTAAAAGTACAAAGAATACCAACTTGTTAGAAACCTCCAATTATTCTGGTTAACACCAGCAGATTTGTTCCTGTCTACAAGGCACACTGGCATTACGCTCAAGAAGAAAATGTCATAGCTGTAAGCCTACCTGAGTCTTTCCCAAGTTACACTCTGTCATAAAATGCTGCTTTAATTAAAGCCCTGATAGGCTGGAGAGAAACAAGTCCTAGGAAAGTGGCTCTTTTAAGTGCACCCACTTTTAAATTATTTCCTTCTTGGACAATAGTGATGGAAAGTTTAATTGTGAATACTAATATATGCAAAGTGGTGTCAAACTCCACCCCACGATTCGTTTGCTAACAGTACTCAAAAAGCTTAACAGATACTTCCTGACTACTATGCCTTCCAATTGTAAAAAGCTTGCTCCTGCTGTTTGAAACCTAAAGATTTGGGCAGGGCAGAGTACAAAGTTGGAAATCTGCAACTGGCCATTGCTACAGTATTTTCCACAATAGGTTTTACTTTTCTTGACTGTTTGCTCTAAGCAGCAATCAACCAACCAAGTTTGCAACTGTAGGGCTTATATATAAGTAAGGAACAGCATCGCACTTAAAAGAGATTTACAACCAACTACTACTCCACCTCGTTATGTAATCTCCTTTGCAAGAACAAGTCAGTTGGATTTGTTTTTAAAGCATCCCCTCCGTGACTGGAAGAACTGCAGAAGCTAAGACACACCAACTCAAAGCCCAGGAGGTCGTGGTCAAAGTAATGAGGGAGTCTGTGTTTAAATGGGGGCGAGGGGGTTTATTATGCGGAATGTGCCTGTGTGTGCCAAGCTATGAACGAGGTCGGGCGGGCACACTCGCATAGGGCAATGGAGGCAGGCAGTCCCGAACGGCGTCTTGCTTTTTTGGGGATTTAGGAGGCTGGACGCCGCTTCTGCAGCGCTCACCCAGGGAGTGCCCGTGCCTGTAGCCCTGGGCAGGTCCGTAGAACATCGCTGCGCCCACCGTCAGTGAGCTGAGGGCTCGGGCCAGCTCCTCCCACAAGCGGCGCCCAGCACGAAGGCCGGGGAGGCGCTCCGGTGTCAGCGTCCCCGCCTTTCGCCTCCGCTCCGGCCGGCGGAGCCCTCCGCCAGTCCCCGTCCCCACCCGCGCCACCCACCGCGGCCGCGAGAGCCGCCGCACTCACCCCTCTCCAGCCGGACGGGTTCCCCCAGCGCCGCCATCTTCTCTTGGGCGATGCAGACCCGCAGGAAATGACAGAGAGCCCTTGGCGGACGGGACCGGAAGCCGGAAAAGTGAGGATGGAAGCAACGCGAGAGCCAGAAGGATGCGGTTCCCGAGCAGAGCTGTGGTGGGTGAGGCTGTGCGGCTGTGGTCCGTGCTCACCCACTTCCAACCACCCGCGGTTGCAAAGAACCGGCATCCCGACTCGTCCTCTGCCTCGGGGACTCGTGTTAATACTTCCAGGCCCTGCTTGATCTTCGGCAGCCTCTGACCTTGAACTTGCACACTGACCGTCTCTCGGCCGGTTTCTCCATGTCCGAGGCTCTAAGGGTTAATATCCCAGATTGCTTTACTTTAAAAAAATCCACAATTGGGATCTTTGCCACGAGTCTGTTTGAGCAGAAGGGGAGTGGATTCATAGTAGTTGATCCGGAGAGAAGGTGCTTCGACGCACCACAAAGTCATACTTTTAATTGGCCAATTCAAAGTCTTTTGTGAATGAAGTATGACGTGTGTGTGTGTGTGTGTGTGTGTGTGTGTGTGTGTGTGTGTGTGTGTGTCCAATTTCTAATTTGTAAACAAACAAAACAAAACAAAAAGACCCTTGTTTTTGTATTTATAAGGGTTTTACCTACACGAATGTCTGTGCATCATTTACATGCCTGGTGCTTAAGGAGGGCATAGGATATTTTAGAACTGGCGTTAAAGGTGGTTATGGGCTGCCATATGGGAATTGGGAATCTAACACCAGATCCCCAGATTGGCTGGAAGAGCAGCCAGTTCTAATGGTTATGCCATCTCTCCAGCTCCTTATAGGGCAACTTCTGGAAATGTAGTGAACCCAAATCCTTTTAGTGCCTTATTTAAGTGAAAAATATTTATGAAAGTTGAATATGACCAGCAAAGCCCTTGGTCTGTGCTAAATTCTCAACATCTCCAGGACAGGATTGTTTTAATACCTAACGGATCGAATAAGTGATCCAATCTTTCCATTCAACTATAGTTTTCTACTTATTACTAGGTAGAGCCAATTCAGACTTTTTGTGAGACTTTGTTATGAGCATTCTTCTCACCAGCCTGGGCCCACTGCCTCGTCAGCCCCAAATGAACACCCAGATGCTATATTAGCATTTCTTTAACTCATTTCTACCAATCTAAGTATTTCCACGAGGTCTTCGTTTAAAGGGAGTGCTGGACTTGCAACTCCTTTGCCTGCTATATCTCCACAGAGAAGAGAACAATTTCCTGTTTGTTCCTACTTATATTCTGGTTCTGTCCAGCTACATCACTTTCTGCCTGTCTGTACAGACCTCTATGGTTAGATAGTAGCAGTTTCTGCCCAGGTACTTCACTTCCAGGGATCACATGATGACTTCTCTCTGCCTATACTTCCCAGAATCCTCCCTGCCTCCTAGTCCTACCTATCATCCTGCCTGGCCAATCAGTGTTTTATTCATCAACCAGTAAGACAAACATATACAGAAGAACGTTCCCCATCAAGACTTAACTGAATTTCAACAAAGGGCAGTCATCTTCAAGCTTCCTCATGCGCCATGCAAATTATGTAGGTTTTCTATACTGATAGGAACTATTCTTATGAACTGGGGTTTCACATTTCTTAATTTCTCCCCTCTCTACCTCTTTTTCAGTGCTTGAGATCAAACCCACAGACTTACATATGCTATACAAATGTTCAACTACTGAGCTACATCTTCTATCCTCTGCTCCTTTGGAGTAGTCTTTTTTTCATGTCCTTGATAACTATCACATAACCATAAAATTCCAGAATTCCAGGTTTAAGTAGAAGATCATAAAGTTTTCTAGAGAATAAAAATTTCCTTTCTGTGCCAGGCAGTAGTGGTACATATCTTTAATTCCAGCACTCAAGAGGCAGAGACAGGCAGATCTCTGTGAGCTGAAGGCCAGCCTAGTCTACTGAGTGAGTTCCAGGAAAGTAAGGGCTGTTACACAGAGAAACCCTGTCTTGATAAACAAAACTAGTAAAGGATGCACTTTTCATTAACAGCACTGTAACAACTCTGCAAGCTATAAAATTTGTATAAAAAAGTAATTCCAAAACTAGAATTCTCTACTTGTTATCTAGAACTTCCATAGCCAAATATAAGAAGTGGAATGTCTTAAAACTGCAAATATTTGTCTCACATTTCTAAAATGAAGGCACTATGTTCCTTCTGAATCTACAGGAACCCTTCTTTGTCTCCCTGGATTTCTAGAAGTTTCCTGACAGTCTTTGTGTTCCTGACTTGCAGTTATGTTACTTCAGTCTTTGTTTTCATTGTCACATGGCATTATCTCTATTGTTTCATCAGAGAATTTACTTATAAGAAGACCAGTCATATTAGACCAGGGGCCTACTCTAATTCAATATGCCTTCATCTTAACAAGTTACTTAAGCAGTGGACCAACTTCTAAATACATTCTGATTCTTAGGTGCATGTTTTATCTTTTATATTTTTTGGTGAGGAACAAATTTATTATGCTGATGAAGTTGTCTTAGGGCCATAGGTGTAGATCAGTGTTTGAACATTTGTCTAGCATGTCTGGCAACCTGGGTTTGATCCCTAGAATCACAATTTCATATTAAACATGTAAATTCAAAAATTACTTTCCATTCATAATTTCTTAAATCAACTATGACCCACCAGAATTAGGAAGTTAGGCTGCAGCTGTCGCTCAGTGGTAGGACCTAGTATATACCTGGCCCCTGAGTCCGATTCTCAGAGAACAGAGAACCAATGTAAGTTAAAATGATTCTAGAGTGCTTGTTTTATAGTATCTCAAGAGATATAAAACTAATAGGATGTGTATACTCACATGGGTGATCATGCATGGGTACACACAAATTTATTATGAGAGAGTGGCTCAAGTGGTCATGAAAGCTAAAGAATCTCATGATCTGTGGCCTGCAAGAGATGGAAATACAGGAAACAAGATGGTAATAGTTTCAATACAAAGTCAAGTGTTTAAAAAAAACTGAGGAGTTAATGAGTAAGTCCTAGTCTGTGGTTGGAGACTTGATGGTCAGGATCATTGGTCAAAAGACAGAAGGTACTTTTAGCCCATTTTAGCCAGAGAGAGTGCTGTCTTTGTTTGCTCTTTTTCCATATCTAGGCCCTCTAATGACAGATTAGATAGTGCCTACCCATGTTACTGATGGTGACCTTTTCTCAATTCATGAAAAATGCTAAGCTCTTTCAAAAATAGCCAACCCATCCAAAATTAATATTTTATCTGGCCATCCTTTTGTTGTTCTTTTTAGACAGAGTTTCTATGTAGATCAGGCTGTCAACTTACAGAGACACACTTGCTTCTGTCTCCAGAGTGCTGGGATCAAAGGCTCCTGCTATCACTCCCCATTTGAGCATCTTTTAGCCCAATTAAGGTGATACTTAAAGTTAACCATTGACAGTTTTCTATTGAGTTTAGGGCAAAATCTGAGGCCCTTGTGTGCAGCAGGCCTCACTCCAAAGTAGAGATCCATCATATTACCTGGCTTGGCTTTACCAACAGCTCAGGTGGGTCACAATCTCAGTTAGCTGAAGCAACATTTTTCCCCAGGAAGAAACCATATTCTTCTAAATTGTCAAGACCACAAAACTCAACTTGGAGAAACTCAAGTTGGGTAACTGCTAGGGAATGCTGGAGCTGGAGCTGGAGCTGAACCAGAACTCAAATCTTCTTGAGGTCAAAATCATGGAGGCCAAGCAAATCAAGGTTGGTGGTGCTTGGAAAGCAATCCTAATTATTGTTCCAGTTTCTCAACTGAAATGTTCCCAGAAAGTTCAAGTCCAGCTAGTGTGTGAATTGGAGAAAAGTTCACTAGGAAGTATGTATTCTTTATTGCTCTGGGGAGAATTATGCCTAAGCCAACTCATAAAACCATACAAAAAATAATAAGCCAAAGTGTCCCAGAAGCCACACCATGACGTTTGTACATGATGCAGCCTTGAGAACTTGGTCTTCCCAAGTGAAATTGTGAGCAAGAGGATCCACTGAAACTGGATGGCAATTGGCTCATAAAGGATCATTTAGACACAATATGGCAGAATAGTGGAGTACAAGGTCAAAATCTTCTCCAGTTCCAGCGAATCTGTGGCTTTCCTGACATCCATGGTAACAGGTATGTATATGGTATACATACATACATAGAATTAGAACAGTCATACACATAAATCTTCAAACTCCAAAGAACAAAGTTATAGCTCTTCTTTCTGAGTCTTCGAAGTGCTAGAATGATATGCACATGCCGCCACAAACCTGACTAGATGTATTTTAATGAAAATAATGAAAAACAAAAGCAATAATATTACTTAAGGTAAAACTCAATACATTTTAATCTTGGAATCTAAGTTGTATTATTCTCATGTTTTCAAACAGAAATATTCACTCTTGCTTACAGTGAAGGTATTGGAGACCAACATTACAAACACTGTTTGATGCTTGGAGAGGGCAGGCAGCAGGATCAAGAAGATGGTTGGGTGGTAGAGGAGTGAGCAGCATAAAGGTACTTGTCACCAAACCTGAAGACTTGAGTTCAGTCTCTGGAATGTGAGAGTGTAAGGGAATAACTGACTCCCAAAAGTTATTTCTGACCCCCACACATATACCATAGTCCATGCTCCCCCCCCTAAAAGAAAAAAAAAAAGAAACATTTAGAGGTTTTTTAAGAGTTTAATGATTAGGAAATTTCCTTTTGTTAGATTTCTAAAACTGTGTTATTTGGTGTTTGAATCTCACTGAGCTGTAGGGGTTTATGGATTTGCTACCTTTGATCCCTAGTTCAGTTAGCTGTGGCTGACAGAAATGATAACACAGAACTAAGTTCATGGACAGAACAGCCTCCCTTAGACATGATTAGTTCATGACAGGCAATGAATTTGATATGTCTGGTATAACACTATAATATTTGGGGGAACTTCCTAATTCCATAGGAGTAGCATCCTCAAATTATGGAAAAGAAATAGTTTACATAGCAAAGGCTCTGTTTTTCTGCCAAAGCTGGACCACTGTGGGCTTGTTTGGTCTTTAGAATAGTAATTCTCACTTTTGATGAGTTTCCTCGCTTACCAAAAACATTGAGGAAGACCTGACTCTAAATAGAAATGACTTGATGATATATACATAATGTATGGCAATTAATATAAACATTTATATAAATGTATATATTTTAAAACTTTGGGAATTTAATAATTGAGAATCTCTAGGAAAGTCTCTGGTAATATGCATTTTTCTTATGTATGTACTTACTACTATATAGATGCTGAGAATTGAACCCAGTCCTTATTCATACTAATAATACCAGAATCAACATTTTTAAAACTCTCAGTAATTATGACACATTCAGACTTACTCAGTGAACTCTTTTTGGAGTTCAAAAGATTATTGCTAGGGCTTTTTCCAACTAAAATTATTTTTTCTTTAAGAAAGCACAGAGGCAAGTTATCAAGAGAATTACTAGAATCATAAAAGAATATAATTGTATAGAGGACAACATGTCCAGTTGATTTTAAAATTAGTTTTATATTATTTGAGGTACAGATAAAGAAGAAAAAAGTTCTAGAAACTGCTTCTGAGGGTAACAGATATGATTCAAGATGACAACCTATTTGCCCTTAACATACAAAATGAGAGAACCAACTATTGTGTAAAGAAAGAGCCCCTTCCAGATGGGTAGTTCCACCACAGTTGGGGGAAACTTGCAGAGTGCAGAAAGCATGGGTTAGTATCCTGTATGTCAGAGGCAATTCCGAGCATGAATGAGGGAGCAGTTTTAGCTCTTATGACTCTGCCAGGTTATGAAGTTGCTCACCCTGCCTTCTTATCAAGACTTTTTCTTCTTGTGGAAGAAATCCTCTTCTCCAGTTGCCTCTCCCTGTTACTTCCTGCCTCAGAGATGAAAGGGAACTTTAAAATTAGAATGAGAAGTCTGTGTCTAGGCAAATCTAGTGAAAGCTAAATTATGCAAATTTAGTTTTTGTATAACAAATGAAAGTCCTGAGTAAGCTGCCAGACAATGAAAATTTTTTTTAACCCAAGAGATTGTAATTGCATCAACAAAGCAAAAGGAGAGTACGTAGGTAAACCCAGGGGTAGAAGGCTATCTAGGGAGAGAGGGAAAATGGAAAGCAGTATGATAGAGCAATATGCTCTAATGGTTTGCTATTTTATTGCCTGTTGATCTGTACAGAAATAGGCACTACTATATAAAATAGAAATTGAAGAGGGCTATATCTTTTAAAGGCTTTTAATGGTGCAATTAAATCCTCAACTTACTCTTCTTTCACCAGCAGAGTCTATATGGTATTTATTCCTTACAAAAGTAAAATCTTGGGCAAATATCTTCTTTTTACTTAATGTGAATGACATGGTCAAATGCAAAATAGTTGGCACTTAAAATGAATTAAGTGTGTCGAGAATGTAGCTCAGTTTATCAAGCAGGAAAGAAGCTCTGGATTTCCATTGCTACATAAACAAAGTTTGTTGTTATGTGGCCTTAATTTCAACACTTAGGGTCAGGAGCAGGGTCAGAAGTCACTTGTTCTTGACTGTGCGTTGAGTTTGAGACAGTTCTGGGCTATTTGTCTCTAAACGAGCAGACAAATAAAATTAATTAATCTATCATAGTACTTTGTCTAGTCCATTAAACATTAAAGTTCAGAGAAGTCTCTTCACCTTTTGAAGGACAATTTTTGTCAGATAACACAACTCTCACTGAGAGTTCCAGAGATCTAAAGTAATCCCTGCTTCTCATGTTCGATGGATTTCAGATTATATTAAAGTGTAAAAGTTGACTTTTTAATGTCAATTGTTTCATCATCACTCTGAAGTACATATAAGGCACAGCTTGATGTATTTTTCTGGCATCCTCCTGACGCACCCTTGCCCTAAATAAATCTGTTTGCCAGGATCTTGTCGCTTAAATTAGCCATCTCAAACTCTTGATCCTGCCAACACAGGCGAATGTGCCAATGTTCTCAGCATCTCCTGGCACATGAGCTGTTGCCTTTTCTTTGGCTCTCTGTGAGTACCTGGGGCCATCATACTTCCTTCACAAGTCTGACTGATGGGTCTCTGAGTAAGAATTCAGGATTGGTTGGACTTACTCTGGGGTCTCTGCAGGGTGTGTGTCCTTCACAAAGTATTTTCAGTTACACAATGTATATTGTTCAAAATTTATCATGCACATACTTGCAAACTGGCAGAGCCACCTGCCAGAGATGAGAACCTTTTAAGTTGTTGTCAAACGTCATAAAATATGTTCCATGATTAATTTGGTGGGTACAGACTGGTTTTTGCACAGAGTCCAAAATTTGGGATATGTCACAGTGACTAAATGGCACTGGCATGCTGAATGAATTTGGAATTTGTTTTGTCAAGTGTGGGAGCAGGCACACAGATGGGCTTTGATCCAGTGGTGCTGCTTGGAATTCTCATTATAGCAATGATGTCACTTGTCACGTGGAATTGGTGATAATCCTGCTAAATTATGAAAAAAATCATGTCAAGAGAAAGGACTTGGCATAGAAAGTTTTCCCTATTAATTGACTTTGACTTAAAGGACACAAGCTTTGTTTCCAGGCCTTAAAAACCTACTTAGTAGAAATATAGGCTGGATAGGAAACTTGCAACCTCGAAAAAGGACTTACCTCATTTGGGTACCTTCTCTTCTCAGAGAAGATGGAACAAAACAGAGTATTAGATTAGATTATGAAAAACACCTTTCACATGCAAGGCAGAGCCTTTCTATATTATCCAATAAAGGTCAAGGAATTTTAATTTATATGAAAATATTTGTCTATTCAAAGTATCAGCTACTATGCTAAGACATGGAAAAATACAAACAAAACTGTCACATGACAAAGAAGTACAACATATTTCTCACCAAGTCAGTACATCACCACACTTCAGTGTTTTAAATATATATTCATGATGCAGCTAACAGTGTGCTCAGAGGGAAATTAATAGCTTTAAGTACCTATATTTAAAAAAAAAAAACAAGACAAACCAAGATCTCAAGCCAGTAATATCCATCTTTATCTTAAGGTGTTGGAGAAGCACATGCTAAAACCAAACTAAACAGAAGGAAGCATGGCAAAGGCTTGAGCAGATATAAAGGTAAATACAGACAACATAGAATAGAAAACAGCAGAAAACAGAGCAAAGGAGATAACTGAAGCCAATATTTGTCTCTTATTCCTTCCTTCTTCCTTTCTTTTTTTTGTCTTTCCTTTCCTTTTCCTTCTTTCCTTCTTCCCTCCCTCACTCTCTCCCTTCTTTCCTTCCTTCCTTTTTTTCTGTTTTAAAAGTCTCATTATGTGGCCCTGGATGGCTTGGAACTCCTCATGTGGATCAGGTTGGAGATCCAACTGCCTCTGCCTCTCACATGCTAGTATTAAAGGCTAATGCCACCACATCTGGCCTCCATTATTTGATTTCTTGAAAAGATCAGCTCAATGGAAATTCTTTAGCAGGGCTGACCACAAAAGAAAGGAATAACAAAATTAGGAATAAAAGAGGTGACATAGCATTACTATCAACCTATAGGAATTAAAAGTAACATGAGAGAATGCTCAACATTGCTGTCTCTCTCCAGACATGCACATAGCATAACACATACTATATATAGCCATGATATATATATATCAATTTGTTTAACTTTTTGACATATGTAATTCTAAATGTTCATGCCACAGATTTACAATGTAGATTTTTTTATTTAAAAATTAGCAAACATGGCATAAACATTTATATTTTTTCAAACCTTTGATAATTTGGGGGATATATATTTTTGTTTGAAACTCTTGGCATAAAATATAGCATAATGTATATTTTCAAATTCCATTTTTATATTTGTGAATTGGGATTAGGTAAAGCTTCAGACAAACCCCAATGTGAAAACCAATGTGCATTTCCCATGGGAAACAAATCCAGACATAAGTAATTTGGTACACCTATGATAGCCCCACCACACCACTGAGGAGGGCTTCTAGTTACTGTTATTTGTACCACTGTCCAAGGATATAATTTCCATAGTGAAATTCACTCATGATCTGTCCTGGTTGCTGGAGTTTCAGCTATCATATATGTATTGTACAATAAAAATATAGAATTAGGAGTTGCAAATGAATAAAAAGTATGTTCCCTGTTGAATCAATAGCCGTTTGTTTTGTTCTTCTGATGTGTTGAAATGAGAACCTTGCTACATAGCTCAGGCTGGTTGGACATGTCTGTGCTGGTTTCAAACTTGAGATCCTCTTGCCTCAGCATCCCATGCTAGAATTACAGGTGTGTACCACATGTTTGTTGGCATGTTTTAAGCATCAGTTTTTGAAATTCCACACAATTTTTAACCTTTGCTTCATCTGTCAGAACTTTGTTATATTGCTCTATCTACTGCAAAGGAACTAGAAAATAAACTCACATATTTGTTTGTGTGTGTATATGTATTATGTTACATGTTGATGTGACAAAATATCTGACAGAAACAACTTAAGGAAGGAAGGCTTTTCCTTGGCTCACGGTTTGACAGGGAAGCATAGTAGAGTTCATGGCAGTGCATGGCGTGGCTGGGCTCCTATGTCATAATGCAGGATATGTAGCATAGGCCAGAAATAACCAGAAATAAAGATTCCCAATCACCTACTCTCTCCATCTAGGCCTCAACTTCTGAAGGTCCCACAAGTTCCCCAAATAGTGCCACTAGACAGGGACCAGATATTCAAACATACAAGCTCTTGAGGGATAGTTTGCCTCCAAACCATATGCCTCTTTGCTTATCTCCATCTTGCTGATTGACACCATGGTCCTGTACATGTGGAGTACATACTCTACACTGACCTCACAGCCAGTTCCAAAGTCTTTTATTTTTAATGGCATGGAGCCCAGCTATGTAATCGCAGTTCTGATCCCAAGGAACAAGGGAAAATGAGTATTGTCATAAACCTCTTGTGAGTTTTTACACATCATATCACAGACTTTAAAACACCCTGGAATGCAGTCCCTGGAGGATTACAGTCAACTGATTAGTCCCTTCTGGTCACATTCATTGTATAGTATTCACTGATCAGGGGGAGGGAGGACTGTCTGATGGAGTCCTGCTCCCTAGGAACATTAAACCCATTTGAGTAGATGAGAGACTCTAGGATCCTTTCACTCCATGGGTTCAGTTTCTTCCTCTTACAGTCTGAAACACTAGATAGTTTAAATTTCAGACTCATTTAGTTTTCAAACAAACTTAAACTAAATGCAAGCAAACAACATCACTGTGTTAACGCAAACCCAGTTTGACAGTTAATATTCATTTAGGAAACAACTAAAAGTTAACAGCTGGGAATGGTGCACACCAGTAATCTAAAGACTAGGGAGGATAGGGCAGGAGAATTAGGAATTTGATGCTAACCTGAGCTACGCGGGAAGAAACTGTTTCAAGGAAAAGAAACAAAGAGAACAAAAGTCCCACAGGTGAAAATTAGAACTAGGAAGTAAATGCCTTCAGATCTGTTTTCTTACTATAACTTTCCAGGAATAGAGGAAAAATCTTGTTAGAATAGTTTTTAGTTATTCAGTCTTTCCACTCATACAGTCAATTAAATGGTTAGTCAGAAGACAAACCGACTGAGAAAATAGCCTGATCAATTAAATTTAGCAAGTACGTCTTAATTACCTAGTATGAAAGTAAGGTAGTGTGCTGGGCCCTAGGGAGACTGGTCTTTCAAACAGCTTATACACACAGTGGGAGGGGACTGGCACACAGGACAAAGGAGAGATGTTGCAAGAAGTTTTTATTGGAGTCCTTGCTATTCTTGTGGCTTTAGTGGCAAGAATTTTGTTAGAGATGTGAAGTGGTTTGGGATGGAGTAGGGAGAAATGATTTTCATTAGAAGGAACCAGGGCAAGTCACTGAGCAGAGGTGCTCAGCCAGGGGTTCATCTGAAGCCCATATGACACTGGGCAGTATCTGGAGATGCATCACTCTTCCCTCTGGCTCCTCATAGTCCTGCTCTGAAGAACTGCACATGACTCCAGACAGGCCATACCTGTCCACCTGTTGACATACTTCTCTTTCTTTTTTGTCCAGAAAACTTTTGCTCATCATTTAAGACTAGCATCAGAGGCTGGCGTGTAATTCAGTATTAGAACCCTTACCTCAAATGCATGAGGACCTGGCCTTTATTTCCAGCATCACTAACATAACTGAATAAGTAATAAATAATTCTAAATGTTCTCTTATACATGTGATAAAGATCACCAATATTGTATTGTGCTTGCTCAAGTGTTTATTTTCCTTGGACAGAGACTACCCTATTGTGTGTATACACATGTGTATTTGTGTGTGTGTTGTATATGCATGTGTATTTGTGTGTATGCATGTAGGTATATGTGTCTGTGTGTGCTCGTGTCTGTATATATGCATGTCTGTATGTATTCATTATGTATGTGTTTGTGAGTGTGCATGTGTGCATATATGCCTGTGTATGTGAGTTTGTGGGTATAATGCATTTTATTCATCTCTGGCTCTCCAGAAGTTAGCAAATATTATCTAGGCTTATTTTCTTGGCTGAGTGGTCATCAGTTTAGTGAACCATGGGTAGAGGGAGTGAATGGGTACAGAGGAGCTCTGTACCCACAGAACCTTTTGTTAGGTGGTTGTTAAAATGATATTTTCCTCCTTGTTAATTTACATTTTGAACTTCATCTCCTAGCTTAAATATTTCCTCTGATAGATGATATGCCATCAGGAAGAACAAAAAGAATATGGCTTCAAGCCTTGGACGAATAGGCTAAATCATGTTTTAATATGCTTTTTAGAGTACTTCCCTGTTATTAATTTAACATTGACCTGCTTATTACGATCCCATTATCAAGGAAACAATTATAAAAATCATTAAGAGCTTCTACAGATCTCAGCAACTGACTCATCTTGCTAGTTCTCAATGAACTTGACCTGAACTTCCCTCATTCAGAATATTAGGTAAAATTTCATTTTTTCTAAATATTACCAAGCATTTCTCTTTGGGCTGAATTTTGTGTTTTATTGTTACTAATACAAAAAAAAGTTCTTTGCAGAAACAGCTGCAAAGTTGGGATTGTGCCAGATATGGGTTAAAGATTCTTTCTAAAACATCCTACTCCAAACAGTACTCTGCCCCAGCAATTCTCAGGCCTTTAAGCCTTTAAATTGAACCATGAAGCATAGAGCCGTACCTGCTTTCCTGGCATCAGAAACCTGTACTTTGAATGTAGATACCTTGACCTCTTTTCTTGTTTTATCTTGTGTGATCCTCAGGAACTTAAACTTCTTCACAAATGGACAAGCTTTTTTGGGTTAGTGGCTCTCAATTCTTCTAGCATAAGGTTGGAATTGAGAACCATTTATCCTAGGTGCAAGGAAGTAGCGAATCTGATATCAAAGTTTCAAAGGGCTCCTGCATAATCCTCACCTTTTTTCTTACCCACCACTAAAAGCCTCTACAATCTGCCCAAGAGATGATCAAGGACATTGCTAACACTTCCTGTCTTATGTCAGGCTACCTGGGCATTCCTAAAGCCTAAATTTGTGTGATTAATTCTCCTTCCTGATCACATTCCTCATTTCCTTCTCCTATCCATTTCTATGCCCTGATGACTATCTCTAGCAAAAGCTTTGTGACTCTAACCTTCTCTATGAGTGTTTATTACACATTGTTATTCTAACTAAAGCCTGGACCTCCCAGAGTGATGCTTTCTTGCATCCTAGCCAAGTAGTGCTTTTATTTATTTATTTGTGTGTGTGTGTGTGTGTGTGTGTGTGGTGTGTTCCCCCTCATGTTACTTTGTGTTAAATAAGTAAAACTACCATCATTTTGGCCTCTTTTCTTAAAAATAAACTATGACTTTTGTGGAGTCAGTGGAATAGAAGCTGTTGATGGTATGTATGTAAATTTGGGGTAAAATTTTGGACTTTGTTTATTTTTCATCACTCTAACAAGACCAATTCTCATCTCCCTTGAGGAATTTTGGTGTGGAAACAATGACATCATGACTAACTATCCTTTGTACTGTAATCATCATATTATTTGAGGTCATTTCTCATATTCTAAGCAAAGTGAAGCCTCCAGTTGATCCCCACCGGTTCCAACAACACATCTGTCACAATTCTTCATGATTTTCTTCTCTTGGGCATCAGTGGTTCTCAACCTTCCTAGTGCTCTAACCCTTTAATACAGTTCCTCATGTTGTGGTGACTTCCAACCATAAAATTATTCATTGCTACTTCACAACTCTAATTCTGTGACTGTTATGATTCATAATGTAAATATCTGATATGCAGGGTATCTGATATGCAACCCCCAAGGGGCCTCCATTCACAAGTTGAGAACTGCTGATGTAGACAGTCATTTCAATACTATGTCTTCTGAGTACTTTGATCGGTTCCTCTGTAATGATCTTATGCCTTCTTAACCTTGGCCACTCATTCCCATAGGATGATCTATTTTATATCCTATCCTGACACAGACATGGATTTTCTTCTATAATCTCAGCTACTGACATTCCTTTTTAGGACCACCACCTCAGATCTTTCTAGATCACTGAAAGTTCTTTGGTTCATCCTTCATATTCCACATGTGATCATCACCTCCTTACCCAGCCTAGATCATAGTTCATCATTGTTGTTCTTTTGCTGCAGCTATTGCTTATGAAACACAAACATGAGACTCAGAGCCCACATGGAGTTTATTGAGAGAGGGGAGAGAAATGGGAGTAGCTGGTGGCCAACCGAAAGCAGGGGAGAGAGAGAAAGAGAGAACGAGAGAAAGAGAGAGAGAGAGAGAGAGAGAGAGAGAGAGAGAGAGAGAGAGAGAGAGAGAGAGAAGGAGCCAAAGGTGGAGAAGGGGTCAAAGAAATAGAGAAGGGGCCAAAGAGAGAAAAGGAGAAAGAGAGCAGTGTGCATGGCATGCTTGCTTTAAAAGGGGGGCTTGCGCATGCATACGCAGCCAGGTACAGCTTGAGCAGCCAGGTAAAGCCTGATGTAGCCATGACATGGCCATAAGTGTCCAGCTCATCGTCGGGGGCGGGGTCAGCAGACTGCTGGTTCCCAACAATCATGAAGCTGGCTTTATCATCCTGGCAATTCTCACATGCCCTTCTTTTTTTTTTTTTTTTTTTCAGAACTTCCATTCCCAATGTTTACAATAGTCTTATTTTGTAACCCTTTCTGGTTATTACTTGATTAAAGGAAAACACTCATCTTTATTGTGTGATCTCATTTTAAAGTCAGAAACCACTAAATTTAAGTGGCTGTAGAAATTCTGATGGATTTACCTACTCTGTTCATTCTTCACAACACAATTTCAGTATTTTCTTCATTTTTTTGTTTTGTTTTTTATTTTTTCAAGACATGGTCTCCCTGTGACAGCCCTGTCTGCCTTGGAACTCACCAGGCTGGCCTCAAACTCATGTAGATCTGCCTGCCTCTGTTTCTCAAGTTCTGGGATAAAAGGCATGCACCACAATCACCTGGATCAATAGTTTTCTTTCTCAAACATTTGATATATCCCATTCCTGTTTCTGAAAACATAAAGAATCAGAAGCGACCTTCATATGCATCCTGTGTCCTTTCTGACCTCTGCCTGCATCTTTACCATATGCTATCTGCCTTCTCAGTGGTGTCCATGTTCCTATGTAAAACCCACTCCTTCTCTTGTACACCAGGTTCTCGGACCTCAAGCCTTCTCAAGGGTAGAAGTACTATTCTAGGACTTTCAAAAATGAGAGGTTCTCTTTTCTTTCTTCCAAATTTGATTGACATTAGCATATAAATACTGTACCTATCATATTAAAACATTTTCTAGTAATTCATATCACATTCAAAACAATATTTCTTCAACATGTAGTCAATAAATACATAGTGTTTATTTCTTCTTCTCATTCCCTTTTGAACTTAATAGAACTTATCTAAACCATCTCACTCAAACAGCTCTGATCTGGGCAATCACTCAGCTGAGATTCCTTCTTCCCAGGTGATTATAGGGTGAATCAAGTTAACAATAAAAGTTAATCAGCATATATGACAAGGCCCTGCAGCTGGCAAGAACTAAGAAGAGACAAAGATCATTATGTCTAGAGGTGGGAGTGGAGTGAGGATGTTTCATGTTGCCAGAACTAGTCATTCATTTTCAGACATTGTCTCATATGAAACAATTGAGTTCTTCCTCCTTGCAGTGGTTACTTCATTAGTCTTCTGGGATGCCATCTACTCGAGTATTTCATTCTTTTCCATTCTTTAAAAATAGTCCTTCTTTGTCTCCCTGGAGTCTTAATTTTGGAGGATGCAAAGGACCCCATCCTCATCCCTCTTTTGCCTTCTGTTTATACTGATTCATTATATGACCTCATTCTGTCCAATAGCTACATGTTCTCTAAGTTAGTATTATCTAATGAACTACAATGCAATGAGCTTCAGATATAGCTTTGTATTTTCTAATAGTTACATTTTAAAAAGTAAAACAAGGCCAGCAAGCTAACTCTGTGGGAAAAGTGGTTGCCACTAAACCTCATGACCTAAATTTGATTCCTGGAATACACATGCCCTATGGCATACTTACAATAAATAAAATATAAACTAGTAAGCGAAAAGGGACACATTAAATTAATTTTAACAACACTTTAATGCAACTCTGTATAATGAAAAATTTAATATTTCAACATGCAATTTATATAAAATATTTAATGATATGTTTCCTTTTCTTTGTTCTTTGAAATCAAGTATTTGCCCATAGTTTATCTCAATTAGAAATGGTTACAGAAGTGTTTGGTAGCTATATATGACTGGAATGGACCGCATAGATCTCTAAGGTGAACTTTGGGTTTTAGTGAGTCAAAGAGAAGCTGTTGTGAAGTTTTGAGGAGGAATCAGACTAACTTAAATTTATTTTTTATTTTTATGTATAGAGTGCTTGCTAATAGGTAAGTGAACCATGTACATGTCTGATGCCTGTGAATCTCAAGAGAGGCCTTGGATCTCTTATAACTGGAGTTACTGTTGGTTGTGAGAAACTGTGTAGGTTCCGGGAGCTGAACCCAAGACCTTCTGTGTGCAAGAACAGCAAGTGATTTTAAGTATGGAGCCAGGCAGACTCGCTTTTAAAAGGCACTGTGGGCATGCTGTTGAACACAAACTGTGAGGAAGCAAGGAGGGAGCAGAGAGATCATTGAGTAGGTGAACACTGAAATGTGACAGGAGGGAGGTGGTGCTGAAGGCAGGGGGAAGTGACTCTGTTATGAGAAAAAGTGAGTATGATTTCTAGATAGAATGTACAGAAAGAAAGAAGTCCAGGATGAGTCAGAGGAAGAAGAGGAAAGATGTTGTTGCTTTTAGGTGAGATGGGGAAGGTAGGAGGGAACAGGTCTGGAGAAGTCATCTTGACAGCTTAATTTTGTATTTGTTAAGCTTGAATTTTCTACGAAACAAACAGGCAAATAAACAAAAACAAAATGCTGTTGACAATTTCAAGTATGTCAAGAAAACAACATACCCACAACAAAAATCTATGTGTGTTATTTGAGAGATGTGGTGTGTTTTGGTTGGTGGTTAGGGACAGTCTTCCCAAAGGAAGAAAGGCCAGCCAAGGAAACAGAAGATATTTCAGTTAGAGGGTACTAGAAAAATTAGGGTGGAAAAGAGGAAGAAATAAACTAAAACTAAAACTCTTGAGAAAGGAATATTGAGGGACAGAGAAGTTGGGAAGGTGGACAGGCGCAAGGGGAAGGAAGCCTTTGGGAGGCTGTAAGTTAGATACATGTGAGTTATTCATGTTTTCCAAGGAAGGGTGAACTGCTTGGATGGTGAATGTATTTGTGATGTACCATTATTTTTAATTAAATTAAAATTTAATTATGCCATTTTCTGGAAACTTGGTACAAATTGAGAATATTTTGAATAATCCATATTCAAAGATAAATATCATGTGTTCTCTTACTCATGGTTCCTATATTTTATACAAATACTTAAAGCCATTGCTTGTATGTATTTTTTTGTAGAACCAACTACTTGGGATTGGATAGCTATTTGGAGTGTGTTTCCTCCTCCTCCTTCTCCTCCTCCTTATTATTATTGAAAATACATTTTTTTCTCTTATATAATGCTTTTCAAACACAATTTCCTCTCTCTCCATTCCCCCCAGCTACCATCACCTCTCCTTTTCACCAAAGCCCCCATTTCCCTTCCAAAAAGAACAGGCCTCCAAGAGGTAACAGTCAAACAAGACAAAGCAAGATACAAGGCGAAAGCCCTCATATTGAGTCTGGATGAGGCAACTCAATAAGAGGGAAAGAATTCCAAGAGCAGAAAAAAGAGTGAGAGATATAATTGCGTCAACTGTTAGGGGTCCTACAAAAACACCAAGCTAACAGCCATAACACATATGCAGAGGACTTGGTGAAGGCCCATGTAGGTCCTGTGCATGCTGTTTCAGTCTCTGTGAGTCCTGCTTAGTTTCAATGATCCATGTTCTCCTGGTTTCTTCCATCCCCTCTGACTCCCCAATCTTTCGTCCCTCTCTTCTTCAGGGTTTTCCAATATCCAAGGGAAGATATCTGATGAAAACCTCCAATTTAGACTCTCCACAGAATGTCTGGCTATGGGTCTCTGCACCTGTCCACATCTGCTGCCAGAGGAAGCATCTCTGATGCTGACTGGACAAAGCACTGATCTATGAGTATAGCAGAATGTCATTATGAATCACTTCATTGATTTTTTTTCCCAGTTGTGTTTGGTTCTACCCTAGGTCTCTGGGCAACCCAGTCTCCAGTTCCAGACTATCCAGGCAATGTAGGTTATGGGCTCCCTCTTGTGGCATGGGCCTCAAGTTAAACCAACATTGGTTGGACCCTCCCATAAGTTCTGTTCTACTATTGCCTTAGCACATCTTGTAGGCTGGGCAGATTATAAGTGAGGGTTTTGTGGCTGGGTTGTTGTCCAGGCTTTTTTTTTTCATAGCCTGCAGAGTACCTTCTTCCACCAAAGAGACTAGAACATAGAGGTGAAGGCTCCATACAGGACCCAGCTTGATCTCTTTATGTTCAATGAGCTGGGTGAATGGGGTTCGCTTGTAAGTTTTCAGAGAATGACCTGTCCTGGAAGCAGCCTAAGTTGTTTAGCAATCTCCACAGGTTATCCTTGGCCAACAACTCAACTGAATGCAAGCCAGACCCACCACTGAAAGCCTTGCCCAGCTACAAAAGATGGCCAGTTCAGATTTCATATCTTCTGTTACTAGGCGTCCTCACTAGGGTCCCCCTCATAGATTTTTAGGAAGTTTCCACTGCTCTAGGTTTCCTCCCTCCCACCGGGCTCCATAGTTCCAGCTGTCTTCCCTTCCCTCCATTCTCTTGCAGGATCCCTCCCACTCTGATCAGTATCTGCCACCAGCAAAATTTATTCTATTTCCTCTTCTGAGGTCATGTGTCCCTTATAGAGTCCCCGTCTTTACCTAATCCCTTTGGGTCTGTGAACTCTATCTTTATTATCATTTATTTAACAGCTAACATTCACTTACAGGTGAATACATACCATAATTGTCTTTCTGGGTCTGGGTTACCTCACTCAGGATGATTCTTTTTTCCTAGTATCAACTAATTTTCATGACGTCATTTTTTTAAACAGTTGAGTAATACTTCACTGTATAAATGTACCTCATTTTTTAAAAAATGTATTTTTTGGTTGAGGGATGTCTAGGTTGTTTCCATTGTCTGTGGTAGGATGGAGTGTCCTTTGGGTAAATAATCAAGAATGGTACAGCTAGGTTTTGAGGCAGATAAGTTCCCAGTTTTCTGGGAACTGTACAAAGTGGCTGTACAAGTTTGTGCTCCCACCAGCAATGGAGGAGTGTTCCCCTTGTTCTACATCCTTCCCAGCATAAGCTGTCACTTGTGTTATCAATTTTATCCATTCTGCCATGTGTAAAATTGAATCTCAAAGTAGTTTTGATTTGTATTTTTCTGATGGCTAAGGATAGTGGACATTTCTTTAAGTGTTTCTCAGCCCTTTGGGATTCCTTTGTTGAGAATTCTGTTTAAATTTGTACCTCATTTTTAAATTATATTATTTGGTTTGTTGATGTCTAGTTTCTTGAGTTCTTTATACATTTTGGATATTAGTCCTCAATCAGATGTAGAGTTGTTGAATATCTTTTCCCATTCTGTAGGTCACTATTTGTTCCTATTGACAGTATCCTTTGCCTTACAGAAGTTTTTTACTTTCATGAAGTCCCATTTATTAATTGTTGATCTTAGTGCCTGTGCTATAGGTGTTTTGATCAAGAAGTTGTCTCCTGTGCCAATGCATTCAAGGCTGTTTTCCACTTTCTCATTGATTGGGTTCAGTATATCTGATTTTATGTTGAGGTTTTGATTGACTTGGACTTGAGCTTTGTGTAGGGTGATAAATATGGGTTTATTTGAATTCTTCTACATGAAAACATCCAGTTGACCACACCATTTGTTGAAGATGCCTTTTTCCATTATATATTTCATACTGCTTTAATCACAAATCAGTTGTCCATCCATAAGTATGTGTGGATTTATGTCTGGGTCTTCAATTAGACCTCATTGAGCAATGTGTCTATTTTTATGTCAGTGTCAATACCATGTGGTTTTTATTGTTAGGATTGTTTTAGCTATCCTGCTTTTTGTTTGTCCATATGAATTTGAAAATTGTTCAAGATTTGTGAAGAATTGTGTTGGAATTTTGATGGTGCTTATTTTGTTATTTGCTCAATATGACCTCAAGTTGTATCTACTTTCTAAAAATTAAAAAGGAAGTGACATAATTTAATTTCTCTTATAGTTGATTAAAACACTGTTGTGTGTTTATGCCATATTTTCTTTACCTACTAATTTGTCAGTGGCATTCTAGATTGATTCCATCACTTGGATGTTGTGAATTGTACCACAGTAAATATGGATGTTTAATCTTCTGATATGTTGAATTAAAGTGTTTTGGATATATATAAAGAAATAATATAGCTGGGCAATAGGATATGTCCATTTTGAAAATGCAGTCATAGCTTCTTTAATTAAAATCAATTGCCCAGGGGATGGGGAAGAGATGTCCCCCTATTACCCCTTGTCTCTCACACTTTTGAAGGAAGAGGGAGCCGAACCTCCCTCTTACCAGTTGCAGCACTCAGGAAAGCAGGTCCTGCTCCCCTCACCTGGGCAGCATAGCAGAGCTAATCCTGTTGGTGGAGAGATGGGTGAGTTGGCATGGAGGATGTGAGAGTGGGATTGCTGGCCATACTTCCCTCATCGGCCATGTGGTGGTGAGTGAGAGGGAAAGATGCCTTCCTCCCTAGACCCTGACACCTGTGGTGAGCAAGGGGGCTGGCCCTCTCCCTTACCAGCTGCAACACTCAGGAAGGTGGGTCCTGCACCTCACCTGGGCAGCACAGCAGAGCTGACCCTATTGACAGGGGTACAGGTGAACAGACCAAAAATATGAGCACAGGATCTCTGGTTCTGCTTCTCATCTGTCTTATGGCAGTGTGGGTGGGGGAGAGATACCCCCCCTACCCAGTGGCCTCTACACCTCGCCTGGGCAAGACGGTAGAGCTGGTCATGATGGTGTAGGTATAGGAGAGCCAACCCTGAGGACATGAAAGTAATATAACTGGCCATGTCCCTTGCTCATTGCTGCAAGGGTTGAAGGGCCAAAGGTGATGGTGGTGGGGAGATGGTGTACTGACCAACCCTGAAACTACCCAGGCCCAATATCACAATTTTGAGTAGGCCCACCAGAACGTCCATCCCATCTATGGTCTGTCAGAGCACATGAAGGGGCTGGTCCTGCAGACCCAAAGCTTTAGGATTTCCATAGGGCACAGGGTATCCAGAAGTAGTAACAGTGAGCACCCAGTATTGATAGTGAAGCAGAAACCAGAGGTTTCTAATCAGACCAATGATTCTTTGCTACGAACTCTTAGAAGTAAAGATATATGAACTAAAGTGTTTACTGCATGACTCACTATGTCACACTGTCAAAATTCCTTGATGAAATTCTTCCTTTTTTAAATTCTTTTTTCTTTTTCATCTTAACTTTAATTTTACTGGAGGGGTTGCAAGGGCAGAGAGCAGATATGAAGGGGAAGGAAATAAATGGGATTGAGCTGCATTATGTGAAAGACACAAAGAATATATAAGAAGACAGTTTTAAATAAAGAAAAGAGCTCCAGTAATTTGGCAACATAAAGGGTAGAGACAGAAAGGAAACAAACAGAGCAAGAACAGGGATTAGTACTATAGTAACAGATAAGATAGAGGAGGGAGAAGTAAATTGGAACAGGAGTGGGGACCAGAAAGATAAGGAAGGAGATAGGCAGCTTTAACTGAAGGCTGGGTGTAATAGAGGTATGCAAAGATGTAGGCTTTGAGAAATTCCAACAAAACAAAACAAAAACAACAAAAAAGGGCTGGTAGTGGTGAGGACAGAGCAGGAGAAAGCTGTTTCACTAAGTTGAAACCGGGTATTAAATAGGGGAAGGACGAAGTTGCTGAGAAGTGGCCAGAAGTGCAAAGTCTTCAGGAAGTGTTAATCCCACAGGTCCAAGGAGAAAGACCACTGACCCATGTCATAGTCCTTTCCCATTGGGTCTATCAGCCTGAAAATAACAACATGGAGGCTTATTATTAATTATGAAAGTTTGGCCTTATTCTAACTAGCTCTTATAACTTAATTAAACTGTTTCTATTGATCTATGTTCTATCATGTGTCTAGGTTACCATTTCTCTGTCCCATATGTTTGATTTGTTCCAAGGCCTGTTGACATCTCCTGAAGGCCTAGATTCATTCCTCTGATTTCTTTTTTTTTCTTCCCAGAAGCCCACCTATCCTCTCCTGTCTAGCTATTAGCCATTTACCATTTTATTATACCAGTCACAGCATTACATCTTCACACAGTTCACAAATATCCCACAACAGACCCAAATCATAGCCAAGTTAATTAAAGCAAGTCTTTTCATTTGTGTATATGAGCTGTCTACCCCTAAGGCAGGGTTCATGAGATCAGCATTGGATGTGGAGAAAATAATGTTCTCATAGCTCAGGAGTAGGGGGTTTCTAAATGGTGGATTTGGCAGGTAAGTAAGCAGGTGTTATAGAAGTAGAATAAAAGCATAACAAGTTGGTTATCAGTCTTCTGAAACAAAGACGTGGTTGCAAGGTCATCATAACAGGGTGGTCATAACACCTTTTCAAACAAAAGCATGGCACAGGCATTACAGTACCATTTGTAGTTAAGGTTACAGGTGGGGCACAGCCCAATCCTTGAGAAACATATTTAATCATAAACAGGAATGAACCTAATTTGTCTTTACTATAAGATGGCTTTCAAGCCTAAGATGGAGGCGGGCTGGTCTACCTCACCATGGCCTGCTTGGTGGGCTTGTATTTACGGAACCATTCCAGCCTATGGTCAAGATCAGATTTTTACCTTGTTAAATAATGCATGGTTCTTAATCAAGGTTTTTCTTTTCTACCTAGAACAGTGGTTCTCAACCTTTCTAATGCTGTGACATGACCCATTAGTACAGTTTCTCATGTTGTGGCGACCCCCAAACATAACATCATTTTGTTACTATTTCATAATTATACTTTTGTTACTGTTATGAGTCATAATGTAAATATTGGATATGCAAGGTATCTGATGTGTGACTCCCAAAGGGTCACAACCCACAGGTTGAGAACTGCTGAGCTAGAGGTATTCTATAGGCCAGATATTAGCATATAGTACCTGGTACTTTCTCTGGGTTCTCCAAGTGTGCCCTGGAGGGAAGGATTGTTGGATATAGCTCTTGAGCTGATGACTCAGCAGTGCTGGATTTAAAGTGGTTTATTGTTACTGCTTTGGTCAAGTGCATAAAAGAGAGGCATTGCCCCATTGCCCCTTCATCTGCCTTTGCAGCTAACAAGGAACTTTTGGTTCTCTCTCTCTCTCTCTCTCTCTCTCTCTCTCTCTCTCTCTCTCTCTCTCTCTCTCTCTCTCTCTCCCTCTCTCTCTCTCTCTCTCTCTCTCTCTCTCTCTCTCTCTCTCTCTCTCTCTCTCTCTCTCTTACTCTCCCTATCTTCTTCTCCTATGTTCACTTCTTTCTCTTCCCCTTTCTCTTCTTAAAATGAATGAAAGTATAATGTGACTCTCTCAAGGCTCTTTCTTCATCTGAACCAGTGCTTCTAACCCTCTGGAGTTGCACTCACACACACTGGCTGAGCCTCTTGACTCCTCTTCTGTTTGGCTTTCCTAGTTTCCTGTGTTCAGTGCTACTGAAACTTTTTTTCCACTGACACCTACCTTGTAGGCTATCTTCTCAACAAACAATTCAATATAAATCTGGAGATCCTAGGAGTTCATGCATTGGTGTCATCTTCCATCTTTACGAATCCTTATCATTTATAGTTCTTCTAAAAAGCATATTGTCTGTCCCTCAGTTAAAACACAATCAATAAATGTTTGCTAGTGTGGGGCAATGTGTGACTTACTGGAAAGACAGCACATAGAGTCCCTTGTTTGGGTGGAGAGTAGGGAAGGTAGAGCCTGTTGAAAGAAGGGAGGCGAGTAGAGACACCAGTTTTGAGTAAGCCAAGGACAGGTTTGGCCTACTTTTTATTTTGGCCTTGGGCTGGTGTGGTTCCATCGACAATGATGCTATTCCCATGTGTGGGAATGTCTGAAATGGTTTGATCATGAAGGGACCTTAATCTATCATCCAAAGCCTTCATTAAGTGGAAATTTCTGATGGGCCTCATGCAAAGCCATGTCTAAGGGAATTTGCCATCAAGTGCCTCACCTCTGCCTATACTGATGCTGCAAGCCCAAGCACACGTAGGGTGGTATGGTGAATTAAAAATTGCTGGCACTATTTCTTTTCTGGCTGGGACAAATGTCCTCAAGCCTAATTCCAGGCTGGCAGGGAGTTAGGTTTGGGGCTAGGTCTGTGCTATGCTACCTGCTCTGGACTTGAGTCTGATTCTGTCTGGAAAGTCTGTGGATCAGGACAATGACATTTGACTGCAAGTAAATAACTTAGGTATCAGGCAGTTTTTCAGATCTTATAGCCTTCCTCTTTTCCTTTAAGTTTCTACAGCCATTGAAATCCATTACTTGGCACTGGCCTTTAGATTAGAGATCTTCACTTGCAAATAATGATCCCTGGGCGACTGTCACACTCTGCATCTGAACAGAGCCAACAGAGTTACAAATCATCAATTACTGTTTGTAATTACATTAGAGCAGGGATGCAGGTTCTTTACATTGTTGTTGTTTTATATCTGAATTGTATTTTTTTAGCACACTATTTTAGCTTCTTAATTAGGGTATGGAGATTTGGGATGCTACTCCTTGTATTATTTAATCACACTTTCTCTGGGTAAGGGAGGAGAGGAAAAGATTTTCCTTTTTCTATCAACAATTCTACACTAAGAGGGTGGAAACTTCGTTCCTCCCTCATTCCCTTTAGGCAGTGAGTTCATGATTGAAAATCACACAGTTGTTGATTTTGACTTTGAGTTTCCCTACTTTTTTTTCCCCTTCTATTGTGCTGCCTAGTGTAATGCATAAGTCTTTCCAGCCAACACTCCCTAAGGGTGGGGCCGAAAGACAGCCTATTTAAGTTGTCTTATGGGTAATCTGTTTTCACACTCACCAAAATAAGTCAAGTTAGTGGCATAGTCTTCTTTGTTCTTATTCCTGACATGTACTTAACATTTAAACAGTGTGAGAATGAATCACATTGTATACATTTCTTTAACAAACTATGAAACATCCCAGGCTCAGGTTCAGGCCCAGGATTCAGAGGAAGATGGCATATTGTCATGTGTTATCTACTTTCTGGGCTGCAAACAAATTCCATTTTTTCATGTAAGGTCCTTGGAAGACTGCTGCCATTCTAACGTTCTAATGTCATTCTTGCCCATCATCTCCTTGCTGTTGGCAGGAAGTCAGCAATTCCTCTTTCCCAGTTCCTAGCTTTTCTGTCTGCTGTATGGCCAAAGTAAAATGCAAAGAATAAGAAACACCTGACTTGGGCTGGGGATTTAGGTCAGTAGTAGAGCACTTGCCTAACATATGCAAACCCCTGTAATAAATAAACAAATAAACAAACAAGTAAGCCAACAAGCTCTACCATGGAATAGACTTACTGAGGATAAATGAGATAGTGAATGTGAAAGTGTTTTATTTCTGTGACTATAGGCTATTGTCATTATCTCTTATTCATGGCTCATCCTTAGCTGGCTACAGGGTTTTTCCTGCTTTGCACATTTGTTTCAAATTAAAGAGACTTGCTGCTCCTGATAAACTGAAGACCATTTCAAAGCCCCAAGAAAATGGTGAAAATTAATCAATATAACAATCCTTTCTTGGTAGTTCACACCATCATTGTGTGTATCATTTATGCATTTTTTATTTGGTTATGGGTTGAATTCCTCTGCTACCAGAACCAGAACACAATATTATATGTACTATAGTAAGCAAACATTTCTATCCAAATGGCTGCCACTCAAAATTTGATTTTACCTAATTTTGTACAAGGAGGTAACCACATAGCTCATTCAAATTTTACAACAACAGGAATTCTAAATATTGCTTTATAAAGAGTTGTTGTCATGTCAAAATACTTTTCTGAGGTGGTGCTCTGAGACTTTTCAGCATATTCTGTGTTTTTGCTGTTTCTGCCTAGGAAAGATGATAAACTAGAAAAAGAGGATGTAATCTCTCTAAAACTACAGAATTCCTGTTTAAACTATGGCCATTCTTCTCAATATATTTTTCCATGCTTTATAGTAAATAGTACACCTATGTTTACTTTTCACAGTGGCTTTTAATTTTTTTAATGTGAATCTTTGTGTAATGTGTGTATGTGTTTATATGTATATGGGTACAAATATGTGTGCAGGTGCATGTACGTTTGTACATGCACATATAGGGAAATCAGAAGTTGGTTGGGTATCTTCTTTCATTGCTTTCTGCTCTATATATTGAGGCAGAGTTTCTTACTGGAATCAAGAGCTCACTTAGTTAGTCTAGTTGACTAACTTGCTCTGAGGATTTGCTTCCTCAGAGCTGGGTTGTATTGGGCCACTACACCTACTCAAGCATTTATGAGGATGCTGGAGATTCAAATACTGTTTCTTAGGCAAGCTTGACAGGCCACTTGCCTATGGAACCATCCTGCGGCCCCACTTTGAGTTTGATAGGTGTTCACCCCATATTGTCAAGGATTTTGAGCTGCCTACTTCAAGATGCTTTCTCAGAATTTTCATAGGAGAATGCAAAAGGAGCATCTATCCTTGCTGGGATCCACAGTAGCCTCTTTACGCATATTATCTTATTTAATCTTTGTGTTTGATCTTCATTTTATTGATAGGTAAGCTAAGATTAAAAATTTAAACACCAGGATTTAAGTACTTATTTCATTCCATGTTCTGTTTTTGAAACTTTTCCTCCTCTTGAGACAGGTTCTGCTCCAGTTGGGTTGACCTTTTCACTTATTGTGTAGTCTAGCATGATCTTGATTTTCTGCTTCTCCTGCCTCCACCTCCTAAGTGCTGGGACTACAGAGTATGCCAGCACTCCCAGATATATACAGTGCTGAGAATCAACCCCAGGATGGGGTGTCAGAGAGGTATTCTACCAATGGAGCTATCTCCCTAACATCTTCTTTTGAATTTTAAAGAAAAATTTGTATGAGTATTTGTATGTATGTATATATGGGCACTACATGTGGGTTTGGTGTATACAGAGATCAGAAGAGGGCATTGGTTACTCTGGATTTGGAGCTAAAGATGGTTGTGAACCACCATGTGGGTACTGGGAATAGAACCCAGTAAAAGAAACAAGTGGTTTTAACCACTAAGCTATAACTCCAGCCCTTAATAATCTTTGAAATTATTAGTCCTTACAAAGTTAGAGTTATTAACCGTCACTATGACATATTTCATTATCTTTATTTAAAGAGAAAGTACCTGTCTTCAAAGTAATTAAGATGTTTAAGGATGGTCCTGACCTGTGCTAATTCCACTTTCAATTTTCCATTTCACCATGGTATGAGAGTGATACCCCTCAGCACAAACCATACATTAGAGGATGGAGTGTGATAATTTCCTTAGGGCAGCAATATGTCTCAAGGTGCTGAGCAGAGGCAATGAGCCATAGTTCCCTCCCAGCTAGTTATAGGATTGGAAAGCTGACCAGGTGATACTGTGTTGATAAGCACTGGTGTCTAGTAGGACAGGTGTTATCAATGCTGACACTGCCAATAGGAGACAATGTGGGCACACACTGGTGTCTAGTAGGACAGGTATCGTGGATAAATAAGAATCTGTGAAAACAAATAAGCTGATGGATGTTTATTCAGTGAGAAATCACTTACACCAGAAACAGATGACCACCAGGAGATTCCCGCCCCAAGGATGATTCCGGATACTCTATGTCTCCGACCAGGAAGCAACAGAGACGTACTGGGGTCCCAACCCCAGACTTAGTTCTCCACCCCAGACTTAGTGCCCCCAGATCACATCCACTGCCCCCACCCCCAATGGGCATGGTCAGTGCAACAGAAGTGGGCGGGGTGGATATCTCATTATAGACAGGTGTCAATGCTGACACTGCTTGTAGGAGACAATGTGGGTAAGCACTGGTGTTTAGTAGGACAAGTGTAGTAAATACAGTTTGACTGAAGATATTTTCAATTTACAATGTAGTTATTTGTACTCTAACCTCATTTTAAGTCAAGGATTTGTACTTGAAAAATTAAATATGAATCTCCAAAAAGCTAAAATGTAAACAATTTTATTCACATATAAAATAATATATTGTATTAATGCTAATGGGTGTGTAGTATTATGTAGACATAACAACTTTTTACGTTATGACTTAAAATAAAATGCTTCAAATTGTGCTGTGTAACCATAAACAGAATATACAAATAGTGCCTATAGTTGTCTTTTTTCAAAAAATTTTCTGGATGCAAGATATCTTGGCAACTGGGATTGAAGAAAGTTCACTGAGAAAATGCAGAGACAGTTCTTTTGTCTTCAGAGTTGTCAGTAAATCCATCCCTGCACACAAGTGCCTCTTCTCTGGTGAGAAGTTATGTTGTGAGTTGTAGAAGATAAGCCTCTGACAGCATTTGGAATCTCCTTTTAGTTAGGGATGGCTTTTTTTTTTTCAAACAAACACAAGCATTTAAAAGTAAAATGTTGTTTTAAGTACAGTGCCCTCACCTCCTAGGAGATTTATAAATAATATTAACAACAATAAGCTAAAGGGTGGACAAACAAATGAACCTTTTCGATTGTCTTTTTTAAAAGGGGAATAAACAATTATTTACTGGACCAAGTCTTTGCAATTACCTTATCTAATTTATAACTTACAAAAACTGTCAACAAAACAAGAAATGACTTCTTTGCCCAATGGCAAAGTTCTCATTCAAGCCCAGATTGTCCTAGCATTTTTCACTTTATTGCTATAACAATTTCCAGGTTTTATTCTCCAACAATAAGATACAAAATGCATGATAATAACTACCCTTTAAATGTGAAAAATCAAACAACTTTTATCAATAGTGGGACTGGTGAAAGTTCTGGGTTAATGTCAGAAGCCATTCACAAGTGCGTTTTATTTTCTTTTGTTTGCCACCAGTTGGAGCTACTGTATAAAACCAAACCACTTTAAGTTCAGAAGACAACTCTGAAATATGAAGTCAGCACCAATGTCCCTGAACAATCTGAGAACAAATTTCAGAGAATTAAAGACTGAAAGATGTAAAGTTGGTGAGAGTTAAGTAACTGGACTTGGCCAGTTAATGATTATAGCATTTTAGATAGATTATTTTGACATAGTAGTACCAATTTTGCAGTTATCACTGTAGTGGCAATTAAATGTTAATAGCTGTACAGAGCCTCCTGTATGGTAAGTTCTTTATTAGTGACCTGGCTATTATATGTATGTGAGCACTGATGACATTGGCAGTCGTTATATTCACCATCAACATCACAAACCGAAGAGGTACTATTGTAGGTATAATTCATATTATCACTCAATATCTTGGGCCTAGTATATGAAAACTGTGACTTAACCTCATATTACGTGGTGGTGGGTCCATGAATAAAGTTTCTGGATATTATACAGTGAGGGATAATTATACTTCTGAGCATGAAATAATAACAACCGTCTTTATTTTAGAGAATGAAGTCATACCTGACCAGCAAGAAGGACAAAGATAAGTTTCTTTTGGATAAAATGTACTAGCCTGCTAAGGGGGTGCAAGCTAACTGTGACAGGCAGTGGACAGTACTCATAAATGGAAGCGAGTCTACTTGGAAATCAAAGGAAAGGATCCTGTTTTTTAAAAGTACCTTTAAAATTGGCCAGATTCTTTGCAGCAGGAGCAGTACTGACCAACATATGTTTTTGTAGAACTCCTGTCTCATGTGGACCAAGTTCAATGGTCAAGAATGTGAAACAACCTGATATGGTGATACATACCTTTTATCTCAGCACTCAGGAGGCAGAGGCAGGTGGATCTCTGAGTTCAGCATCTACCTGGTCTGCAGAACTAGTCCAGGACATCCAGGGCTACACAAAGAAATTCTTACATTATATCATGTCATATTGGGCCAAGGAGATGGCTCGGTTGGTAAATTCCTTCCTGAGCAAGTATGAGAACCTGATTTCAGATTCTAAGATCATGTAAAAACAACAGGCATGGCAGCATGCATAGGAAATTCCAGCACTGAGTGGAGTATTGTATGACCATTCTTGAGGAGCTGTGAACAAACAAGTAGAACATTAAGCAGAAAACTGATGACAGAGCAAAGTAACAATATCACCCAATCCAACTTGGTGAATCAACAAGTTCATTGGGATTACTTACAGGAGTGGGGATAAATTGCCAGATCACAAATGACTCAAAGGCAGCTCTTCCATGAAAAGCCTATCCAGTATGACTGATGACTCGAGGAAGCTGGAATCTTGGAACTCTTTGCATGGCTTGCAGGCAGCTCAACATGTCAAAGAGTTTCTTCTAGGCAGTTTTGCTGGTTTTTCTCTTCTAGGCTAGTTTGAATCTCCTCATTGGGTCATATTGTTTATATAACCTTGAGGAGGAAGAAGACTTGAGGAGTTTTAGGGACTCTCTGGGTCTTATGAATTGTTTACTTTCTGAATTGTAATAAATCTCATTTTAGAAAGTTCTGAGCTAAAATAGCTTCCTCCTAGATGGAATTTTTCAACTTGGAGTAAAATGCTTCACACCAAGGGAGACAGGTAGATTTCGAGAGCATCTGGGCCAGCCATCCTAGCTGAAACAGCAAGACTCAAGTTTAGGGAGAGACCCTGTTAGAAAGAAAAATAATGTTGGAAGTGATAAAGGGAGACAACTAACAATGACCTCTTGTGAGATTATCTGCACACATGTATATACAATGCACACATCAAACTCTCTCTCTCTCTACCTCTTCCTTTCAATTTTGTTTTGTTTTTAATAAGAGGAATCTCATGTAACCTAGGTTGTCTCAAACTTGCTATGTAGCTGAAGATATCCACTCTACTTCATGTCTCCTCATCCCAAGTGCTTGGGTTACAGGGGGTGTACCACCATGCCTGGATTCTGTGCTGCTGGTAACTGAACTCAGGAGTGCATGCCTCATGGGCAAGTACTTTACCAAATGAATTACATCTTCAGGTATGTTAGTTCTCATTTGTTGGATATTTTCTACAAATTAGACACCCATATTAACACTAATTTGGTTAATAGATTTGCTCTAATAATAATATATTGTTCTTTAAAATTAATGTATTACTAGGGATTCCAGGATTCTGGAATTTCTACATAAGACTATATTAGAATGGAATAAATTATAATTTCTTCCTATTCTTTGGTGCTTGGAATTAAACCCAGGACCTGTACATACTTGAAATAATTCTACCACTGCTCTACAAAGCAGTAGACAATTCCTTCTTTTATGAGGGTTAATTTGAGAAAATGTTGCCTTAAGCATGTAACACGTGTAAGTAACATGGTATATGTGCATATATGCTGAGATGCCCAGTTGCATGCTAGAGACACATCCCTGTCAGTGGTGTTAGAGGGTTGATTTTTGGTAACAAAAGATAGCTAACAAGTGTTACAGGGACAGAGTCAATATTTTGTAAAAATATGTATTTATAACTATATTTATTTTTCATTTAAGGGTATTTTTGCCTGATTTTCCCTCAGAAATTAGTTGTCTCTTTTCACAACCCATGGACGTATCAATTGTCTGTGAATCCATTAGTACAAGCCTTTGGAGGAGGTTGGACCCGCCACTGAAGTCAGGAGAGTGGTGAGTTGGCACATAGTCCCCAGAAGAAGCCCCAGGAAAAGGTAGAGGTCTGGGGATATTAAGTACAGTCAGTCTCCCTTCTCCTGTTTTTTTTTTTTTTTTTTTTTTTTTTCCTCCTTTGTAGTCTCAGTATTAACTACTGTGGGACTATTGTGGATTGTTTAAAAGATACACAGTACCACTTGCAAGGGTGGAAATCAGAATTCCTAGAGAACACCCCAAACATTAATGTTTGACACAGAGCACAGAGTCCAAACCCCTGAAAAGGTCATGAGCCCCTGTGGTGGTTAACTGCCTGTCAGCTTCATGGGATTTAGACAAAACATGAAAACATACTTTGGGCGTGTTTGTGGGAAATTATATAGTTAGTTGAAGTAGAAAGATCCACCCTATATGTGTGAAAAAGAATACCAAGGTGGTGATTTAGGACTGAGTAAAAAGGAGAAACAGCAAGCTGAGCGCAAGCTTGCATCTGTCCTGTTTCTGACTGCAGATGCAATGTGACTACCTCAGACCACTGACTGTATTCTTGAACTGTATGCCAAAATAAAACCTCCCTTTCTTAAACTGTTTTGAAGTTAGGCATTTTATCCAAGCAACAACAAAAGTCACTAATCCAGCCTTTTTGTGCCTCATCCTGAAAATTTGAGGAGCTGTAGCTTATTAGAAAACAGGAGTTTGAAAATGTCTGTGTAATGTGTTCTTTTTTCTTTTGTATGTCCTCGCCACACACCCAAGTCACTCCAAATCTCAGAGGAAGAAGCTCTGCACTCCCACTGGGATAGGATATTCTTGGTAATGGGAAGTCTCATTTTTGAATTGAATGTGAGTGCTGGGAAAAGGCATATCGGCTAACATTTCAGCTCTTCGGTCAACTCAGATCTTTGACAACAAATGCCTGTGGTTGAGGTTACGCAGTCCTCATTTCTCCATTTCCCCTCACTGAGGCAAGCATCTTCTGTATGTTCTCTCCTCTGATGGGAAAGGGAATCTTCTGATGGGAAAGGGAATCTTCTCAGCCAGAAGGTCCTTGTGAGTTGAGAAGAAAATAAAAGAGGGTGTTTCTAGTGCAGCGTTATGAAACCAGGATCCTTCTCCATGGACCTACCAGTAAATGTCAGAGATTAAAAACAGTCAGGGACATTAGTGTATTAATCATAACACTTTACAAGTGTATGACACTTATAATTTTAAAGCTACTATTACAATCACTCCTTTTCCTTTGACCATTTCAGAGTTTGGTGGGGAAAATACCAGAAGCATCATTTTAAGAAGAAGAGACATGGGTGTTCTGAAGATAAATCAGTGTCCCTTGAGTGCACAGGCAAGGACAGAAGTGGGTCTAATTCATGATCTTTTACAATTATCCATAGAGGTCCTCAGGTCTGGATGCTTACTACAATGCATAGTAAGATTATAAAGTACTGTCATCTCTAGGACTATAATTAATAAACCTGTGATGGAGGTAAGAAAATTTTAATTTAAATAATTTCTCCATAGTTGTTTGCAAATGGGGAGCATAAAAGTCCCATAAATGGGTCACATTTATTTTGAGTCATTGGTCAAAGGAGCCCAATGAAAACCCACAAACATAAGCACTATTGCTGAAGACAAGACTTACTTATGTCATTGAACAAGGGAGAAGTCAAAATGGTGTTAAACTAGAAACTATCCCTACTTTTACTGAGTACCATTCATGGTACTGGAAAGTGCTCTGCACCTTACCAGAGGAGAAAGGTTACCATCAGTATCACCTACTACAAATCCTACAACCTATAGCAGTGACCTGCTTGCACAAGGTACTGGTACAGCAGCGACACAAATATTATGAGAATAACTAACCACTTAAAACAGGATTAAAGGGATGCATAAGATAGAACCCATACCCGACACTGCTAAAGTGGCCAAAAATCTAAGACAAGATAAAAGATTGGCCTAGGCTCCAAGCTACTACTATTGTTTTTCTGAAGGAACATAGCAATAAAATAACTCCTAATGATGTGCTGCTATAACTGTAGATAGGGGCTTCACTCAGTATTCCGCAGAAAGGCTTCTTGCAGTAGAAGGGAATTAACGCAGAGACCCACAACTGGAAATGTGCAGGGAGTGAGAGACTTTGGAACATTCATTCCTAAATGGGATGTCTTCATCAAAGCCAGAGCTTCAGCCCAGCAAATGGAGAAAGAAGACTATGAAGTAGGGAGGGAGAACAAAGACCAGGACTCATTCGTGACTCTTACTGTTGGAACTGTGTCTTCTGTCTGAGCCTCAGTCTTTTGTCCTATAAAATGAAGAAAATAAACAATATTTAGCCATCATGGATACTGCAAAGATCAGATGGGATAAAGAATGTGAAATAACCAAACACTCAGCTATTCTTTATTCCTACTACTTCCTCCCAGAGCTCATTCAAATGTCATACCATCTCTCTCTATCTTACAGTGTCCTCTTATGTGCAAAGTTTTCATCCTTGATCTTAAATGGAGTTAGAAACAGAACTCCAGATGTTTTCACTAATGAAATATGGTCTGGAAACTTGGGCTATGTTCTCAAGACAACTTTCTGCCATTGCTTTTGCTATTCTCAGGCCTCTGAACCCCAGAGTTATAGATCTGCTAGTTTGCTAAATGTTTACTCAGAAGGGCAATTTCACTTCCAGAGAACACTTTAGCTCTTACTATTCACCTGTATTCCTCCATCTTGCTCTCTGAGTTCCCCCGAATGTTCCCCCAAGGACCTCTTGTTTAGTCCCATTCAGTAAATTAAGGAAAGTTCTGGTATGTGTTTCTTATTCAGAGAGTGCTGAGTTCACTGAAACCCAGGCCCTCCGGAGAATAAATAAATCTCACACTATACACTCCTACTCCCTTGACTTATACATTGTACTTGTTAGAACGGAATCTTCTAATATTGGGAATGGTAGTGTGAGGATGGTTTCATAACCACAAATACAGCAAAAACTATGCATGACTCATTGTCAGAGGAACACTTGAATCATGTTGATCAATTTCCAGGTTGGTCAAATGGGACAACTTCTGTGCCAAACTTGCTCTATGCCATTAGTCTTTCTCTAATTGATTGTTATTGCTGAATTTGTCTTGACCACACCGACTTATTTCTAACCCTCTCATAATTTCCTTCTCACTGAGTAATGTATTGTTTTTATAAGTACTGTTCTCCTTTTTCTTACATTTACATATCTCTTTAATTAAACTAGACTGTGATTTGAGAGTACATATTATCCTGTCTTAATAATGTCAGCCCAGACACACTGCAGGCTTGTGGTGTGTGTATGTGTGTGTGTGTGTAAAATGAACAATGGGTTGTTCCTAGCAAGGTAAAGAAATATGTATACCTGTTTCCTTTGGATTCTGTGACTGAATATTTTTTTCCTTGGTATTGCCACATATGAGGGTGGGAAGAGTGAAGAATGAAGAGGAAAGGAGAAAGGATAAACAAAGAAGAAAATAAAATAGGGAAATACTATGTGTTACATGGCATCCTAGCTTCTGGAGAAACAAAAATGGATAAAACTACCTAACATACTTGTTCTTGTGATGCTGATGTGAAACAGAACAACAAAAAAGGAAATAGATAAGTGCAATGTAACTGTTGTATGGTGATAAATTCTGTAAAGAAAAAAAAAAATAAAGGAATGGAGCCTCAAATGGAGAGTGTGCTGTGGAAATGTTAAGCAAGTCCCCGAGGTAGACAAAAACTGGAGACTTCACAGAAAGCCCTCACATCCCAGGCATGAGCAGGGCTGGTGAGGGCGGAGCAGGGGAGTCCCTTCTTGGGACAAGCTTGGGAGGAAACTTTGTTTTCTAATTTTAAGTGTATGAATGTTTTGCCTGAATATATATCTTTACACTATTTGTGTGGCTGGTATCCATGGAGGTCAGAAAAGTACGTAACTGGAGTTACAGATGGTTCTACCCACTATGTGGGTGCTAGGAACTGAACTGAACCCAGGTTTTCTGAAAGACCAATGAAATGCTCTGTATTAAAGCTGATTCTAAAATTTATATGAAAAGATGTTATAGCATGAGGACAATCCTTAAAATACTGCATTGCATAGTTGGAATTGCTGAAAGGATGGATTCTAAATTTTAATACAAGCCAATAAAAACATTATAGAGATAACCATTAAACATCTATAGTATCTTTTGTCATTTGTATCTCAATAAAACTATTGAAAACTAAAAAAAAAAAAAAAAAAAAAAGGAAAGGCACAGATTCCTAAACAATCTGGGGAAAGATAAATACGCACACAAAAGCAGCCCTGGTAGCCATCCAGGGAAGAAGAGTTAAAATAGAAGCAAAGGACAACTAATTAAAAATTGAAAGAAGAATTGTTGGTGACCAGTGCTACGAATGCAGAACAGGAGCTAGAGAGTGGCTCAGCGATTAAGATCAGCTGCTCAGCCTGGGGACACCAGTCCCGGGCCAGGATACAGCAACAGCAACAGCAACAGCTCTGCTCCACGGGGTGGGGGGGGGGTAACCCTGAGGACAGAAGCATGGGAGATCTAGCCCCAGCCCTCATTTACTGCCTACAGTGGATGAGGGAGCTGATCCTCCCCTTACCAGCTGCAGCACTCAGAAAGCAGATACTCTTCCTTGCCTGGGCAGCACAGTAGAGATGACCCTATTGAGAGAAGCAGAGGTGAGACAGTCCTGGGTATGTAACAGGTGGCCACAACCCCCTCTTTTGCCATGTAGTAGTGAGGGAAAGCAAATATGCCCCTACCCTGCCCCTGTCACCTGTGGTGGGTGAGGAAGCTGACTGTCCCCATTGCCAGTGGCAGCACGCAGGAAAGTGGACCCTGCACCTTGCCTGGGCAGCACAGCAGAACAGAACTGCTGGTAGAGGTGTGGGTGAGCCAGCTCTGGCCCTGACATCATAAGAGCAGGAGAGCTGTCTGCCCTTCATCAGCCGCAGCACTTGGGAGAGTGGCTCCTACATTTCTCCTGGGTAATGCAGTAGCTAGTTGGCCCTGGAGGTTAGGTGAGGGAGAACTGATCCTGAGAACAGGAAAGCAAAAGAACTGGCTCTGCTCCTTGTTCATTGCTGCAAGCAGTAAAATGCCAGGGCCATGCTGGAGAGCTCATCCTGGTGGTGAAGCCAGGGGAGAGCTGACAGTATGACCAACCCTGTGAATACCCAGGCCCAGAACCAGGGTTATGTGCTGGTAAACCCCAACATCCACCCCATCTGTGATCTGCTGGAGCACGAGGGTGGGGGTGGGGATGGTTGGTCCTGTGGACACAGTGCAACAACAGGATGTATAGGAATAGTTCCATTGAGGGTCCAACATTGATGGTATAGCTGAGACCAGAGGCTTTGAACCACACCAATGACTTTTTGCAATGATCACCTGCAGGTAAAAATGTGCAGATGAAGGGGTTTACTGGGCGACTCACTGTGTTACATTGCAGCTTCCATGACAAGGTTTTTCCTCTCTCCCTTCTCCCATTTCTTCTCTTGTTTAGTTTTGTTTTATTTTTGGGGGAGGGATGTGGGGATGCGGATGAGTGATGTGAAAGATACAAATAATACGTAAGAAGAAAGGTTTTTTTTTAAAAAAGGCCAGTTGCTCTTGCAGAGGACTGGGGTTTAGTTCCCACATTCACATGGCGGCTCACAAGCATTCACAACTCCAGTTCCAGGGGATATTAGCCACGTTCTGAACTCTTCAGACATTAAGTAAGCATGTGGTACACATACATGCATGCCAGCAAATTACTCATATAGAAAAATGAAACAAATCTATAAAAATTTTAAAATGAATGAAGAGCAATTGGATCTTACCATTCACAAAATGTAACCACTTTTGCAGTTGACATTCAGGTACTGTTCCTACTAGGGTTACGTTAAAGAGCTTTTTGGTATTTGCTTTTAATAAATAAAAGCTTATGTTCACCCAAAGGCTTAACCCATAAACACATTTCCACCAAGTAGTGGAGATACCAAAGTGATGTTTAGCAGGTTCACTATGTGGATAGTGCTACGTCTGTATGATGGGTATGTCTCAGCAATAGCAGAACAAGCTGTAGACAACTCAAACGCATCTGGAATGCCAAGAAAGAACAAGATTAAAGCTGTTTTATATGGTGTAAATGCATTCTCTACAGAAATAGTAGTGCTATGGGACAGATTGGTCATTTCCAGGAGTTATGGAAAAGGAGAGATTGAGGTCTTCTAAAATTTGGTTGCTTTTATCCTAGGCTGTCTTTATTCATTTGTCACCCCGAGTGGAGGAGATGGAGATGAAAAATGAGAGGAAAGGAGGGAGGATAAATTATGTGCTGCTAAATTTATAAAATTAACCATATAAATAATATATACATATTTATTTCCCCTTGCTGTGAGTTGAGGGATTGATGAGTACTGAAGATGTATGTATGACGTTCTTGGATTACAACAAGTATTTTGCAAACATCAGGTCTCACTTTTCTATTATTAATTGGGAATGTGCCTCTCTGTTCTATAAGAAAGGGTCAAATACAGTACCAGCCAAAAGTTTTATATGCAAATTGCTCTTGTCTTTTGTAGATTGGTTTTCATGCAACTTAAACTGGCATGGCTTATTTCTTGGACAGGAATTACTGAAGTATTCAGAAATGTAGCACACTGACAAAATTTGAACAGCATTTTGGTATACTATAGGGCTTAAGTGATATATACATTTCATATATTCAGTATTTTCAGTGGAGGCATTTGTCAGGTACATGTCTAGAACTCAGGGAGTTACATTTAGGAAACCCAAAGTATAGATGAGATTACCCAGGAAAATTATATAGCAGAAAACACGAGGTAAAGACTGGAACTCAGGCTTACTGAACTTTGAGAGAAAATGAAGTCACCGAGAAGATGTGGAAGGAGGAAAAATACAGCATCCAAGGACAGAAAGCAGCAAGAAAAGGAGTCAGTGATCCCCAACACCATGGAGAAGCTGAGGAAGATGAAGTTTGAAGTCATCATGTGTTTGACAGTGAGTAGACATGGGTGTCTAAAAGCATTTGTAGGGTTCATGTGGGAGCAAATCCAGAAGGACACAGCTTTGAAATGAATGAAAAGAAAGAACAGCCGTCACAACATTGTGGCTTATCTGTGTTGGATTCTTAAGGAAGGCTTGGGTAAGAACCCACCTTATTCTTACTTCAGGCATTAAACCAATCTGGGTTAGAATTCCTTTCTCAGTTCCCCACTTTCTCCTTTTCTTCTTCCCCTCACTCTCTTCAAGCTCCCTCCCTTTGTGCCTTTCTTCTTCCTTGTTTTTGTGGTTGTTCATTTGTAACTGGGTCTTGTATAACCCAAACTTCTCTGGGACGCTCTATGTAGCCATGAATGGTCTTGAATTCCTGATCCTCTTGCTTCT
This sequence comes from Cricetiscus sungorus, assembly GCA_030556225.1. Taxonomy (NCBI): domain Eukaryota; kingdom Metazoa; phylum Chordata; class Mammalia; order Rodentia; family Cricetidae; genus Cricetiscus; species Cricetiscus sungorus. The sequence continues at coordinate 46,545,080 of JANBXA010000372.1, read as the reverse complement.
GCCTTCCAAGTGCTGGAGTTACAAATATGAGCCACCATATTAGGGCTAAGTCAGAATTCCATTGAAACTTTGTGTTTATGAAAAGAAAAGCCAATTAGTTATGTATATTTAAGGCCTAAATAATTTTTTTTGGTGTGTGTGTGTGTGTGTGTGTGTGTGTGTAAGACTCAGAATTTGTAGGTTTGTTCATCAGCAGCTTACAGAGGGTGAAAGAATGCAAAAGTATACAGAAAATAGCAACTGTGTTTGTTTACCTTAAACTCTTGAATTGAAAAATGTAGAAACAGATTAAGAGGGAAGTAATTGGTTAAGATTAAGCTAAATTTGCTTTGCTTTCCTCCCACTGTCTTATTTTGATAGTTACCAAATCTTTCCCTCTACATTAACCATCTTCTATAATCAGCATGACGTATATGCTGATGGGACTCAAGATCTCGTATCATTCCCTTCTCCAAAGAGATTGGAGTAGTTGCCTAAACCAGACACTTTTAAATAGAGGTAGGGATAAAGGGAGAGAGACAGATAGAGAGAGAGAGAGACAGAGAGAGACAGATAGAGAGGAATGGAGGATGGGAGAGAGGGAGGAAGAGAAAGACAGAGAGAAAGAGGGAGAGGAAAAGAATGATCAAGAAAATTCAATAATTCAGTATGTGGAGCCAAAACTCTGGTCCCAATAGTTGCATTCACTGTTCCAAATAGGAAGAAGAGATATAGGGAGACAGATAGATTTGCTTTATATTACCTAAACAGGTCAGATTTTATCTGAAAGAAAAAGTTTTGGCAAAAGTTTTGGTGTAGGGTATAGAAATAGAGACAACCGAACAAATTGATTCTTCCTTTATCTGCAGATTATTTTTCTAGAATTTTCTGTTAAGACATGTGTGGTTTACCCCAGAGAGGCTGTTCCTCTGCCATTGTTCCAGGTGGTGTGTAAGGGAATAGGCAGTAGTGAAATTTGGTTAGAGTTTGCTTGAAAGTATAGAAGTATGGGAGCATAGAAGATGGATGTCAGTGTACATTTAAGTTTAGAAGCATAGTTTGTCCCTTGCATGTAGGAGCTCACATTAGGTGGATGCCTGCTTGAGTACTTTCACCTACAAGTCAGTTCTCTGTAGTGAGTATTTTGATCTCTCCTAGTCTTAGCTTCTCTTAAACTAGAAAACAGATGATTTTTAAACATTGGGGATTGATACGTAGAGTGTGCTCACCTTATTAAATAAAATGTTTGGATTGGGAAGATGGATCAGTGGGTAAAGCGCTTGCTGCACAAGCTTTCAGACCTGAATTCAGATTCCCAGCACTCATACAAAAAGCCAAGAGCAGTGTTACCTGGAACCCCAGTGCCAAGACTTGAGTAGAGGATCCTGGTGGCTCCCTGGCCTGCCAGTCTAGCCAACTGCTGGACTCAATGCTGGGGAACAATGGAGGAAGAGAGCTGATGCTAGCTTCTGGTCCCATACTCAAATGTATGGTTGTGAACACCAGCACATGGGCGCTCAGACACACACACACACACACACACACACACACACACACACACACACACACACACACACACACACACACAGAGAGAGAAGCATACTAATCAAACATTAGGCTTTACTTTTAGGTCATTAGGATTGTGGCTCTAGCTTGTAGGAAATGGCCCAAGACCATATAAGCCAACATTTGAACAGAAATAGTTCCTGCCTTTTGTAAATTGATCTTTATGTAGTTTAAGCTGGCACAGCTAGGCCCCTCAGTGAGAACTGCAGGGATGTTTAGAGTTGAATGCACAGGACTGAGCTCAAATGGGATACATGATGAGACAATAGCAAAGATATAAATGGATGAATACACTGTCCTAGGGGGCAGGTGTGGGGGTGGGGTAGAGGCATTATTTATCAAGTGGCATCAGGGTGCACAGCTGACTGGGACTGAGGAGGAGGGGAAACTGGAGAGCACTTTATGCTGCAAAAGAGGCCTGGAAAGAGAGAGAGCAGCATGAGTAAGCTGCAGATCGGATTTCTTTAGGACGACCAGGGGATTGTGATGCACTGAGAGATTACTGAAGCTTAGGAAGAGGAAATTGTAGAATCTCCTCTTCCTGTCTCTGAGAATTTATTATGCTGGGCATGCATTTCAGGTGCTAATTCGTTCATTCTTTTTACAAGATCACTTCCAAATAAAGATGACAAAATAGGTGGAAAATGATCAACTCACTAGTTTGTTGTGGATTTACTCTTGAATTCCAAAGTAAAGAGGCAACACACAGGAAGTCCATTTATATTGTCTTCTCCTCAGTGCTGCTGCCTAGACATAGAGTAAGCAGCTGCATGTCCACAGACATATGTTAGACTGAAGATAGCCATGAAACTCATTTCTGTGACTCACAGTGGCACCTTCCACACATTTTCTGTTCTAGTCATTATGCTTTTTGCATAAAGTTTTATAGATTTGTAATTCAGTCATTATTCCCTTGAAAGTAAAATTCTTGTGTGTGTCAAGAAGCACACAAACATGCCCCAGTGGTCCTCAGGTCTGGCGGCACTGAAAAATCAACTACAGAACAACAACAACGACAACAACAAAATCCAATGTGTGTCTTACTCCAGAGGGTTTCAATTAGACTAGCCGGAAGTAACTTTCTTCAGTTGACTCTACAACAGTGGTTCTCAACCTTCCTAATGCTGTGGCCTTTTAGTACAGCTCCTCATATTGTGGCAACTCCAACCATAAACTTGTTTTGTTGCTCCTTCATAACTGTAAATATCTGACATACAGATGGCCTTAGGCGACTGCTGTGAAAGGGTCATTCAACCCCTAAAGGAGTGGTGGCCCATAGGCTGAGAACTGTTGCTCTGCAAGAGTTGAAGATTTAAAAGCAAACAAACAAACAAAAACAAAAAACAAACAAGTTGGAAGCAATGTGTGGTGGCTTACACCTTTAAACTCAGCATCAGGAAGTTGATGCAATAGGACTGCTAGGAGCTGGTTTGAACTACATAATTAGTTCCAGGCCAACCTGGGCTGCAGCATGACCCGTTCTTCCAAACAATAAAACAAAACATCAGCATCAAGTGAGGACTCTAGTTTTTGAGTCCTCCAGAAGGAATGTTGATTTAATGAAACTTTTGTGCAGGACTTAAAAAAGATTTAATTTTTAAGATCATCTTTTCAAACCTTTATATATTTGCTTTTGTTTTTGAGAACTTTATATGAGTCTTGCATTTACATCATTCTTCTCACTACCCTCTAAGTCCTCCCAACCCCTCTCAAATTCATGGCCTTTTATTCTTAAACTATTATTGTTAATACACATATATACTCATTTGTAATTTTTTAGACAAGACTTTTCACAGCCAAAGCTGGCTTCAAACTCACTACATGTAGCTGAGGATGACCTTGAACTTCTAATTTTTCTGCCTTCTGTTCCTATGCGCTCACTTTATGAGCTATGGCACCACATCTGTTTTTGCTGTTGTTTAGAGTTTTCGCAATGTTGGAGATAGACCCCAAGGTTTTTTTGTATGCTATGCCAGCACTCTTCCGACGGAACCATGCCAAAAAATTGTAGATTTGGATCTAGCATGTCTATGTCGAGGAACAGAAAGGAGGAAATGATCATAAATGTGTACAATAATTTATCAATCTTGAATCACATGATTTTTAACAGTGAAGATTATTTATTTAATTTTATTTTACATATCTTGTTTAGTGTCCTAATTATGGAATATAGAGGCAGTTTTTATAATTAGGGACAATCCATTTAATAGATTACTTTGCAGGCATTAAAAACAATGGCGGGTAAATATTAACATATATGACATGTGTGCTCTAAAGAGAAAAAAAATTCATACACACCTAAGAAAATGTGTTTTTTAGAAAAAAAATGTATTTGAGTAGAAAAAAGACTAGAGAAATGTATTCCATAATAAAAAACTTACTTTAGCATAATAGAAAACGTGGTGGTTTTTGTATTTTTCTTAGGCCTAGTATCATTTTCTAGAGTTATTGTAGTAAGCATGAATTAGTTGTATGAAGAGAAATTAAAAGGCAGCTATAGAAATCAAAGTGGGATACATATTGAAATATTACTCCATGGAGCTTCTACTTTATACAATTAAAGTAATTGGCATTTTCATTTTGTGTGACTCTGCATCCAGCAAGTAAAACAGCCTTCTAGAAATACATTTTTTGTTTTTGTGTAAAATAATCACAGTCAAGTCCGTGCTTAATGTATAAGACTTTGATTTAGGGATTGGAGTCCGTAGCAACTGGCTTAATTTGGCAGACATAGGAAGGTGGGATTTTCTGCTCTGTGATTGGTTTTCACAGTTGTTCTGGACTAATAAGCCACTGTCTTGCTCAGTGTCTTATAATTAAGAGCAGCTGCTGTGAGCTTCCAGGAGGCTTTTCTCCCACTACTCTCAACTCTCTATCTCTTGAAGTGAAATTGATCTTTGTAATGGAAGAATCAATGCAAGAGATGAAAAGTTTGCCTGGGAAGAAGTTTGATAATTTTCATTTAAAACATGTAATGCAAATACTTTGTGGTAGAAGCAGACTGCTAAAATCTGATGAGATCACGTTTACATTTTTCTAAAAATTTCTTAGTCATTTGCCACTGTATTCAGAGAACATGATAATATTAACCAACTGGGCAGTTGACAGACACAGTTGCAAAGATATCCAGACCCTTTCTTTTTTCTCCAAAGTAACTGGAGTTCAGATCAGCCAAGAAGGTGCACGAGTTCCTGCCTTGCTGCACTGTTGCAAACCCATCATTGTCTGTCCTGGTGGATGGAGTATATAATTCATTCTGCTAGCTTAGTGGGCTTAAAGGAAAGGAATACGATGCTGTAAATGAATAGGTTCCTCAGTTGTGTTATGTATGTTTATGTAATTTCTCCTGAACTGAACTGATCCAGAAATTCCCCATGGTGCTTCTATTCCAGGGAACAGTTACCTGGAAAGAACCCTTATGCACTGCTGGTGGGAATGTAGCCATGGTGGAAATTTGTATGGAGTCACTTTAAAAATATTGGAAATAGAATTCCCACTCTGTGACAGTTTATCCAGATTGGTGACTTGATAGGATCAAGGATCATCTGGGAGACAGACCTCTGGGCAAGTCTGTGAGGAAGTTTTGAAATTGGGTTGAGGTGAAAGACTAATTCTAAATGTGCTTGGCACCATGCCATGGACTGAGGCGTTGGGATGAATAAGGAGAAAGTAATAACAAGCATTCATTTCTGTTCACTGATTGTAGATTTTACGTGACCATATCCTTAAGCTCCTGCTGCCATAATGTTGCCACCATGATAGACTGTACCCTCCAATTGAGAGTCCAATCCCCTTCTTTTCTTAAACTTTTTTTTAAACTCACAAAACTGAGAAAAATAACCAATGTACTGCTGACACAGACCTACCACTCTTGAGTATATACCCAAAGGATGCTAAACTTACCACAGAGACAACTTGAAGAGTAACTATGAAAGCTAACCTTCCATAGCTGCTGTCATCCCTTATAGTGGTGCTTGGGTAAACCATGGAAGAACAAACTCCAACTCTTCTCTTTCCCCCACTGGGGCCGAGAATCAAACCCAAAAGACAACAACAATCTTTTTCCATATAATGTTTGTTATTGTTTTTGAGACAGAGCCTCACTATGTGGCTCTGGCTGCTATAGAACTTCTTATGTAGACCAGGCTGGCCTAGAACTTAGATACAATACAAGGTAAAGCACAATACAGTGTTTGTGCTTAGCACCAAAATTAGTCCATTTTACAGAAGAGATGTAATCTTTGTGTGATATTTTGTCTTCATCTGTTGTGTATAACTAAAATTCTATGACATAAAAGTAATATTTGAATTGGTCATGGCAATATAACATTTGGAGGGCAAAGGTGGAAGGATTGTAAGTTCAAGACTAGCTTAGGATACATAAGAAGTTCCAGGTCAGCCTAAGCTATGTAGTGAAATCCTAGTTAAAAAAAAAAGCAAGAAAAAGTAACAATACTTAAATACTGATATAAATCAATATATCATACATTATAGGGAAATAGAACACCAAAGAACCAAAAATTGTTACACACACACACACACACACACACACACACACACACACACACACACACACATTTATTTGTAATGAAATAAAGACACATATTTGCAAAATGGTAATAATTCTCATTTTTCTAATGGGTAATATGATTGTAGTTGTTATTAACTACCTTTTATTACTTATTCTGGGGACCTTATGTCTTCTTAGTTTCCTATGGCTCTTTAACTGATGGAGTTTCCCAAAGCTTCATTATTGAAGAACCTGGATCATTCACTGTCTTGCATAGATTGTATTGTAGTCTTCTGTGGGCTTTAATTCATGGCATGGAGCTAAAAGAGCACTGCACAAGAGGTCTTCATGTTCACGGTCTTCTTTTCCTTTGTGTGGACTGAAAGCCCGATTTTTTTCTTCCTTAGTCATCCAAGTCAGCTTCATAATGTTAGAATTATAACATCTTTGGCTGTTAGAATTATAATGCGCTCAATGGAGTTAATTGGCAATATTAACATCCAATTCAATGAAATCACTGTTCTTTCTTCTGCTAGAAGGTTCCCCCCCCTGGAGTTAAGACATCTAGGACAGCACAACATAAAGATATTAAAAAAAGAACCAAAAATCTTTCTTCTGTGGTATCATCCCATGGATTCTGGTTCATTACACATAAAGCCTTATGGAAAACCTTATTTGAGACGTGAAAGGTATTGTCATCTAACTAGCTTGTAACTGAATGTTAAAAGGGTCATTCTGTTAGAATGGGTGTTTTAGGATGGTAGAGAGAACAGAAAGACCAAAGGATTTCAGGAGCTTTTACTTTACTGTTGAGTGAGTTCCTTGAGTGGAAATGATACAGTTAAAATAGCATGATAGTGGATAAAGCATTTTATAAGCTCATGTAAGTTTTACAAAAGCATTCTACACAGGACAGGCAAGCCAATATCCTGAGAAACATGACATAACTCTGTCCCTTTCACAATGAAAATGGTCAAATGTAATTAACTTGGCACTTGCCAGTTTGCTGATCATTCTGGGGAATGTGCTGTATTTGGGCTTAGTGTTGGTCTCTACTGCCAGCAGATTATACACTCAGCAATGTCTATCACTCTTTTGGCCTTAGTGAGGAGAAGTCCTATGTTGGGTTCATGTCACTGCATATCTTCCACTCCTGCAACCATGGCATTTTGCTCATGAGCCCATTGAGTGATGACAGAAGTGTCTAGGAAAAGAAGCTTACAAATATTTACATTGCCTTGATGATTGAAAAAAACAATTTTCCCACAGTCAGCCTTTGGAGAACATTCACATGGAACACCTATCCTCACAGATGCTCACTGGCAGAGGGGCAGCTATGTACCTACTTTGCCAGGTTTTTGCCACTTTTTTTCTAATCATGTTCTTTCCAAGTATCTGGCTATTAAGTCAAACAGATGGCTTTAATTTATGGATCAATGTACTACAGATTGTCTATCTACTTTTCCTTTGAAGGTACACGTAGAACCCGGTGCACTGGCTGAAGTTTAATTTACTTTTTGCCTCCATCCTTCAGGTATTTCCCAGCATTAGGTGATAGTGGTGTATGTATCCTTTCAAGGATGTGTGTACATAATACAAAACTGTTTGTAAGCCAGAGCCAAGGTTTTTCTGCCTATGTTAACTGATATGAAGCCATACATACAGTGGAAACAAGCAATTGTGATGCTTAACCTTTGTTGTCAACTTGACTAAATTTTAGGATCACCTAAGAGATGTTGAGGCACAGCTTTGAGTGTGCCTGTGAGGGTGTTTCCAGAGAACTGAGGAGGAAGCCCCATCCTGAAAGGCCTGAGATCCTGGATGCAATAAAATGGGGAAAAGGAGGCAGAAGGACACCTGTGTGTCCCTTCTCTCTGCATCCTTACCTAGTGTGGTTGACAGCCTCTGCTACACGCTCTCCCACTATGAACCTAGCTGTTCTACTGTAGTCTGAAATCACAAACGGAAAACTCCCTCTTGTACATTGTTCTCAAGTATTTTGGTCACACAAATGAAAGATAAACAATACTATAGGACAGTAGGAATGGGACCATAGGCATTCAGGCTGTTTCTTTGGTAACTGCTTAGACTTAACAACATATATACCATTTTTCTTTGAGAAGAAAATGCCGTTGGCTGCACTTAACTTCGCCGATTGGAAAATAAAATAATAACTTCAATTTATGAGGGCCTGGAGAGGTGTCTCAGTGGTTGAGAGTGTTGCTGCCCTCCCAGAGGACATTAATTTTGTTTTCAGCACCCACACTAGCCAGCTCACAACTTCCTGCAGCTCTTGCTCTGGTAGTTCTGACAATCATTCTTTGTCTCAGAGAGCATCTTGCAGTTACACACACACACACACACACACACACACACACACACACACACACACACACACAAAAAAACACAGTATCTCAGTTTGCATGGCAATTTAGTGGCTCATTATAATGACCTTGTTTCTACTAAGGGCTGTGAATAGTTGAGTTACTGTCTTTCAGGAGTAGCTTTATATAAATAAGATAGCACTTACCTTCAAAATTTTAAGGCCTCCCATGCAGTTCACTTATGGAGGCTTGCTAAAGTCTTCAAACATAATCTTTATGCCCCAAAGTACTGTTTATCTGCTGATCCATATGCTTCAAGTAGAATAAGAGCATAGAACTGTTGTATCATTTTGAGCCCCATTAAAAATTGGTATATTTTTAAGGTACTCAGTAAATGGGACTGAGTAGCACACCAAAATAAGCAATGTGCTAACCTCCAAAGTCCAAACACATTTATTAGACATTTTGCATCTTTCTTGGTTGTAAGGCAAATACAACAATTTATCACTCACATTAGAGGAGATGTTTTAAAATTACCCACATCATAATACCCACTATAAATTTCACTAAATAGAAAGTGCTTGAATATATGTGTGAAATATACCACAGGTTTATATAGTTGCTTTTGGTCATTAAGTCAAATTGGCATAATTTCCCTGGATCAGGTGGGTCGGTGTGATAGCCCATTGAAAAAAGCAATGCTACAACCAACCCCCAGACTGAATGGAAGGAAAATGAATACTGGTTGAATGGTGAGACTGGTGGCTCTTATCAGTGTTAGATCATAAAGGCATATGAATCAGAACCCCTGGCATCCAAGAGCAGGAGAAGATAGTTATCTAAGTTAAATGGAAAGAACATTTACCGTTCATACATCTTATTGTTCCTCAATTTTGACCCCAGTGGGTCAGATAGGCCCACAGAGTGAGTGACAGTCCATCACAGGGACCATCTTCCTAAACTCATCTTTCTACATAGACCACTTCCCACATAATGAAGTTTGTTCCCATTTATCTAAGAATACAGAGTACGAAGGAAGGGATCTAAACTTTGTTAACCTTAGTGATTTCCCTCTGGGACTCCCAAACTATACTGTGTCTCAGAGTACAACTTGAAAGAAGTTTCTGCTTCCAAACTCACAGGTCAAAGAGAAGAGATTCCCCTGAAGTCTTCACTGCTAAGAAGAAGGAAGCAGTAAACAAACTGAAGAGCAAGGTGATGGCTAAGCTCAGCTGTAAATAACTTGACCTGCCTGGGGTGATGGCAGCCTACATGGGGAGGAAGGAGTAATGTGAAGAGGACACATAGGGACATTTGACCACATTCGTATATAGAACAACTTTCTCTGCTTACCTTTAAATGGGGTGGGAATCCTGTAGCACCATTCCTGGAATCTGGCAAGTATCAGCACACATGAGTTCTTGCTGACCATACATTTATTAGCAGACATATAGATTACTAAGGAAAAAGTCCCTAAATTTGTATAAGCCTTAATTAATTTGTCCTAATATAATTTCTAGGACAATTTTATATTTTTGTTCATCTGTGATGGGAGTTATTTTAAAGGCACATTAAACACACATATGTTTGTAGCATACATTTGTAGAGAGCCTCGAAGTGCCACGCCTTAAAAATGGCGCTGGTTTCTGCCTTCCACCTCCCCATGGGTGAGCGCTCTCTGGTGTAAATAAGCCCTTATTTGGTTAAGTCTGTCCAGCCTGTCTGCTTCCACATTAGAGTAGCCTATCTGCAGGGTCCACGTGGCTCACTGGGGTTGAGCAAGGTATTTAAGCAAGGTAAAAACGCAAGGGTATTTAAGCCTGTGCAGGGGTCCCCAGCTCTCTTTCGCAGGTCAGAAAAAACATGTTTCAAGGATCCTGATTAAAACTGCATGAAGAAGATCTTCCCAGAGTCACGTCTTCCTTGATGGCGAGGGCAGGCACGCAGCACAAATGGCGGCCCACACAGGAATTTTTCAGATCAGAACGTCTTGCAGTCAGGGCAGTGCTGGCAAGTTCACAAGGTAAGTTGGGACCAAATTTAAGGCCCTCGGTAAAGAGGCGATAAGGTCTCCGGTAAGGAGCAATAAAGTCCCAGGTAAATTGGGACAAAGTTAAAGACTGCAGGGAAAAAAGCGGCAATAAAGTTTCAGGTATTGAGCGAGAGGTTGTAACAAACCAAAAGTAAAATTTTCAAAATGGGGACTTCTCAGTCTCATCCAATTTTTCTGGCTCTTCAAGAGCTACTTTTGTCAAAGAAACTTAAAATAAAGAAAAACACACTAGAAAGGTTCCTCAGTGAATGCGATGCCATTGCACCTTGGTTCCTAGTTTCGGGAGACCTCATGCTAGCATGCTGGGACAAATTAGGCAGGGATCTTGACTTTGCTTGGGGACAAGGGATGCTAAAGTCCAGAGTCCGACCTGTTTGGAAGTTAGTGCGTAGCTGTATTGAAGACAAGAGGTACTGTAAAGAGGCGATAGAAAAAGGGAAAGCTGTGCTAGAAATGTTGCAAGAAGAAAGATCAGAAGAGGTTGAGAGCACAGGAGAGTCAGGTACGGACGAAACAGATTCTGAGGAAGAATTGCAAGCCCTCGTAGAAAAGGTTCAGAAACAATTTCTTAAGGGGCAGAGGGGGAAGGGAAAGGAGAAATGGCAATGTGGGGAGGGGAGGGACCCTCCTGGAACAATGCCTTCAGTGCCTTCTCCTGATCAGAGTGAGGAAGGGTGGGGCCCAGGTACAGGGCGTGCCTATTGCCCTGAGGTCTGGAAAGCCTTACAAAATGACTTAAATCTTGAACAAGTAAATCAGATTGCCATAAAAGCATGGAAGTCATTACCTAATAAGGGAGAGGTGAATGGTAACCTCACTAAGATACTGCAAGGCCTAATGGAACCATTTTCAGATTTTATGGCCTGTTTGGTAGAGGCTGCAGGGTGAGATTTTGGCATTACAGCAGCCATAGTTGCAGCTATCTCTTTTGCAGTTGTGGGTTCAGTCACAGCTGCCGTGGCTATGAGCACATGGGTGCAGACAGCCTGTAAGCTAAATGAGTTGTCCAAAAATGTGGCTTCTGCCTTGGATGCTCAATCCACAATTGGTGCTCAACTAAAAGGAGGCTTAATGATTGTAAACCAAAGAATTGATCTGATGCAGGAGCATATAGATACCTTGTGGCAGCTGACCCAATTGGGATGTGAAATGAAGTATCCAGGTTTGTGTGTTACCAGCATTCAGTATGAGAACTTTACACGTGCTCCCAATTTGTGACAACAGTGGTCTAGCTATCTTTTAGGAAATTGGTCTGCTGACTTTGATGACCTGATGGCACAGCTGCCAATGGCCATCGTTGCAGTGAATTTGACATATTTGACATGTGTGGATGTAGGATTGGCTGCCGGATTGTCATTGTGGTTCCCGTTGCCATGGATCATCTGAAAGAGTAGGCGGGAATAGAAGCCATGGCTGTCCTCTTGTTGCCTATCTCCTTCGTGGGCCTGTGGTGCCTTTGCAAGATGAGGTTTGCTCAGAAGCGGTATGCAGCTATGGTTGTCCAGGCATTTACAGCCAGTGGGGCAGGACAGTCTCCCCAAGCCTGGCTCGCAGTCATGAACAAGTATTGATCCTTCATGCTCAGGTTGTATGGCTTAGCACTGCACTCCGAGTTAGCTCTGGAAGTGAGCAACTCCGAGAAGGCCAAGTCTGGTTGCATGTGGGTTGGTGTCTGAGGCCCCACCTCCAGGAAAAAGATACCGGACAGGTGTGGCACTGACTTGGCTGACTACCAGGATTCAGGGTCATTACAATGTCCACTGCTTTACTGGAGACCAGACCATTACCCTTGCCTGTTGCGTTATTAAAACAAAAAGGGGGAACTGTAGAGAGCCTCGAAGTGCCACGCCTTAAAGATGGCACTGGCTTCCGCCTTCCACCTCCCCACTGGTGAGCACTCTCTGGCATAAATAAGCCCTTATTTGGTTAAGTCTGTTCAGCCTGTCTGCTTCCACATTAGAGTAGCCTATCTGCAGGGTCCACGTGGCTCACTGGGGTTGGTTAGGGCAAGGGTATTTAAGCCTGTGCAGGGGTCCCCGGCTCTCTCTTGGGTCAGAGGAAACATGTTTCAAGGATCCTGATTAAAACTGCATGAAGAAGATCTTTCCGGAGTCGCGTCTTCCTTGCTGGCGAGGGTAGGCGCATACACACATTAATAAACATTGTTGATCCTTTGCTCTATGTCTAAAATCCATATATGGGTGAGTACATACCATGTTCCTCTTTTGTGACTGGGTTACCTCATTCAGGATGGTTTCTTCAAAGTTTCATCCATTTGCCTGTGAATTTCAAGATTCTATTGTTTTTTTCCACAGAGTAGTATTCCATTGTGTAAATGTGCCACATCTTCTTTAGTTGAGGGGCATCTAGGTTGCTTCCAGGTTCTTGCTATTACAAATAATGCTTCTACGAATATAGTTGAACACATGTCTTTGTTGCATGGATATGGGTCATTTGGGTATATGCCTAAAAGGGGGATTGCCAGGTCCTGTGGTAGACTGATTTCCATTTTCCTGAGGAACCACCATACTGATCTCCAAAATGGCTGTACGAGTTTGCACTCCCACCAGCAGTGTAGGAGTGTTCCCCTTTCTCCACATCCTCTCCAGCATAAATTGTCATTGGTGTTTCTAATTTTAGCCATTCTGGCTGGAGTAAGATAGTATCTCAGAGTTGTTTTGATTTGCATTTCCCTGATAGCTAAGTATCACCAGCCTATAATTCACACCTCCAGAGAAACTAGGATACAAGGAGGAATCTAAGAAGTTCATACAAGGTCCCCACAGAAGGGGAAAGGAACAAGATCTCCTGAGCATATTGGGAGTTGGGGAGTAGTGAGTGGAGAAGGAGCTAGGAGAAAGAAAAGGGGAGGAGAGGAAAGCACATGGGACTAGGAAGATTGAGTCAGGGGAGGAATAGGTGTGTGTGTGTGTGTGTGTGTGTGTGTGTGTGTGTGTGTGTGTGGTGTGAGAGAGAGAGAAACCATAAAAGAGGGAGCCATAATAGATTTGAAGAGAAAACTGACTCTAGAGAAATGTCCAGATACCTACAAGACTGCTAACAAACCATTTGAGCAACAGTGGAAAGGCTACCATAAATGCCCTTCCCTGATAATGAACTTGATGACTAACTTATCCATCATCATAGAACCCTTATCTAGTAGCTGATGGAAGCAGAGACAGACACCTATAGCTAAACACTGAGCCAAACTGGAATCCAGATGCAGAGAAGGAAGACAAGACCAGGCTAAAGAAACCCACAGAGACAGCTGACCTGAACAATGAGAGGCTTGTGGGCCCCCCAGACTGATAGCTGGGAATCCAGCATGGGACTGACTCTTAATGTGGGTCTCAGCTAGAAGGCCTGGGCAGTCTAAGGGACCTCTGACAGTGTAACCAGGAAGTATCCCTGGTGCACAAAAGGACTTTGGAAGCACATTCCCCATGGAGGGATACTCCCTTAACCTAGAGGCAAAAAAAATGGCCTAGTCCCTACTCCAAATGACTAGATAGATTTTGTTGACCCCTCTTGGAAGGCAAGAAAAAGTAACAACACTCCTCCCTGTGGAATATGGGATGGGAGAGTGGTCGGGGGCCATGGGAGGGAGGGAGAGAGGGAGGGAGAAAGGGTGGGAGAGGAAACTGGAATTGATATATAAAATAAAAAATAAATAAAGAAAAAATAATAAAAATAAACATTGTTAATTCTTTTCTTGAAAGACAGGCTTCCCCTCTATGCATGCATGCATGCATGCGTGTGTGTGTGTGTGTGTGTATGTGTGTGTGCGTGTGTGTGTGCACATATACATACTTTCAAACCTCCCCTTGTAACTCTAAAGGATATTAGCATTATCTAGAAATAGATGCACATGCATTAAGCTACCATAAAATTTATATGCACTTAAGGACACATTAGTTCGATCTAGTTGTAGTTATCTGTAATGTACTGGATATCTATATGCATATGCATACATTATGGTATCATCCATCATGAGTTTCTGGCTTCCAAAAGGAAACAACCTATGAATTTTGTGATCAATTCAAGGACTAAAGATTTTGTATCTTTAATAAATCATATTCAGTACATGGCCTGTGAATAAAAGTGCTAGAACTTAAAATACTACCTTTGGTATTTGCATAATTCTTTTAATTATTACTGTTGAACAAAAACTATATACACATTCATTTTATAAAGCTAAGTGCTATAAATCTGACAAATAAAATTTTCTTTCTTGGGCTTTCAAATGATAGAGAGGTGACATTATAATCATCATTATTATTATTTACCATTATTATTTTGGTCCAATGATGAAATTATTCAATGCATATAATATTTCCAGAATGGATGTTGTAGATCTAGTGAGAAGCCTTTGTATTTCATCTGCAATGAAGCCACAAGAGAAAAGTGATTATAGCAGGAAGCTGTGGTTTGGGCTTTAAAATGCCTTTACTGTGAGACAACATAGGAGGAATGCACCATTAAAAGAGTTGGTATGTGATTTGTAGTTTTTGATGTCTCAAAAAAGGCAACCCATTATCTGAGGTTAAGTCAGTCAGTTTACTTTACAGAATATTCTAAAAAGAGTATTTTGATTCCTAGCAATCTTCTGTCACAGTGATGGGGAAGGGCTGGTGACCAGTTTTCTATCACTATTTCCCTGGCACTCCATTCTTCCCCGCAACAGCACATGGGAATTCAAAAGTGCAATGAAAGCATTACAGCACCCTCTGTCTGCATTGTTCTTGGGTTCTTGGAGCCTTATTCGGAGAACTGAAAGAGTACTCCGCAAGAGAACTGGCAGCTGTGAGTGAGATTTACTCAAGAGGCCCTGGTCACTACCAAGGGCTTCCTTTTGTGGGTTCAGGAAGGGAAGAAGTTGGTTGTTATGGTGAGCCATAAGTGCCCTTTTGTTTTGATTGGTAGGTTTGAGCTACTTAAGCATTTGTTCACGGCACACAACCTTTCCCATGGTGCATCTGATTTTGTTAATTACGCACATGTATAAGATGGTATCCTCATTAGCTTTCAGTTGCTATGACAAACACCAGGACCAAAAGCGACTTGGGGAGGACAGAGCTTATTTCAGCTTATGTTTTGTAGTCCATTATGGATGAAAGCCAAGGCAGGAAGTGTTTCTAGTTCCAGGATATATCTGGCCACAAACGTGGAGTGACTAAATGTTGTTTAGGAACTCAGGTTAGAGTGAGCTGGTTGCTTTATTTGGAGAGGGGTGTGCACACAACTCTGTGCAGATGAGTCCCAGGTGCTAAGTGTTCTGTTGAGAAAGGTGCCTGTGCACAGTTCAAGCCAAGTGGAGTACTTGGCTGGTAACGTATCCCTAGGTTTGCCTGCCTCAAAAGGGAATTCATTGAAATGAAAGACCGTAGGCCAGTATGAGCTGCTACTCTAACCTTTGGATTTACCCTCTCATGAAATTACTAGAGTATGATTTTAATAATGGGAAGGAATTTGATATGAAGCCATAAAACTGGAGAGTGTGGCCAGCAATTGAGTGAGCCACAGAAAAGATAGGTGGTAAGAAGGATCAAATGGGTGTAGGAGAAAAGTGCAAGGGGTAGTGTTCAAGAAACTAGCAACAGTGATGTTTTCACACACATCGGCTTTCCATGTACCCTGCCCACATGTTTTCCTGGAGGATCTTGAGTTTCTGTAGTAGTCATTGTGATTTTGATTGCAAGGAATAGAAAAGCCCACTGAAAATGGGACCATTGCTCTGCTTCATAACACGAAGTCTACTTTCCCTCCATTTATTCTTTATTCCCCTTCCATTATAAATTTTATGATGGTGTGCCTTCCTGAGAGTGCTATAACAAATTCCAATAACTGGATGAACTATGAAACAACAGTAATTCTTTTCTTATGGTTCTGGAAGCTGGAGCATCAAAGATTGAGATGCTAGACGACCCACAACCCAGTGCAAGCTTTCTACTTCATAGAAAGTGCCTTTGCATCCTTATGTGCTAGAGGGAGATAGCTATTTCACTAGGGTCTTTTAAAGAAGGATGTTAATAACCATGACAGCAAAACTTTTATGACTTTTCCAATGTTCCAAAGGTGTTTGTCTTCTAAAGACAGGTAATTTGCTCGGTGATTAGATTTCAGCACATAGTATGCATATTATATATATAATTATTTTTATTTAAATTAGAAACAAGCTTGTTTTACATAATAATCCCAGTTTTCACACCCTCCTGTCCTCTTCTGTTTCCCCCACCAATCCCCACCCTACCCCTCTTCTGCTCCCCAGAGAAGGTGAGGCCTTCCATGGGGAGTCTTCAAAGTCTGTTGTATCATTTGTAGCAGGGCCCAGGCCCTTCCCCATGTGTCCAGGCTGAGGGTCTATCCCTCTATGTGGAATGGGCTCCCAAAGTGCATTTGTACACTAGAAATAAATACTGATCCACTACCAGAGGCTCCATAGACTGCCCAGTTCTTCCAACTAACACCACCTTCAGGGAATCTGGGTTGGTCTTATGCTGTTTTCCCAGATATCAGACTAGGGTCCATGAGCTCCCTTTTGTTTAGGTCAGCTATGTCTGTGGGTTTCTCCAGCCTGGTCTTGACTCATTTGCTCACCACTCCTCCCAGTCTGCAACTGGATTCCAAGAGTTGGGCTCAGTGTTTAGCTGTGGGTCTCTGCTTCTGCTTCCATCTGCTACTAGATGAAGGCTCTAGGATGGCTTATAAGGTAGACATCGATCTCATTATTGGGGAAGGACATTTAAGGTAGCCTTTCTACTATTGCTTGGATTGTTAGTTGGGGTCATTCTTGTAGATTTCTGGACATTTCCCTAGTGCCAGATTTCTATTGAAACCTATAATGGCTCCCTCTATATGGTATTTCTTTTCGTGCTCTCCTCAATTCTTTCCCTGACTCATTCTTCCTACTCGGTTATGCCCACCTCTGTCCTCTTCTTCTCCCTAGCTCTCCCTCTCCTTCCCCCTCTTCTCCAATTTGCTTGGGAGATCTTGTCCCTTTCCCCTACTTCAGAGGACCATGTATGTCTCTCAGAGGGTCCTCCTTGTTTCCTAGCTTTTATGGTGGTGTGGATTGTAGGCTGGTAATCCTTTGCTCTATGTCTAAAGTCCATATATGAGTAAGTATATAGTATGTTCCTCTTTTTGTGACTGGGTTTACCTCACTCAGGATGGTTTCTTCTAGTTCCATCCATTTGCCAGCAAATTTCAAGATTCCATTGCTTTTTTTCCCACCGAGTAGTACTCCATTTTATCCATCCATTCTTTAGCTTCCATTTAGGTTGTTTCCAGGTTTTGGCTGTTACAAATATGCCAGCACATAGTTTTTGAGGGAGCTAAAAACATTCTTGTGGTAGCAATACTTTAATGGTCTTTTTGTTATTTATGCTGTTTTTGGGCAGTACTGTGAATCAAACCCAGCCTTACATATCTTAATGATTTTATTAATTGTTTGGTTCTCAATACTTCCCTTCAACCTGAAAATTTATGATCTCAATTATAAATTATAAAATCTCAAGAATATTATTATTTCATGACTTTTTTCTTTTTTCTTTTTTTTTTTTTTCTTTGAGACAGGGTTTCTCTGTTTAGCCCAGGCTGTCCTAGAACTCACTCTATAGATCAAGCTGGCCTTGAACTCACAGAGATTCGCCTGCATGTGCCAATACCCAGCTTCCTTCTTTTTTTCTTCCTTCCTTCCTTCCTTCCTTCTTTCCTTTTTTTCTCCCTCCCTCTCTCTCTCTCTATTTTTAATAAATTTTATTATTCAATTGTTGATCCTTTGTTGCTCTACTCTTCAACTGCATGAATCACTTTTTCTATTCTTCTTATATTTTGTTTAATTTTGGGAAACGTCTTTGATTTATCTGTCCAATTGTTCACTAAAAATTAATTTTTGGGAGCTCCTTTTCTTTATTTTACTTACTTCTTTCTTCTTTCTTTTTCTTCTATTATACAATACTTCCCAATTAAAGTTTTCCCCTCCCTCTACTCCTCCCAGTGCTCCACCACCACCTCCCCTCTCCTTCGGTTTCACTTTTTCTCTGTTTCCCTTCAGGAAAGAGCAGGTCTGGGAGCTTTTTTTTTTTTTTTTTTTTTTTTTGGTCTCTATCCCTCATAAATAGCATTTGGTTTTGTGTTATCTCATCTTCTTGAAGCCAACTGTTTTCTTGGGGTTTTCTTTTCCTTACATCACACTTGTCTTCTCAGGTGCTTGTGTGTTTGCTTGAGACTATTTCACTTGAAAGCCTTCTTCAATGGTCTGGTGATCATTTGTAGGCAACTCTTCATAATGGGCCACCATGGTGTTAATTGGAAACTGTTTGCATGTGATTGGGCTCTGTGAACTGTGAGCCCCACAGCCATGTGGGATCTGCATGGATAGGTTTATTTGAGATCTTTACTGTTTTCATAATGGGTTAGATATGTCATTGAGAAGAGATCACCAGTCGCTGCACAAATAGCATCATTCTGACTGCTAACAGCTTGGAAACATAGAAGTCTTAATCTTGAGTATGTGGAATTTCATTCAGTGTCTTTGTCCTCATGTTTGCTTGGTGTCCTTACCCACAGATATTCTGAACCTGTCCAGAGAGTAACTTGCTTTTGTTGGGGGAGATGCAATTTCTACATCTGAGGAGGGGGTTTGTGTATCTGCTTCTTTATTTTTCTTGGTTTTATCTTCATTTTTGACAACTTTTTGTTATTTGAGAATTTTGTGCATGTGTACTGTATTTATTATAACAAGTACTTTTCATAGGCCTATTATTTACATCTATCTCTAGTGTCTATTTCCTGAGCCTCTGGACATTCTTGTGTAAAGGAATCACTTTTTAGCCTCTTGTATTGATGGCCCCTGGTGGCTTACATTAAGCTTTCTTGGGTCTGTAGATCACTTCTTTTTTGAGTGCTTTATGACTTTCAAAATGCTAGTTTCTTTTTTTTGTTATTATTTTTTCCCTAAAAGAAAACTTCTTTGCTGTCTCAGTGGGCTCATCAAAGGATTAGTGATGAATAGAGGCCTAATTAATCTGTCACCTTTACCGAGAAACCATTTAAGTATCTCTTTTTATAACTAACGGTGTTTTAAAGTTTTATCCTTCCATCTCACTGGCCAGAATGGGACTATTTGCTAATGCTTAAACCAGTCATTGGCAAGAAGAGTAAGGTCATTTTGATTACCTTGGACAAATTCCCATTCATTCTTGGCTATGAGGAGAAGTCTCTTCACTGAGAATATAGCTGTACAGAGGATGAACAAGTAGGGGATGATATTAAAAATTCTGAACAATGGATATAGTATGGAAACCTACCAGTCAAGATGTTCATACTACCAAACTAGAACAAAGAAAACCATCTGAGTATCCAAGTGCAATCTGATTTTCCCAGAAGACAGAAAGAATGGGCCACCAAAGATGCCTGCAAAAGTCTGGGTTCTTAGCACCTAAATGGCAATTTGAAAAAGGGAAATATAAAACTACATTGGAAAGTGGAACAAATCACACCACAAGGATCATTGAAACCTTCGAATTTTTACTCAAAACATGATTACTTTAACAAATAGTTTTCTTAGAGTAATTTGACCATTTTTGCCTATTAGAACTGAAGTTCATTACAGGCCAGTGAACATACAAGTTAGAGTTAATTTCTGACATAAGAAAAGTCTTTAGGGGAAAATATCATCTACCTTATTACAGTGAACTTTAGGACAAAATTCTGCCTCAGTGGTATTTGTAACTAACTGGCTTTATCTCCTTTCTGGCCGGTGATTGATGAGGACTGCCTACATGGGCAGACTGAGCAGAACTTAGGTTGGGCAAGAATCAGCTAGGAAGAACTTTATGCTCATTTTGCAGAGTCTGTGTGGTACTGGGGAGTGGTGGCACTTGGGTCATGCATTTCTTCTTTTAGATCAATCCTCATGTGGGATGAATCCATGTCACTGGACACTTCCAGGCTGCAAACTGACCTCAGACAAGGAGACAATTCTTCATGGTTGATATTCTCAGGCCAGGAAGAGTATCTTTGAGGAACAATAGAAAGGAATTTTGCTAAGTTCAGAGTCAGAATGAAAAAGACATTTTGTTGAGTTTTATATTAGAAAAGAAAGCAGTCCAAAGTTTTCTCAGTTATTATGAGACATGACGTATTTTTACTTTATTTTATTTTACACAACTGGTATTTTGCCTCCATATGTGTCTGTGTGAGTGTGTCATATTCCCTAGAATTGGAGTTACAGTTGTGAGCTGCCATGTGGGTGCTGGGAACTGACCTGGGTCCTTTGGAAAAGAGATTACTGCTCTTAACTACTAAGCCATCTCTCCATCCCCAAAACATGAACTCTTAAAAATAACCCCAAGAGCTCCAATATGTAGCAATTTGTTCACTGGGAAGGAGGTATAACTCAGTGATATCATACTTATCTAGCCTTAACAAAGTTTTGGATTAAATTCCTAGCATTGCAAAACCAAGAAACAGAAACAATACAAAAACAATAGAAAAACAAATAAAAGAACCCTTATATTCCTTGTGTCATTAACAATGATTTTAGAGAGGGAGGGAACTACTAGTCATGAGTAATATAATTTCAACAAGTTGAGAGGTAAGTATTATTACAGGAGAGAAATGCAGATCAAATCATTGGTCTTTACTGTACAGAGGAAAAAATATAAAAACACAGGCTAAGAGGGAGTTTTGTTCTGAGTGTGGTAACTCTTCTGTAGTGATTTCTAAATACAGTACTCTGCATCATTCCAAGCTCTCCCTATATTCTGCATACTTCTCTGACCACTCTATGGGTTATATATAGTTAATATTTTGCTGTCTTTTTCTAATGAACAAATAAAATTTCAGAGAAAGTAAAGTAACTTCAAAGTACACAGGCAGGTAGAAGTCAATCAAGAACCAAGAAAAGATCATCCTTTTCTACTATGCCATATGCTCTTAAGACTTACAAAACAAAACAAAATACCTTTCAAGTATATAGCATGTCTGTCGTATACTAGGTGGAGAGGTACAGGTCAGAAAGAGTGTAAGATTTCCTTTTTATTTGGATCATCTGCAGTCCTAGAGCTTGAACCAGTAAATGCACGACCACCAAGCTATGTCTCCATCCTGAGACTGGTGGAGGGAATGTGCACTTATGAAATACTAAGAGAGAGAGAGAGAGAGAGAGAGAGAGAGAGAGAGAGAGAGAGAGAGAGAGGAGGGAAGGAGGGAGGGAGGGAGGGAGGGAGGAAGGGGAGAGAGAGAGAGAGAGAGAGAGAGAGAGAGAGAGAGAGAGAGAGAGAGAGAGAGAGAGAGAGAGAGAGAGAGAGAGAGAGAGAGAGAGAGAAATTCACGAGAAACAGACTCAAAGACAGATCTAGAAAAGTGATGTGGACACTGGTAAGTGACAACACTGCTAAGCATGAGGACTGGACAAGGAAGGGCACTGAGGGCTACTTTTCCACTTCTCTAGCCAGACTTTTCCACATCTATCAAAGGAATGATTCCCTACAAAACATGGCTGGTACCTTTTCTCATACTCATAGTTGTTTTTTTTTTTTTATTGCTACTAAGTATGGACATCCTTTGAACCTAAATGGGAAAGGTTAGCATGGAATCAGTTTAACTATGTAAATAGTTGTGCATACCACAGGAGTAGAAGTGATGTTAAATGAACAAAAATCAAATCTGTTGTGGCAAATTTGTTTGTGTTGTTGCTCCAAAACTACCAATGGAGTTGGACCTTGGTATGGAGGGCAGAGTCCATGTCTAGCTAGCCAGAATGGACCATAGAATTTGATGGCCGACTCAGAAGAGATAGGCAGACACAGAGAGGGAGGAAGGGCTTGGAAATGAGTCAATCTGGAAAAAGTGTAGAGTAGGACTAGCTCATTATTCTCCTGCTGTTCTTTGGATTTATCAGGTTTTTATCCAAATTTTGACTCCCCAGTTTTTATTAATACTAGAACAATTTAGGTAAACACATTACAATTCAATTCCAACATACTTTTGAATTGCTGATGCTTTTAAGTGTTATTCATGCTGCTCTTCAACTCTTGTCTCACTAGCTTGTGCTATAAATACAGCTATAACTTCCTTTTATGCCTATGTTACTCTGGCTTAAACCTTGCTGCTCTTCAAAGAGTCGTGTAGTCCCTCCTGAGTGTTTCCATGGGCATAGACCTTCTGGGTTCTTCCTATTGACCCTGCTTGGTTTCCCTGGGTTCTTCTTCTATTCTCATTATTTTTCATTTGTACCTGCCAGGAGTCCACTACAACTTTTCCACAACTCAGATACCCACTGCTAACTTAGTCCACTCTGGTTCATGTCAGCACTGCTACTTCTGAGTTTAGGAGTAGCACTTGGGATAGTGATATGACTTGAAGTTGGAAGTTAGTCTTGTCAGTGCCCCAATGTTGACTTCTCTTCCACCATTATCTTCCATACCTCTGGATTCACAACTATATTGATGTACCAAGGGCTAACACAGGCATTTCTATAAAGCAAAGCCTTGCTCTTGCTATCCATAGTCCAGTTTCTTCCTTTGTATAAGGAGTCTCACTCTTAGCAACAGAACTTCTCTGAGAGTTCCAAATCTAGAATTTCAGTTCAAATGGTCCAACAAAAAGAGAGGAAGCCTTTCATTCTCCTGGTCCAGGGACATCAAACAGACTCTGGGAGAAGGCTATTGCTGGCTTTATTTTTTAAACAAGATGTCCTTGGAACAGATCACACATGCTTACTTCATTTTGCTTATAGATACTTTTACATGACAGTGGGACCATGATAGAGCAAAAATTTATACAGCTGTGAAACCCCAAATACCACTGGAACCTGTAAAGATAACTTTTATTGTAGACATTAGTCTATAAAACCAAATAGGGAATTGTTTGAAAATAGAAAGTGAAGAATATGATCAGGTTTATATTTGTTATTGCTGTTGTCTAAGACAGAGTCTTACAATTCTGCCCAGGCTAGTTTAGAACCTCTGACCCCTTGTTTCAACATCCTATTGTGACAGGATCTCATTATGTTCCTGGCTTGCCTGGAACTCACAATGTTAACCAGGCTGACTACAAACTTCCATAGCAACAGTTACCTTTGTCTCTGCCTCCTGAGTACTGGGATTAAAGGTGTGTACCATTATGACTACCAGATTAATTTCATTTTCTAAGAATGCCAAGACTGCTTTTTATTACCTATCTGGTACATTTTTTTTATTCAGCTAGCTTTTATTATTGTTTTTACATTTTATATGTATGAATGCTTTACTTACATGTATGTCTGTATACCAAAGTATGAGTCTGATGTCCACAGAGACCTGAAGAAGGTGTAGGATCTCCTGGAGTCGGAGTTACAAATGTTATTGAACCACCGTGTAGATGCTGGAAATTGAACCCAGGTCCTCTGAAAGAGCAGCCAGGGCTCTTATCTCAATATCTCCAGCCCAGTATATTTCTGATATGGGAAGGCATGATAACTCTCTTTTCTTTCTTCTAGAGGTCTATCTATGTTTAGTTTCAATTTTACAGTTTTTGTCCAGAAATCTATCATTTGTTGGGCCTAAATACTGCAGAAGATCTTAAAATGGAGTCTATCTAAAACCCAAATCCTTTATTTACTTATATGCAGCTTTTCCTTTCTCTTCTTGTGTTCTTTGTGTTGAGTGACCCCAGCACCCAGTCCTGTCACACAAGCAAAAGATAACAGTTATCTCTACATAAGGGTCTCCCAGTTTCACTTTGCAGCCTACGAGGCTTTAGTCTCTTAATGACTATTCCATGATAACATTAAATCCAGATGACAAGTTAAGCCCATTAAAAAATAACTTATTTTTTTATAAACATTCCTACTTCGTTGGTTTAATCTTGTTATATCTCACAATGACTAGTCACAGCTCTCTGCTCAACTCTTGTTCTAATTTTTCATTGTCAGGGATCAAAAGCAAATAAACAAATGAAAACCCATTCACCATAATTGTCCTCTGGGGAAATGTAAATTAAGGTTACACGTTCTATTATCACACACATAGTCAAACAATCAAAATATAAAAGGCTATGTGCTAATGCTAACTGTTGACATGGAATGTAAAATGTGTTAGCACTTTGAAAAGCAAATTGACAGTTTCTTTTTCAAGTTAAACATGAAGAGCATGTCACATGACCAATATCTCTAATGAGTGTTTTTTCCAGAAGAAATGAAAAGCCACGTACCTTAAAGGAGTTTCTTTATGGTGACAAAATATTTTTAAATCCTGATGTTATACCCCAGTAGTCATACCAGTTACAAAAATAATCATACATAGCACTCAAAACTAATTTGTAGAAAACTTGGGAAAACCTCAAGACCTATGTTCTTGAGAATGAATTGCACCAATGTCAGCTTTTTGTTCTGAAAATACTTGGCCTAAGGTGCTCTTATTGTGAGAGATGAGATAAACAGAGACTATCTGTATTATTTGTAGACTTTCTGGTGAGTCTGAAATGGTTTCAAAATTAGAAGTTATAATTCTTTTAAGAAAAAAAATCAGGTATACCAAACTTAAGAATGTTTCAGTCTTAACCCTGCCTGTTTTCAAAACTGGTGCTCTTAAAAAGCTATCCTTTTATAATTTCAGATATGTTTATAGTACATTCTAGCACATTCACCACTCCAACCTCTCTTATCCTCCTCTAGCCCCCACTGACTCATGTCTTCCTAGTAAGTCCCCCTTCCATTATCATGTCGTTTTGTTTTGTGACCACTGGGTTTAACCAGGGCTACCTGGTTGGTCATTGGTGTGGAGTTACCCATCGGAGCATGTGTAACTCACCAATTATCAGTGCCAGTGTGCTTCAAAGTTGCACAGGATTGCAACAATGGGAAGAAGGCTTATGTTAGCAGGTACACACAGAGGACACCCCACCTTTCAGATTTTGTTTTGTTTCCTTAGAACTCAGGATGATAATCAAAAATGAGAAGATAGTTAATTGAAATGATGTTGGCACTTGAAGTAGGATGTCTCCTTGCAAATTATATTTTAAGTGTCTTTATAAAATTGAAAGGTTAAGGAATTGTCTAGTTATATTTCAACCTCCAAAGCCACAAACTGGGTAGTAACAGAGTCTGTAAGTGACATCATCAAAGCTGAAAAGATTAAAAATGAGAAAAAATAAGTTGTCAGGCAGGCTTGACAGAGTCCATCCACATATAAGCCAATCACCAACAGAGGCTGCTTGATGCTGGAAGGACTAAAGACCCCCTCCCCACATGAGCCAATCACCAACAGAGACTGCTTGATGCTGGGAGGAATGAGGACCCTACTGCCTCAACTTGGACCACTGACTTCCAGTTTCCAACTCACGAAAAAAATATCTGATCTTGTTAATTCTGACAAAATGTTCTAGATATTTTATTTATAATGCCAACTTTTAAAAACTTCATAAAGTTAGCTGGGCATTAGAAAAGTAAAACTTAACAACCCAGCAGGAATCTTTACTGAAAAAGGGACAATCTGAGCTGTCACTTCCTTTAGAGAACTCATAGTTCCAAAACTTTTTTTTCTCTAGAAGATTTTTGTTTTTTACTAGAAGTAAAAAGTCATAGGTGTGAAATCTCTACTCAAATTACACACACAAATGGATAATTTCATGTAATGTTATACTAATGTACTTGACTTGTTACTACATTTATGGCAGTGTGCCTAATAGTAACAGTTTTGCAAATAGATCAGAGTAACTAATGGCTATAACAATTCATAGAATGTTATAGTGTTAGGCATAACTTGGTATATCTTTTCACACCACTGCTTCTCTCTGGGTACATTGGACTCTGCCTCTTTAGTAAAATCGTTTTTGTTTTATATTGAAGATCTTTAAAATGCCCTTGTGAACTTCTCCCTGAATCATATTGACAATAGTCTTGCATATAACACTAAGTAAACTTTTGATGTATATGTAGTTGGCAGCCACAATAAATTTGAAAAGTATTCTTTGATTGACTTTCAGGAATTCTTGGTCTCAAACCTGTTTACTTTTCTTTGTTGTTTTCATCCTCAGGGAGGAAATTCATCCTTGTGGCAGATGCTCCCTCTAACTGGTCTTCCCTAATACAGTTACATGAACTCCTGATAGAGAAGCTTGGCCATAATTTCTTTCATCACTCATTTCTAAATATTCCACCATGGAATTGATGGTCACAGATTGTTTGAAAATTTCTACATGAAATATCTGTCTCTGTCTGAGTCTACAACTTAACTATGGCATGGTGTTAAGTTTCTAAAAGATGGTGAGCTGGAGTTTGAAGGGAACAGGGCAGTCACTGCATAGTCAGACAAAGGTGAAGACTAGTCTATTGTGCCTTTTGTGGATCAACTCTTTAAGAATAATCATGTGTAGCTGGGCGTTGGTGGTGCACGCCTTTAACCCCAGCACTTGGGAGGCAGAAGCAGGCAGATCTCTTTGAGTTTGAAGCCAGCCTGGTCTATAGGGCAGGCTCCAAAGCAATACAGAAAATCCCTGTCTTGGAAAACAAACAAAAAACCAAAAAGAATAACCACGTGTTTATTGTAGAGTGGCATCATGATACATCATTAACTCTCCTTGCTGGAGTGTCATATCTGTATTTAGACATCACCTTATTCCACATGTTTTTGCTTGAGAATTCTTTCAGACAACATTTTATGTCTCAGAAGGTGTTCCCTAGCATTTTAGTTGAAGGTAGAGCATAAAGGAAGGTGTTTCCTAGCATTTTAGTTGAAGGTAGAGCATAAAGGAAACCATCATGTCTAAAACAAGCCCTTAAAAACTGGAGCCTATATGTGTTTATATTACTTTTCTCCTTCTAACATTTCATTAGTATTATAGCATTCCTGAAATATCTAAAACAGTTAAATGAAAGTACAAGTAGTGAGAAAGCACAGGGGGTTGTGTTCTGGAAAAAAAAAGTCTCAAAAATGTTAAGTGGGAAATACATAAAAACATTCTGTTTGCCAGGGTTAAGGTCATGGGAAATGCTTCTGTCCACATTTGTGAAGTATAATGTCATAGAAAACCACACTGCATGAAGCATTGGAGCAAAAAGCACAGCAACAATGTGCAGTTACATCATCTGCCAAGCACGTATATCACAATTACTTGAAAGCACTCATCAAAAATATCCCGGGTTCCACCAAAATGTTATGATTAAACATCCACAACAAAGGCTGTGCCCAGAAGGCTCTGCTTTTGTTCTGAGTAGGGTTTATTTGAAGGAAATGGAATGTGATTGTAATAAGAAGCCCTGGTTGGCGCTGTCTTTTCAACTCATTAGGCTGCTGTAATGTGTAAGAGGCAGTAGCGTGGAGGGAGATGGGCTGGGGACAGGCTCCTTCTCACAGAATACCCTGGGGCTCGATGGGGGATGAAGGGATGACAGGTGCAGAGGAGATGTATGAAGTCCTCTGTCAGATAGGTCCTGTGGAGTTAGAGTCTTAACCTTCAGGGCAGGACTCTCTGGAGGGTGCACTCTATCACAGTCAGAAATCCCAGTGATACATTGTTCACGGGAAAAGTCAGACAAGGCAATTACAGGAAAGAGCAGAAAGCCACTTCCGTCTTCCAATCAGATTTTCAATATTTAACCATCACTTCCTAAGTACAGGGGGCTGGTGAATTATGCAGCATCCACAAGGCTGTCCAGGGAGATGTGTTTCTAATAATGGATTTTTGCATCACTAATGAATAGGGCTCTTCATCTTGATGCTCATCTCTCTTCTCTGTGGTTACTTTTGCCTTATTTGCATTTTACCTGGAACTTTGCCTTTTTTTAAAAAATAAGAACAATGAGAAATAGGAACAATCTTCTTTTATTATGATGTGCCTATGCATGCCCGAACTCTGTGATCCTATATTAATTACAAATTTGTGTCTGGACATTTTACTCTCATTTATAGACAGGGCTTCAAGTGGATTCAAATAGTAGACAATCAAAGCACTTCTCCCAGAAGTGAAATGACAGCCCTGCCTTGCTAAAAGCTGAAGGTGACAAAGAGGAAGAAGGTACAACTCAGATGAATCAGATAAGAAATTCGGGCCATGAGCATTTTTCATTGCAGCTCTGCAGTTAGTGGTTGGCTGGGAGTGAGTTTTTCATTTAGGCAGCTTTGGGGTAACAGAGAGGTCTCTCATACTTAGCACGTTTCTCTTAGGCTGCAGGGCCAAGGGTAGCAATTATTTCTCTTGAAGAGGAAACACTTTCACTTGTGTTGAAAGACTGCCTAGGCTTTACCTCTGTCCAAGCACCATTGGACCATTAAGATTACTAATCACATTTGGCATTAAAAATATAACAAACTCCACTTTCCAAGGCTTCTGAGCCTTAGATATAATTCCAGGGAAGCAATGGTTTATTTCCCTCTTCATGCATTCTCATGCCTTTATTGAGCACTGTCTGGAGGAAAAGCAATAGTATCCTTACCCTTCACTTTGTCCTCCCTCTGCTCCTTTCTTTCGTTCCTTCATTCCCTCTCTTAGCAGTAGTTTCTGTATACCTGCCATCTAGGACATAGGCATTGTTCTGGGTTCTGAGAAAAAAAATCACACTAATAAACAATCAACCAATTAAACAAATAAATGCATAGTCTCTGTCTAAAGGATGATTTTAAAAATTCATTATCAAACACAGAAAAGTAAGCAGGCAGTTATAATCTAGTGTAATGAGTAGAATAGTATCCTATGATGGGTTTATATTCACTAGGTCATTCCCCAAATCATCCCTTTGGAGCTTGGCATCTCTAGAACAATATTAATCCCATTTTACTGAAAAAGCTTGAGGGTTGGTATGTTTTGCAACTTTGTAAGGTTATGAAGTATAAGACTAGGATGAGAACGCAGGTTTCTGGTTTGAATCCAGCCTGTGCAGTCCTGGTCCTCTAGCATGTACTCAATATTGACATTAACTAGTGACATGGTGATAGGAACATGCATCTAATACAGAATTGGAAAGCCAAGATACTGGTCATGAAGGCTTTGTATGTGGAGTTGCACCTAATTTGAGGATTAAAGAAAGGCCAACAGTGGAAGCAACAGGGTATAAGGAATAAGATACACTTGGCTCTGGAATCAGTCTGTTCCTACTTTCTAGGTTAAGTGAAATAAGTGTTTAGTTGCTTAGCCTCAACTGTGTTGTCTATTACCTTAGTTCAGCATTGTTAGAATGAAGTGAAATAGAACCCAGCAGCTGGCTTAGTGGTAGTTGTGTTTGCGGTGCACTCCTGATGACCTGAATTTGGATGCCTTGAACCTAAAAAAAACTCAGTTCCAATAGCATGCACCTGGAACCCAAGCACAGAGAGAGTGGAATCATGCTGAAGCTCATGGGCTAGCTAGTCTGGAATATACAGCTGAGTGTAATGACAGCAACAAAACAGCCCACCTCAGAACAAGGTGGACTCCCATAACCTGTCCTCTGATGTTCTTGTATGTTCTATAGCACGTGTGTACCCACACTCACATATATCATACCCTCATACACACACTCACACACAACATAGACACACACACAAACACATCTCTCCTTCCAAAAGAAGAACAAGTGAACTGCTAGCATATGTAAAATTTCCAAGAAGGGACTTGGCAGTAAGGAGATAGCAGAAATTATTTTTCTATATACTGAACATTTCACTGTGGGAACCATAGACTGTGTGATCTGCATGAATCCAAAAGCTACAGGATAATAGGTTAAAGTGAGAGTTTAGATTGCTTACTTCAGTGTATGTTAGCATAACCCTAATATTTCCTTGGTTATTTTGGGTATTTCATTTATCTACTTACTGAACAACTCATTCAGCTATTACTGGATACATTTTAAGATAAACATTCCTAGAGGGGGAAAAAAAAAGAGATTTGGCTATTTCTCAGAAAAAAACAGCCTGCCAAGAACACTTATCAGAACACCTCAATTAAACAGACAGGCAGGCAGGCAGGCAGGCAGGCAGGCAGGCAGGCAGGCAGGCAGGCAGTCACAGAGAGAGGGGGGAGAAGAAGAAAAGAATGATGTAAACTCTAATTAAATTGTTAATTGTTTCTCAAATCTATGGCTATTAGAGTATTTTTTTTAAAAAAATATTGTATCCTTTATAAACAATACAATGACTTCTAGATCTATGATCCCAATTTCCATACCATTTAATTAAACATTAGGTACTGTTGACACAAACTAATTCAATTGGTTTAGGATAAATGGACATGCCACCGGTATCTTAGGATGAGCTCCCCTGAGCAAATTTCATTATCTTTCTCATTAACCTTCTTTTCCTCCTGTGTGTCATATGTGTTAATGACATCACATCTTAATTACTCAGGCTGAAAGCTTAGACCAGTCTCTCTCCTCCTTGAATCAAATCAGTGTTGAACTCTGTAATGTGCACCAAGATTTCCTGACTCCCTTGAACAGCAATCCCCACCTAATCACTTTCCTTTCAGAGTATATGAGACATAAGAACTTGAAGGGTGTCACCACACTAAAATTACATTATACAACAAAGACAAAGAGATTTTTGAAGATGCAGTTAAGGTCCCTGATCTTAATTTTTGTTATCAGTCAAAGGTGACTTTTTTAGGTGGGCCTCTTCTTTGGATTCAACCTCTTAAAAGATGGCCTTAAACTGTCTAAGCCTAGAGATGCCAAGCAGCAGATGTTCCTGTGCTTGTGTTGGGGATATGAATAAAAATGCTGTGAGAGGAGAGAGCATGTGTCAAGGACTTCAGAATGACCCCTAGTATATCAGACATGTTCCCAGCAGAGAGTTACCAAGAAGAGACATTGGTTATATTCGAATGACAACTGAAGCTCCCAGAAGAGAAACCATACCTATGTTGAATATTCCTACAAGGCTGATTGACTGACCAGACATTCATGTTTGTGGGGTTAGAATGGAGATGCAGAGTCAAAATTATCTTAGTCTATCTTTAGCTTCCACAACAGTCATGTAACACTCAGCTCCCCATCTGACCTAACATCATTTCAACTATCATGGACAGTCTCTGGGATGTATTAGTTTAGCAGAACACTTGCTTTTACCAACCCCAAAGCTATGAAAGTCACTGGATATTATGTTAGAACTACAACTAAGATTGCCATGATATGCCCGCCTACCAGTGTGTTCACCTGATTTATGCCTTTCTTTTGTTCTGGATGATAAAAAGTTCTTGAATCTGTTTGGGGGCCGTATCTCTCACGTATAGCTCAGAATAAGCCATATATGAAAGTGTTTTTCACTTTCATGTGATAGCTATATTTTGTATCAATGACCATAAAGAAATTAATTCTGCCAATAATTTGAATAAGCATGGAAGCAGATTCTTCCTCAGAAAGCCTTTAGGTAAAGTGTAGTCAAATTGGTACCTTGAATGCAGCCCTGTCAGACCTTGAACAGATCTAAGACCCAATTAAACCATGTTTAGATTCAACATCCACAGAAACTAACCAGTTCATTCCGTCCCTCCCTCCCTCCCTCCCTCCTTCCTTCCTTCCCTCCTTCACTCCTTCCCTCCCTGTATCTCTCCCTTCCTCCTCCCTCCTTTTCCCCCTCCCTCTCTTTTCTCCCTCCCTCTCTCCCTCCTCCCTCTCTCCCTCTTCCTTTTTAATCCTCCCTTCCCCTCTCCCTTCATCCTTCCTTCCTTCTTCCTTTTTATCTGATATTATTTAACTTTAATGTCATTAAAGAGATTGATTTCTGTTTATAGATCCATCATTTAATCAGTATAATAATTTGTCCAATCTATTAAGAACATTCAGGCAGTGCTGTTAACATTTTGCAGACTGGTATTCCTATATTCCATTAATCCCAGGACTGAGGCAGAAGAGCAGATGCATCTTTAAGTTAAAAAACTTCCTGGTTTACACAACAAGGTCCAGGATAGCAAGAGATTCGCCATGAAACCGTGACTCAAAAAAGAGCAATCAAATGAAAAAAGAAAACAAAAAGGGAGTGTTTCCCATTGAATCCTAAGACTGAAATTGTAAAGAGCTTCAATATACATACTGAACTATGCTGTAAATAAGGAGTATAGGACATACAGCAAGGTCACTGTAGGTACCAGCTCTTGGGAGGCAGAGGCAGAATGATCTAGCATTCAAGGTTATCCTCAAACACATGATGAGTTTGGACCCACTTTTGTAAAAACACACAGGCACTATATTTTATCTTACTAAGATGCAGTTTTGACCATGTCGGCCTCTTAAAATATGTTCGTTGATTTCTATTTTCTCCACTATTAAGGGGATATAGTTTACCTTGGATAGCATCTTTAATATATGGAGTTATTGATGTAAATCTAAATTCTAATACTTATCTGGCATTTTGAACTTGCCCAGCTTACAAAACATCTTCAAGTCTCAGTTTTAAGTGGTGGTAATAATTTTTCCTTCTTAATAGGGTAACTGTGATAGTTAGATGAATCAGTATGTGTAAAAATTACATGGTCAGTAAATGGTAGCTATTAGGTCACTTAGAGTTAATCAAGTTAATTAAATTCAGCAGTCATTTACTGTCATGTGGGTGATGAAGCCTGTCCACTTTTCTGCTTTACATAGACAAATGTAACCTTTGCTTTTTCTTCTTTTCTGCCTCTTTCAGCGGCCAGAGCGTAACTCTGCTTCCTCTTTTTCATTCTTTGTCTGAAGTCCTTCTCCTAGCCATGGCAGCTTCATTCAAATGCATGGCTCCCCCATACCTCCACTTTATCCTTTTCTCTAGGGAGCTGTTGACATTTACAGCTTGCCTGACTTGTTTTTCTTTTAAGTTCTAATACAAGTGTCTGGAAGCCTAAAAAAAAATTAGCAAACTTCAACTTCCCTTTTCAGGAGTTCAGAGCTATCAATATTCCTCAATGGTTTTTTCAACCACATCTACCTCACTTTTTAAAATCTTAAAATGAACAATGGCAGTCTATCATTGAACTTGAAATTCTTGGTTACATAGTACTCAATCTATTTTTTTTTAATCTGTATGCTTATTTTCTTTCATCCAAATCACAGGGTTTTTATTTCCTCCCATATTATACCTGACATAATTCCAGTAAGTCTTTGAAGGTGACTCTCTCTGAGACTGCCCATCTGAATATGGCTGCCTTCTAGCTGGAACCCCGATACTTCACTGTACTGGGCATTCAGATTTCAGTCTCTTCTGGTTTGTCAGAGGTTTCTTCTGACTTGTGGTACCATCTAAGTCTTTACCTTTTCCTACAGCCTTTGTCTTTTGTTTTTTCTTTTGATATATTAGTTTACAACTACTGTTTCATCTGTGTGTTCAAACAACCATTTTGTTGTACCTGTTTTTGGTATTTCTTCCCCTTTGTCATTTCTTTAAAAAAAAAAAAAAACAACTTAAAAGTTTATTTTTAATTACGTGTATATATGTGGGCATTTGCACATTTCTGTGAGTGCCCGTGTAGACCAGAAGAGGGTGTCAGATCCTCTGGAGTAGGAGTTATAGGCAGCTATAAGCAGACATGGGCGCTAGGAAACAAACTCAGTTACTCTGAGCTATCTCGCTACAGCCGTGGTTTTGGTATTTCAAATGCTGTTTTGAACACCAATGAGCCAGCTCATATGATTGTGTTCCTCACTATAAACAGGACAGGATCATTTTTATATTCTCAGTTCCTTTGACTCATAATAAAAACTGATATTCTTGTTGGATCAATAAGATTACTTTTGATGCATACCTGTCAATCTTTGCTAAGATTAAGCAAGAATTTTATTTCATTTTTTTCTAGCTGAAAATCGATTGTTTTCCATACAACATATTCTGATTACGTGTTCCGCACTCTCTATTCCACCCAGGTCCTCCTTACCTCCCATCCCATCTCTATCTACCCCCTTTCTATCTCTTGTTAGAAAACAAACAGGCATCTAAGGGATAATAACATAATATAGTATATTATAATATAATAATATAAAATAAAAACAAATCAATCAGAGTAGTACAAGACAAACAGAAAAGAGCCCAAGAAAAGACACAGAAATAGGTATAGACTCTGAGATATACTCATTTGTTCATTCAGAAATCTCATAAAAAATAAAAACTGTAAACAATTACATATACACAAAGTCTGTAGGGTAAATATAAATAAATAAATAAATATAAGTAAAAGTAGAACAAAAAAATTTAAGAAGCCTAACTACATTATGAGACAAAGAACCTCTAAAGATGCCTTTGAATTCTCCTTTTTTTCTGGCCATTTATTGCTGGGCATGCAGCCTATCCTTAGGAGTAGTTGTGTAGGTATTATTTTCAGGAATAGGGCCTTGCTGTCATTTTGTGGAGAACAATCTATAGTTTTTGTAGCAGCTGTTTGTTTGCAGTTCCCATGAGACCTCTTTGGCTAACAACACAATTAAATATAACCCATTACCAGTCCTGAAGCTTCATTTGGTGACAAGGAATCTCAAGTAGTGGCTCTTCCTCCCCTATTATTCTGTGACTTCATTTAGATTGCATTCATATATGTATATAATTTAGAAAGTAAAGCAATCTTTCTTTCTTTCTTTCTTTCTTTCTTTCTTTCTTTCTTTCTTTCTTTCTTTCTTTCTTTTGAGACAGACAGCACTTCTCTGCGTAGCCCTGGATGTCCAGGAACTCTCTCTATAGACCAGGTGTGCCTTGAACTCAGCAATCCACCTGCCTCTGCGTCCTGAGTGTTGGGATTAAAGGTATGTATGTATCACTCCCACCCTGGGATGATCTCTATCAATGGTTGGCCAGCTTTAAGAGCATCTTACATAATTTTAATAATTAAATACTCCACATGAGAATGCATTAAAATAAACTATGCTTTATAAAGCACAACAGAATCTATAACTTATTTAAAGAGGCATCTCTCTACCTCCATATATGCTTATTGGAGTAGTTTCATAACTTCATTGTTATATTAGTGTCCGTTAGTTGTACTTACAATGGCTGAAAGAGAACGCTTGTTTTTCTTTTCTGATACCATTCTTTTTTCCTTTAGAACTATTAGTTTGGCTGGTTAATCTCAGTGAGTTCATTTGGTGGTCAAAGATAAGCCATGTTATTCTTTTTAATGGATTGACCTAGAATTCTCAAAACAAACAACTTTCTATACCACTGAGATACAACTAGAGCTCCAAATCCACTTTAGACACATCCAATGATTTCAATTTTGGCTTTAATTTTAATAAGCTTGGAAAAATATATTACTCTTAGTGGTACTGATATGTTCACCTTTTCATTCTCCATTTATATTTTTACAAAATGACTACAAGTGATTTAATACTCAAATAATTTCATAAACACTGTATTAAGAACAAAAGTGGCTACTTTGCTGAAACTAAGGAGTTTGGATCAAGCAACAGTCAATGTCTCCAAAAGTAAATTGAAATACTTATTTAAAAGATGGTAAGTTCATGGGAAAAAGGTTTCTATGTCCATATGAATTCCATGAAAGAAAGTTTAGGGCTATCAATATGTAATTATGAATACACTATGACTATATATTAAGGCTGCCTATGTATCTTAGGAAGGCATCAGCTCCGTATAACTTAACATACCTCCGTTAAGTGTTGAATATGTTTCTCCCTATTTTATCCTTAATTAGTTGTCTTTCTTATGCTTCCGTTGTCCAATGAAGAGTTTCCACTAAGACTTCAACTTACCAGTTACTAGACTACTCCTGCCACACATGTGTTAGTATTCTAAACTTTTGTAGAAGAAATTCCCTTTGCTGTTATATTCTTGATAGGATTTTTTTTTTATCAAATGACAGAAACATATAACTGTTTCATATAACAATATATCAAGCCCACCTTTATTATTTATTTTAGTTAACAGAAGCTTCTGCTCATTTGCAATGTTGATTTGCTCCAAATAGAAATCTATTTAAATTAGCCTATGAAATTTTTAATTTATTTTAAAGGAATACATTCTTTAGACTCTAGGAAGTAAAAGTGGAATTTTTGAGGACATTAAAGGGGAACTTGGGAAACTGAGAGCTGGGACTTTTGCACTCACCTTTCTATGGACTCATAGGCTACTATTAACAATTTAATGAGTAAGTCTCTGTCATCTATGGTAGACATAAGGATAAGCCATTATCAGAATGAGTAGACCAAGCATCCCATAAGATGCTGAATAAATACTTATTGAGTGGATAAGGATGTAACTCACTTAGAGAGTGCTGATTTTGCATGTTGACATTGTCCTTAGTGGGATTATTTGACTACCAATTGTAATTTTTCTATCAAATATACAAACATCTCCTAAAATCAAGTAACACTAGTTCAAGACAATCGCAATTTTGATTAGTCTTTTTTTTTTTTTTTTTTTTTTTTTGACAATGAGACTTCTTGATTTGGAAAGGTATTTTTAAAAGCATAATTGAACAGTTTGACTTAATTGAAGACATGAATTAAGAAAATCTTTGAAAAAGCAAACTTCACTTAAACATTTTTATACAAATTACAATTCTACTCAGAGGCCAGAAATGTAATGTTTTAAAGCAGCTTTGTGGTGAGATCAATCAAACAGTTGGAGGAAGCAGAAGCTCTTTGGCAAAGCTGTTCTACAGTAAGCCTCCCCTAGCTGCTGTCAGGGACTTCTCAAACCATTTTCCTCCAGACCATGCCTATTCTTTCAGACACTTGGCTCCTTGCATTAGCTTCCCCTCCCCCCCCACCATCTTAGGCCATCCCTTCTCATCCCCATTCAAACTCATCTGATCTCTTTGCCAGCAATTCCAGTTTGGTTGTCTAGTGTTATATTTTATTATAACCATGAATCACCACATTAAATACTGACCTTTTCCTCTAATTCATTCTTTAGCTCCACTTCACACACTCTTCAGTGCATTTGTTTTTGTATGGTGAAGACTCATGCAGTATTAATGTATTTCCAAGTGTGGATTTTAAGTCTGCTCTGACAGAGACACCACACACTTACTAATTTCAGCATTCAGGATAGAGTTAGTAGTAGTTTCTTGCTCACATTAGAAAAATATTCTGTAGCGAAACAGAACTAATTATGATCACTTTGGAGCCACAGGTGCATGCCAAGATTTTCCTGAGTGACCCAGAACTGTTGACTCTCTCATCATCCATGAATTGAGGGCTTAGCAAAGAAAATAATTTGTTTCTCCATTAGGATTATTTTTTTCTTCACATTTTCAAATATGACTTTGCTAATTGTTGCAAATGAGCTGCTTGAAGAATACATTGGAGATTGGGTGAATTGACAAACTCTTTAAAAGCAAACAAACACCATCACAAGGACCTCAGGCTTTTAAAACATTTTGATATTTTACAACTTGCTTGCCAGGGACACTTTTTTTACCCCTAAAATAAGGAACTAATAACATCGTCAAAGGATAAGCCTAAGTTTGTCCTTATTCATGAATAATTAGCAGTTTAATTGCCTTTGAATTAGAGTAGCATTTTGGTTTTATGTTTTCTCTAGACGTCCTGGTTACTAGGAACATGATGCACAGCAATGTCCCATTGTAGAATTGACTAAGTAGTTCAGTCTTTTCAATGTATCATATTCACATTTCAAAGCCACAGGTAATTCTTTAAGTGTATGTTTATATGTGTAGATTATTTGGATTGATGAACTTGACTCCCACCCCCAAAAGAAAATGAATTGAAGCCAGTGCTTCTCTCTGCTGTGATTACATTCCTGAATATTCGAAGTACTTAAAATTTATGTGCTTTTTTTTCCTTCTCCAGAAGTTCTAGTTCAAGGATCTGGTGTGGGCTTCATGACCTTAAGTGCAGACATTTCCAAAAGTGGCTGTTATTCTGGTGAGTAGGCAGGGCTGAGGAAACTCAGGTGAGATCCAAGTCCCTGATTTCACATCTGAGAATACCAAGGTTCTTACTTCAGCTGCCTCTGTGGACTAACAATCCAAATATCCCATGTGACTTGCTACATGTTTTTGAAAAGGCTCTGTGAGAGTGACATCAGCTTCTGTATTTAGAATTGATCATAATTTTTATGGCTTCCAACAGATGTCTTGATTTCTTGAATTATCCTTTCACGTCACAGGTCCTCCAAGGCATTTGCTGCCAAAAAGCCGGAAGGTATGTCTCTTTTTTTCTGTTCTCCAGGTATTGCAGCATATTTTAGCTTCTTATTTCTTGCCAGTATTCTTTGTAAGTTTCTTCATTTATCTTTTTCCACTGAAGTTTGTCTTCTAACAGTTTAGAATATATGGATTGAATCCCTTATCCCACAACACTTAAAATACTTTATTCAGCTATACACTTGAGTAGTGTTTAACTCAAGGGTCAACATGTGATGACCCACAGTCTAAATCCAGCAGGCTATCTATTTATGTAACTAAAGTTTTATTAGAATGTAATCATACCTAGACATTTACATACTTTTTGTGGCTGTCTTCAAGCAACATGTTGAAATAGAACAGTTCTTAACAGAGATGCTATGACCCACAAAAACCAAAATTATTTACCATCTGGTCTTTACTGAAAAAAATATGACTTCTAGTTTATATATTTTAAAATCCTTGGACCAAAAGCTATTGTTTTTAGCCATGACTTCTCTATCATCAAATGCAAAATGATGCCATATAGACATCAAAAGTCAATGGGATTCTTACCTACATTTCTATTGTCTTCCTTAGAGACTTGATAATTTTGCTTTAAAGTCTAAAGGATTTTTTCTTTACCTCTGAAATCAAGCAACTTCTAGGTTTCATGTTGGTCATAATTGTCCTATATCAATTTCCCTTGACATACTATATATTTGTTTTGTTATTAATGTTTTATTTTAAAATCCTATTTTAATTACATGTAGAATGTGATACCTATAACCCAAGAAGGCCAATATCCATGCTTTCTTTTAATGCTGATGAACTTCTCTAGTGTAGTGTCATATGCTCACAATCCCAGAACTTAAAAGGCTGATGCAGGAGGATGTCAAGTTTGAAGATAGCCTGGGCTAAATACTGAGTGCCTATCTGAAAAACTTTTATTTTGCTCAATTTTAGATCAATTTTTCTGTACATCATATAGTTTTCTTAGCAATATCTATTCCTTATTTGTTTCCTATATCTTTGCCTTAAAATTCTTAAAAGTTTTGTAAGCCTTAGAAACATATATACTTAGGTAATACTGAATGCACCCAGTAGATTGTATTCACATGGAAATTCGTGTGTGTGTATGTGTGTGTATGTGTGTGTGTGTGTATGTATGTATGTATGTATGTGTGTATATACATACACACATACATATACATATATATATATACATATACATGTACACACACACACACACACACACACACATATATATATCACAACAATGATTAAAGAAGAGGAGGCTGTAATGGGAGGGGAGAAATGATGTAATTATATTTTAATTAAATAAAAACATTTAAAATGTACAAATTGAATTAAGTGACTGGATTATATGGCAATAGACTTAATCACAGTTTCATCTGCTTGACAGCAGCAGTTTTGGTTTGTAAATGTTCATTCTTTATAAGCCCTTTGTTTAACTTGTATCTTTCCTCTATTTTCTTATCACCACTTTATGCAGTGTGTGTGCTAGCTCCTCACTGTTTATCTTGTGTTATGTTCATTTCGTCTAGCTATCTTTAGGATACAGGGCAAGGTTATGTATGCTCTTGAGATGTAAAGATTTCTCTCTGGTTCATGGCTATACAGAGAGAAGATTGCTAACTACATAATTCTCCAACATCCATTTCTTTCTTCTTATGACAGAAACCTGATGGGAGATGTCATTTTGTAAATATGTTTCTCATATTGGTTAATGAATAAAGCATGTTGGCCAATAGGAAAGCAAGATAGGCGGGACTGGGAAACAAGGACGATTCTGGAAGGAGTAGGGAGGAATCAGCATGTAGAGACTTGAGAGAACAGAGGTCCAGGTCCTCTCTCCAGTAAGATGAGACCATGTGGAAATACTTAGATTAATAGAAATGGGTTAATATTTAAGACAGAGCCAGCCAATAATAAACTAATAACAGGCCAACATACTTACATCTAATACAGTGTCTCTCTGTGTTATTTGGGGCTGGTGTGGCTCTGGGACCAAGCAGGCGGCAGGAAAAACTGCTCTTAACAGAAACCAGTTCTATTCATTGTCATGATATCAACTTGAACCCTAAAATTCCTGGTTTTCTTTGTAGCTGGTTATGGTTATGTAACTAAACTATGGTTAACAATTCATAGAGCACAAGTACTCTCTACAGTTTGGAATATGGATGTAATGCTTGATGTTCCAAAAGGCACCCAATATTGTGAGGTGATCTTGAAGAAGAAAGTCATGAACAGAATAGAAAATTAGGAGTCTGGTTCTCTCTTAGAAGATGAAGCCACCATATAAATCCTACTCTTGAAATTCTTTTAAATGAGACAAAACAAACTCCTACTATTCTAAAGCTTTTTGGTCTTTTTGTTTAAGCTGAGCTTAATTTTCATAAAGCAATATAGTAATAGGACATCACGTAATACAGAATTGTGTGAGAATTGTAAGTATGTATACAGAGACACCTTGCCTCTGTATACACCTTGTGTTTTTTACTGTTGACCGATAATGTCATTTTGAGGCTCAGTATCTTTCTCTATACTGCATCATCTATTCAGTAGGTTGCCTCATTTGTGGATGTTATACCTGATTCTGTTTCAAATTACAGACTTCCTATTTCTCTGAGGTGCCATCTAAGCACCAAAAAAGCTCTGATGTTCCTGCATGTTCCAATATCATTGTTTACGTTGGTAATTAGGAGTTTCTTTAGTTGGAATCTCCCATTTCTTAGGAGAACAGGTGTCCTACAGGCCCAGCAATTTCATATGGGTCCTGACTTTATCTTTACCCACTCTCCTCTATAGTTCTCTGCATTGGGCTTTCCCTTCCTCTCACACTGTGGTGTGGCTCTGCAATTGGTCACTGTTTTTTTTTTTCCAAACACAGAATTGTGTTATTAAT
This sequence comes from Cricetiscus sungorus, assembly GCA_030556225.1. Lineage (NCBI taxonomy): Eukaryota > Metazoa > Chordata > Mammalia > Rodentia > Cricetidae > Cricetiscus > Cricetiscus sungorus. The sequence continues at coordinate 46,503,717 of JANBXA010000372.1, read as the reverse complement.
TACTGCTGATTGTTCCAGGATGGCTTTGAGGAAGAGAGGGATACAGATAAACTTATTCAAATCAGAAGTCTTGTTTTGTGTCTCTGGGACATCTCTGACAAACAATTCCCAGGGAGGTGTCCCATACCTGGGACTAAGCTTTTTTTTGGCATCCTATGACTCCTGCAATGAGCATAATCCTCTGTGTATGGTAACTTAGTTTAAACTGTTTATACATATATCTATGTGTATGTATGTATGCATGTATGTGGATTTATGTGTGTATTATGTATACATAAGTATATATATAATTATATATATATGCAGAAGATTGCATTATATATATGTACATATATATATATATATATATATATATATAATGCAGAAGATTGCATTGTATTTTGGCACAGCAATCCTCTAATCCTTGTAGATCTGGGGGTTTCCATGCCTGTTCTTATTTTTTCATTCCCTAGAATCAGGATCAACTCTATACCTTAACATTCAGGCAAAGGTTACTTTATTTAGGAATAAGCACCTAATTCTAACCCAGCTGTTCATGTTCATTCATTCCATGGATTCAAAACTTTTTAAACCAGAAATTAAGCTGGGAGAAACAGGAAGTTGGCATTAAATACAAATGGAGTTCTCAGTTGGTCTAAGTAATAAAAACCCGGAGTCAGATATAGAGGAAAATGTTGAGAGATTAGAGAGAAGAAGGAGCAAGCCACAGCTACACCTCACCTCCTTTCCTCCTTCTCTCCCTTTGCTTAAGCCTTTCTTCAAAAGGCTTAAAAGGTGGCTTTATGGATAAGAGCACTTACTGCTATTTAGAAGACATGAATTTGGTTCCCAGTACCCACATCTAGCAGCTCACAATCTTCTGGCTTCCACAGGAATTCACATACCCCCCCTCCCCATCTCACACACACAGAAAATAATAGTGATGATAATAATAGTAAGAATAACAAACCTTAAAAAAACCCTTTCTTAATATACTCCACTTTGCTTTATATTGACTCATCCCAAAATTCTTTTATGTGGCTGTCGTGTCACATTCCCAAGGAGATGTAAACAAACACCCACTCACCTCAGATAAGGCACTGATGACAGACCATAGAAACAATTCCACCCAATTGGATTGGAGAACCAGTAAGTTTCTTGGAGTTACTTCCTAGAATATGGGTGAGGGTTTACTTACAGGCACATGGGTGATTCCAAGGCTGCAGTATCACCCGAAAGCCCATCTCTGCATGAATGACAACACACACACACACACACACACACACACACACACACACACACACACACACACACACACACACCCTACCTCATTCCTGAAGTACTTACATCAGGCAGCATGGCAGGTCAGAGAGTACCCTCCCCGCAGCAACTACTGACTGCTTTTCTAAACTTGGGGTGCTGCCTTGTGAATCCTGTAAGTTTCTTTTACTTCCTCAGTCTAGTAAGTTCCATTAACTTCCTGAGTCTTGTGAGCTTCCATATTGCGCAAAGGAAGGGGATGTTTCAGTTCAGAAGAAACAGCTACACAACTCTCTACCCCTTCCTCTGGCTATTATATTCTCTCTGTCGCCTTTTCCATGAGGTAATTTTCCTCACCCTTCATTGTCTCTTCCATTTACTCAGTACTCTGTTGGCTTCTCCTGGGCCACTGGTCTAGGAAATAACTGCTGTGTGAAACTGTTCTGTGAAATAAGGGACTTAAGTGACAGATTGGATGATAAAATTCCAATGGGACCTCTCTACACCCAAAGGTTACTGATGACTAAATTATAATTTTCTTTTATTTTTTAAAAATGATTTTTCTTATTTTTGAGATTATAAGAAAATTATATTATTTCTCCCTTCCCTTTCTTCCTTCCAAAGCCTCCTATTCAGCCATTCTTGCTCTCTTTAATTATTACACACACACACACACACACACACACGTATATATATATATATATATATGTATATATGTTGTTACATATATATGTATGTGTAATACATACGTGTGTATAATATATATGTAATATATGTGTGTGTGTGTGTGTGTGTCTACAAGTATATCCCTAAATGCAACCTGCTCAGTCTGTATAATGTGACTTGTATGTATGTTTTCACATGTATGTATGTATGACCATTTGGTATTAGATAACCAATTTTTGTGCTCTTCCCTGGGGAAGACTATTTTCCTTGCTCTCAGCATTCCTTAGTTGCTGTGGTTCTTTGTGTAGGGTTGAGGCTTCATGGGCTTTCCCCTGTCCACTTTGCCAGGTATATTATTGTTGTCCTTGTTCAGTTCATATGTAGTCAGTCATATTGGTGAGATTTTACTAGGAGAAACAGTCTCACAGTAAACTCCCTGGTCCTTTGGCTCTTAAAATCTTTCTGCCTCCTCTTTTGTAATGTTTCTTGAGCCTTAGGTGTAGGAGTTCATGTATGGATTTATCCATCAGGATTGGGCTCTATAGCTCTCCGTTTTTATTGGTTGTGGGTTTTTTTCCCCAGTGATCTCTGTTTGTTGCAGAGAGAAGTTTTATTGAGAGGTGAGGATTCCATTTATCTGTGGCTATAAGGATAAATAAAAACAGGGAGTGGATCCAGGTGGGAGGGGAAGTGGGGATGAACTTGGAGGAGTAGAGGGAGGGGAAACCATAATCAGGATGTACTATGTGAGAAAGAATCTATTTTCAATAAGATCAGGGAAAAGGTTTATCCTGGAACTCACAGTGTAGCCAGGCTAACCTCTGATCTGTGATTTCCCTGCTCTGGTCTCATGCTGGGATTATAAAGGCATGCACCTCAAAGTAAAATTTGTAATTTTGACCATTTTTAAGAGTATGTTTCAATACATTCACATTTCTGGGCATTTGTCCCCACTGTTGATCTCCAAATCTTTGATCTTCTCAAAAGTAAGCTTCAGGCTTATGAAATACCAATTCACAGTTCTTTTGTCTCCTAGTCTCTTAAGAGCCACCATTCAACTTTTTGTCTCTGTGAATTTAAATATTATTGGTCCAGATGGACAGGAAGAGACGGGGAGGGTGGGAGCAGTGAGGAAGAACAGGCCATATTCATTTTTGTGTGACTGGTTGACTTCACTGAGGGTCATATCGTCGTTTCCTCCAAGGTATACCATATGTCGGTATATCCTTCCTTTTAAAGAGTGAATGATATCTTGGTGTGCATATAAAACATTTGAGCTATTCATCTGTGGTTTACACTTTCCACTGGTCTTATTTCACATTGTCACTCTTGCTTCCCACACATCACAAACAACCTTCTCTCTGAACAAGGTGCAGTATAAACACATTTTTAATTTTCATGTTCAGTTAGACTGTAAGATCCTTTCCTTTATACAGAGCAGGTTTCAGTCTTAGTGACACAAACAGCATTGTAGTTAAGGAGAATATGATGATGAGGCAGGGAAATGTCTGGACTTTGGCTGGGGGCAATGTCATGGGTCCTCTTATCTGAGTGCTCAAGGCCCCTGCATTTATTCTGTTTCCTCAAATATCTCTTGTATGATTGTCTTTGGAATAGCACTGTCAACATATATTACCATAAAAGTGCTGATGTGTGCTTCGTTGGGAAGAGGTGTGCAGGCTGAAGAACTGGGAGTCTTCTCCCTCTTCTCTTTTCTGCCTAACAGTTGATTTCGGTGTATGCAAATGCTATGTGATCAACGTGAAATCAGAGTAGATGAAAGCATAAGGCTGCTTTAATGCTAAGAAATATCCCAACATTCAAATTCACTGAGAAATGCTTTCAGGCCTTTAAAAATAGAGATACAATTCAGTGATCTTTTAGGGAAAACCTTTAAACACCCTAAAAAGAGATTCTTTGGAAAGGACCTATAAATATAACAAGGTTATCCCAGGAAATGAGATTGTGTGAATTCTGTGAATTCTCCCCTACAGCCATTAAAGGGTATTTAAATCTCTCTGAACCCCCAACTCAGCAGGCCTGGGAAATTCTTTTTCATGTAGTCACCTTATTGATTGAAGGCATTAACTGCAAAGGCTTTTGGGAAACGGTTGTCTGAAAGTGCAACAGAACTATCATGGCTCATCAATAGATTCCCACACTGAAGATGAAAAGAAAAGAGGATTTAGAAGCAGGATCAGAGGCAGTTAATCCATCTAGTAGATGCTGGAGTGATCCACTGCCCACTCCATCCCTGACAAGGAGACATGAGCCTGTGATGGAGCCACTGTGAGACAGAGCTCACACCTCAGTCATTCTTTCCCTTACCCAAGTAGAATACTCTGTCTTGGACAGCCCCGTCACAATGAGGTCTTACTATTTTGAGACACACCATCATTGAATATAACATCGTTCTTGGCTTATTATTTGACTGAATATATGTCTAACCTTGAATGTTCAGCTACTAGTATAACATAGCTAAGAACTGGCAATGAGAGACCTGGAAATTGGGTTGGGTGATGTAGGAAAGGCATCTCTACCAAGAGAAAACTTTGGAAAAGGTAGGGTTCCAACTAGAGATAGGCAGAAGCTCTAACAAGATGGCAGTGGGCAAATCCCAAGAAGACTTAGGATGATGTATATAAAGACAGTCCAGAAGAGAGTCAAGTGTGCCAAGACATATTTTGCTTAAATTCCCCTAGTCTAAAGCATCTTACCCATCCAGGCTACTTGCGCATCACCAAACTCTAGGCAAGAAGTTAGGAAAACTTAGTCTTTCCCCTAGTTCTGCCATCTTCAGAACACCATTAAGTTATCTGTACCTCAGTTTCTTCATTTATAAAATGAAACTAAGAGTCTAGGTTTTTTTGGTATGGTATAAAAGAGGGAGCTATTATAGGTTTGAAGAGGAAACTGACTCTAGAGAAATGTCCAGAGACCTACAAGACTGACCCCAACAATCCATTTGAGCAACAGTGGAAAGGCTACCATAAATGCCCTTCCCTGATAATGAGATTGATGACTAACTTATCCACCATCATAGAGCCCTCATCTAGTAGCTGATGGAAACAGAAGCAGGTACCCACAGCTAAACACTGAGCCAAATTGGAATCCAGATGCAGAGAGGGAGGGGTGATAAGAAAATGGGGACAGGATTAGGCCACAGAAACCCAGACACAGCTGACTTGAACAAGGGGGAGCTAATGGGCCCCCAGACTGATAACTGGGAATCCAGCATTGGATTTACTCAGACCCACTGAACATGGGTCTCAGAAGGCCTAGGCAGTCTAAGGGACCTCTAACAGTGAAACCAGGATGTATCCCTGGTGCACTAAAGGACTTTGGGAGCACATTCCCCATAGAGGCATACTCCTTTAGCCTAGAGGCAGGAGGGAGGGCCTAGTCCCTACTCCAAATGACTTAACAGATTTTGTTGATTCCTCTTGGAAGGCATCACTCTCCCTGTGGAGTGTGGTGGTGGGGGAATGATATGGGAGGGTGGTCGGGGGAGGGGGGGCATAGAAGGGAGGGAAGGAGAAAGGAAGAGAGGGAGGAAGAAAGGGAGGAAGGGAGGAAGGAAGGGAGAGGGAAGTGGGATTGATATGTAAAATAAGAAAAGATAAAAATAGAATTGATTATAAAAAAAAAGAAGAGGAGGGGGAGGAGGAGGAGAAAATAAAAAATCCAGGTTTTCCACCTCCCAGGCCTATGTCTATAAAGACCTTTAAAGCACATATATCTGCACTGCAAACTTTGCTTCCATTTGATTTTCTTTTCCTGCCTATTTTCCTTGCACTATATAAAAACTTACTTATGCCTTTTATCTATAATCATGATGTTAAAGTCTTTACATGTTTCAAGGAGCTTGCTCTTCTTTTTGAGATATGGTGTGGAATGACTATTTTTTTTTAACTTAATTTCTACCACCTCCCATTTCATCTCCTCCTGTCCCCCCAATTTCATCTCAAATCCATGACCTCTTATTCTTTTTTAAAAATGTTTATGATCATATTTTTATTTATTAAGTTTATTCTTTTTCCCCCAGAGCAGGGCCTAGCCCCCCCCCCTGTGTGTCTAGGCTAAGAGAGCATCCCTCTATGTGGAATGGGCTCCCAACGTCCATTAGTACACTAGGGATAAATACTGATCCACTACCAGAGACCCCATAGATCGCCCAGGTCTCTTCACTGACACCCACATTCAGGAATCCTGGGTCAGTCCTATGCTGGTTTCCCAGCTATCAGACTAGGGTCCATGAGCTACCACTTGATCAGGTCAGCTGACCTCTTATTCTTTAGTTGTTGCTATGTGATTCTGAGTTCATTTGATGTTGGTGAAATATGTATGTGTTTATTATACACAAACCTAATATTTGATAGATTGCTATGACTACTTTAATCTAGAAGAAACATATTAGGGGGATTATACATGGGACATATTATGAAGAAAATATATTACAGAGATTGCATTGTAGAAAAATATGTTATATTATTGATATAGGCTCCAGCATGTACTCTTTTAAGATGCTATTTTCTCAAATAGCAATTTCTTTGTCTCACACCCATGTCTATAGAAAGGAAGGTGTTATCAGAGTTGATGCTCATAGAGTTCCTGCTCAGTATTACCAAAGCATTCCCTTGCTACTGAGGAGCAGTGCGTAAATTAGATCAGGCATACCATAATGAGAGCCTTCCTTTCATTTCTGTCTCTTTTAAATTGATTTTATTATTTGGCTACTTTGTACATGTATGTAATGCTTTCTGGTTAGTCTCTCTACTCACCTTTTCTTACCTCAGTTCCATCCCTTATCAACCTCACTGCTTCTTCCTCATCCGTTCCTCAGATTTGTGACTTTTGGTTTTGTTTTATGACCTCTTTCCTTTAATTAGGACCATCTGTGTGGCAATTGGGTAAACTGTGTAATGGAACTTGGGGTTGTCATTAGTGAATACTTAAAGGCAATTATTCTCTGCTCCCTAAATATGGTGTACAATAAATATTTTTTTTCCTACAGGGAGGCATAAGCCACATCCAAGTCCCCCATCCATCTATGCCTGATTTTCGATGTCCCATTTATATGCAGATCCAGTGCAGTCTCCACAGCTGCTATGAGTCCATTGTCCAATAACTTTGTTGTGCTCAGGAGATTTTATAACTCTTTCAGCTCTTATACTCTTGCCTCCTAGTCTTCTACAGTGTTCCCTGGGCCCTACTGTGAATGGTAACAGGTGTAATTTTCTCATATCTAGATTACCATGTACAGAGTCATTCTCAAGCTATGATCTGTATTGTCTGTTCTGAGCAGAAATGAGATGGTGAGGTCACCCTGACACTGTTCCTTAGATAGGTAGATGGTACTCCTGGAGTCGATGTGGTTTGACAGGGATTGTAGGCTAATGTCTGACACTTCTGGGTTGAGTTTGTAGTCCACCAAGCACCGCAGTCCCATATTATCAGTTCTGGGCTCATAACTTAAACTTTCTGAGATCTAGTCTATAAAGTGGGGGGGGGATATAGCATCTACAGAACAGTATCCTAGTATTAATTGTATTAAACTCTATAGCCCCAAACATACAGCTTGGCTCTTGTTGTTGATAAACCTTACCCCCACATCCATTTGTCTAAGTAAAGCTGCAGACCAACCTCCTCAAGAAAAAATGTTTTGTGCTATGAAGAAAGATTAATAATTTAGAAAACACATAGACTGTTTTCTGAACTGAAAAAAATGTAAATATCTTTATGGATTTAGAAGGTAAGTAAAAAAACATTGTTATGTTGTCCTCTACTGAACAGAAGACTGTTCTGCAAGTGACCTAATGTAAAACTGTCAAGGCTAATCTACTTGTTTTTATTGTAATCACAATTCAGGCCCGGCTTGGGAATCATGATTTGTGAGCTGGCTCTGAACCCAACAGTTGGTAAACTAGGCATCAGTAGGATTTTATTAAGAATTGTCCTATCCCTGCCCCCAGCTCCTTACCATAAACCCACACACCACAAAGAGATGCACACCTTAACGGTTGGATTTTGCTTGTGTGCAATAAACTCTGCTTTATAGGAGAAAAGAGAGACTGTGCTCATTGATTGTAATCAAATACATGCCTTCAGAATTGTCACTAATGCCTAAGCCATGGTTTCCGGAACTGCACCTGAGGTTGAATTTCTGAATTTGCTTGTGTAGGATCTCCAGAGACTGAGATGTTCACATGCCACCATGCTTATTTGCATGTGTGCCTGGCCCACTTTACACCAAGACCCTTAATGACCTTTGTCCCACTCACCTCTGCTTTCTGTCCCACTCTGCCTCAGCCATGCATGCCGGCCCTAATCTTCAAAAAAAAAAAAAAAAAAATAGTAAATCTGGGTTTGCTTCAGGGTTTTTGTACTTGTTCCCTATCTACTTTGAAAACTCTTTTTTGAATTTTTTAAAAAATTTTTCTTATTTTACATATTGATCCTAGAGCCCTCTCCTTCCCTCCCTCTCTCCCACCCTCTCATGCCCCCAACCACCCTCCCATCTGTAGCGTGTATGTTTCCTCCAGCCCGCCAGCCCGCCAGTCTGGACCCACAGCCGCGCCAGCCTCAAATAACACTCAGAGACTCTGTATTTGATATAATCCTGTTGGCCAATTACCATTATTGTTTATAGGCTAGCTCTGCCTTAATTATTAACCCATTTCTTGCTATCTCATTGGCCACAGAGCTTTATTAACCAGTATGAGAAACATGTATACAGAATAACATCTCCCATCACCCATCCTACCCCCCCCATCCCGCAACTCCACAGGTAGGGTGATGCTTTCCAGGAGGGGTCATCAAAATCTATTAAGTCATTTGGAGCAGGGACTAGGACTTTTCTCCTGTCTCTAGGTTAAAGGAATATCCCTCCATGGGGAATGTGCTCCCAAAGTCCTTTTGTGTACCAGGGATACATCCTGGTTCCACTGTCAGAGGTCCCTTACGCTGCCCAGGCCTTCTAACTGAGACCCATGTTCAGGAGGTCTGAGTCAGTCCAATGCTGGATTCCCAGCTATCAGTCTGGGGGCCCATTAGTTCCTCCTTGTTCAGGTCAGCTGTCTCTGTGGGTTTTTATAACCTGGTCTTGTCCTCCCTTTCTGCATCTGGATTCTAGTTTGGCTCAGGGTTTAGTTGTGGGTGTCTGCCTCTCCTTCCATCAGCTACTAGGTAAGGGCTCTATGATGGTGGATAAGTTAGTCATCAATTTCATTATCAGGGAAGGGCATTTATGGTAGCCTTTCCACTGTTCTCAAATGGATTGTTGGGGTCAGTCTTGTAGATCTCTGGATATTTCTCTAGTCAGTTTCCTCTTCAAACCTATAATGGCTCCCTCTTTTATGGTGTCTCTCTCTCTCTATTTTTTTCTCTCTTGTCTATTCCTCCCCTAACTCAATCTTCCTAGTCCTACATGCTGTCCTCTCCTCTCCTCCCCTTCTCTTTCTCCTAGCTCCCTCTCCACTTACTGCCCACCCCCAGTATGCTTAGGAGATCTTGTTCCTTCCCTTCTGTGAGGGACCTTGTATAAACCTCTTAGATTCCTCCTTGCATCCTAGTTTCTCTGGCAATGTGAATTATAGGCTGGTGATCCTTTGTTCTATGTCTAAAATACATATATGAGTGAGCACAAGGATGACACGCAAATTCGTGAAGCTTTCCATATTTTTAAAAACAATAGAATCTTGAAATTCACAGGCAAAGAAACTATCCTGAATGAGATAACCCAGTCACAAAAAGAAAATCTTTTATATTGCCTGCTCCTTCTATAAAATGGGTATTGTAGTTTAAAAATGAAATATCCCTCATAAGTTTACATGATTGAACTTGGTTCTCAGTGGCTGCCACTCTTTGAGAAGGCTATATAGAGCCCCAGTGAAGGAAATGGGTCACTGGGGGCAGGCTTTCAGACTTCATAGCTACAGAGCAGCCCCACTTCCTACCCACTCTCCACTTCCTAAGTGCAAATGCAGTGTGTCTAGCCAGCTTCAAGCTCCTGTCTGCTGTCTATCTTTGCTAAAACAGCAGACTGTGTTCCCCTGGAACTGTAAAATAAACCCTTTCTTTCTCAAATTGCATCTCTTAGAGCACTTTCCCCATTTTTAAACATCTGGCATTTATTATCTTTTAACATTTTTTAATTTATATATATAATTTCTTACATGAGTACTGTTTTTGTCTTACACTCCTGTTAAGTCTATTTAGTGTTGCTCATGTATGTGTTTAGGAATGATGATTTGGAGCTGATCCCTGGAGAAAACTCATTTTCCATCTCTTAGCAGTTCTTAATTGCCTGTAGCTCTAGTTTGGGTATTTTTACAACAGCAACAATAAAGTAACTAGGAGAAGCAACTAAGATATTTTGATCTCAACAAAATCCATTTTCTTAGGGAATTATTTCTTTGTTATTGTGCTGAAATAGCATCCTTCAGATTTTCCTTATAACATCATATATGTATATATGTATACATATATATATACATATATACATATATATATATATATCTCATAATTCTTTATTGTCTCTTTTGGAATTTCACATCATGCACCTCAATCCTGCCCACTTTCCCAGTCCCACTATATATGCTCCAACCATTGAAGGGTCCCCCCCCCAAAAAAAAACCTAAATTAATTAAAAACAAAACAAAAAAGAAAAACACCTTGCTTCCCCATCTTTTCTAACCTAATGGTATTGGGGGATGTTGTGGGCCACACAGTGCACCCCCTTTTTCAATCAACCCCACCCAAAAAATATTCATTTCAGTAAGTCATCATTGGTCTGGCTCAAGGCACCAGTCCACTGGCATACCATTATCACTAGACCCTCACAGAAATTCCTTTCAGATATTCTGCTGTTACCACAGTCATGGGGATCCTTACAGCTATCACTTCACAGGACCAATCCCTTCACCTGTTCACTCCATCAGGTCACAGATGGGGTAGATGTTACAGTGGGCCAACTCAAGGCTCAGGAAGTAGGTCTGAGTAGTAACTGAGCTGGTCAGTTTGGGCCACTGTATTTGCTTTCATAGTAGTTACCACTATGTTTCAATGCTCTTAGTTTATGAAAGTAACTTTGTGATAACAGGGAGTATCCAGTTATACGAAGATTTATAGCTTATATTTCCCAAGAGAAGGAAACATGCCAAACCACGCAAGACCACAGAGGGAGAACCAGGATTTGATAGAAGGCAGAGGCAGAAGCAAGAGATGTAGGCCAAAACTTTTATTGGAGATTATGTGGGAAATTAAAGTGGGGCAACATGAGCACTTTGATATTGGCTAATTAATATTCATAACTTCACAGGCGATATACTAGAAAGTTGGTCTCTGGCTGTTTTGTGCCAACCCAGGAATGATGTAGGGTACAGGAAATACTGGTTTTGTTGTAAGATAGAGAGAGTAGCTATGACTATATAGTTGGGACTGGTTCATTGATGTATGCAAAGAATATTGCTAAGCTCTTTGTTGTTTTAGTACATTGGCTTGTCTTGAGTGACTGTCTTTTTCTAGATTGTAAGTATCGAAGTAGATTGCGTGGGATTCCACATTTTTTACATTAAGCATGTATAACTTTCTAAAGAAAAATTTACAAAAAATTAGTATTTTAGTTTTATTTTATTTTGCCTTCCACATTAGAACATGCCAATAGAGTAATAGGCTTAATAAAGGAGCCTAAATTCTGTAGCTTCTCAATATTTATTGATGTCTCAGATGATATATATATTCCTAAATTAGTCTTCAAAAACACATTTTTGAGGGTTTATTACTGTGTCATGCAAGAACAGAAAATAACCTAGTATATTCTCCATACTCCCAGACCGGTGTCAGCCCTGCCAAAATTCCTCACTGACGTCCCTAAAGCTGACATTACCCTTTCATTGATGTCACTGAACCAGGAAGATGAAAAGCTGTTGCAAAGTAACTTTCTATCGCAAAGGTTTGAAACTTTAGAGATTGAAAGGTTAAAGTTAAAAATATGTATTTTAATTTGAACAACAGATGGCCTTGGAGTGACTGCAAGGCTGAATTAACTCTCGAGGCTCTATGGCTGTTTGTGGAAGGGAAAAATAAAAAAGACAACCAAAACTTTAAAAAGCCCACACTGGAACACCCAGCTCAACTGCTAGTGACATCAGCAGAATCTCTCTGTTCAGTAAGTCCTGAATTTGGTTTCATAGCATCTGTTAGCTTCCAGATAGCATAATCTCCTATGAAATTATACCGCACATTTTCACTAATGAGCATTTTAGCTATCAGTGGTTTAACTTCATAGCAGTCACATCCCCCAAAGCCTCCATGTGACCTGGAGTAATGGAGGGATCTTGTTTCTGAAATCCACAATGAATTTGTACTTTGATAAACTATGTCTTGCTTTAGTTGAGCTCTATGGGAAAAGAGTGAAATGAAGGAAGGGTTGTAAGGAAATTTGAAAGGCAGGACTGAGCAGGAGACAACCTACAAGGCAATTCCCGCTTGGGCCTCTGGGGAGCTCTGTTGATGAGCTAGTTTAGAGTTCTTCCAAATTGAGCCACTGGTGTTTACATCCAAATATGGGCTGCCATTGGGCATACATTGTTGCATGAGAGAATGTTATCTTTGTTGATAGTTCCTTGGGGCTTAAGATAGTTTCCAATGAGAAGTTTAGCCAATATCCCACTGTCTGAGGGATAATCTGAAAATGTAGAGAAAACAAACGTAGTCTCTGTCTACTTCACCCTATCCACCCAGACTCTAGCAACTGTAGCATTCAGATCTTAGAACTTCCATGTAGCTCTTTGATTCATGTTTGTGTCTCTCAGCCTTGGCCAAACTTCCTTCTTTCACTTGACATTTTGAGATAGCAACTGTAGCATTCAGATCTTAGAACTTCCATGTAGCTCTTTGATTCATGTTTGTGTCTCTCAGCCTTGGCCAAACTTCCTTCTTTCACTTGACATTTTGAGATAAGCCTTAGAAAACTGGGTTTCAGGAATTCATTTCACTTATTCTTCAAACACTACTGATAATGCTGGTAAGACCTGTCCATGGGACTGAAAGAGGTAAGATGTATAACAGGAGGAGTGAATGAATGTCGTGTGTGGAGGAAAGAGCAAGCACTAATAAGCTGGAGCGAATGGCTAGAGAAGATCAGAGCATGCCATTGTTCAGGGTGCTGTGTCTCATGCTGCACTGTTTGACGTTTGACTTGGCATCATTCCACCTTCCTTCCATAACTCAGGCAGAACACTTTGGAATAATCCTTGACTCATCCCCTTCTTTCAGACCACACAGTCTGCTGTTAAATCTGCACAGTTCTAGCAAACCTAAACTTCCTCATCACTTCCACTGCCCATCCTCTAAGCCACTTCTTTTCTGGATTATTTAGCTCTTAATTCATCTCTCTTTTTGCCCTCAATAGTAAATTCTTGACAAACAGAAAAAGTGATTTTGTCACTGTATGGTAAATCAGCTTACTTAACACAGAATAAAAGTTGGAGTCCTTGCTATGATTGTTAATATTCTGGCTATCTGGTCCCTCGCTTCCCTTCTATGCCCCCTTCTTGATGACATTTCAGCAATCCAAGCATGCTCATGTTTTCACTTCGGAGATGTTCATTTTTCTTCCTCCTAGGATGATGACATATTAACATTGAGCTTGTTTCCACACTTCTTTCATTGCTTTACTTTAAAAAAAATCCTTTTATTAGTGAGGAATCAACTTTACATAGATTGTTAGCTCTCAATTTCAATATTGCCACAGTTTTATTTTTCTTGTTAATAGTGCCATTGTTCTACTATATATTGGTATATACTTAATTTACTCTTTGTCTCCCCTTTATAAAGCAGGCTATTGTGATCTACTATATATGGCACATGGGAAGTGTCTCAATAATTATTAAATGACTAGGTCAGGAGACCCAGCCAAGGGGAAATTCTAGCTAGTTTAGTTGCCAGATAGCAAATTTGTCTTGCCAACTAGGAAACATTTTTAAGTTTGGAGTACATTAAGTAGACAGCTTTTTTAAAATTTATTGAACAATTATCCACATAATTAGCTTCATGTGCTAATATAAGCAAGCTTTCAAATCTTCCTAAGCATTTCCCTAGTGTGAAATAGCCTCTGTGCATCTAGTGCCTAATTTTCTTCTTGTTTTTTCCTTATTAACAAACTTTTAGTTTTCAATGTGTTTGATTTCTTTAGCATATCCAACTAAACAGAGGTCATAGCCACTGACCTAATATATTACAGTAACTAGAAAGTCAAATTGTCCCCTGTTCAAGTAGACAGCATAGAGGATGAGAAGTTAGAGGATCTGTATTTTAGCATCACCAATTGTCAGCTAAGTGTATAGAAATGAACTGCTATGGGGATTTTATTACATCAGACTTTCATTGCAACTGGGTTGGGTTCATATCATTTGTATTTTACAACCAAGGAATATAGACCATGGGAAAGTTGTCTGTTCTAGATAAAATGGCTTACCAACTACAGACCCAGAACTGATCCCAGGTTCTTAGTTTAAACTATTATGTTCTGCCTGCCGAACTGAACAAGAGAACTACTTATTCCGTCTGAGCCAGCATAATTTTATATATGTATATGTGAATTCTATATACAACAAGATCATTATCTAAAGGAACAATAAGTAACTTAAAAAGTGGAATTTTCAAATGTATAAGCCATCTGAAATTTGAGTTTTCTTTTTCTTATTTGTAAGATGAGAATAATAGCAATAGCTCCCAAGGACAGGATTGCTGTGAGCTTTTTCAGAGCCATTGATATAAAGCACTTAGTTATGTTAGAATCCTGTTATGTAATATGCACCTACAACTGATCTTTTTATTATTCACTATGGCTGAATGTTTTTGTCCCCTCAAATTCTTATGCTGAGATTCTCTTCTTCAAGGGTGTGGTGCTTTGACAGGAAATGGCTTCCAAGGGGAGTGGCTCTATTAGGAGGTGTGGCCTTGCTGGAGGAAGTGTGTCACTGTGGGGGTGGGCTTTGAGGTCTAGTTTCTCAAGCTTTCCTCAGTGTGACAGTCTGTTGACTTCCTGATGCCTGCAAGATGTAGGACTTTCAGCTCTAGCATATCCGCTTGCATGCTGCCATGAACATAGTAGGCTGAACCTCTGAAACTGTAAGTGAGCCACCCTCAATTAAATGTTTTCTTTATAAGAGTTGCTGTTCTCATAGCATCTGTTTACAGCAATAAAAACCCAAATAGTATTAGAGGTAGGAGCCTTTCAAAGATTGAGAGGCATCATCAGATTAGTGACTTAGTTACTCTAGTCTCCTCTTCTACCATGTGAAATTTCAGCAAAAAGTTACCACTTATGATGCAGAAATCAACTTCTCACCGGACAGCAAATATGCCTTCATCTCAAATATCCTTTCAAGAAGAAATTTATATGGTTTACTACCTATATATTTTACAATGTTTTTAATAATTTCCCAGTAGACCAACATATTATTATGTAAGAGGTTCTATAGTGATTGGGCACAAATCACTACTTAGGAAGCTTTGGGCCATTTGTGCAGGCAACAGCAAAATTTCAGGGCAATGGGGGAACATTATACTACTGTATAGTACTTAAGTTCATGAAAGGCAACATCACTGAGAATGCCTTTAATAATACACTGAAAATCAAAATGCAAGTAAAGGCAATCCTTTCACCACAGATGAAGCTCAGAGTGGCCTGGGCATTTGGCTTCTCTAACCGGAAAGCTCTCAGCCTGGGCTGCTATCTTTTTAGGCAGAACATTATCTGGATTAAGTTCCATGGCTGTAAACTGATCAGTGCATCTTTACATGCTGTCAAGCATCTAAGTTCAAGAAATCGAGCTATTTTAATCAGATTAGCAATTTGGGCCTTTTCTGTAATTTTCTCTCTGCAGGATTCCATTCAGAATCCTTTGGAGAGAAGTGTCCTCAGGAAACAGTGGGACTTCAAAAAAGCCTCTTTCTTATTTCCTGAGGCCATGATGCTAAAAAGACTTGAGATGTTTTTGTTAGGCAGAGCTGCCTATGAATCCCAATATTTGCCATGGAAACATGCTGAATGTAAGTGAGAATGTTGTTTAATTAAGTGAATTTTGTTTTAAATGCTGAACATTGTAACAGATATGTTCTTAACTTATCTGGAGAGTGAGAACTGAGGATAGCTGTATGGCCAGTATTAGGGGAAATAATATATAACATAATACCAATATGACATCATAATAATTAAGCGATAATGTTATGATATAATGATTAAGGGATTGGAATAAAGTCAAAAAATTACATAGACCTTTTCAAATTCAGATCTTTCATTGACTAGTTTTGACAACTTACTGAAATATCTTAGTATTTCTACTCTTTGTTTCTGTGCATTCACGTGTGTGTGTGTGTGTGTGTGTGTGTGTGTGTGTGTGTGTGTTTCATGTTGTATATATGTGTGGTGTATGGATTGTGAATGAATGAATATATGGCTATGTGCATCTATGTAAACCACGGACACTATAAAGAGAACCCAGAGAGATGTCAACTGTCTGCTCTACCGTTCTCTTGCTTGTTCCCTCAAGGCAGGGTTTCCTGATGGACCAGAAGCTTATCATTTTGTTGAGGATAGCTAGTTCCTATGCTGGGGTTGCAGACATATTCAGCATTGACAGCCTTGATACATGGAGGCTGGGGGTTCAAACCCAGGTCCTTATAGTTGTTGAACTTTTACTCACTCAGCTGTCTCCCCATCCCACTAAGTTTTCTTTTAAATTATGGTAGTAATGTCTGACTGTGGCAAATGAATCTAGCAGATTTGCTTATTCATAAATGTTAACTCCTTAAAGGATTTTAAGTTTCAAATTGTTTTGTAGATATAGTAGGTATGTTGTAATGTGTAATGCTTACACATTACATAGTACTGTAGATTTCCTCATCAAAAATTTTTTGTCAGGTACTACTCTTTAGGGTAAACAAATCTTGGGCCAAATTCTAAAATGAAGTAGACGAAAGAAGTCTTTGAAATCATTCTGTAAGTATGAAAAAAAATCACAGCTCTCTGTAATCCATGAATGAATAAATGCATGACTAAATGAATAAATGTAAGAAGGCCTTGGAGTATGTAGTCAAACAAGTTGAACAGTTTTTCATGGACATTTTATAGCAAGTGTATGACAAGCTCATGGATGATATGGTATGAGTGTCATGGCATCATTATAATCAAAGAAATGTCTTACATAAAGAAGAGAGAAAAGAAATTCCATATGGACCCGAAGGGAAAGGGCGCTTTGTAAGTTCACTTCTGAGCACGCCAGTGTCTCCATTTAGGACTGAAATGTTCCGTTACTATGGTAAATTTTATGAGTGGTTTTACACACACACACACACACACACACACACACACACACACACACACACACACACACACGTTTTTAATTTCAATTAAAGAGTTTATCAGCATCTTCCTTTCGGTTTACATATTTTATATATTGCCTGAGAAATATTTCTCTGGGTCAAGGTTTAAAGTATATCCTTTATTTTTCAATATTTTAAGATTTTGTCACAATAACTATTTTGTATTTGGTGTGAGGTAGAAAGGCAATTTTATTTTTCTCATTAAAACTAATCATTGTAGAAACATAAGTGTCCCAGCAACTACATGTTGTTTACTTCGGCCAAACTTTTGATTAAGAGTAATTGGGAGATAGGAGTGCACATGTCAATACAATTTCACCCTCTATATAATGCAAACAGAAGCCTGTGGTTGGGAATTTTTAGGGGGGATGTCCTTTCCTCACTCTCCCTTTTCCTAGACTTATCTATAGTCAGACTGAGACAGGCTAAGTTACTCTTTTGGCTGTAAATTTATTGCTTAATGGGGATACCAACATTTGGGGCACCTGTTTTATTTATTCTATTACTTTACTCTCTTATTTTTCCTTACTAGCTTCATACATCACATGTGGCACAATAAAATCAAAACTTTATGTCTCCAGAAATAAGGAATTTTAGCACTATTATTTAGCTTTATTATTGATTTTGACCTCAAGGACTTGAAATTCCCTCTGCTAAGGGAATTGAAGTTTGCAATTCATGGTAGTTTCTCTGTGCATTAAAATAGGTCTAAAAGATTTAGGGCTAAAAGCACTTTCTACCAAGCCTGATGTCTTAAATTTGATCTCCATGATTTATATGGTAGAAGCTGAGAACTGATTTCAATTGTCCTG
The DNA here is from genome assembly GCA_030556225.1 of Cricetiscus sungorus. Lineage (NCBI taxonomy): Eukaryota > Metazoa > Chordata > Mammalia > Rodentia > Cricetidae > Cricetiscus > Cricetiscus sungorus. The sequence goes on along the minus strand of JANBXA010000372.1, from coordinate 46,485,610 downwards.
ACTTCTAAAGGCATGCCATAGTACACACGTGCGTGCACACACACACACACACACACACACACACACACACACACAAAGTGTAACAAAATATTAAAACAAAACATTAAAAGTTTGAATTCAAACTTATAGGTGTCTATCCCATGAAGATATCTGATAAACCTAGTCTTTCATGTTAAAGTTAGAGCCTCTGCTTTTTTCCCCCTTTTACTCTTTGATTCAAGTAAAAGTAATTTTGTTATAGAGTATGACAGGGATCTTGCATTAATTTTGTCTACAGAGAGTCACTGTTTATTAATGATTCATAGTTTTATAATTCAAATTCTTGATATTTACTAGTGAAATGAGCACTAAAACAAATGTAAATAAAATGTAGTTCCCATCTTGAAAGGTCTGCTCAACAGAATTATAAAAAATTAACAATTATAGGGAAACAATTGAACATCCAGACAAAGAGGAATTATAGACAAATCTCTTTGTGACATATTTTCTTCAAGCTTTCAAAAATACAAAACTATGAGACAACACTAAAAGTGTTAAGGGAAAAACAACTCATCAACAAAGACAAACATATAACAATAATAATAACAACAATAATAGTAATAAATTGCTCATCTCCTCCAAACCAGGAAACACAAAATGATTTATTTTTAACACCAAAACTTCAGTTGCTAAACTCAGCAAAAATGTCCTTAAAATTGATGAAGAAATGTGACATTTCAAGACAATTACAAATTAAGGTCGGAAAGATATTATCATGAACACTAAAACAGCAATGCAGAAGATCTTAAAAGAACACTCTATAAAGATAGGCAAGAAAGAAAGTCTTATTAAGACAGCACAGGAAAAATAAATTTAATGAGAGGAATACATGAGCAAGAGACAAAAAAGGAACCCATCGTCTCCAACACATTTGTGATGACTAATGTTAACAACTTGAAAGAATTTAGAACCACTTGAGAGACAAGCATCTGGGCAAGTTTGAGAGGGATTATCTTGGTGAGGTTAATCTTGGTTATTTTGAGGTGGGGAGACACACCTTAATTGTGGCCTGTACTACTCCCTGTGTTTGGATTCCAGACTGAAAATAAAAGAAAAACTAAAATGAACACAAGCATTTATCACTCTCTTCTCCCTGACTACTTATTTAATGTAACCCACTGACACTTTGACTTCTTCTCTATGAACAGCTCTATCCTGGAACTGTTAACAAAATAAATACCCTTTTCTTTAAATTGTTCATATCAGAACATTTAATCACAGCAGAGAAAATACACTAAAAACAATAGTAAACAAAATAAAACAGCCGCAAACACACTGAGAGTAAAAAAAAACAAAACATATGAGAACCCAATCAATCAGAATAAAATGCCAAAAATTACAGAAGTCATCTAATCTCTCTCAAAAATAGCAAATCTCAATGGCATCAATGAAGCAACAAAAAGATGTGTACTAGTTGGCTAGACTAAAGAACAAGGTATAGCTATTGTCTTTAAGAAATCTATACCTCATTGGTAAAGGTACCTAAAGGTTGAGAATCAAGGGATGAAATCAAACTATGAAGTGAATGGAACCTTGAAACCAGCAGGAACAGCAATTCTAACATTTGATAAAGTCAGAAGTGATAAAGAAGTCCACTACATGCTAAGCAAAGTATTTATGAACAAGAACTTGTAAATGTTTCTGTGCTGAATACCTGTGCTCAGCATTCCATAAAACAAACATTGTTAATATAGCATGTGATAGGATTCAATAGAGGAATTGTGGGTGGCTTCAGTACCCAACTTTTTTTTCTGAGAGGATAGCCAAACTAAAATTATACAAATAAAATGTGGAGCTAAGTTATATATACTACAGATCAAATAGGCTTAATAGATATCTAAAGACGATATCCAATACTTGTAATAAGAATTCTCATCAGCCCATGGAAACTCCTCTATTTAGAGATATGAAGGTTTACAATAAAGATATTAAAGAAAAAAAAGATTTCAAATAAATTACCTAACCATACATCTCAAGTTCTAAAGAAATAGCCAAATCTAAAAACAGCAGGCAACAAGACTGTAGAACAGGACAGAAAGCAATGAACTGGAAACTAAAGGATCATTATGTAGTATAGAATCAAGCAAATAAAAGTGTTTTTTTTTAAAGATAAATGAGATTGGGAAACACCTCGATAGTCAATTTTTTATTAAAAAAAAAGGGGGGGATAAGACCCTAATGAATAAAATTATGTGAAAAATGAATTAGAGAACACTTTGAAAACTGACATTCCAACAAAACCTGGAAATAAAACAAAAAAATGGGAAGATCCTAGATACATATGATCTACCCAAATAAAATCAAGCAGATTCAAACAGTTTAAACAGAAGCATAACAAGCAAGGAGATTACAGTGGTAATAACGAACCTCTCAGGTATCTGATCTTCTCTATTAGTCACTGATCCGGTTGCTGTGACAACCTTGACAACAACAACTTCAGGAATGGCAGGTTTACTTTGGCTCATAGTTTCAAGATTTATCCATCAACTGCTGGGATGTCATGGCAACTAGTCACATTGCATCCATGTTCAGAAAACAGAGAACAGTGGATGCTGGTGCTTGGCTCACTTTCCTTTCTTTCTTCAGTCAAAGTCTCCCGTCCTGAAGAGGTACAGCCCACAGTTAGGTTGGGTATTCCTACTTCACATATATGTCCAGAGCTTTGTTTCCATGGTGATCCCAACTTCCATTAAATTGACAATCAAGATTAACCACTTCAATGTCAAAAACACACATAGCATAATCATGTTGAGAAAACTGATTGTTTATATGATGAACTAGATTCATGTCTCTCAATCTGCACAAAAATCGATCTGCACAATTGTACCTATGGCCTAAAGCACCCAAACTGCTAGATTAAACGTGGTCAAAATATTTTTAAGATATAGGCATAGACATGGACATTCTGAGAAGACTCTAATAGAATAATAAATAGCTAATAGCATTATTCCAATATTGAAAAATGGGATTTGAAAAGAAGTGGTTTCTTCAGAACAAAGAAAATAATGAGTGGAGTGGAGACATCATGTAGGATGGAAGAAAGCTTTGCCAATTATGTATTTGAGTTAATATACAGAATCTGTGAAAATCTCCAAAAAAACAAGTACAAGAACATTAAATCTTGCAGTCAAAACATGGCAAATGGCAAGACTAGAAACAATCAAAGAAACAAACAAACAGGAAACAAGTTTGCTAAGGATGTGAAGGAAGAGGAAATTTTGTGTTCTCGGGTAGGAATATAAATTGGTCCAGCCACTATAAAAATTAGCATGGAGACTCCTCAAAAATATAATTATTTTATGATCCATGATACCAATCCTGAGGTTATACCAAAAAGATTCTGTCAACCTGTCATGGGTCCTTTCATATCTATGTTTAGTGCTGAACTATTTACAATAGCCAAGATATGGAACTAGCTTGAAGGTGTGTAAAAGTGGTACACATATACAATGGAATTTATGCAAATCTAAAAAAAAATGAAGCTAGACATTTACAGGAAAATAGATGGAACTGAAACTCATTATGTTAAGTGAAATAAATCAGACTGAGAAAGAGAAATATTTTGTGGGTTTGCATATGCTAAATGTAGGTGTGTGTGTGTGTGTTTTATGATGTGCAAGTGTTTAAGGAGAAAGTGCACTACAAGATAGAAAGAAGGCTGAAGAGAGAGCAAGATAAACAAGAGAGGGTAATGGAATATATGCTCTGAAAGGAGAAAGGAGAAATGTTTGAGAGCAAGGAGGGTGCAGCAAGAAGGCAAGAGAGAGACAGATGATCAGGAGGGCAGTATGTGTATGGGGGGGGGTGGATTAAGAACAAAGTGCACTGATACAGATGGATAGAAATGTTGCAGCGAATCCAATTTCTTTCTAAGCTAACACAAAAGATAATTAAATAAGGAAAGCACACATATATACAAATATGGATTTTGAAATGAAAAAAAATGCAAAGAATTAATAATGAGTCTCCAGCCAGCCCTTCATGCACACAGGAGCTCTCCTTCACTAGGCGTCTTAATGCAGGAAGTACATGTACCATTCAGATCCTTTTCCAATAGTGGATAAAAATATAAAAAGACTAGAATTTTAAAAGAGAATCAATGTGTATTTTTATAAATGCAATTGTTGGCATACAGACATAAAGACATTTCTTAAGGATCGTTTACATGAATCCAATTTTCTTGCCTCTACACAAGAAGCACATTTTGGGTGAATTTTTTCCCCAAAAGCTAATTTTTAAGCTTTGTGGAGTAGGTGCCAAGTGGTATTTTAAAACACACATTTAAAAAAAGAATATGCAGCTTTGCTTAGAATACAGATGGAGCCTTTGTCAATTGAAGGCATTTTGCCTAAGGACATAGGGAAAATCACTTTTTCATAAACATACAAACTCCACTCTTCTGTTTCTGGTCATCTTAAATTTTGGAAGATGAGGAGAAGCAAAATTAGGGGCTCAAATTTCAGTTGTTTACCAATTTCATCACTCTGATTTTGGTATCAATCATGTTATCAAATTCATCATACCCTCAGATTAACATTATAATTTTTATATGACAGAATATAAATTCTGGAGAGGTTTTATTGATATCTTTTCTTTTGTGTACAGAAACTGAATTTTATTCTATATTCAAGTCTAATAAATATTTTCCATATCTCTTCATTGTGGTCTCCTAAAGTATACAATATATCAATAATGTCAAAATAGCATGATAATCAGTCATTCCTTGTGTTGTGTTAACATACAATAATTTAAAATGCAAACCAGGGGACATGGACAGAAATTAAGAGAACTTGCTGAACTTAAAGAGGACATGGCTTTGGTTCTTAACACATACATGGTGGCTCAAAACCATCTATAACTCTAGTTTCAGGAGATTGGAGAATCTGACATTCTCTTCTGTCCTCTTTGAGAGTTGCATAACTGTGGCACACATATACATATGCAGGCAAACATTCATACACATACAAAAATAACTAAATCCTTAAAAATAAATAAATGGTAAAAACAGAAACAAGAAAACAAATATTTGAAAGGCATATATCAGCCAAAATGTGAAACTGCCTTATGGCTTTAAACCCTTTACCACCTACAGATGTTCTTTACAAAAGCCGTGAAGTTTCAATTAGGAGGATCATAGACATTCTTCTTCATTGACAAGGAAATGTGACTATTACATATTGTGATATGTACAATTCAATATTACATTCTTCATGGTTTTTTTCATGTACTTATGTGTTGGTATACGTGTGTATGTGTACGTACAAGGTTGCATACATACACACATATGTATAGTATCATAGAACAAGGTTGTTTTCCTCATTCTACCTTGTGGGTTCCAAGGATTGAATTTAGGTCATTGGGCTTGGTAGCAAGCATCCTTATCTGATGAACAATCTTACTGCCCTAGCAGCCCATTCTTGCAAGAATAAATTTGTGTACAAGCAACAATGGCTGAAAGAATAAACCCTAATGGCTTTTCAGCCTTTTGGCTAAAGTCAGGTGTAGAATAGCCTATAGATGTTAATAGCAGGAACGAATATCTCTGGTCACAGGGCTGAATTGCAGCCATTGAATCAGAAGGCTTTGTAGTAATGGGTGGGGGGAGATTGTATAGACTTCTCTATGGCTTTTGACTCAGCTCTGCCCTCAGTGATAGGCTTATGACATTCAGGTTCTTCATCCCTATATAGAAAGGATGCACCTATTCAGGTACCCATACTCACATTGTCATCAATGTGAAGAAGAGTTCCCAGGAATCCATGAAAAAGCCTCTCTCCCAGAGAGTTCTCAGCAAATGTCTCCTTGATTCTTGGTGGCCCAAATAGAACAATCATCTGCATAACTTTGAATCAGCTATCAATGTACCTACCGCATAACAGATGTACTCATTTCCCAAACCTGCTGTTTTGAAGTTCAACAATCTGGCCACATACACAGCTTAACTTTTCCTCTTGTCCTTCCCTTCACTATTTCTAGAAAATGCCACGCTTTCCTTACCCCCAGCAACTTTGAAAACATTCCTTCTATTCCAGCTGGAAAAATTTTCCTTTCAAGGGCCTGGATAAGTAAAAGTTATGTTAAGTATTTTTGCATTCTTATGCCTTTCCTAATGAGTTGTAACCATTAAAATGCTAACTAGGAATATTTACACATTTATTAATTTATTCATTCATTATGACCTGTAGGGTGGGCAGGGACTTGCGAAGCTCCCCAGCCTCACTTTCCTCTTTCTAACTTGCTATGTTTTGTGATACAGCAAATATTTCATGCTGCTTTCTCTTTTAGGAATGCTATGCTCATATCCTTCTCCCAATACCATTTCCCAATCTCTTCCCTGGAATAGACTATATTGTCTTTTACATATTTCTTTAAAGGTTACTTTTTTAAGGGAAATTTTCTCTGACTACCAAAAGATTTTGCCTTTTTGTTATCTACTTTTATAGGACCTTGATACTTATTTCAGTTATAATTAATTGTCTTTTTAATGTCTATTTCTTCCAACATCATAGGTGTTCATAGGTTATTCATTCTGTTTTGAATAATCAATTGTGGATATTTCCTACTACAGTGATACTTTTCTTGTTAGTAATCCTCGCATTTTTTAAAAATTTGTCTCTCATACATTACATCTCAACCATAGTTTCCCCTTCCTCCAGTCCTCTTAGTTTCCCATCACACACTTTCCCTCTCCTTCAGATCCACTCCTCTTCTGTTTCCCTTCAAAAAAGAGCTGGCCTCCCAGGGGTATCAACCCAACATGGCATATCAAGTTAACAATAAGACTAGGCACAAACCCTCATATCAAGGTTTGACCAGGAAACACAATAGGAAGAAAAGGGTCCCAAAAGCAGGCAAAAGATTCAGAAACACCTCCCACTGTTAGCAGCTCCACAAAGATACTCAGCTACTGCATAACTGTAATGTATACACAGAAGACCAATTTCAAACCCATAGAGGATCTATGATTGTTGGTTTAGTATCTCTGATCCCATATGAACTCTGCTAAATTGGTTCTGTGGGCTGTGTTTTTGTGATGTCCTTCTGGCTCCTACAACCCTTCCTTCTCCTCTTCTGTGGGGTTCCCTTGGCTCTTCCTCGTCTTTGGCTGTAGGCAGGTCTTTGCATGTGCTCATATGTTGGATGACACTTCTCTGATGACAATTAGGCTGATCTATAAGTATAGCAGAATATCATTTGTAATCCTATCATTGAAAAATATTTTTGGCCAGTCATGTTTGGTTCTATCTTGGGTCTCTGGGCTGTCTAGCCAGTCCCTGGTTTCTAGCCATCCAATCACTATCAGGCACGATCTCCCTTTTGTAGTGGTATGGGCCTCAAGTTGGAAAGTTATTTGTTGGCTGCTTCCACAAGTTTTACATCACCATAACCTCAGAACTTCTTGTGGATAGGATAGATTGTAGGTTGAAATTTTGTGTCTGGGTTAGTGTCCCAATCACACTGCTGGAAATCTTGCCTGGTTATAGAAGACTTCTGCTTCATGCTCTGTATTGCCACCCCCCATTCCCTGGTGTCCCCCAATACCAATCATTTCTCCCAGCACTCTCTCCTTCCATCATCTCCTGATCTGATTCCTCCTGTCTGATTCCTCCCTTCCCCAAGCACTCCCAGTCACCTGCAAATTCTATTCTTTTTTCCCTTCCCAAAGATATCCATGTGTCCCTTTTAGAGCCCTCCTTGTTACTTAGCCTCTCTGGGTCTGTGGATTTTTAGCATGATTATCCTTTACTTTCTAGCTAATACTCACGTGTAAGTAAGTACATACCATGTTTGTGTTTCTGGATACAAGTTACCTCACTCAAGATGGTTTTTTTCCAGTTCTATCCATTTGCCACAAATTTCATGATGTAATTTTTTTGACAGCTGAGTAATGCTCAATTGTATAAGTGTACTACATTTTTAAAATTTATTCTTCTGATGAGGGACATCTAGGTTGTTTCTAAGTTTTGGCTATTATGAAAATGCCATTATGAATATAGTTCAGTGAGTGTCTTTTGTAGTAGGTTGGAGCTTCCTTTGGGTATATGACCAAGAGTAGTATACCACTCTGGGTCTTTAGGAAGATGGATTCCCAATTTTATGAGGAACCATATTGGTTTCCAAAGTGACTGTGTAAATTTGCATCTCAGCCAGCAATGGAAGAGTGTTCTTGCTCCACATCCTTACCAGCATGAACAGTCACTTATGCTTTTGATCTTAGATATTCTGATAAGTGTAAGGTGGAATCTTGAAGAAGTTTTGATTCACATTTACCTGGTAGATGATGATGTTGAACATTTCAAGTGTTTCTCAGCCATTAGAAATTCTTCTATGAGAATTCTCTGTTTAGATCTGTACTACATTTTAAAATTGGATTATTTGGTTTGTTGACATCTAGTTTCTTTTTAATACATTTTGGATATTAGAGCTCTATCAGATGTGAAGTGGGAGAAAAATTTTTTCTCATTATGTTGGCTGCTGTTTCTTTTGATGATGATATATATCCTTTGCCTCACAGAAGCCTTTCAGTTTTATGGGGTCCCATTTATTGATTGTTGTTCTTAGTGCCTGCATTATTGGTGTTTTGTTCAGGAAGTTGTCTCCTGTGTCAGGGCATTCAAGGCTATTCCCCACTTTCTATTCTAGTAGGTTAGAATGTCTGGTTTCATGTTGAGGTTTTTGATGCACTTGGACTTGAGCTTTATCAGGGTGATGGATATGGATCTATTTGTATTTTTCCTATATGCTGACATTCAGTTTGACCAGATCATTTGCTAAAGATCTCTCTTTTTTTCCCCATTGTATAATTTTGGGTACTTTATCAAAACTGAGGTGTCCACAGGTGTGTGGACCTATGGTTTTCCATTTGACTCCATTGATTCACCTGCTTGTTTTATGTGCTGAAACTGTCTTCCCCTAGGCTTTTTTTGATTGGGAGAATTTTAAAAATATTTATTAGTTTTTCTTATTTTACATATCAATCCCAGTTCTCTCTCACTCCCTCCCATGTCCCCCTACTCCACAGGGAGGGTGATGGCTTCTAGGAGGGATCATCAAAATCTGTCAAGTCATTTGGAGTAGGGAATAGTCCCTCCCTCCTGCCTATGGGCTAAGAGAGTATCCCTCCATGGGGAATGTGCTCCCAAAGTCTTTTTGTGCACCAGAGATACATCCTGGTTCCACTATCAGATGTCCCTTAGACTGCCCAGGCCTTCTAACTGAGACCCATGTTCAGGGGGTCTGAGTTGGTCCAATGCTGGTTTCCCAGCTATCAATCAGTCTGGGAGCCCATTAGCTCCTCCTTGTTCAGGTCAGCTGTCTCTGTGGGTTTCTGTAGCCTGTAGTTTGAATCAGTGTTTAGCTGTGGGTGTCTGCCTCTGCTTCCATCAGCTACTAGATGAGGGCTCTATGATGGTGGATAAGTTAGTCATCAATCTTCTTGGGTTGAACTTTTCCTTCTAGATTTTTCTGTAGGGCTAGATTTGTGGATAGATATTATTTAAAGTTGACTTTATAATGGAATATCTTGTTTTCTTCATCTATGGTGCTTGAAAATTTTGCTGGGTATAATAGTCTGGGCTAGCAAGAATCTGCAAGACATCTGTTTAGGCACTTTTGGCATTTATAGTCTCCATTGAGAAGTCAGGTGTAATTCTAATACATCTGCCTTTATATGTTATTTAGTATTTTCTCTTGTATATTTTAATATTCTGTCTTTGTTCTGTATGTTTAGTGTTTTGATTATTATGTAATGAGGAGACTATCTTCACTGGTCCAATCTATTTGGTTTTCTGTTGAAAGTAAAGTTAAGGAATCCCCCCCCCCCCCTTAAAATAAAGGACAGTCTGACCTAGAAATTTCCCTAACAAAGCCCTAAGATAGCAGGATACCAAAAATTCACACAGCCCGTCCTGCCAGTGATAGCTGCAACTCCTGTTTGCCCAGACAAGATTAATTAGCACACCCTGAGGCCCTAAGGTCCTGCTGATGGAAACAGTGAGACCTTCTGACCTCAAGGAGAGAACCCATGACTGGTCACGTACTCAGTAGACAGGGGTTCACAGCCCCACCCTAAGCTTGTGTTTTTTTTTTTTTGCTTTAAAAGTACCTGCGCCCCAGAAAATGTTGCTTCTCTAGCCTGTGTGCTGAGGAAGCCTGTTTGCGCAAATGTATCCCGTTCATTAAAACCTCTTGCGTGTTGCATTAACTGGACAGGACATTGAGTTCTTGGGGGTACCAACCAAAACCGGAGACTCCTCATTCTGAGGGTCTTACACTGTAAGCCTCTTGCACCTTTATAGAATGTTCTTTTTATGTTCGAAAAATTTTCTCCTATCATTTTGTTGAAAATATTTTCTGGAGCTTTGAGCTGGAGCTCTTCTCCTTCTTCTATTCCTATTATTTTTAGATTTAACATTTTCTTTGACCAATGAATCTATTTCTTCTATCATACATTCAATGCCCGAGAGTCTCTCTTCTATCTCCTGTAGTCTGTTGGTTACGCATCTGTAGTTACTGTTTGCTTACCTAGATTTTCAGTTTTCAGAATTCTTTCAGTGTGTTTTCTTTATTGCTTCTATTTCAATTTTCAGGTCTTGAACAGTTTTATTTCTTTATTTCATCTGTTTGTTTTTTCCTTGACTTTTTAAAGGGATTTATTCATTTTCTTTTTAAGGGCCTTTATAATCTTCATAAAAATTGATTATAAGGTCTTTTTCTTGTGGTTTGACTGTGTTGTGATGTTTAGGGCTTGCTGTAGCAGGACAGCCCTGGCTGTTGTTGATTGTTTTCTTACACTGACATCTGGAATCCGGGTTTGGGTTGATTGTAGGTCTAGGTGCTGATTTCTAAGTTTGTCTTTGTTGAATGGGTGTTTTGTTCCTTGGTTTCTGTTTCCTGTCTGGTCTTCTGGCTGGAGTGACCTGTGACTTAGAAGAGGGTGTCTCCACCTGACTTGGCACTTGTTTGAGCAGGGGGTTGGGGTGGTTCTGGTCGTCTGGTGGAGCAGGGTCCTTGCCTTTTTTTTTTTTCCTTTTAAATTAGCACTGATTAATGTTCATATCACATTTGGAGGAAGTAGTACTCATTTCTTTAGTTTTAGAATTTTTCCTTAGAGTAACTTTGTCTTATGTCTTTCTACCATTTTATCTGCTTACCAAATTCCTGTCAATTCATGTTTATGCAGAAACTTCAGTCGCTAGTTTATTCCTTGCCCCATGGTTCTCTGTCTTGTTTTTCTCAAGGACAGTGAGATAGAAAATAACAGCACACAATCATATCTTCATCATACTTGGTCTTTTCTAATCAGTACTCTAAATACAACACTTCATTCAGTCTGTGATAGATTACACATATAGTGGTTGTGCAAGACTGCACTGCCTAGAGATACCAGACATGTATTAGTCAGTTTTTATTACTACATTAGTCAGTTTTTGTCATTTCAGTGCATATGACAAAAACAAGGAGAAAAGATTTACTTGGCTCATGGTGTCATAGGTAATTCCACAGTTGGCTGAATATTGATGTGGACCTGAATTCTTAGTGGGAAGTGTGTTGTGCAGTGTAGGGGCCCAACTTATATAGAAAAGGAATCAGAAAAGAGGGTTTGGGGTCTGGAGATAAAATATGACAAGTTTCACCATTTCCCTTGTTTTAAATTAATTTTAATTTAACATACAAAATAATGGGTTTATCTTGACATAATCATAAGATGAATCTTTTATTTATTTAAGATTTTCTTTTCATTTTACACAGCAACCACAGTTCCACCTTCATCTGTTGTTCCTCCCAATGCACCCAGCAGATTCCCCCTGCCCAACTGTCCGCCCACTTCTCAGTAAGGCTAAGACCTCCCATGGGGAGTAAACAAAGTCTGTTAGCCACTTGATTTCTATGACTGGATCCTATCTCATAATAATCCATAAACTTATAAATTGATTAAACCTTTGATGTCTTCTCACCCTCTGAACCAATAGTCAATAGTGCAACCAGCTGAGACAAAACCTTCAAAACATGAGCTTTGGGGAGTGGTAGGGGCTGCGTTCATAGTAACAGCTATTTTAATTTGTTAAAATGCATGATAAGGTGTTTACCCAATGGAAAAATTACCAAAGCATTTATAAGAGTTCCTGTCCATTGTTAAGCTGTTTACTGTAAATATTTGAATTGGGGCTTAGTTTCAAATAAGATTTAACAAATTGCTTTGTCAAAAAGATCCATTGCCTCTTTATGTGGACTCCAGAAATCTTTTAAAAATAGTTTTTATTTATTTGACAAGTTCATACATGACTAGAGTTTATTTTGATACTATTTAACCTGCTTCCTCATTCTCCTCTACTTCCCCCTTCTTCACCCTCTGGGATTCTTCTTTCCACCATGCCTCTTATCTCTTTAGACTCCAAGATTCTTGATCACTTTTTTCTGAATATTTTGAAACCTCTTTATTAAAAATCTTACACTATTCAGATTGAAACTAAAGAGTTGTTTCCAAATAGCTATTTTGAAAAACCAATTTTGAGTAAATTCTTATGAATGCTGTGGTATGTTTTTATGAGATGCATAGTTAAAACAGAATTCTAATTGAAAAAAAAAAAAAACCACATAGACAATGTGACTTTAATGACTACCTTCTCCTTGGATCAATGAAAATGTTCTAAATCTAAAAAGCTGTTTGATATTGTAGCACACTAACCCCATAGGTTTACAGAGCATTAGAAATTTACTGATACAACAGGGAAACTTCAATGTTTCCATTTACATAGTTACATATGGCCAGTACATATTGTATTTGACAGCATAGATATATATGCTCAAAGCATGGAAAGTAAGATGTATAAAAGAAGAGTGCAAAGAGATGGCTCATGTATTGCTTTTGTAGAGTCCCCTGCACCTATGTTGGAAGACTCACAGATGGTTGTAACTCCAACTTCAGGGGAATCTGACAGTTCTGGTCTCTTTGGACACCTGCCCTTACATACACAAACTCAGATACAGACTGTCTCATATGTGTATGTATAAATAAAAACAAAATAAACCTAAGATAAAGAGAAGTGTCAAAAATGACTATTGATTTTGATCCTCTTTTTTTTTTTTCTCTTTTAGGTGACAGAGCAATTCAAAGGCAGACACTATTTCTAACATGATATTCTACCTATGTGGGACATTCCACATCCTAGAAACCTCATCGGCTATACTGAAAGAGTGACACCCACAAAAACAATTCATTAAGCATGTTTAAACAGACAATGCCAGGTTCCTTTTCTTTCCTAAGACGCAGCGATCTTTAAAGAGCTCTGAATCATACCAATAATATGAGAACATATCATAGCTAAGCATTTATGGAAATACTGCATATCCATCTAACTCATCACCTGTTAAATCACAGCTTTGTTTAATTTTCAAGAATGAAGTGATTCATAGTCATTTCGTTCATGGAAGTTGGTGCCAGTTTATTTCTTGGAATTCAATCGCCAGCTTCTGGAATTGAGATGCAAATATTTTATGCAGGAACTTTCAATCTTGGTTCTCTGTTCAACAGTATCAGTAGTTTTTTTATTTGGTCTAAAAGATCAATTGCTGAGAGAATATCACTGTTTTTAGATTCCCCTCAGGTTTGAGATGAAGAAGTGGTGGAATCATGTTCAAAGAGACTGGCGTTAGCAGCATCCCTTTGCCTGCTGGGGCCCTCCTTACTCTACAGTTTTTATACTAGTGTAATAGAAATACCCCAAAGCAGGGCAGGTTGGGAAGATGGGCTCAGCTACAGAGCTGGAAGTGACTTTAAGAACCTGTACTTCATCATGTCTATGTTAGCTGTGGCCATACAAGGCAATACTCAGCCTCTTGCAAAGCTACCCATAATCAAGAAAGTCAGACTTGTGAGCTGAACTCTATTGCAAAATTCCTTCTCTCACACATTTAAACTTGCGGAGGTGTATTTTAATCAAAACAGATTTGAAAGATCATCTTCGGGGCCAAGGGAGAAGGAAAATATGTAGCATGGACTCTTGACAAAGGAAAGTTTTCTGTCTGAGGCTTCTACTGATTGTGTGTTTAGGAACAAAAAAAAAGAAAAAAAAAAAAAAGCATTTTCTGTTTAGGCTCTAGGCATCTTTCTTTCTTTCATGCTCCTGCTTTGGACACTTACTTTGCACCAAAACCTGGCCTCGTGGTATGGGAAGATCTATTTTCAGCACCATTTGTTTTATAAAATCAATTTTAAATAAATTGCTCTTTTAAAAGTACTCTGGTCATGTAGCCGGATTTTCTTTTCCACTGTCAGCCCCAAATAAGAACAAGGAGACTTCTCATTAATTGTGAAAGCTTGGGCTTTAGCTTAGACTTGTCTCAACTAGTTCTCATAAGTTAAATTAACCCAGTTATATTAATCAATGTTCTGGCAAGTGGTGTTACCTCTCTTCTGTCTTGTACCTCCTGTTTCTATCTGCTTACTCTGCCCTCTGTCTTTTCAGTGTCCCTTCTGTCCTCGGAAGTTTCCCCTAGCATCTTTATAGCTATAGATCATTCGGTTTTTGTTACACCAATCACACCAATATATTTTACATAGTGTAGAAATATCCTATAACACGATTATTTACACCCACTCCCCCTGCCCCGCCCTCCCCCCATTCTCAGGCCACTTACATGGTTTGGCCTAGTGGGGAAAATAAATCTGTACTTGGTCCATTAACCAGAAAAGCTTGCTGGGTGGAGGGCTTACCTACACCCCATATACCACCAGGCCTAAAGCCAGAGCAGTTTGAGCCTGAGTTCTAGAAAATTTCAGGGCACCAAGTCACCACCCCTACCATTGTCCTGTGTGCAATGGGGATGTGAACTTCAGTACAATAGAACTGCTCTTTGGGTCTTCTGTGAAGACAGTCACATCAGGGGCCGAGATGGGAGAGAAAGGATGAAAATGCCCTTGAAATCCACGTGTTGAAGAGCCAATGCTGGAAACTTTAAAGAGGCATCTGTCCCAACAAGAAGTAGCAGGCCCTGCATTACAACGGCTCAACAGACCCACCCTGAGCTGGTCCGGAGATGGCAGTGCCCGCAGAAGTAGACCTAATGTATCCGGAGAATTCCTCGCCCAGAATGAGCTGCAGAAAATCAAAATTCACTTCAGAAAGGAACCCTGAAAAGAAAAGCGTTTCCAGCCCCCTGCATGGCACACAACAGGGATTTCTTGAACTGATTATCTAGAATAGAGCAAGAGAAACTCTCTGGGATCCCTCTGATTGCATTGGGGCTGTGATCCAAAACCGGAGAAGCTCTGAGACCCCTTCTATGGTGGTCATTGTTTCCGTTGTTTACCCTCTCCTGAAGGGCTTAAAGTTTTCCCCGCTAGAACATCCTCTCTTCTTAATTAATAATATGACCATGATAGTTTTTATTAAGTCTGGGCAGAATCATCATGGTTTTAACTGAAGGTGTACATGATGGTTAAAGACTTTCTTTCATAAAAAAAATGTTCAGGCACACACGAAAATGGGAGATTAAGACAGCAGACCTCTACATATCTATCATACAGATTCAAAAATTAGCAAACACTTGCCATCCTTTGCCATTTCGTTTGGTGATTGGTGCAAAACATTTTTAGGTAAATGTTACACTTAGTTGCTATACAACAAGTTAATGCCTAGCTACAAACATATCAACAGTTTGAAAATATTATCAACTACTGTAAGGTAGTCACACCCAAGAAAATTTAGGATATTTCCTTTGTATTCTCCAATAGCTACTCAAAATTAATATTCCCTTAGTATTTGGGAATAGGAAATGGCCTACAGGATAGGAGACCCAGTTGTCATTGGTGGTAGGAGTAGAGTCAAAGCATGTTATATACAAGTATGAAAATTTTATAACCAATTAGTACATATGATTGCTATATACTGATAAAAGTAATCTTATCATACTTCTCAAATTTCCCTATTAGTTAAAATTGTTAAATCAAAAATCAAACAAAGCTTAAATATTAAAATAACCAACTCTGTTACAGCATGTTGTTCCCGCCAGCCTCCTGGTCCTGCCGCCATTGTCCTGCAACCACGTGTGCCCCAAATAACACTCAGAGACTCTGTATTTGATACAATCCTGTTGGCCAATTACCATTACTGTTTATGGGCTAGCTCTGTCTTAATTATTAACCCATTTCTACTTATCTAAGTATTTCCACGTGGTCGTCTTATCGGGGAGCCGCGGCAAGCGTCCTCTCTCCTTCCCGGGCTACATCTCGACCCCGCCTTCTACTTCCTCTTTCCTCCTCCTAGTCTATCTACTTTTCTATTGGCCACAGGGCTTTATTAACCAGTATGAGAAACATATATACAGAATAACATCTCCCATCACAACTCAAACCTATTTTCTATTATATTTGCACAAATATAATAGAAATGTATAATACAAATACATTTTTGACTGATGAAGAAATCAATACTTGTCTGAAATTCTAAATTTTTGATTTAATAATAATAATTATTATTAGAATAATTTATTTTTATTTTTATTCCATTCTTTCCATGAGATTTAAACTAAATATTTGACTAGATTATTTTGTACTAATCTTTTGGTAAGTATACTTCATAAATGGTGCCGTGTGCTACAAGTAAAGCTGGTTATACCATCCTCCAAACCTCTCCACAAACTTGAGAGCTTGGGTCACACTGAATCCTGAAGAGGCTCTGTTTTCTCAGTGAGATGATGGGAATGATAGCAACACACACTTCAAACACCTACTGTGAATATCCTATTTTGTAATCTTTGTAGATAACAGAAATGGTGCCTAGTATAGTCAAGCACTCAATGTTAAGTGTAATTATGAGTAAGAGTGCTTAGTACAGTGTCCTTGTGCAAGGCTCTCATGTTAATCATCACTGATATCTTTATTAGTTATCTTGGCTGGCTAAACCATGTACATTTCACTGGTAGACAGTATTGAAGGATAAATGCAAATGACATATAGGCTTTAACACACTGATACTCAGAAAGAAAGTTCTCTCTGATAAGTTTCAGCTCAGGAATAAAAGATAAGCTTCAAGATGGGCAGATGTCCTAGTTATTTTTATAGTGGTAAACAGCACAGCCAAAATCAGCTTGGGAGTGGAAAGGGTTTACTTCAAGTGAAGTTGGATAGTAAGTCAAGGCAGGAGCATGGAGGCAACAACTGTAGCAGAGACCATGGAGTAATGCTACTTACTGGGTTATTTAAATTGGTTTGCTCAGTTTACTTTCTTATATACCCTAGGACCACCTGCCCAGGGATGGCATGGCTCTTCCACATCAATTGTTAATCAAGAAAATGTCCTCACAGGTTGTTTATAGGCCAATGTGATGAAAGCATAATCTCAGTTGTAGTTTCCTCTTCCAAATGATGATAGTTAACATTCAGTTAAAAAAAAAACCCAAAAACTAGCCAGGATAACAGAAATTTGTTATTTCCTATGTCTAAAGTATATAGATTAGTGCACGGTTCTCAACAATGATGAATAGAAAACTTGCCCAATATACCACTTTAAACTGGTTGTTCTCCTACTGCATAGACTTGTGCTCCCACATAACAAGCCACTGCTACCATTTCTGGACATCCTCGTCATCTCCACCATTTAAGGGAATTATGCTCTTTGCTTTTACCAATGAAAGCCAGATCAGCCCTTCCAGGTGCTTCACCTTCCTGTCTCTTAAGGGAGAACTTTACAGAATGTTTCACTTTATTTTTTTATTTTTTTATTTTTTCTTTTTTGCTCTTTTAACACAGATCTCAGTATAGCCACAGAATCCAGTGCTTATATTTTACAAATTTGTAGGTTGTCTTGATGTCTGACACTTTCTTCTCTTTCTTCCAATTAGCATGCTAACTCTTTGATGACTGGGATGTGGTTTTTTCTTTTGCTATTTCTAGTCCTCTTTCGCAACAGCCACCCTCTCCCCAGTCAAGCACTTGACACAGAAATTGACCAATGTTAAAACTTAAGGAAAACCCACCTATAATCTAACATTTTGTGATTGCACTTTTGAATCATGTCTATATCAACACAACTGCCAGGAATGATTGGTTGTGGTTTTGCATACAATGATCTCCTATCAGCCTGTATCGCAATTATCTGGGAAGATGCCTATATCCCAGTTAAACTAAAAGAATGCTGGACTTTTGACTCTTTCATGTGTGTCAACTAGTGGAGGGCTTGGCACATGACCAATGCTTAATCAATGATCCATGTTTAAAATATTAAAAGATTGATCAATTTAATAAAATAAAAGTTTGATTAGGGAACAGGTGACCCAGCTCAGCTGTTAAGAGTACTTGCCTTGCTGGTATCACAACTGCTATAGCTCCAGTTCCAGGGGATCCAGTGTCCTCTTTTAACCTCCATAAACATCTACACACATGTGGTACTCATAAGTACATATGTATGTGGGCACACACACATACACATACACATAGAATGAAATGAGTCTTTAAATTTTTATTAACATTTTGAACTGGTTTAGTCAACAAAGTGATTAGGATTAAACTATTTGCATATATGTAGGACCAATCTTTTATGAAATGTATTTTTGAGGAAGTAAAATAATTGAGCCATGATTGAAAAGGACAAAGAATCAAGAGACACTGACTACAGAAGATCTTATTATTCTATGTAGGAATGATATAGCGATTTCTAAGTTCTAAAGAAAAGTCTTCCAAGCAGAGATTCATCCAGAACAGAGAGCTATTTTAAGGTTGGGAGGCAGCTTTTTTTTCACTTCTGGAAATTGCACTATTACTCCTACTTCCCCACCCAGCAATCAAAACAAGGCAACTTCAAACATGAGGAACACAGGATAGAAATACTCTGTGCTTATGTTGCAGATGTTTCTTGCACACTTTGGAGTGGTGCTCATCAAGGCCAGGTTGAGGCATGTCAAAGCTGTGTCCCACACACCTTTCCTATAATCCTGAGCCCAAGTATAAAACCAGACACCTCCATGTTGGCATCTAAGAGATCTGTCAGTTTAGTCCTTTAAACATTGACATCTTGTTCTTTGATGGCCCAGTCATATTAAGACAACCACACCATTCAATTATCTTCATGTGAGAACAGAACCAAACAAAAGACAGCATTTTTAAAAAAACATTTTAATTGACTTAAACCAAGGCCCAGTTTGTGAAAGAAAAAGAAAAGTCTCTCTTAAGGGTAGGGAAAAATTGACACCGATGAGTTAACATTGTTTTTGTTAAACATTAACTACCACAAGGCACAGCTAATTAGTTTAGAGAGCCATTATTATCCATTGTTCATTGAGTTCTATCTTTCTGAATTTTCACTGATGTAGCATGATGTGTTACTAGGAAAAATATTATGATTTTAATTGTGTTTTGGCATCTCTAAATGAATATCTCACACTGTTTAACATCTGTAGCCAACAGATGTTTAAACAACTCTCTCAATGACTAGAATTTGGCAAAATGTGTAATTGTTGGAACAGCTTAAAATTATAAATATACTTCTAGGAACATGATACAGGCAGATGAATTACTACTTGTATGTGTTTTATATTAAATATTCAAATATTATATATCCTTCCTTGAGATGACAAGTTTCAGGAAAAGAACAAGAATAGCCAAGAGGCATTTAAATCACCCTGCCACCAGATAGACCCATAAGTGGTATTGAGTATGCAGTCACAGTCAGCTGCAGAAGGGACCAGGTTTAAAGTGTTGTTATCTAGTGTGGTTAACCACAGAGGTTAGCAGAAGCTAAGCTGTGAGGAAATAAGTTTCTGATTTGGTTTCCCCTTGTCATATTCTTTCTTGGACTCAGATCTCCAGAAACTGGATGAAGGGAGATTTTTTTAAAAATATGAATACATTAATCTTGACTTCAAAACAATTGATCATACACGTCTGTTAATTCAGGCAAAGATCAAGTTCTCTCTCTCTCTCTCTCTCTCTCTCTCTCTCTCTCTCTCTGTGTGTGTGTGTGTGTGTGTGTGTGTGTGTGTGTCGTGTGTGTGTGTGTGTGTGTGTGTATTGGGGGAAGTGTACACATTCATCTGTATCTTATGACAGGCAGGGGTCAGAGAGTAGAGATAATGGTCTAGCAAGTATTAGATTATCATGATTAGAATGACTTATATCTAGAACTTCAAAAATTAACTTCAGTCAGAACTCTAAGCAATTTATCCCCACTGATGCTTTAGGACAGTTGATATGATGATTAGCAAAGAGTCATGTCATTCTAACATTACTTTCCTTGTAAGAACTCTTATTTATGTGTTCTTTATAAGTAGTGAAAATGAATTTTTTTTTTCACAATTTCTTCCATGTTCATTTTGTGTTCTGGTCACTGCTCCCACCACTGCCATCTCCTATTTCCTTTCTGTCCTCACCATCTCTCTTAGTTAGTTTTCTATTACCATAATAAAACACATGAACAAAATTAGTTTAGTAAACTTGGAAATGTTTATTTGGTTTACAGTCATAGTCCACCATTGAGGGATAGGCAGGGACTTAAGGTAGAAATCTTGAATCGGGAATTGAAACAGTCAATAGAGGAATGCGACTTACTGGCTTGCCTCTCATGATCTGCTCAGTTTGCATTCCTATAAAACTCAGGACACCTTTCCAGGAGCACCACCACCTACCGTGGGCTGGGCCCTCCCATACGGATTATTAATCAAGAAACTGACCTCCAGGCTTGTCTAAAGGCCAGTTTACTGGGAGGCATTTTCTTGATTGAGACTCCTTCATCCTTCATCCCAAATGACCCTAGATTGTATCAAATTGAGATACAACCCCATTATTGTAGGAATTCTTGAATAAGTTTGTACCATGGCTGCCTTGTGTGTTCCATAGATGTTGGACTCAATAATGACTGCAACATCAACTGTTATGTGAATTTCCACCCTGTTAGCTTGACTTACAGATTTGGACTTGCTAGCTCCAATAAATATAGGGGCTAATTAATTAACACCCCTCCTTTTCTTTCTCCCCCTCACTTCCCATACACTCTCCATACACCCACTCACACAGAAATACACACACACACACACACACACACACACACACACTTTCTACCAACACAGGCACATGTATGTAACATCTGCATTCAGAGCAGGTAACTGGCTAGATAGTAGTAGGGTGTACTTCATAGAGAAGTAAGAGTAGGAGAAGAGCAATGGTACCATCAAGAAGGAGCAACAGCTTGTCCAAGGTCCAGGACATATACTTGTGCTGTACAGTGGAATATTGACCCTATGCTATTATCCGGGAAGTTGTGTTGGAAAGCAATAAGTACAAGATTGGATGGATTGGCGGGACACCAGGATAAATGCATAGAAATCAATTATTTTCTCCTCTATATAAGTGATACATTTTTTTACACAGTAAAAACATTTCTTCTGTATCACTCTGAGAGTAGAAATAATTCAGATTGTGTGTAGCTATTTCTGGGCATGACCATATCCTCTGCTCTTCCTCCTAATTCCTAGGAAACTTTTCTCTTGCTAAGTTCGATGCCTACTAAAGAAATCTAAAAAGAATTTGATAAATGACTGGAGAGATAGGTCAGTTGTCAAGAGCATGTACTTCTCTTTCAGAAGACCTGTGTCCAGTTCCCAGCACCCCATCAGGAGGATCACAAGTACCTGTAACTCCACTTTCAGTAGCTCTCTTGATCTCTGGCCTTTGCAGACACTTACATGAATATGGTGTACACACACTTATGCAGGTAAACACAAATATATAAATAAAAATAATGAAATAAATATTTTCAAAAATATATATGTGTGTATATATATATACACACACATATATGTACTTGTTATTTTTTCTTATTTTACATATTGATCCCAGTTCCCTCTCCCTCCCTCCCTCCCATGCTCCCTGACACCCCCTCCTGGCCCCCCCCCACTCCACAGGGAGGGTGATGCTTTTCAGGAGGGATCATCAACATCTGTCAAGTCATTTGGAGTAGGGTCCAGGCTCTCCCTCCTGCCGCTAGGTTAAGGGATTATCCCTCCATGGGGAATGTGCTCCCAAAGTCCTTTCAAGCACCAGGGATACATCCTGGTTCCACTGTCAGAGGTCCGATAGACTGCCCAGGCCTTCTAACTGAGACCCACATTCAGGGGGTCTGTGTGGGTTCAATGCTGGTTTCCCAGCTATCAGTCTGGGGGTCTATGAGCTCCCCCTTGTTCAGGTCAGCTGTCTCTGTGTGTTTCTGTAGTCTAGTCTTGACCCCTTTTCTTATCCCTCCTCCCTCTCTGCAACTGGATTCCAGGAGTTCAGCTCAGTGTTTAGCTGTGGGTGTCTGCTTCTGTGAGAAGGGTTCTTTTCTAAAGAACATAAAGGTGAGCATTCCTGTCAATCGAGCCACTAATCACTTGGCTCTTTCTAGGAATGTTTAAATGAATAAGCCAAATCCACATTTCAGTGTTTGTTTACAGAAGATCCTGTCCCTCTGGAGAGGTCACCATTAGGCTGAGAGTGGGATAAACAAATGGATGCTAAAAGTAGTACAGTTTGATAAACACTATCAGGGGTAGCAAAAAAAAAAAAAATCAGCACCTCAAATGTCTGTATCATTCTACCCTTTAAAAACCATACCATGTTAGGAATTACATTTTCTTCTCCAAATCTCATTACTTGTAGAAAATCTGAATCCTTGGCTTTCCTTTAATTCTTGTCAGATGGTGAGAGTTGTTCCAATGATGGTCTGATGTTGTGCTGGAGGCCAGAAGAGCTGTATGCTTGCCTCCTCCCTTTCTTCTAGACTTACTTCAAAACACTGGCCCCTTGAAGTACCATTTTATGAGATCAAATGTCACCTTCAGTGTGCCTCTGCCTCTTTGTCGCTGAAAAATCTTCCCTAAACCCAGAAGAAAGAGTCTTCGGTGTCATAAGGAAATGATGGTATTCTAAGAGAACCAGATCTTCTCCTTGGAGTCTGGAGTCAAATGAATGAAGACCACCTGTTGGTCTGTAGCTTTTTCTTGGATGGAATGGACTTGTGACCTCATTGCCTTCCATTGAGACATACTTCCCTGACTCATTAATGATTTCCTGGAGGGTACCAGGGCTATAGTTACCTGGGAAAATGAAGGTTGGCATTAGACTCCTTTGTAGAGAGAGCCCCATGAAATCTGCATGTTGAGGTCTTGGTCTGATTAGAGAGTTCTGAGGTCCTGATGAAGCCTGGGAAACAATGCAGAAATGAAGGCTCAAATGGTATGGATGACCTGGTGCTGAGTTTGAATGATAAATGTCTCCCAAAGACTCAAGCCTTTAGACCTCTTCTCATCCCATTGGTGGTGCTGTTTGAGGAGGTTTAGGTGATATAGCTTTGCCAGAGGAAGTAAGTCACTGACTTATTTTCTGAAGGCTGACATATGAAGTATAGAATAACCTTGGACTATGTAGATACTTTCTTCATCCTATTATGTGATTAGAAATAGAGTGTCAGTCAATTTATCACCCCTAGGGATGGGAAAGAGGCTGAGGCTTTCATTAGTATGTTGTCCATGTCACATTTCCTTAGCCATTGGGTTTTTCTACAGTATTTATTGTTGAGATGTCTGTGTCCTCAAATACATGCCATGACATAGTTTCTTCCATTTCTGACTCCCTGCAAGGAATGTCACCAGTGAGGCTCTTAAGGCCACCTTACCTCAAATCTTCCTTGGTGAAGATTTCCCTTCAGAACTCTAGCTCCATTTCACACCATGCCGGCATCTCTAGGATACTGAGTACCATGTCCTCAGGGGGTTTAGGTTTTATGGAATTCAGGACTGTAGTCAGAAGTGTCTTGTAGACAACTTTGGCTTCTTGGCCCATGACAATACTTTTCACTGTGGTAAGGGGTCATACAAAAGCCTGAGCATTTGCCTACAATGGAAAGAAAAAGAGATCATGGAGAGTACAAGTGTAAGTTAATATTCTAAAGTTATACCACCAAATACTGTTGACAATTCACAAGTACCTTTCTAAATTTTTTTTGTGCTTATAATGAAAAATATCTACACACAAGCTACTTTTTAGGCAAAAGAGAATCATACTTGCAATTTTGTCACTTATATTAACATGCATATCTTCCTTGATCATTATTATTTTATTAAATGAGATTACAGAATACTCCCTTGATGAATACTCTTGTTTAACCCTCACAAACAATTCTGCATTATATATTTATGTGCATATGCATGGTCTGCATATTTTTCTATCATTGCCTCCTAGAAGTAAAATGATTAGGTTGACAATATGGTTAATATTATTTATTTATTACACTGTTGGGGCTCAAACCAGAGGCCTTGTGCATGCAAAGGAAGTGCTCTACTACTGAGTTATATTCTTAGGCTATAGCCTAATTTGTTTGTTTGAGACAGAGCCTCACTTTTTCAGTCAATCTGGCCTTTGAACTCTTGGTCCTTCTGTTACCTCCAGAGAGAATTACAAGTATGTGTAACCAATGGATAATGAATTTTAAACAGTCAGTACTGGTAACTGAGAAAAAAAGAAAATGGTCTTTTAGGAAACTAAATTTATACTATAGTAACAGTTGAATATAGGAAAATTAATTAGAACAGTCAATAATGACAATATTTTCATACTTCACACATTGGAGAATAAAGGAAGTAGCCAAAGAGATGCATAGGATACTTCCAAAGAATGCTGTTACAAAAAATGTTTTGATAGGATTTTGAGACCAAGAGTAAAATTTATAATTCTAAAGTACTTACTGTAGCAATGCAATCTGAGGGAAATACAGAAACTAAAAATAGGAAATCCCAGAGACTGAGGTCATCCCTTTACCCAGTGCCTGGTTAGGGGGAAGGATGTGGATAAGTACCGGAAAAGAGGTGATAGATTCTACTTTTAAAGTATTTTTCACATATCCTGAGCTTTCTGCCTCCCTTCACCCTCTACCCTAGGAGTGAACTTTAAATATTTCAAACATTGAATATTTTAAACATTCAATAGAATTCTCAACATAAACTGCAAAAGAGTTCCCTGTTTCATAGCCTTGGTAGCCTTGGGTTGGTTAACACATGCTGGTTTTCAGGAAAGATAGATCCCAGAGATGAGTTTCTCAAAGTCCTAATTTTTATGCATTTAGTAAAGATCATGGAGTTGACACAGAGATTATCCCAGTCCTCTCTACTGTGTGCCTTAGTGAATTGGACTGTTAGTGTTGAGCCATCAAGATCCTGAGCTATCCAATCATCACCTAAGGGACTACAGTCATTTTCCTTGCTAGGTCCCTGGTGGATCATCATTACACAATGGAGATGGGAAAGGTAAGGCTCTCTTAGGAACTTCCTGCAGAGGTTTGTATGAGAGGTTTACCAAAAAGATCAGATCCCTTTTTGTTCAGGTTCTTTTCTTTTTTAAATTTATTTATTTATTTATTTTACATCCTGGCCACAGTTTCCCCGCCCTCCTCTCTTCCCAGTCCTTCTCCTCCAATCTCTCTGTCTTCCCACTCCCTAATCTACTCCCCCTCCCTTTCTGTTTAGGAAAGGGCAGGTCTCCCATGACTATCAACAAAATGTGGCATATCAAATTGCAGTAGGACTAAGCACTTCCCATGTATTAAGGTTGGGCAAGACGATTGAGTGTGCCCAGTAAAAGTCAGAGACAGCATCTGTTCTTACTGATAGGAGTCCCACCTGAAGACTAAGATACATAACTGTAACATATATGCAGGATCCCTAGGTCAGTTCCATAGAGGCTCCCTAGTTGTTGTTTCTTTCTATGAGCCCCTGTGAGCCCAGGTTAGTTGATTCTGTAAGTTTTCTTGTGGTGTCCTGGAGTCCTCTGGCTTCTGCAATCCTTCCTCCCCTCTTCTGCAGGATTCCCTGAAATGTTTGACTATGGGCTGGCATCTGTTTCTATCAGTTGCTGGATGAAGCCTCTTCTTAGACTCCTCAGTAAAATAATTTACTGCCAGATTCAGAAGCCCAATAAGCAAGCAATTTTTGTTTTTCTTTAGATGAGGACAGGAAAGTAAGGATACATTCTGAGAAGCGGAGTCCTCGGCTTCCACCTCACCCTAGTAGTGAGAACCCTGCTGGAGAAGGTTTCAGGGCTGTTTTGTGGTAATGAAGCCTTAACTAAGAAATGCTTCTAGGCTGGAGCTATTTGGTCGCCTATTATTGTGATATAAATCATGTCTTGAGGTTGCATCAAGTGGTTGAAGTCAGTAGTCACTCTCAGTGGAATAAGATATTTTTCATATTGGTTCTTATTGGTCAAGCACCATCAGTAGAAGGTTGTAGAGTAGTCATGTGAGGAAGGTTTGAAGGACTGAATATGTTCAGAGGATTTAGAGTCTGATAGCAATTTGAAGATCCAGAGTAATATCTTGGAGAAAGTAATATTTTCCGCCCCCCCCATTAAACAACTAGAATTGATTACACTGAGAAAAAAAAAAAAAAAAAGGAAGGTAAAGAAAGTCCTGTTTGTCCATTTAATGGCTTTTGCATAATCACACTTAAAGTTATTTACGTTCTCTTGACTCCTTAAATGGGCCATGTGCCAGGCTGGTAAATAGCATCTGTTTGTGGATGCATGATGAAGTTAGGGCCACAATGACCCTGTTATATCTTTGTAGCTTACTACTTTTCATTTTATTAGGACCCAACCCTGGGACAAGTATTCAAATTTAAGAAGTTTCAATATAGAAAATGCAAGGCTGATATGGAACAAGGAAGTGATACAGTACAAGGTGGTGGCCTATTTAAGATGTATTGCCAAGCCAGCTGTCAATAAGCTTAATCCTCAAGGGCAATGCTAGGAAACACATGCCTCAACCTGAAGAACAAGGGAGATGAGGTGTTTATGCTCCAACTCCCATCAACACACCCAAGTGCTCTAATGTGTTAATTGCTAGCATATCCAGGCTACCATACAAAAGCAGAGCTATCTCCACTGGCTTAGGGAGAAACTTCAGATCAATGGTTTGAGAAAGGGTGTCCAGATTTGCCACAGCACCAATAGTGAATGTTGTGTAACCTTCCATCTGTCTTGGTTTACTCTTCTGCACCTTTGCTCACAATGCACTTTTTGCTTTGTTTTTTTTTTTTTCTGTTAATTTATAAGTCATGGCTTCCTAGATACGCGTCCTCTCTCTGTTACTTAATAGGTGACTGACTGTGGGCACATGACTTAAGCTTTCTGTGCCTCACCTTCCTATTTTTTAAAGGAGACATTCATGTTGTAGCACTTACCATTTTTATTCCTGTGACAAAACACCGTGTTTTCTTTCTTACACAAGAAAATGCTACATTGGGCTTGTGAATCAAGAATCTAAGATGGCAAAAAGAAGACATGGCATCAGGAACATCTGGAAGCTCCTGTTTCAGAAGTAGAGAGCATGACAAAAATCTTTTGCAACCTTAAAACCTGTAGCCAGTGACACAAGGCCTTACTTTTTAATCATTTCCAAACAGTTCCACAAACTGGGTACCAATAAATAGATTTAAAAAAAAAAACCCAAAAAACAAAAAACAAAACAAAACAAAACAAAAAAACAAGCCTATAGTTCTCATTCAAACTGCATACAAAACAGCTGTCAGGATTATAGCAGTGCCCAACACTGAATAAGACTTCAATAACTGTTTTAATAGTTATTAAATTACTACAATTCAGTTGCCACTGTGAGTGACAATGCTTTGAAGACTTCTCAAGACTTCAGGCTTGGTAAAGGGCTCAGACCTAAAAACAAACAAAAACTTCATCCAGGAGGTGGTAGACACACTTTTAGTCCATATTCCCAACACTTGGAAGGCAAATGCAGGCAGATCTCTGTTTTACAGAGTGAGTTCTAGGATAGTTGGGGCTACACAGAGAAACCCTGTTTTAAAAAGAAAAAAAAATATATTTTATAGTAACATTTAATGTACAGGTTTGTCTTTCACAAAGAGAGTGATCTCCAGGCATCACTGTGGCTTACTCAGGCCTATTGTCCCTGAGATTAATACAGGGTTTGGTCCACCGTTTTGTGGACACTGATTCCACTCATTCTTGGATGAATTTTTTTGTTTGCTTGTTTTAAAATTTATCTTGATAAGATGAAAATTTTAACAAGTAAAGTGTAAACACACCTTTGTGTCATACGATGTGTATGTGCAGGTGTCTACACAGATGTTCATGGATGTAGAGGGAAGAGGACAGCTTCAACTGTTCCTAAGGTACAATTATGTTTTTCAGACAAGACGTCTCATTGGTCTGAAACTCATCAATAGGCTAGGCTGACTGGCCATAGAAAAGCAGGGATCCATGTGTCCCCACCTCTTCAGCTCTCATAATAAGTGAGCCATTACAACTGGCTTCCTTGGACATGGTATCTTGGAATCAAACTCATGTCCTCACATTTGCAAATAAAGCTTTTCACCAACTGAGCCATCTCCTTAGACCCTCTGTGTTTTTTATTTGTATAATCACTCTGTCCTTTTTGAAGTTTGTACACTTAGCACTCTGTGATGTTTTTGAAACTGTCATAACACTATTTATATTTCATCTTGGCTACTTGTATTTTTGAAAGGAAGCCCTTAATATGTGGTGAACTCTTCTATTAAAATTGACAATGTGTGGTTTAGATCTCAGAGTATAGGCTAACTTAGAAATAGTTCTCATTTCCTCTTTAAGGAGAAAGTATTCTTGAGGTGCTTTGCCCATACTGTATATTTCATTTTCCATCCCTTTGCAGTTCCAGGAGCAACTCTGGTCACTTTACAGAGGATCTGCCCACCCCCAACCCTCTGCAATAGTACCAGGAGCAGACTCCGCTCAGAATCACTGAGGCCAATCTCAAGGCAATCAGATCAAACAAAAGCAGGGCAGACTGGTGGGGTCCCAGATACAAAGGGAAAAGGAGACCCTGGTGAAGCTAAGTTGAACAGCATTCATAGGGCCAAGGCAAAAAAGCCAAATTCAATGTTGAAAGACAACAGGTCAGATTAAAAAAAAAAAAAAAAAAAAAAAAAAGATAGCAACAGGCATAGTTTATGAATGTAGTAAGAAGGAAGTGGGGCGTAATCACAGTCAAGATTTTATCTTTTTCTAGATGTATGGTGTGAATTGGCCAGGAACAGACATCTTAAAATAAAAATACAGGACAAGGGGACACTGTGGGAAGCAAATCTAGACCTGGATGTCACATTAAGCCATTGGGGTGGTAGAGGCAAAGGCATTGACCACAAAACAAGGTCTGGAGGAGGGCTTAGCTTAGTTATAAACATTGTCTTTTTCAACTTTGGTTAAATATAGTTAGAAAATTTGCTAATATCATTAATCTAGAAAGAATATACAAAAGGTTGTTTTGTTTTTATCAAATTAAAATTTTTTATTAAAAAAAAAAGACTTGAATCTTAAGTTCCTTGACTTTGCTAACTGGAAGCATTTGGGCAATTTATACAAGTAATCTGCTGTGGAACTCTCTTCTGGGCATGGCATGACAGTTGCCATCTTGAGATCAGAGAAACCATAAATACCCACATGAGAGCCTCACAAGAGTGCACCCATGTAGCGTGTATGTTTTCCGCCAGCCCACCTGGTCCCACCGCAACGCCAGCCCCCAATAACACACAGAGATTCTGTATTTGATACAAGCTGTTGGCCACTTATTATCATTGTTTATTGGCTAGCTTTGTCTTAAAGATTAACCCATTTCTACTATTCTAAGTATTTCCACGTGGCTCATCTTACTTGAGAGCAGTGGGCCCACATCTGCTCTCTCCAGGCTCTACATGCTGACTTCTCCTTACTACTTCCTCTTTCCTCCTTGTCTCCTAGCCCCACCTATCTTGCTTTCCCATTGGCCACAGTGCTTTATTCATTAACCAGTATGAGAAATATATTTACAGAATGTCCATCAATATTCTTTTGTGGAAGCTTGGAGAACTTAGGAGGCAAAGCAGCATCCTTCCCTTGCTGAGGATATGTAAGTGATTAACAGTTGCTGGGGTGAGAGGAGACTACTCTTTGGTGACACAACTGCCTGTAAATTGCCTATGCTCTTGTATGTAAGCTCAATTAAACTAATTATTTAACCGAACTAGACAGGTGAAATAATTTCCTTGAGACCTATCATTGGTGCTTTATTTGGGGGTAAATATACATTTGTTCAGATCTCTCCAGGAAAAGTCATGAAGCGTAACATTTCTCCACGTAACTTTTCATTGTGCAATATAATATAAATAACATCCTGGAGCTATTGAAAGGATCATTATTATTATTATGAGGTGTTGGGCATAGTACTAAGGGTCTTCACACACTTGGGTTTTATTTTGTATAATCATTAATGAAGAGTAAGGCGCATTCTCATTTTGCAGAGATACATTGGATAACTTATCTATGCTCCATAGTTAGAGAAAAAAAATATAAGGAATCATCCCAAAAGCTAGTTACAGTGGGTGTTTAACATATATGGGCTTTGTTCTTCTCCTCTATATTCAAAGCTGACGACAGTTTATTTTTCAATTGTCTGATTTTTTTTTTTAAAAGAGAAACATCTTAGAAGAGTGAACCCTGTTCACTGAGCTAGGATTCATTTAACTATCATCATGATCTTTGTGAATTTGATAGCTTTCTAATCAATCAAGGCTATTACCTTATTGTAATGTGTTGACTTCCTCTGCCGCCAGTGTTTCCCATGGGACCTCTGTCTGCATTTGTTTGTAGCTGTTTCTGGTGACATTTCCTCTTTACCTGATTGCCAATATAATGTGTTTCTCTTTTGAACCTGAACAGCTTAAAAGATAATGTCGAAAATGAATCAATCCCTTGACAAGCCTTGTAAATAAAACCTCTAAGTTTTGCATGAAGGATATTTCTATTATCCAGTTGTCATGGAAATAGAGGGGCCCTGAAGAAGAAAGCCAGAGGTTAAAATGAGGACCTGTTTGTATATAAGATCGTGTACATAGGTTGGGTGGGAGGAGCTTCAGCCCTATAAAATCTGAGTTCCCGTACAAGAATACACAAATAGACGACTTTCCACGGGAAGTCTGGGTGGAACATCTACATTTGATGTAATGTTCATTGGAGCCCCTTTGGAGGACAGGCATAGGTACCACCCCCTATAACCTTCTGTGAAAAGGGAATCAATGATGTCTTAAAAGATTTGAGCTGATTTTGTGGGCAATCTTAAAGCTGAAATCTTGTGATTATGTCCTCCCTCAAATTACAGCCAGAATCTGTAGACTGAATGCAGCTTGTTTGGGATTTGGCTTGTAAATTTTTGTGATGGTTTGAATGGGAAATCTCCCACATAGGTGCACATATTTGAACACTTACTCTCCTGTTAGGGGTGCTGTTTGGGGAGGTTACTGAACCTTTAGGTACAGAAGCACTGGGAAGGAAGAGCATCACAGGGGACAGGATTTGAGAGTTTACAATCTTGTTCCACTTCTCTTGGCTTCCTGTGTATGGCCGAGATGTGATCTTGCAGCTTCCTGCTCCGGCCAGCTGTAGTCATGCCTCCCTCTCCATTATGGACTTTGTCTCTGGAATTCTAAACCCAAGTAAACCCTTCCTTAAGTTGCCTTTGGTCATAATATTTTTTATCAGACTTACAAAACATGACTAATACATTATTTGTAAAAAAAAAAAAAAAAACAAAAAAAAAAAAAAAAAAAAAAAAAACAAAAACCAAACAAACAAACAAAAAAAACCCAAAAACTTTTGAATTAGTGGTAACATTATAGATAAGAGACTTCCCAGAAACTCCAGAATTCTGGACCCTCTTAAATATATGATAATACTGGGATAACATTTTTATTAAGTAAAAGGGACAGAATTTAAAAATGCATCTTTTGATGGGATGGGTGGTACCCTGTGCACCAAGGTTTGCCATGATAGACTATGCTCACTTAAGCTACTGTCCAGTCCCGTGGGAAAAGAACAATAGACAAAGGCTTGCAAGATAACCTAGTTTATAATGGAAATGGAAATAACACTTTAACTACTGTTTTTTCATTATTATTCCAGTTTTACAGAAAGAACAACTTTATAATATATACATGACTAGTGAGGGGTAGAACTATAATTTGAAATTGGTTCTCTCTGGTTCCAAATTGTAGGGCCATAAAATCTAATTCTGTTTTTCTATATTTTGGCCTCACCTGGCATCTCCACCTGCAAGTGATGGACACCCACATCTTTCTGTATCCCTAGGGAACTTGATAACCTGTCAGATAGCTCACAGTTAATATTATATCCATCACTGATTGTGACATCAGGAAAATCCAAGTGGAGCCTTGCTTCTCTACCCTATTTTCTGGCATCCTCTCTGATCTCTGAATCCCTAATCAGAATGTAGGCAGTGATATTCAAATAGAACAGGAGAGACTTCTTTGTCTATCACCAAGGTTACCATTTGCATGAAGGGAAGAGAAGTTGGGTGACTCTCAGTCCGGCAATTCAGCAGCCATCTGTACTTCACATCACTGGCCTGAATTTTCAGCTTCATTAAATTCTTTCAGGTCATCTGGTCTCAATCTCTGTGGTTGCGTGAGTGCATATTTATGTCCCCGGAGTTATTGCCATTACTGCTTCCACTTCCTCTTCACCTTAATTGCTCCTGCAGTACTTCTGTTATTGTTTTAAAAGTTTGCCTTTTCCCAATTATTTCTGAGGGCCCACAGAGTTTGCTCTATGGATCCCACATACTTTGCCCTCTGGGTTTCTATATGGCACTTGCCTCATTCTGCCAAGACTCCTTGGAAACTTTTGCTAGGACTACAGTGTTTTACATGAAACTACTTCCAAGAGATATTAAGGTCATATGGGTTCCATATACTGGAGAGTAGAATGAATGAATGCTTGGCTCTTATCATGACACTCCTTTGCCCTTATATATCCTTTTCTCCTGCTCTGTAGGATTCAAAAGCAATGCCATGAGGAACACGGCAGATAGATACAATACTGAGTTAGGGATTGTATCACTCCTTTGATGACCAAGACTCTGTTGCCACACACAGGCTGATTGCCAGTTTTGCCCTCCCTCATAGAAAGTTTTCATCCAGATGGCTCTTTGCTCCCCTGTTTCCTATCTTGTCTGCACTAGACGTGGTGGGTTCTTAGTGATGATTGTTGCTCAGAGTTGTTAGGAGCCTTGAAACCTTAGGTGGCAGCCATTTGCATAGTTGTGTGTCCTGAAAGGCCAAATCATCTGAACTAGGCTGACCACGCAGGTGCAACCCAGACACAGGATGGCCTAAGTATTCCTTTGGGTGCTTGCTATTCAGCTTCTGTGTTCTTTTTCCTAAAGAATCAAGCCTTGTGCCTCCAGGTTTGAACTCCAGCAAGATATGGAGAAAAAGACAAGTGTACAATCCCATAGACCCAGCTGCATCCTTAGCAACCATAAGGAAATGGAAGTAGAACATGAGGACAGGGTTATAGCCATGTCTTCAGAAAGGACCAAGGTCAGAAGCTGTCTTGTTTCTGCTTTCCTCTGCAGGCTGCCTTCATCCTTCCTAACTGCAGACTGCCTGTCTTTGCCACTTTAAAGTGGTGTACAGTTATCCTGTTGTTGTTGTGCTTAAATGCAATAGTTTCAGAAATATGCAAGACTTGTCATATTTATTCCAATCTCAAGTTCAAGTTCCCAGTAAGGAGAACCTTATTGCAATTACTTCTGTTTCTTTTGCCAGGGTTCATCTCTCATCTAGTTAGCTTTGTCCCATCCACCAAATGGGAATTTATGGATTAGAAACAGTCCACAGAGAAGGCCAATGTGCTCTAGACAGCTTCACAAACATTAATTGTACCACATCATAGGTTTTAAGCTCATAGTCCCTTGTACCTTTGAGGCACAGAGGAGAAAAACTCAGGATAGGAAATGAAGTGTAGCAGACGATAGTTGATTATTTACCATGTGTGATCTTCATACCAAATGCTAGATTAAACATCAAGGAATAAATTCTCTTGTCCTATAGAGCAAGATCATACCAGTGCATACAGTGAAGACATCGGACTTGAGCAGCTGTCTAGACCAATATTGATGTAGATAGGAGGGCTCTAATCAAAATGAATGTTTTTAGCCGCTAGAGCCCAGCACACCTGATTTCAGACTTGAGGTTGCCACTGCTGTGTGCTTTTGAACTAATAATAATGCTGAACTTCAATTTCCTTATCTGTAACTGGAAATGAAAATATTCATCCTACTTAAAACATTAAAGCTTACAGTGTTTAACTGGGCTTCCCTAACTTATCCAAGCACATGTGTTCTTCTTACTCCTCCCAACCTTAACAAAAACTTCCTGGGAGCCTCTGGTTTCAGCAAAATACTGTTCTCAGACAAATAGTTTTGAAAAAGTGACAGGAAGCAGGGCTGGAATTCAGCTAACCTGGATTTGACTATTGTACCTGTATTAAACCAAGTCCTTGAAACTAAAGCAAGTGGTTTTTGTTTTTTTTTTAAGTAATTTTGGATCAATTTCCCCTTCTGTCTTGGTGGTGATGTACGTGTGTTCTAAAGATAAAAGTTAATGCATACTTAGTGTTCTAGAAACTTGAAGGCACCACACACTTGGAAGAATCCTAGGGTGAACTCCTGGCCTGTATCTGGCTCTCAGACTGTTTTAGAAAGTTTATTGTTTGCCCAGCATTTTCACACTCATAGTTTGTAGCTGAAGGTGTTTACTTTTGCTACTTTTTAGGTGGCAGGAGTTCTGAGCTTAGGGTGTGTTTTGTAAATTTCTTTATAGAACAAAAAGATGATGGATGCCGACTAAATACTAGATATACAGATAAAGTTGGTGTTTCTGTCTTTCAGTGTTTTTAATCGCAGCTTTTATTTTAATGTTCTGGAAACTTGCTAACAATGGTGGTAAAACCTTTGAAAAGTTTTGAAAAACCCTCTGTAGATCCCCCTACTACTAATGCCATGCAAATTCATGAGGGCTAATGTAAATAAGAACAGTTTGAGCATATGTCTTTTTATTTCTGTTTTGTTCTTTACCTTTGGCAACTATATCCTCTTTAGATCATATTACTACTTTTCTGTATCCTGTGGGCCTTGAGGCACATCTTGAGATATCAAAGAAGAAGAAGAAAAAAAAACCGTATAACAACATGGAATCACGAACTGTTAGAGCTTAGAGATCATTATGTTCAGCCCTGTCATGTTACGGATGAGGAGATGTCTAAGGGACATGAGATGGCTTGCCTAAGGTCACACAGCAAAACAGTAATCTTTTTCTAATGAGAACTTTCCCTCTGAAGTATTTTGATGTCTTCAGCCTTGTTGACATTTCCTTGGAAAGAGAACAATTTTTGAAATGAAATATTCTCTTCCAAGAGCCAGTGCAGGGGACCTTGGGCTTGAGGAAGGATGGGGCTTATAGAAAGAAGCCAGCAGAGGCGTGATAGAGGAACCTTTTCTACCAAGTGGTGGCTTGATAGTTCAACATAAATGAACCCTCTAGAAAAACAAAAACCCAAAAAACAGAAAAAACAAACAAACAAACAAAAAATAAAGACACATTGAGGCAGGTGGATTTCTTCAAGTGAAATTATCAGGTCATTTTATTCAATAATTATTTCATGAGGCTCTGGTTCGTGACAAAAACATGCACAGTTCTATGAGGAAATTAATTTACAGGTAAAAATAATTAACATTTACACAACAGGAGAAGCATAGCATACTTGTCAGGAACATGGACTGTGAAGTCAGTGTAACTACTTTCTTTCTGTAAAATATTGAGCAAGCCTCTCTTTTAAAGGAAAGATTAGTGTATTTTACATGTCTTTGTGTAGGCCTGAGTGCATGTGTGTGCATCTTGTGCATGCAGGTGCCTGTCGAGGCCAGAAGAGATCATCAAATTCCCTGGAACTAGAGTCACAGGCAATTTTGAGCTGCCCAATGTTGCTCTTAACTGCTGAGCCTTCCAGCCTCTTGTGCAAGACTCTTAAGCTCTTCATGGTTTGCTTCCTTATGAATCAAGTGTGGGCTTACTAATAGTTGTAGGGAAGATCAGGAGTTTAGTAAGTAGTGTGTTCTGATTGGGTCTGATCTGCAGCCAAGACTATACTGTTATTTTACATGTAATCTTGCTAGGTCAGACCCTACTCTTATGGCATAGATACCATTCTAAACTGAGGGTCAGAAATGGAAGATTGTTTCTAGCTTAGGAAATCAAAGACATTCAAGGAGGAGAAGGAGATAGGTCTGAGTCTTGAGGGTTTATTTATGTAGGAATGTGAAAGGCCACCTGTTGGTGAAGAGCAGGCAGGGGTTTGCTCAGTAACTATGGCTCCTGGGATATGTGCAGGATTGCAGTGGTAGCTGAGGTTCAAAGCCCTAGGTGAACAGATCAGATTGGTCTTAAATACAAGACAGAGTATGCACAATAAAGGTCAAGACCTAGAATAACTCATAAAATGATCAAATGGTAAGAGAAATAGAGTAAAAATTAAGATTTGAGAGTGAGATATGGCATGGTAATTATCTTTTGTTAAGAATTAGTAAAATAATGGTTTTATTTACCTGCTTGGTTTTTTTTTGACAAAAGTCACATCAGTATAGAGAAAAAAGGGGGTCCTTTTTTTAAAAAAAATCACCATGGTGGTTGATTTCGCAAGCACTGTGCTTATTTGAAGAACTCAAGCATTCTTTATGAAGTGTGATTGATGTGCTTTACACATTTAAACGAAGATAGAATTATATACATTTTTTGACTGAATAAAATAAGTTTAGAGTTTGAACTTTATCTGTGAATTCTTCCTCTGGTCCCTTCTCTTCTCCTCCATTGGTTCACTTGTCTTTATTAGGCAGTTGATGTTTCCTGTTTTTTAATTCTGACTTCATGTTTAAAAATTGGCTTATGGTTCTTGCTGTAATCGGCCTGAGGTGACCTCTGAAGATGGTTTGCTACTCTCTCGACCCAGAAAACCCTATGAAATCATGAAAGTCAAGAGGATCTAATCTTCTGGTTCATTTTAAGAACACCCATGAAACTGCCCAGGCTATCAAGGACATGCATATCCAAAAGGCCACCAAATACCTAAAAGATGTCACTTTGAAGAAACAATGTGTGCCATCCGGCGGTACAATGCTGGAGTAGGTAGGGGGGCCCAGGCCAAACAGTGGGGCTGGTCGGTGGCCAAAGAAGAGTGCTGATTTTTTGCTGCACAAGCTTAAAAATGCAGAGAGTAATGCTGAGCTTAAGGGTCTAGATACAGATTCTTTCGTCACTGAACACATCCAGGTGAACAAAGCACCTAAGGGACAAATTTACAGAGCTCATAGCTGGATTAACCCATACATGAACTCCCCCGATCTTCACAGAAAAGTAGCATATTGTTCCAAAGCCCAAAGAGGAGGTTGTGCAGAAGAAGAAGATATCCCAGAAGAAACTGAAGAAACAAAAACTTATGGCACAGGAATACACTCAGCATAAATGTAGATAAAAGTAAAAAAAAAAAGTCTTTTGTTTATAGCTCACATTTTGCTGCTCAAGCCCCTAATATCCTCTCAGCAGGATTACAAAAAGGTAGTAGAGATAGATTCACTTTGTGGTGGAGAATGCTGAAGTTCAGAGAGAACTGATTGCTTTCAAGAATGTGTACCATTTAAAGGTAGAACATGTGATTGGACTTTTTGTTGTTGTTAAAAAAATTACAGTTACTTATTTTTTAAATTTCTGGGAAATAATCCCTGAAAGGCTTTCAATGATGCTTAACAAATGTTCATTAGTTGTTGCTGTTACTCTTTTGAGAAAAGTCACTTCCTTTAGTGAGAGACCAAGACGTTTCAAATAGGCTGTTATACTCCAACATGGAACATCACTGAATATAAATGGAAACAACCTAAATGTTAAACCAATAAATATGTAAAAATAGTGAGGTTCATAGACACTATGGATAGTTAATAAAATAATGACAAAGAAGTGTGCCACTTGAAAGGATTATGCATTCA
Organism: Cricetiscus sungorus; assembly: GCA_030556225.1. Lineage (NCBI taxonomy): Eukaryota > Metazoa > Chordata > Mammalia > Rodentia > Cricetidae > Cricetiscus > Cricetiscus sungorus. Next base: position 46,447,670 of record JANBXA010000372.1, on the reverse strand, counting down.
ATTACTCTATTGAATAATATGACAATTATTTCAAAAAATGAGCTAGAAGGAGGATTTGGGACGTTTGCACCACTAAAAACTGGTAAATATTAGAAATAATGAATATTTCTCTCTTAGTCTGCTTTGAGAATGGCACAATGTATGCATGTATTAAAACTTCACACAGCACCCCAGAACCACGTAGAATTTTTTGGTGAGGGTTCCGAAGCAGGGTTTCTCTGTAGCTTTGGAGGCTGTCCTAGAACTCACTCAGTAAACCAGGCTGGTCTCGAACTCACAGAGATCCACCTGCCTCTGCCTCCCAAGTGCTGGGACTAAAGGTGTGGGTCACCACTGCCTGGCTCCATGTAGAATTCTTATGTATTAGTTAAATAAGATTTCTAACAGAGTTCTAAAAATAAATACAAATAAGCAATCATACTTAAATACTTCACTTATTTGTAACATTTTCGTATACTTTTTTCCAAATGTTGATGTTTCAGATTAACAGGGGCTATTTATAGAAAATGTCTTCCATGTGATTGGACTTTTAAGTAATTATCTGAATATATAAACAACTGTGCTTTGGAGAAGAGCTTAGCTTCTAAGAAATGGCTCATAGATCCTCAATACAATTCTCCTGTACTATTTCAAGACCTCAAGCCCATAAGGCATTTATATGCCAACAAGAACCTTGAGATGGTGACATCTAGCAATTTTCTTGCTGTGGCATGAATGTGTCTCCCCAAAATCAATGTGTTGAAATTTAAGATACAATACAACAGTGTTGGAAGTTAGGACTTTTGGGAGTGTTTGGGCCCTAGGGGTTCTGTAATAATGAATGGGTTAATGGTGCATTGATAAGGGGTGTTTGTTTCCCTTTTATCCTTTGTCTCTGTCATGTGAAGATACAATGCTCCTTCCTTCTGATAGATATAATGCCAAAGCACCATCTTAAAATGAGAGAACCTCCTGATGCTTGATCTTAGAGATCCTTGTTTCCAGAATTGTTCAGAATAAATTTATGAAGTTTATAAATTTTGTCTTGGGTCTTCTGTTATAACAGAACAAATATGTTACAATATTCCGTGTGCAGAGACCAAGGCTGAAAGAAGTAAGGAGACTTGCCCAGTTAATATGGTTGGAAAATGTCAGAGCAAGGTCAAGGATTCCAGTTGGCTAACTCCTAGGACCATGTTTTTTCCCTGAACATATTAATCCTTATTTCTGAATGCCTTCATTTCAAGAATCCATCTCTTTACAGTCACATATACTGAAAGGAATTCTACTTCACAATGCCTGGAAGAACATCAAGTGGAATGTATCCAAGAAGAAACCAATTGCTTAGTTTTCTTCTGTTCAGGTTGGTGTGTAGTAGGGGTGGAAATGTGCAAGATGGGGCAATTCAGCATCAAGAACTTCTTCTCTTCTTTTCCTTCTTTTCCTTCTTTTCCTCCTCCTCCTCCTCCTCCTCCTCCTCCTCCTCCTCCTCCTCCTCCTCCTCCTCCTCCTCCTCCTCCTCCTTCTCCTCCTTCTCCTCCTCCTCCTCTTAAATTCCCATAAAGTGCTATCATTATTCTGGTAAAATCTGGACCCCAAATAGTGAATGCAGAGTTGGAACCCTTGTGAAGCAAAACCCAATCCTGCTAATCCCAGGTCACCTATTTGCACAACAATTTGGAGTTATCGTGTTTTCCCTGCTTATAAACAGGAAATTCATCTGAAATCTCAATGGCCAGATTGTGTAATGGTTATGTGTAAGTGTATTTATGTATGTGAAAGCATGGTACACATTATTAAGAAACAAAACAAAACAAAACAAAAAGATATCACCTGGGCTTCTCCCTACTTCCTTGCTCTTTCTCATCTGTCATGGATTAGACTCAAAGAATAATATTAATCCAAATCTCCAGAAAATTTTTATATCAGTCAATCTTTGTCTGCTTTCAAAATAATATTGGTATTCAAGCTTCACTCCCAAGGGCTCTCTTTTATTTGATTGGGGTAAGATCTAGAAATCATGCTTTTGTGTTCTTTAAACACTCAGATGCCCAACATACAATGAGAGTAGAGAATTACGCACTTAGAATTATTTTTTTTAGAATTCTTATTTTATTCCGCACCGCTAGGTGGGTCTAGCTGGCCACATTTATCTATTTATTTTATGCTGGACATAATTATACATGTCTTTTTTTTTTAAATGAAAACAAACATTTATAAACAATATTTGGGAATTTGGGCATCGTTCTTTCCAAGCTGCTTCCTGCTGGTAGGGGGCACTGTTATGGGAGAATCCCAAGAAGATGCAGAAATCCTGGCTGTAGTGGTCTGCAAGGCTGCATTGTCCCATTGACATTGCTTCAGGGGGTCTTGCTCAATAAAACCACATTATTCTGGAAGGGATCCAGAGCTTTTCATTTTCTGTGGAGACAAAATTAGAAACCTTTTTCCCCAGTAACTTGTCCTTAGGCTTAAATTTTGAAGTCAAAGCATTTTAAATATATATATATGTTTACATATATATATAATTAATCTAGCAGCATTTTTTCCTTCTTCTTTTAATAATAATATAATTAAAAAATTTTACATGTGGATCCCAGTTTCCTCTCCCTTCCTTCCTCCAACCCTCCCTCCCCCCTCCATCCCTTCTTCCCTCCCTCCCTCTTACCCTCTTTCCCCTGAGACATGCACCCTGGCCACCCTCTTCTCCCATACCCCCACCCCCATTCCACTTGTAGGGCTCTGCTATCCAGGATGGGTCATGTAAGTCTGTCAAGTCATTTGAAGTAGGGACTAGGACTTCTCTCCTGTCTCTAGGTTAAGGGGTATCCCTCCATGGGGGATGTGTCCACAAGGTCCTTTTGTGCATCAGAAATAGATCCTGTTTCTAATGTCTGAGGTCCCCCAGACTGCTCAGTCCTTCTAGCTGAGACCCATATTCAGGGGGTCTGAGTCAGTCCCTTGCTGGGTTCCTAGCCAACAGTCTGGAAGGCCCAAGCTCCTCCTTGTTCAGGTCAACTGTCTTTGTGAGTTTCTGCAACCTGGTCTTGTCCCCTCTCTCTGCATCTGGATTCTGGTTCGACTCAGTGCTTGGTTATGGGTGTTTGTTTCTGTTTCCAACAGGTACTAGATGAGGACTCCATGATGGTGGATAATTTAGTTGATGATCTCACTATCAGGGAAGGGCATTTATGGTAGCCTTTCCATGGTTGCTTGAATTATTAGTTGGAGTCGGTCTTATAGTTCTTTAGACCTTTCTTTAGGTTCAGTTTTCTCTTCAAACCAGTAATGGCTCCCTCTTTTATGCCCCCCCCCTCACCCTGACTCAACCTATCTAGTCACATGAGTTTTCCTCTCCTCCCCTTCTCTTTCTCCTAGTTCTCTCTCCATTCACTGCCCCCCCCCATTTTGCATGTGCTCTGGGGGACTTGTCCCTTCCCCCTTTTGTGAGGGACCATATATGAATCTCTTAGAACACAGCTTGTATCCCAGTTCGACTGGTGGTATGTATTATAGGCTGGTGATCCCTTGATCTAGGTCTAAAATCCATATATGAGTGAGTTCATACCCTGTTCCCCTTTTTGTGGCTAGGTTACCTCATTCAGGATGGTTTCTTCAAGTTCCATCCACTTGCCTGCGAATTTCAAGATTCCATTATTTTTTTTCTGCAAAGTAGTATTCCATTGTGTAGATGTGCCACATTTTCTTTATCTATTCTTCAGTTGAGGGGCATCTAGGTTGCTTCCAGGTTCTTGCTATTACAAATAATGCTGCTATGAACACTGTTGAGCACATGTCTGTGTTGCATGGATACTCAGAATTCTAAGTTGATTTTCCTTATTGCTGAGATCCACTGCTATGTTATAGCCAGTTAGGGCTAGATATACTTGAAGTATATTGTCCAGTTAATTGTCCTATATTCGTTCAATTTAAAACATACTTGTTGAAAACTTTCTGGCAGGTGGATAGATGGATTATGGTGGGAAAACAGATGAATGCAAATATCTACTACCCAAGACAAGGAATGGGTAAAACAGCAGAGTTGATCAGCAGTACAAATAATTTTTGGTTAGTAAGTAGTTACTGTTTCAGAAGAGAAATTCTAAAGGCCTCATGAAAGTCTTCAAAGATTCTATAACATGTAGCAATATTTTTTTAAAAAAAAAATAGGTGGTGGGGGAGAATATTACTTTGTGAAGAGAGACAAGATTAATTCAAAAGTTGCTTTGTTAAGTTCATAGTAGTACATAAATATTCTTTGGGGTATGTCTGGGCTTGTAAAATGGAAGCATTTCTATTGTAAAACAGAGACAGAGAGCAAAGCTGAGTTCTATAGCAGAAAAGAATAAAAAGGACACTCTGGTGGTTTGAAAGAAAATGGCCCCTATAGGGAGTGTCACTATTAGGAGTTGTGACTTGTTGAAGCAGATATGACCTTGTTGGAGGAAGTGTGCCACTCTGGGTGTGGGCTTTGAGGTCTTCTATGCTCAAGCTACCTCCAGTGTGGACAGACTACTTCTGCTGCCCGTGTATCAAGAGCAACAACTCTCAGTTCTTTCTGCAGCACCATGTCTGCCTGCATGCCACCATGTCCTACCATAATAATAATGGACTAAACATCTGAAACTCTAACAACAACTAAGTGTTTTCCTTTATAAGAGTTGCCATGATCATGATGTCTCTTCACAGTAATAGAATTCCTAACTAGGTAAAAAAAAATACTTAGTGATATTTTTATTCTGATCCAGAACAATGGCTTTTTTAAACCTATACCTCTCCCCCTCCCTCCCTTTCTCTCCCTCTCTCACATGCCCCCTGAACACCCTCCCATCTTATCCCCCCCACTTCACAGGGAGGGTGATGTCTTCCAGGAAGGATCAACAAAATCTGTCAAGTCATTTGGAGTAGGGACTAGGCCCTCCCTCCTGCCTATAGGTTAAGGGAGTATCCTTCCATGGAGAATGTGATACTAAAGTTCTTTTGTGCACCAGGGATACTGTTGTGCACTAGGTTCTACTGTCAGAGGTCCCTTAGACTGCCCAGGCCTTCTAACTGAGACCCATGTTCAGGGGATCTGAGTTAGTCCAATGCTAGTTTCCCAGCTATCAGTCTGGGGCCCATTAGCTCCCCCTTGTTCAGGTCAGCTGTCTCTGTGGGTTTCTATAGCTTGGTCTTGTCCTCCCTTTCTGCATATGGATTCCAGTTTGGCTCAGTGTTTAGCTGTGGGTGTCTGCCTTTGTTTCCATCAGCTACTAGATGAGGGTGCTATGATGGTGGATAAGTTAGTCATCCATCTCATTATCAGGGAAGGGCATTTATGGTAGCCTTTCCACTGTTGCTCGAATTGTTAGTTGAATGTCAGTCTTGTATGTCTCTGGACATTTCTCTAGAGTCAGTTTTTTCTTCAAACCTATAATAGCTCCCTCTTTTATGGTATCTCTCTATTTTTTTCTAATCTATTCCTCCCCTGACTCAATCTTCCTAGTCCCACACACTTTCTTCTTCTCCCCTTCTTTATCTCCTAGCTCCCTCTCCACTCAATTCCCCAGACTCCCAATAAGCTCAGGAGATCCTTCAGTGAGGGACCTTGTATGAGTCTCTTAGGTTCCTCCTAAGTTTCCTAGTTTCTTTGGCGGTGTGAATAATAGGCTGAATTATATGTCTAAAATCCATATATGAGTGAGTACATACCCTGTTCCTCTTTTTTTTTTGTGACTGGGTTACCTCATTCAGGATGGTTTCTCTAGTTCCATCCGTTTGTCTGTGAATTTCAAGATTATATATATATATATATTTTTTAACCGAAGAGTAGTATTCCATTGTGTAATTGTGCCACATCTTCTTTATCCATTCTTCAGTTGAGGGGCATCTAGGTTGCTTCCAGGTTCTTGCTATTACAATAATGCTACTACAAACATAGTTGAACACATGTCTTTGTTGCATGGCTGTGAATCATTTGGGTATATGCCTAAGAGTGGGATTGCTGGGTCCTGTGGTAGACCGATTCCCATTTTCCTGAGGAACCACCATATTGAGCTCCACAATGGCTGTACAAATTTGAACTCCCACCAGCAATGTAGGAGTGTTCCCCTTTCTTCACATCCTCTCTAGCATAAGTTGTCATTGGTGTAAGGAGTAAGATGGTATCAGAGTTGTTTTGATTTGCATTTCCCTGATAGCTAAAGATGTTCACAACAATGGCTTATCAGGCTATTTGAAAACTTCTAAAAATGAAATGCTGGGCATTTTGAAGAGTAAACCCATTATTTAGACTTACTAAGAAATGTTATGGATTGATCATGGTTTGTTGAGAGTGGAAGATAAACAGAGCACTAAGCTTCACTTTGAAAGTATGCATATGGGATTACTACATTGCAGGTAGGGTTGTCAGACACAGACATCAGAAATTAAAAGCACAGGGCAAGTTAAGGAGTGTTGTCTTCTATACATAACATGGCTATTGTAGCCATTAACTCACAGCACCTATTGTTATCTCCATAAATTAAAGCTAGCCAAAATTCCTGCACAGATGGGAAGGTGTTCTCCAGGTCCTATTTCTTACTGAGGAGCTATCGGCAATTGATAGGGGCTGGGAGAAATAGAATTATCCTTTTCTGGTTAGATTTTCCATGCTCCAGTGGATACCCGCATATTCAATACACATTGGGTAATATTAATTGGGCTTTGTGGGTTACAAAAAAACTTAAAAGATGTGAAGTTGAGAAGCGGACATGTTTGAGGGGACACAAAGGGACTGGAGTTGAGAATTGGAGGTGGGTATGCTCATATTTCACTGTGAACATGTATTAAATTCTCAAAAACTGAAATAAAAAAGTAAAAAGTTCAGGACACCTAGTTGAATTTGAATGTAAATGAACACAATAATAAATGTTCCTTATGAGTAGATGTCTCATCACTATGATATATACCAGGTATATTAGTTACATTGCTGTGGTTGCACACCTGAGAAAAATAAAGGTGCAGAGTTTATTGTGGCTCAAAATTCGAGGAGATAGAGTTTGTCAATGGCAGGGGTGTCATGGAAGAAGGGATGTAGGGCAGCTGATCACATTGCACCCACCCTCAGGAAGTAGAGACAGATGAACATTGGCATTTCACTTTGTCTTATTCAGTCTAGGACTAGGCCTATGGAATGACATCTTTCCATTTCAATAAATGAGATCAAGAAACATCTTCACAGACATGCCCAGAGGTTTGTCTCCTGGGTGAGTCTGGGTCTTGAAAATTTGCTAGTCAATATGAACCACCATGCCAAGCAAAGGCTAACTATAAAGAGGTTTCATAGCCTCATGTTTTAGAAGCTGAATGTCCAAATAGTATTCTGTAGGCTCTGGCAAGAACTCCATGGTACATAGCAGAGCATGGAAAAGTAGGCCAGAACTTAAGAGTTCTGGATGCAACCAGATTCAGGCATTTGTAACAATTTTCCTTGTAGAACTAATCAAAGTCTCATGAAAAATGCTTTATCTCTTTCAAGGGTATGACCTCAGTTGCTTTTAGGACCTTCTGCTCAGCTCCATTTCCTTAAGAATGTATGATCTTGCAATACTGCCACCCTGGGGACCACCCCTCCCAACATATGAACCTTTGTATGAACACTTATTCACAGCATGTTATAGTCACTGTTTGGATCTACTTATATGAAACAGGTATTTACCTGGAACTTCCACTTTATTGGGCATTCTGCATTTTACCTGGCTTTTTTTTTGCTGTGGATTATGTTTAGCTAGGTTTTTTTTTATGATCAAGGAAAGATGCATAAAATGAATAAAGGCATAGATTAAATAAAGAGTGCACACAGAGAGGAAGAGGTGGAGTGAAATGGCAGTATAAGGTGTGTAATGAGTTGTCTGAGTATCCAATGGGGATAACCTGAAGACACATCATAAAAGTCTTGAATGCCACTATGACTGATGTGGGCTCTGTCAGTAATTATAAGACATTCCATGTGTTAAATGGGAAGAGATTATGTGAGCCATTCATCCATCAGTAAGATATATTAGAGGGCATATGTCCTCTGAATTTATCTCCTGGTTTTACCAGTAATTGCCTTCAAATCACATCCTCTTTCAGCCTTAGTTTCATGAGAAATGGTCATAATTAGAGTTACATTCTACATTTCTTTTTGACATTCAATCACCAAGCAGACAAGGCCACCATAAATGCTTGTGGAGTACTTATTTGAGGGCACACACACACACACACACACACACACACACACACACACACACACACACACACACTCTCTCTCTCTCTCTCTCTCTCTGCCTTAAACATAGTTGCCTGAAAACATCCTTTTTGCTCTATTTCATCCCTTGAACTTTACTCCCATGTATCACCTTCAAGCAAGGACTGCATCCCCACATCTTCTTCCAAATGAGTACATTTGTGGTAAGTGGGTCTTGTGACTTGCATGATGTGATCGATGCATTTTCCCACTCATTTCCATGGAAAGTTCAGAGGGATCATATCTTAAAAGGCAAGGGAGAAGTCATAGGCAACAGGTGGGGGAGAAGGAGACTGCTATATTCCAGGTGAGGTGTAATGAACACCTGAGCTGAAGTAATGGAAAGGAGAGCTGAAAATGGAAGGAAGAGATGAAAAAGAACCCAGAAATACAAACAAAGGGAAATTCTGACACCTGCATTTTGATCTCCTTGACATTGCTCCCATTTCCTCTGGGGACATGTCCCGGATAAGGGTGAAATCAGATGCTCCTTGGCAGTTTCAAATGACACCGCCCCTAACTTTCCATTGGATAAGAGATGGCCCAAAATAGCCTAGGTCCCACAGTCGGGTGATTACTGAGACTCAGATTCCAATTCTGAAAACACGGGGAAGAAGCCAGGCATTTGCCCACTTACCCTCTCAAGCAGCTGCCCCGGGGCATTAGCACCCTGGTGCCTGCTGACTCAGTGCATCTGCCAAATTCGATTAGTCCCATGGCCTTGCTAAGCCAGGCATGCCCTGCATTGCTGCTAAAAGAAGACCTCCAGGAAGGCACTATAGGACTCAGACAGATTTTCCTCCAAGTGTCAATCACTTCTGCTTGTTGGGAAGTTTATGGTAGAGGTGAGGACAGAAGGCAAAGTCAAATGTTATTTTAATGGTCACTTTTGAAAACAGAAAGTCCTCAAAATAGTCATGAGAGACTGCTTTTTGTCCTTTCCATTGAACTTTTTAAAGCCTTTCAGTGTCCAACAGAATAAGGCAGGCATTAGTGAAAGGACACTGGGGTGTGTTGCTGGCTGGAAGCAGTGGATGGCTTGCCTGTAAGAAACCCATATAGCTCCATTCTCTATTGCCCTAGGCCAGGCGACCCTTATTTTCAGACTTGGCTTCCTGCAGCCTTTGTGCCTGCATTGTTTCTGTTCAGGGCACCTGCAGGAACTGAGACCTTGGCCCAAACATACAGTGTTAGGTTAAACTGCCTAGTGCCCAGTTTATGACTCCCAAGGCTTTATCCTCAAGAATGGCTATCATTGTTACTGTGGTTGTGCACCCATTTGCACTTAGTTCACTCTAGGATTGGGGTCCTGCTTGGCTAATTCTCAGTCACTGGAATCCCATGATCATGGTCAGGTGCTGACCTAGAGGAAGAGGAACCCGATTACTGGGAAGACTTTTGAAAAATACAGTTGTCTGGGCTCCACTGCCAGGGGTTCTAATTTAACTTGCCTATGTTTGAGGTTGGCATAAGGACCTTTAAATCTTCTCTGTGTGATTAATATGTATAGGTCAAAAATGGGAGCCATAGGTAAGTTAAAATTGAAGCCTTGGGAAAATAGAGATATAATCTTAATCCTGACTATATTATTTTTTAAGTATAATACCTCAGTAGACTTCTTTAAGCCCCTTTGCTGTTAGTTTCTGTGCCTATAAAATTATACTGCCGTGTGGTTTTTAAGTATTTTACAGAGCATGGAAAGCAGTTAGCGTGGTATCTCATATAAATTAAGAACATTCTATTAGAGTCTGATGCCAAACTCTTCTTATAGGTTTTAAACTAAACTTAGGATAGCCATCCTTTACTGGCTTCTGTCTGGACTGTCTAGCTGAAGTCCATGGATGTTACTCTTAAGTAAACATCTATAGAACACTCATCACCCTTTCATGCTTGATGTCTGTTAAACCTCAGGGGAATATGCAGTTCTCAGCACTGACTTTGGTGTCAGAGCTATTCCACCACCTGGAGGACCTATATTAAAAAAATTGGGAAATGAGAAAAGCAAATCAAGTTTATCTTTTGGGTCAGTTCTAGTCAATTGGCAGTGATTGCACAGAACATAACTGAGCTCAGCTAGAACTTACCAGTGGTGCATAACATATATGGAAGAGAGAGAAGAGAGATGGTATGTGATGATATTCAAGACATCATCTCCACCAACCATTAATACAGAATAACTTTGTAAAGTATTGACTTGGGAGGGCTGGAGGTGTAGCTAAGTGGTAGAGTACTTGCCTATCATGCAGGATGCTAATCCTCAGTACCACTCAAAGAACACTGATCTATGCAGGACTGAGCATTTCAGGGCTTAGCCAGTGGTTCTAAACACTCATCTACCCAATCCCAGCAACTCACAGGAAGCCTTGCAGCTCTGTTACAAAGTTGAAGGGATGACAGCTGTCCCATTTCTAGGTATTGAAAACAGCTGGGGCAAAGTAAAGGGAACCAGAGCCAGCGACATTGCATCCACTTTGGGAGGGGCCTCCATGCAATATGAGCCTATTAGCATGTTAACCCTTAAAAGAGACAGTCTGTGCTCTCTTGAAAGTTAAGAATAAGTAAGCATGGCCAGTGTTCTTCCTTTCTTATGGAAGTTCAAATCCCTCCCTCCCTTTCTCCCTTCCTTCATCCCCTGCTTCTCTTTCTTCCTCTCTCCCCTTCCCCTACTCACTCTCTCTCTCCCTCCCTCTTCCTTTTCTCACTCTCTCTGTTTTTCCTCTCCCTATATTTTCTCAGTTTCCTTAGTGTTCTTTTAACTTTGGATGTGACTACAGATGCAGGCTGTGTGAAGTTGAACCACTGTGCTCTACTCACCAGCACTGAGAACTTTGGTAGAAATTATCTTTGTGTCTTAGTTTCTTTGTACCACCAACTCTTGATGGATTGTTGTAAAGTGGGTTAGTCTGCTTCCCACTTCACTAGTTTCCTGCCATCATGGGATGAGGCGGATGCTTGTTCAAGATGAGACAGGAAACTGAGGCAGGTTCTTTTCATGTTCTATGGTCACTTTCAGGGATGTGACTGTGCCTCTGTTTATCTTTCAGACTTCATGAGTTCAGCCATCTACTATGGTCTCAGCTATTACTATTTGCCTGGCACAGACACTTAGGAGGGATGGACACAATTTGAAATATGTATTCTAGAGAAACACCTTTTGTTGTAGTTTTCTATTCCGTTTGCCTATGAATATGGAGTGGTCACTGTCTAACCAACAAGGTGTATTTCTAGTGGATAAACAGGAGTTGCTTGTCTGAATTTTCTGGAAAAGACAAAGCAGCCTTTAATGCTGCATAAACAACATGGGATCCTCCTCAGAAACCAGAGGATGTCATAGAAGGATCTCTGAGGTCTATGCTAGGCAAGCCCCACTTACCAGAATTTCCACTAAGCATTTGCAATGCTCTTTAAGGCTTTTCTGTAAGATCCTCATTTTTTTTTTACAAGTTTTATGTGTACTGCCTCATTGATTCTTACAAAATCTTAAGGTATGTAGTATTTTTTCCTAGTTTTATTTATAAGTGAGGAAACAAACACAGGGAACATGGTTTTCCCTTACCTTACTAACAGAGCTGGAGTAGCAGGAATGGAATTCAGACACATGGGCCAGGCTCTAACATCTATAACCTTAAGGGCCATAGTATATGTCAACTGACAGGTGAGAAGATGGGACCCAGAGGAAACAGACCCTGGAGGTCTTCAAGAGGGAAGCCAGACTTGATATAGCAATAGAAAGAGACAAACTTAAAATGGTAACAGATTTCTAACATATTCAGACCTGAAGGACTGTCTCTAGGCTAGGACAATCCAAAGCTTGGAGGCTGGAATAAAGATTCTAGGCCATGGTATGCCCTACTTGGACCAAAGCTGTACTCAGAATGGTATCCCACGGCCAATTCTGAGACACCTTGTTCTCAAGGCTTTCCTCGCCAGAGGAGAATATGCTTACTGTTCAGAAGTAGCAGCAAAGCAAGCTGAGATGGGCACATCCTTGGCAAAGGTGTAATGCCCACCTGAAACAAAATGAAAGCCCATGTTGTAACAGAGACCTCTAGAAACAGTAACAATGGGATGTAAATCCAGCAGTTTAACTTGGAGTCTCCTCACCACAATTTAGCCACATGCTGGGTTTCTTTTTGCCAAGCACCTTACAATAGGACATATGAGTAGGAAAGAAATAGAACACAGGTAATGCAGCATTGTCTAGCTTTGAAAGTAAGAGACAGGTGGAAACAGTTCACACCTTGCAGTTGGCCAGCTTTGCCAAGGCATTTTTAAAAACCTTGTTACATTTGGTTTTAAAAAATGATGTTATAAGCTGCATTTAAAGTGAAAATTCTCCCGGAAGCCTATCCATCACAACCCTTGTTCTAACTCAAGGTGCAACAGTGTTGTGGCATCTGGCAAGTAATAAGGGCACCAAGAATGGAGGGAGGCAGGAGGTAGAACATCTCAAGATGGTCTCCATCATGTAAGTGCTTCGGAAATTTCCTTTGTAATCTCATGTTACTGCTGGTAATGGAGTAGGTAGAATGCCTTAGAACTAAAAGCTTACTCTACTTAGGAAAGTAAAGCTTGGCCTTCTCCTATGAGTGACAATGGCTTAACAGAGGCTCAGAGTCCCAAATTTGCTTTGCTAGCCTAGTCATAACTGAATTAACCAAACTCCTGGCTTTGACGCCATGTTTATCATAATTCAGTCTTCTATATTGCTGAATGGGAAATACTTTTAGGAAGTGTCCCCTCCATTGAATGAACAGAAAAATCTTCAAATGCAGCTTGAAATATAGAATATGCAGGATTATGCACACAGAGATAAACCTAAACCACACACACACACACACACACACACACACACACAATGATAAAATGTGCAAGGGGGTAAGTCCTTATGGCCACACTCCAGTTCCTACAAAGAAAAGGTAGCCACAAAGGCTGGGAAAACCATTTAGTCATTCTGAAGGGTCAACCTGGGACTGCTTGTCCTGCTATTGGCTAACTAAGCCAGAGTGTGTGTTTATGAACAATATCTCATGGAGACATGTGCACAGCCTACCTCTTCAGTGGGCTAAGATTTTCCTTGTTAATTTGCTGCATGTTGCATCTCATTTTTAATGTGTCATAAATAATCACATGCTCTGGGACCTGACTCCACTATTCTCATTACTTTGAAAAGAAAGAAAACAAAGTACCGACCTTGAACTGGAGTGAGCCTTTCTGGTATGCATTTCTATGCTGGCTTTTAAACCATCAGCACAATCCTGAGCACTACCCCACTTCTAAGCACCCTCCGCTCTTGGACTTTAGGAAGTAGAATTCTATGTTGTTTGAAGGTGGTGAGGGTCTTAGAAAGAGATAGTGTCCTGGAAGGACAAGAGACCAACGTTCCAAATCTTTGAGCTATGCTAACACTGTTACCCAGATAAACACATAGAAGAATGGATGTTGGATTCCCTTTGTAGTGATACTCAGAGCGCTTGTCAAGCAGATTGCGGGGCTTTAGCCTCAGAGCCTCCTCCAAGTCTTCCAGTCTAGAGTGGGGCCTGAGAATGTACATTTGTAAAGAGATGCTGCTGCTGCTGGTTGTGGTGGTTGGAGAACACTTTGAGGCTGTCTATATTCGTGCAGTAGGAGAAGAATATGGAGACTGTGACCTCCGAGTGAAAACTATTTAATAGGTTTTAGAGAAGGGCTCTGCTGTTTAAGTATGTCTATTTTGTATCTATGCTATGTCCCCCTTCTGACCTGCACTAAATTCCAGTTCAGAAACCATTTCTTAAACATTGGGGCCTGATGGAATAGATATATCTTTACTAAATAAATTGAATGTGTTCTAGGGTACTTAATAAAGATTTTTACAAACTGTGAGTACATAAGCTAAACAAAAATGTCTCTTCTTAGTCCAGACATCACACACAGAGCAGCTTTTTGTATCTGAAGAGGGATTTGAAAGGATACACAGCATTGAAATGTTGGCCTCCAGAAGCATCCCTATGTCCTTATGAAATGTGGACACCTCAAGCTGTTTCAACTCACTCTTTGGTTATTTGCATACTTCAGACACATCCTGTCATTAACTATAGCAGTTGATGTGAGATAGTTTTCAGGATAAAGGAAACATTTTTTTCCCTTTCTTCATATTCCCAGATTAAAAGCAAATTGTCGCTCACACTTAATAAATGCAAGGGCAGTCTTTGTGTGTGTGTGTGTGTGTGTGTGTGTGTGTGTGTGTGTGTGTGTGTATGTCTGTGCCTGTGTGTGTCTGTGTTCGGTTTATTAATTGTATGACTAGTTTTTACAGTTTGATAATATACCCATTACCAAGCATTTAGAATTATTGTTTTTCCAAAGGCCAATGCCAGGAGGTTTTCATGTGATTGCTTACCAACTTATAAAAAGAGCTGAGGTAAAGGCTTATGGAAATTCTATGTCATGTAACATAAATAGATATTTTTTATTGTTAATGATGGATAGATGTATAAAATGTCATAGTATTTTTGACATTTATGTGTAATGTTCATATTCTTCAAATAACACACTATTTAATTCTTTTTTAAAAAGTAAGACACTTGCTTTTTTTTTATCCTAGAAAGAATACTTGCTAAAATTAAAAGAGTGGGTGCTTTGTAGTGACTGTAACCCACTCTAGTCACTATCCTTGGCTCTCAGGCAGAAGTTCTTAAGCTATTGAAAGGTCAGTACAACTAAAAGGAGTCAAAGTCACAGCTACTTCTATTTAACCTCCCAAACCAAACAACCAATCTTTAAGGCAACAGTTAACACACAGCTAAAAGAATGGTTTAGGTACCATTAAATACTAATTTTTCTGGTCAGCATGTTAAAGTTGAACAAGATCTATGATGGTTCTTTCCAGGGTAAATATTTCATCTACTTACGTATGTATGTATGTATGTATGTATGTATGTATGTATGTATGTATGTACGTACATGAGTATGTAAATGTGTTTCTTTTAAATCTTTGCTGTGTTAACAATAGCTTACTAAAAATATAGACACTTTTCATCTTGACGGACTTGAGCAAACTTGATATTAGAATAGGAGAAACTGAGCTGGAGGGATAGCTCAGCCATTAAAGGCTAGGCTCACAACCACAAGTATAAGAATAGGCGAAACTAACGCTGCTGGAGTGCTGGCTACACTGAGGCAAGGCCTCATGTTTACTGGTGCAGTTCAAAGATTTCTGACCTGTTTTCTAGAGCCTGCTAACCATTTCAAAGAACATGGAACAATTTCACTCTTTCATTCCAAGACGTACTTCAAATTTCCACCGAGTTGGGATATTATTGATAAAAATCAGTAACAATGATGAAACAACCTCATAGACACATCGAATGACCACAGAGGTGCACTAATGTGATGGAAGCAATAGATCAAATCATGCAACTTATTTCCAAGCGTCTTAATGATTAAAGAGGTTTAATCCAGTGCAAACTGGTTACTCCTGTTACACTCCAATTGGGTAATTTAGCAATGCTTCCATTTTGTTGTTGTTCCTCTGACCTCATATTTTCTCTCATGTTTTGGTCATAGTTACAGTCTGGATAGAGGTGATCTTTTGTGTTGGTTAAGTAAGTTATACTTTTTTATATGATCTTCAGCACTAATGGAAACCTCATCCTGTTTGCCAAACCCCTTTACCTTCACAAACATGGATGACCTATTTAATTTCCACCTTTTGTTACTCAATCATTTCAAAAACGTTTTGGTCTTGTCAACTATGAGAATTGGGTAAGCCTGAAGTATTACAAAGGTCTAATTTCATGACTGGGATGTCAGGGCTGGCTGGCTGGTGTGTATGTGTGTATGTGTGTGTGTGTGGGGGGGGGATTCTCAGAGGTTAGAGTGCTCTGCAAATGCACTGGGCAGATTAGAGTCATTTATCTCATTCGATTTGCTCTTGCATATACACAACACAAGTCAGTGTTTGTTATGACTTTCCTGATCCTTATTTATAAGACAATACACGAGGAAACCATGTTGTATGTTTGAAATAGAAATGATACATTGCACAGATATAGTTCCCCACTTTCTGGGATGGGCTGTCAGTGCTCAAACAGGAGCCTGAGGAGTCAGAACAGATGCTCTTTTCCTTAATGGCCCTTTCTCTAATTTAAAATCCTTCCATTTATTTCCCTAAGATTTAGTGATAACTTTAAACACTTTAACTAAATTACCCAGCGGCTTGGCAGCCATCATGGAGGCAAATCTTTTTAGAGATTGTAGCAATCTGTTAGATCATGGGTACTATGATATAAAATCTGCATGCTCCACATACAAAAATTAAATCAGTGCAATGGATACAAGCACATGCTGCAAACGGCATCGCTTCCAAACCAAGGGGACATGACCTGTCTCCAAATATTGAATTTCTGCAAGATTTTCAGTCATTGACTTTCTAAATTTGAGCCAATTTATTCTCATTATCCCTAAGTAAACCTACTTTGATTTTTTTAAACAGTTATTTTATAATCAAATAGAGCCTGCCAGCCCTGGTTCATGGATCCTGATGTTGCTAGGATACATGGTTTGGTATTTGATGAAAGTATATCACTTCAAAGCAGAAAAGTTTCAAGTGTCCTAGAAAATGACACTCCTGTCTTCTACTACAGAAGACAGGCCCAATCCTGGAGCTTTTCTGAAGCTTACAGTCTGCAGGATTGGCCTCCCCATGCTTTGAAATAAGCATCCTGTGTGGGGACTGTTCAGTTGCTAGCACTAGTCAAGTTGGTCTTAAAGCAAGGAACACATGTATTTATAATAAAACACATTTTCATATTTAACAGTGAAGAGAAAAAACCCAGAACCCCCAGATTTTATGTACTTTGAAAATATATTTAAAAAACATTAAAAATTCTATATTTAAAACATATATTATATGTTAATTGGTACACTTAAATAGATCCTCTATTTACAATAGGCTTCTGATGTGGTTAAGTTTTAATGCCAATTTTTTTAATAACATAATTATATAAATATACTAAAATACAATAAATATTTTTCTTGTTTTACATGGTGAATAATATCTTTACCATAGAGAGAACAAGGCCACAGACATTTACTTACAGTTTCAATGGGAATCACTATAAAAAAGCAACAGGTCTGCTGCCATGCATGAAACATTTCTGCCAAAAAGAGACCACAGCAAGACTTTAAAACAAAACAGAACAGAACAGAACCAGAACCAAAACAGACAGAAACAAAGAAGGGATTTTAAAAACAAATCTCAGGTCAACATAAACCACCAAACATGTAACTATGATGTATCTTATTGGATAAGAGAATGAGCCACTGACCACATAGCTGCTGAGTGTCTCCTACGAAGCCACTTAACAGACCTGGCCTTGGAATACTGTAAGATTTTGACGGGGATTCTTTTGTTTGTTTGACTGGCGTCTCTCAGAATGAAGCTGCAAAAAGTTGACATAGAGCAGATAGTCCAAGCATTCCTTAATAGGTTAAAAAACAATGACGAAGATTAATGTTGTCAAACGGCACATAACAATCTATGCTACATAAAGTCTTTCTTTCAAAGACAAATATTCAGTGGTACTCCGAAAAAGCAGGCTAATTCTAAAGAAAAGATTGGACAAAAAGAAACTGTTTGCTGATGGTATCTTCACTCCCTGAGTCACAGTGGACATTCACTATTGTTTATCCTTTCCCCTTCTAAGATGAAGAAAATTTTGCCTCTTTTCCGATGCGCAGGAACACAGATAAGTAACCACTAACACATTCACTCTTGGAAGAGGGCTGAGAAATGGGTTTAGCACTAATTCTCACTGGGTCCATTCATTCAGGCTACCAACTTGACTTCTAACCCCAAAAGGCAAAGTACAGAGGGGACCCTCACCATGAATAGACAGAATTGTAGGAAGTTTCTGTGCTCTTCACTGGAGCAAAATTTTCTCCTGCGTTTTTGCCTCTTTCACAGTGAAAAGCACCTTCTTCAGTCTGTTTCTGCCCAGGATTTCTAGCCTTCCCAGACACTGATAATTCCATCAGAGTTTTGGTGTCTTTTTCTTCTACCAAAACTATCAAAAATAAAATCTAGGCTTCCTGAAGTCTAGGTTCAAAACAAGTAGGTATCCGCATAGCAAACATTTTCTATCACATTGCATTAATCTCATCATCACAAATGCCACCTTTGGATCCAAACCCGCTCCAGGTTAATCCAACTCTATACACAATTATTTAGGAACGGATGGAGGGCATAAATGGATTTGAGTGCGGTCCTTCGGTTGAGAACCTCGTGAGCACTGTTAGGTAATGTAGGCACTTAAAGCAGGAGGTCTGAGCAATGTGACACATCATTCCAGAGCCTACTCTGAAGGGTGCTTCGTGCCTTCCTTTAGGAATGTCTCAAGTGCCATTCCCCACCTCCACCTAGATCTCAGGATGGCCACTCAGAAATTCCTCCTGCACTGCCAGGAAATGGTATGTCAGCTCCACTTAGCCTCCACAGGGCCATTCAGTGTGGATTCTGCCTCTGATCTAAGTGTCTGGCTGTATTTAGTGACTTTTACCTGCAAAACATTGTTAGGCCTTATAATGATTTACCCAATGCTTACCACTTACTTAAAAAAAAAAAAAAAGGAATATTTTGGTTATTTATTCTTGTTATTTTTCTCTTTGTGGGGTATGAGGGAACCAAAAAAAAAAAAAAAAAAAAAAAAAAAACCAAACCAAAACCAAAACCAAAAATCACTTTTTTCCCATGAGTGCCATAATATGACAAACTTTGTTCACCTGTTCACAGTGGTGATAAAATGTTTCAAAGCACATAGCTAATTTTTCTTTCTTAATATAAAACAAAAACAAAAAAACAAAACAAACCAAAAAAAAAAAAAAAAAGAAAAAAGAAAAAAAAAAAAAAGGACCAAAGGGAGAGGAGGAGGGAGTGGAAGAAGGTACTTTGAACAAATTCCGATCTTTATAATGAAAGCAACTTTCCCTGACCCAGCAGCGTGATCTGGGGTCAGGGGGGATACATCATGGGCAGTGGAGTGTGAGCATTTTATTCAGTTGCCTTAATTTTTATTCACTTCCAGTCATCTGATTGGATTTTGCAAACATCTTTACAACATACAAATGTAATGTTTTTATCAACCAGAATGGATACTGAAGAAATTTTCTGCATCCCTACTCCTGGTAGAACTAAAAAAACAAAACAAAACAAACAAACAAACAAAATAAAACACAAAACAAACAGAAATATACCCCTCCCTTTCCCCATCCCCTCAGCCAGTAAAGCAATGACAACAGCACCTTGACATTGTTTTAATTCCAACGCTATCAGAAGTCGAAAGCAGTAAAACAGAGTACTAACAATAACGAAGATACTTAGTGTCTAAAATGTAAACGGAATGTTTTGGTTCAAATTTTTGTTTTTGTTTTTTTGTTTTTTTGACTGTTTTTTGAAAGAGGGACAGTTTATTATCAATTCACAATTAAAGCAGCATGCAATTTATTATTTTTTTTTTAACTTTTTGTTTTCAATTCTTGGCAACGGCAACAAACCACAACATTATCGAGGAATGTAATGCAAACTTTTAAAGTTGTGCGCAAATGACTGTTTCCTTTCTGGTCATGGATATGTCCAATAAATAGATTGTAGAACCACTGTACTGTATAAACTTCATTTATACATGCAGTTCATAAAATTATTTTTTCTTAACTGAATAATTTACCCTGTTATGTATATATACAAATAGATAATTTTTGTCTCAATATAATCTATACAACATAAATCCACTATCTCCCCCTCTTAATGGTCAGTGTACATACACAGGAAGTGTCTATCCTTATGAATCGCCAGCCAATTCTCTTTTTGCTATCCATAGTAAGCGCCCGAACATACGACTGGGTAGTTCGGCATTGCGAGTTCCAGTGCCTTTTGTCTATGCCCCTGCAGCCTTCCTTTGTGTAACCCATGGGATTACACTTGGTCTCGTAGAAATATTGCTTCAGTTGGCCTTTTGATACCGGGACTTTCTCCAGGACCGTGACGGTCCCACCCGACATGTCCACTGCAGTCTTTTTATCTGCCGCTGTGACCCACTCGCTAATACTGTCACACACGCTCAGCTCCCCACGGCGGGCTGGGTCAGAGTGGCGCCGGACTCTCATAGACATGTTTGCGGCATCCAGGTAATTTTTGTATTCCTCTAGCAGAAAGAGCAGAGGAGGCTCCAAAGGCACTTGACTGCTGAGCATCACCCGGGAAGTATACAAGTCCGCGTCCTTATGGTTTTCTTCATTGGGTCGAACCTTCTGGTCCTCATCCAGCAGCTCTTCGATCACATGTTCAAAAGTGTCAGCCAGTGATGTCGTCAGACCTCTCGAACCTGCCCTGGGCCCATTAACGCTCTCCAGAGTCCCATGGGTCCGCACACCTGGGTAGGCCAAGCTGCCTTGTCCATGGACGTTCACTTCTTTCATGGGCGCAGCCTTCATGCAACCGAAGTATGAAATAACCATAGTAAGGAAAAGGATGGTCATCACTCTTCTCACCTGGTGGAACTGTGGGAAGGAAGCAGAGAGAGAGAGAGATACAAAACAGGTTAGCGCTTACTTTCTCTGGGACACTGTGTGGCCCATCTGATTGTAACTCCAGACCATTCTGCAGGTTCTAGGGTGGTAGTGATCCACTCCAGCTGCAGGGGACACAAGTCAGTGTCAACTAGTGTACTGTATATGGCTTAATATAAGCCAGAGATGTGCAATGTTTTCCCCAAGATTTACATGTAAGCCTGAGAGTAAATGGTTTCTAAGCAAGTGAACACAATGGTGGCTACATGCTCCCACTTCCTCCCACTTTAGCAGCGTTGGGAGTTTAATATTTAATGATCTCTGCTCACGCTGTCACCAGAACCACAATCACAAATGTTACTAAGCAACAACTGCAAGAGGAAGAGTCATCTTCCTTCCAAGTCAGCAGCACAGTCCTGTGTAGGAACGTGTGGCAGAACAGTAGTGGCTTGAGGGCCAGATAGGACTGTGTAGCTCTGAGGAGTATGAGCAGGAACAGATGAGGAACTAGAGATACCATCTCCAAAGTTCTACTACATCTGAAAAGGTTTTGCTTATTTCAAACAATTCATTTACAATAGCTTGGTTCTAATGATGTGCCCAAGGCAGGCATGAAAACAATGTGTCTCTTTAGAGAAAGATAGCTTTTCCCATAAAAATGCATGTAAGTCAGTCTCAATGCCTCTCACATGCAGACTCTCATCTCATCTCACACCAAATCTCCCAACTCACTGAAGGCACTTAGCCTGATGGCTTGTTTTGGCTAATCTACAGATCTAATTGAAAAAGCTCAACTTCTCTTTATCAGAACATACCCACCCCCTTGAGTATGTATGGTGTGTATGTAAAATTCTGTTGTCATACCTTTACAAACCTGAGTAGTGTTTTACACACTTTGGAATGGGTAGCCAGAACATTTTTCTGTGCATGTGTAGGTTCTTACAACGTCTCTTAATAGTACACCACACAGTTAAATGACTTTTTTGCTGCAATTTGACTATAAGCATGCTATACAAAGCCAACTGAAATTGAATAACAAAGCAAAAGTAAAACATACCTATAGACCAAGGAGCACCAGGTGGTGGAAGACTTCAGAAGTACTTACCTGAAGCACTGTACCCTTAGCATTAAGAGTAGCATCCCTCTAACTTGACATGCTAACTTTGTTTCTACCTATCAGTTTTAGAACATGGACTTGTAAAGACATACACATACATTGATCATCATGCTGGGTAAATCCACAGGTGTTTCTGTCCATGATGTGTTGCTGAACATAAAAACAACCTACCTCCAGTCAATAGGGTACAGTGGAGAAATGGCCAAAAGCTCTAGTACTGAAAATCCAAGTTTTTATTGTTCACTTTAGAAAGGGATAGCATATTCTAAATCAAGAGGCTTTATATCATCTCCTATGCAAATTTCCTCACATATTCACCTTCAGTTTGCATAAATGATAAACATAGTTTGAATTGCTTAGACAGGAGGGGCAGCTGAGCAGCAAGAAGATGGCAGTTATCACATGTGGTATCCTGAACAGGGAGCACAGAGAGCTTGAGCTGCAACATGTTGTTGGAATTCCCACCAAAATGGGGCATGCAGGCTCTCCTCAAGTCTACAGTGGCATGAACATCATCTCGAGGCTGCTTTTTCTCAGGAGAGCAATGCATACTGTGTACAGCCTCCATACACCAGCCACAGCTAAAGGAGGCTCTTCACAGAGCCAACTACTCAAGCACAGTCAGACAGGTAGCCGAGGCAGTGAGCAACATTTCACAATCACAATCCAGGCAATGACTGAAATGGGCGCAGCGTCCTTCTGAAAGAGGCTCCCGTCTTCCTTCCTGAGGAGAATGGACACTTTGCCTCAAGCCTACTCCCCCGCTCTGCACAGCATCCCCATTATTTGGTAGCCATGTCACCCTTAGTGAAGGCCACTGAGCCACTTGCTCCTCTGTGTCCTATGACCTTTTGTTGTCACTGGACTATTTTTGCTGCCCTTAACTTAGGCATGATGAGCCAGTATCAGATTTTAAGTTACTCAGAGCAGAATCAGGTCTATTTATGTTTTCTTGCTTCTATACTTTGTACTAGTGATTAGTACAAGTTCAATATGAATTAGGTTGTCATTATTAATAAAATCTATAAATTGTGTGTGTGTGTGTGTGTGTGTGTGTGTGTGTGAGAGAGAGAGAGAGAGAGAGAGAGAGAGAGAGAGAGAGAGAATTGCTTGAACCACATTGTGATTTAAAGTTAGAAAGGCAAATTGTTTTGAGAAAAATGTCCTTGTGAATACTGCTAATATCTAAAGTTTTAGGAGTGTTTTTATTCAATACTATTACAGAAATGTATCCTGCATGGAAGGTGGTGAGGTGATACTTATACCATGGAGAGAAACTTTTTTCTAGTATCCCAAGTCCACATTTAAAGAACTCAAGGGACTCTTCAAGCCAATGAAAGGACACATCTTCAAACTAGTGTATATTGGTGCATGCTTTTAATCCTAGCTTTTAGGAGACAAAGAGAAGTGGATCTTTGTGATTTTGAGGCCAGCCTACTCTATATAGTGAGTTCCAGGCTAACCAGGATACATAGTGAGATCTTATCTCAACAATAAGGAAATAAAGAAATGCTTTAGCTATCTGTATCACATTGGTGAAGATTTGCCATTATTAGCTATTTTTATACCATATTCCATCAAATCTAAGATATTTTCATGTATCGCTAGAGAGATAAATAGTTCATCAGTTAAAAGCACTTGCTACTCTTGCTGAGGACACCAGTTCTGTTCATAGAACCCACATGGCTGCTCCTAACTAACTCCAGTTCCAGGAGATCCAATGCCCTCTTCTGGCTTCCGTGGGCCCTGCATACATATGGCACACATACATACATGCATACATACATACATACATACAGACAGACAGACAGACAGACAGACAGACAGACACAGGCAAAAAACCCATATATACAAAATAAAATTAAATATTTTTAAAAGCCACCAATTTATGTTCTACTGAGAAAGAAAATCATGCTCTCAAACTTTGTTTTTTGTCTTTCTAACATTGACTTTTTACTAAAACAGTTATTTTAGATTTATTTGGATATATATAATTTATTCTATATAACTTTGGTACATACACAAAATAGAAAAACAAAGAAAATGGATGAAGGCAATGATAGGTATGTAATGATTGGCTAGCCAAGAATACAAGATGATATCCATAGGATACAACCCAACTTAAAAATGTTAAAATACAAAAATAAGAAGGTGAATTTTAGAAGTAATGAGATGTAGACTTAATAGACAGTTATTTTTAACATTCTGATAAAAATGTAATTAATAATTTGTGTATCATTCTCTCATCAATTTCACAAACATATCCCAAGTAAAAAACCTGACGTTTTGAATACATATGACTTGGATTTGACTCTGGGTGTACATATGGATATTGCTCCAAGCTGAGTATCTAAATAAATTCAGTAATTAACTGGATGGTAACACATCCAGCTCCACTCCTCTGACATCCTCTGAGTGATACTTCAGCAATTCTTTTGGCCTAATTGCTGAAAAAGCTTTAGAAAATGCCTTGAAAAATAACTCAATATTTTTGTGAGCACAATGGCATGGCCTACTTTGCCTGTTTATTGTATGTTTCTTCCTATGTACTTCAGGATGGCCTTGGCTCTAATCTCATCCTCTTGTCCCAGGTGTTGAAGTGTTGGGAATATAGACATAGACTACCATGCCCAGCTCTACGGTGTTTTCTAACCATGGCTTCTTGATATTTTAGTACTCTTAGAGTTGATGAAAATGTTCAGAATAAAGTTTAATGACACATCTCCTATATAACCTTCAAATCTAGTCAATAAGGAATTTCACCAATGTTTACATTTAAGCTTATCCTACCAATATCTCTTCCTCTAGCACACAGCCACTATACTAGCTCAGTCTTTATTATTTCTTTTCTTTTTCTTCCTTCCTTCCTTCCTTTCTTTTTTTCCTTCTTTCTTTCTTTTTTAAACTATAATGTCCCCTTGTTGTGTGGGATATCCCTTTCTGCCCTATAAAATTCCTGATAAAACACTCTGTAGATTCTCTTACACAAAAATTTACAATGGTCTTATGTCTGTTCTGTTCAGACCAGGTCCCTGAGGTCCTTGGTCATCACTAGAAATCATTTTATTTTCTCTGCAAACAGATCTCTTGCCCTTATACCTCTAGGAAACTGAGTCTTGGTTGTCTTTCATAACCTAGTTTAAGCATTAAAGTTTGTCATAGTTGCCACCTTCCCTAATTGCTCCAGCACATGCTGTCTTCTTTCTTCTCTTCAATTCTACATTAGTATTGTATTTGGTACTTCTGTCCTCTAAATCTGTCATTAACAGTACTTAGTTATGACCAGTCTTTTGTAAAAAAATTAATTCTCCAAGGAAAGGGATCATGCCGTATCTCTCATAATGCTCACACAGAAAACAGCAATAATCTATAAACACTCATTTATTAATCCAAGAGAAAGAACAGTTATGATGTCATTTTCACAAGAAGTCTTATCATTTGAATGTACTGAAAGCTTTAGTTAAATTCTTGGTAAATTTTAGTACATAATATATATGTATATAATAAGTTAAGTTACAATCACAAATTTTAAACTCTAAAGTATTCAATGGTTGATATTTATTATCCACCAAAAAAATTCTTGAATTTTAATGAAGTAAAACATTGAGTGATAAAAAGCAAAAAACACTAAAACATGCTGTGCTACATGCAGCTATTTCCAGGGGATCAGTGAGTGGGAGGTTTGGGTTGTAGTCAGTGCTAATAGCAATGATAATGGTATCAAAATTTGTAATGTCTATCTTGTAGCTTTCCCTTTAATGTTCTTCTAAATTCTTCAGTGAGTAATTTTATACACTATATTAGGAAGTAATAAAAGACTGACATGGTCTCCTGTTGTGCTTTGAATATGAAATGTTTCCCACAGACTCCTGTGTTTAAAGCTTAGTCCTCAGCTGGTGCTATTTGGAGAACTGGTGGAAACTTTAGGAAGGAGGGACTTGGTACAGAAAGCAGTCAGTGGGGAACACCTGAGAAGCACACTTTGTCCCTCACCCCATTCTCTTTGTTTGCTTTTGGCCACAAGGTAAGAAACTTCCCTCCACTGTGCCCCACCCCCATGCTGGCCATTGGTTGAAATCTCTACTAAATCTCTCCTCCTTTCAACTTTTTCTCTTTGGTGCCTCAGATGGCAACAAAACCCAATATAACTCCAGATAAATCTCACCATCCAAAGATACAGGGGTTGTGCAGTGCTGCTAAGCAGATTATTAGTCTATGTATGCTTATATTTAATGAATTCATTGATGCCAGTATTCCTAAGGCTTAACAACAATCAACTCTACTATATCTAGGAAGACTTTCTTAGCCTCATCACAGTAAAGTTAATATAGTATATGCCACATTAAAAAAATCTGCAAAATAACATTAAAATGTTTAACTTGCATCTGATTTTTACCACATCCATATATTAACCTTACTTCTGTTTGTTCAATTATAAGACAAGGGATCTATCTTCTAGTTCAATAGTCTAAAAAGGAGGTGAGACCAATGTGTAATGTAAAAAAAGATGAATGATCCGGGGAAGGAGTAGATTAAATGCTAGAAGGAGAAAGATGCTATTTCTAGGTAAGAAATGAAATACTTTGCAAAGATTTCAAAGGATTGAGAGAACTCTAAGATAATAGGAGATGATGATTACTCGATAAATGGTTTAGAAGTGAGAAAGAACAGAATTAGAATATGAAGAGAAGAGCTCTGGATTAGAAGTAGTAAGAAACAAGACCAAACAACTGACCAACTTCATAAATGATGATAAACAAATTTGATGCTACTTTATGGGTACTGAAGAACCTGTTTTCTAGTAGAAGGAGCCGTTTAACACTGCCCACACAAGACTTCAAGGAGTGGCAGACTGGAAGAAATAAATGAGTTCAAGAATTGCATTATTACTGAATAGTGAGCTTTAAAAATAAATACTAAGTAGTTGTTTACATGTGGAATTATGGATCTGGATCAATCTATTTACTAAAGCATGTTTCAAAAAGGAAAGGGGTTGCAGAAGTGGGCAGAGTTAAGTAGCAACCACCAGTAATGTCTGAGTTGGCAAAAGAATAGGACACAGAGAGATGGAGATGAGAAAAAACTACAAACTTTCATTCCAATTATAATTGTACTGAACCTTGGTTCCATGGCTCAGCACTTTTAATTCAAAGCTCTCCAAGTGCTTTGCAAATATTAAGTAATTAAGACTCATAGAACCCAAGAGGTGCAGGTAACTATAATTATCCCCATTTTGTGCTGGAGGAAAGAGGAGCAGAGTTTTTAATCAACTCATCCACTCAGTGTGGTTCCCTTGGTAGAATGAGGTCAGAACCTAGATTCCAGGAGAAGTTTGGCCTTACATTAAAGGTACTAGTTTGTTTCATCATCTATGTCATTTCCATGTTATTGTTTCATGTATTGCTAAACCAAGAATCAACAAACAACAAACAAGACAACACTGAAGACATCTACACCTTCCTCAAAATAAAGAATCAAAGTTAAAATTCATAATTAAAACCATAAAAACGTAGTGACCATTACAAATATTCACCTACTTAATTGTCAATTTTATTGAAGCTAATAAATAATTTTGAAAATAAT
This sequence comes from Cricetiscus sungorus, assembly GCA_030556225.1. Classification (NCBI taxonomy): domain Eukaryota; kingdom Metazoa; phylum Chordata; class Mammalia; order Rodentia; family Cricetidae; genus Cricetiscus; species Cricetiscus sungorus. Next base: position 46,420,197 of record JANBXA010000372.1, on the reverse strand, counting down.
ATCAGATAATGAAGACATTTCAAAGCCTTTAGAAATACCTCTGTAATATAACTTTTAAACCATTTATGTGTTAGTATGCTCATATACCCTCGAGGGAGGGTTAAATTTAGGCGTTAATTTGATTTGATGAATGAATGTTGTTTTGAGGTGTGGCTGTGCTTCCAAAGGAAATTGTCAGATAAATTGGTAAATTGTCCTCCATTGTGGGTGGACAAAATCCATATCATTGGCTGGTTCCCAGACAGAACAACATGAGAGGAGTGATTGAATGTTTTCTTTTCTTCTTTTTTTTTCATAATTGTTTTATAGTTTTCTTTTCCAAGCCTCATTGTCACATAGACATGAGGCCTAATGTCATCAGAACTACCAGCTCTTTGGACTTGTACTTGGGTTCTCAGGTTCTTAGACCTTCAGACTTGGACCAAGCCATGTTACAGTACAACAAGGTTTACAGCCTGCAAACAACCCCTCATGGGCCCCTTACCATCAAAATGATTTGTGTCAACTTTTGTAATTCACCTATGTTCAAACATCTATAGCGACATTGGTTCTGTCTTGCTACTCTAACCCCCTCCTAGCTTTTCCATGGCATTGAATGACACAAACTTTATTTAATGATAATATAAGAACTGAAGAATTTGATGAGTCTTAGTATATACTGGTAGTTAAAAAGTACAAGTAACACCACAATAAAAAATGTATATTTTAGTGAATCATTAATTTGACAGATAAACTTACATGCATCTTTGATAGAATGTCAATCTTCTGTTACCATCTTCTACTCACTTCTCCTAGCATAAACAAACAATGGTTTTCCTATTGGCAATAGACTTACCTTGTTTTGGAGCAAAATTAGACAACCTGCTAAAAACAGAGACAAGTATTCTTCCTGAAATTGTTACCTGGAATAAGTTGTATAGAGTAGTATGCCAACTAGATTCTCTAGATACTGAATGACCCAATTCTCTTTATGCTGATATTAGCACAGTATTTGGGGGTAGGTGGTTAAAGCATGAAACATAAGTCTTATCATCTGCTGAAATGATGCCTTGGATTTGGGAAAAAAAGGAATATCTTATACAAAGACCAAATCTGGCCAGAAAACTTTCTACCCTGACATCCTAACCTTGAGCACAGCTGTCACCCTTCTAGAGGTCCTAAGTGCTGCGATTCATGCTGCCTCAGGCAACCTAATGTTCTTCACAACCAATGGAGGTTCTTGAATGTTAGTGCCCCCTCTAGAGATACCAACCCTGCTCATACCTGCCCTTCTTTGCCTAAATAGCACATGACAAACAGTTTTTAGCACCAAACATTCCTAATTTACTTGCTTAGCTTATCAAATACGAATCTCTAAATATTCTTTAGAACAGCTATTTTTAGTTACAAGGCCCAACTGGCAGCTGACAGTCAAGAAGTAAAATCTTTTAAAAATTAGGATTCTATTTTCTTTAGAATTCCAGGCTAGATTTGTTACCATTCACCAAAGTTAGACTTTACAAGGTATTATTTATCAAGTTCTCATACATGGTAGACAAACACTATTAATTTTAATTAGTATCATTAAGCTTTATCAACTCACTCTGTAATGCACAACATATAACTTTATTGTATGAGTATCATATTTAATTACAGACATTTATCAATTACAATTGAATCATGGGTGCTATTTTTAAAATTATTTTATGTTACATGCATTTTGCCTGCATGTCTGCCTGGTACCCACAGAGGTCAGAACAGGGCACCCAATTTCCTTGAGACTGGGAGGTTCCAAGGCTGTGAGCTGCCATTTAGGGGATGACAATTGAACCCTGGTTCCCTGGAAGATGTTTAGCCATCTCTACAGCCTCTAGGTGGGATTTTTGTGGAAGGGGATGATGCCTTTGGAAGTATTGAACAGGGATGTGAAAACATCAGCATCACATTGGTACAAGTGAACTAGAACTAAACTTTACTTAATATATACTTGAATTTATAGAAAATTCAAGGTTGAAATAATTTTATGAAGCCTAAAGTCTCAAATATCAGGTAACATTTTTAATGAACATTTACAAACTGCTTATTAATGCAATTCAAAATTGTCATTGAAGGGCTGAGGAGATGGCTCAATTAATAAGATATCTGTTGCACAAAGTGGGGGACCTGAGTGTGAATCTTCAAAACCCATGTAAAAGCCAGATATACTGTGTGAGCATTAGTAATTTCAGCATCTCCTATGGGGAGATGGAAGGCAGAGAAACAAAAACTCCCAGGTTCATTTGAATCACCTCGTTTGGCATACTCAGCAATGATTAGATCTCATCTCAAACAAGATAGAAGGTGAGGACCAACACTTGAGGCATACGACCTCCATATACACAGTGTGGTGCTCATGTACAGGTTTTTACATACATGGATGTGAAGGCATGCACACACTGTACATTCAAACAATAACATAGAATTAATAAAAAATAATATTTCAACAAAATAAGAGATCTATGGGACCTGAAATTAGAGCTTTAGGAAATTAGGGTATGGATAAAATTCAATGTGCTCCAACTAATAACTCACATGTGATCAATGACCAGGCTGCATTGACACCATCAAAGTGCTCATAAGAAATGCATCATATGAACTTTCCCTTTCTTGTCCCATTTACCCTTCCCACTGTCAGAGCCTGCATTTCAGCTAGATTCAGATACTGGAAGTGGATTCAAAAACTCATCAAAGCTGAGGTGTAGTAGACCAAATAATAGAAAGGCAGCCAAAGAAGATAAGAAGGAAAATGGGCAATATCAAATTAAGCGCTATGGTACTTTCTTAGTAGGCCATGGGGTTACGGGCCATATTTCCTCTTTGACTCCACACCTTGCCCCCCCCTTTTGCTAACTGGTTTCTGGTTTTTCTGCTCTGTCCATGCCATGGCTATGACATGACATGTACATGATATCTATAAATGAGAAGGCTTAAATGAGTGTTTATAGGGTACCACTGATATAAATCTGGACTGTTATTCAATTACTAATTTTTCCCAAGTGCTATGAGGCAGATGAGATGCAAACATATTTAGCTCTCCTAATCACTTCACATAGTCTGATATCACCCACTCAACAAGAACCATGCTGGAGATGACATGACTAACTAGATCTGAGAGGAGATTTCCAAGCACTCAGCCAGATGTCAAATTGCTTTCAGCCAGATGTCTCTGGTCCTTTGTGTTCTGAAGTGGTAAAGGAAAGGCAGAGGCAGAGAGAACTCACCCCCTCAGGCAGATTTATTTTTAGAGTTAGCCCCCAAACCAACAGATCTCCAGCTCTTTCCTACCATGTGGACACACATGTACCATGAAATTCAAAATATGATTAAGTCTCACTAAATTAAAGGGTGCTAGCAACAAAACCATAATACATATATACGGATATACGGTATGTGTATATGTGCATATGAAGGATCAGAATCATTCCTCCAACTTAAGTCTGATACTACAACAAGTGCCCAGTAGGTAGCACAATTTCTCAGTAAGCATCTGATATTTGAAATCAGTTGCTTCGAGACAAGTGCCTTAAATGGCTTTTTTAAAGTTAAAAAATGAAAGAAATGCTTACAATTTTTGGAATTGAATAAAAATATGAGGGAGTTGTCGAAGCAATTTGTTAAGTAGAACTGAAGTCTGGTCCACTGTTGAACTCTTGACAAAAGATTATGAGGACTGCTAGATTCCAAATACCAAGAACTCACCAGGTTCACTAGTCCACATGTGAATGCCATGCACTGAAAACCCCACCAGTGTGGCAAACCATGTGCAAATTTATGAAGCTGATGTGACATTGAGTCTTACTTTCTCAGGCAATGTCTCAGATACTGTTGAGCTCTACTTTGAATAGTATGTTGATAGGTACAGATGTCAACATGCTAAAGGACTGCCTTTTCCAGATTTGACACAGGAACACCTCCAGACAGAATAAAGTGAAAACAGAGCTGGGCACACTGTCTTCTTGTTTCCAAGATTAGGTGTGTTCTTTACCAAAAGCAGAATGCAAGATACATGCAGTTGCATTCTTTGTCCCTAAGGGGAGAGTGTGTGGTAACTCTTAGCCCTGAGGATGAAGGGAATCCCCTTTAAGAAGTGTTGTTTGCCATTATTTGTTGATTGAAAACATTCCAGGATCACCACAATTCAAAATGAGAGAGAGAGAGAGAGAGAGAGAGAGAGAGAAAATGAAGGCAGACTGTCTTATTTCAATCTACTTTTTACGATTAGCTACTTTAATCAAATTCTGTCTATGAAGTACTGTTGAACACCACTGTTCCTGCCATTATATGCTATCAGGATTCTTACTGTTGAAAGCCAACACCTCACCAGTGACCATAGCCACACAGTCACATAGTCACACAGCCACACACACCTAATGGAGCCTTGAGCATGGTAAAGGCATATACCTTTTCTACAGATGATATTCACAACATTTTCCATAGCCAATATATTTCTGTGGCCATCAGCACAATTTCCACAACAGAAAGAATATATCTATATCTATATCTATATCTATATCTATATCTATATCTATATCTATATCTATATCTATATCTATATCTATATCTATGTACATATATATATATGTATGTATAATCAATTTGTAAACCCATCTTAGGACCAAACTTGTAGGTTGAGCATCATCTCTTTAAAAAGATGGCTTCATTTTGTCTAAACAAAGGACTACTCTCAATTAGACCCTATCTTCTGGAAGCATAAAACATGAAACGTTAAAAAAAAAAAAAAAAGTGAAGTGAAAGTATGTGGACAAAGAAACCGGGAAGATGAGTTGCCTCTGACAACAGAAGAACAACATTCCTTTTCAAACTACTATCATGATATCCTGGGGGAAAGATAAAATTAGCAAGAGAAGGTTAGTAGTTCTTTGTTGCTCACCTTTATGATACCATTTTCAGCAGTCAGTTTGTTCTACTCCATTGAGGCACACACCACAGCCTTTCTCCTGGGATGCACAGTCATACCATATAAAAGTGTGTGGGCAGATACCAAAACATGTATGGACATGCAACCCTATTCTGTAGAAACTCGGTGTTCTGAGTATTAACAAGGATTAACCGGGGCACATGGAGAAAACTGGTGGTTCCACACATCCAGTTGTCCTTCGGGTTATGCTTGCATCCAACTCTATAATTTCTTTTAATTACTTACTGCAATGCACAGGAAAGTGCTCATTATTGCAGCTTAATGTGGGAGGAAAAATAAAATATGTTTCACTGTCTACTGCCTTACTCCAGCTCTCAATTCTTCTAAGGGTTACTGTAAGGAAGTTTTTATGCACTGTGTGTAATGATCCACATGGACCATGTTCAGGATATTGACTGTACTCTGAAACTATTAAAAAAATATAAGGAAAACAGCAACATCTCAGATGATAAGCAATCTGTATGACTAGTCAGAAAATACCACCACCACTTAAGTTCTAGTGTGGAAATATTCAATCCTGTAGTGCCATAAGTAGCAGGGCAGTGAGAGCTCCATCCTTCCCCCATTTCACCAAATATAAGTTTGTAGATGTGACATGAAAACTCATACCAAAATATTAATCTAAGTAATGAGATGGTGACTATATTTCTACCTACACTCTCTAAATAAAAGTCATTGTTGGTAGCAGTTGCGTAGATGGAGAATGGACTTTAGAAGGTGCTCTGGGCAGCTGTAAAAATACTAAGGACCACTAAGCTGCTTTTGTATTAAAAATGACTACTGAATACTTAACTATCATTAACTATTAGCTATATAACCAAAATCAACCACAACTTACAACTGTTTGTTTGGCTTTCAATATATATCCAGTTATGAATATGGTGTCTTTGATTTTGAAAGTCAACATGGCAAAGACATTCTATAGTTAATACATTCCAGGTTTTTAATTTGCTGCAGCAGGATCCTTTATGAGAGTTTCTTATACACAGTGTGTTTAAAGTCTAATTCCATGGAGTTTGAATGTAACCCTAAAGTTTCTTTGTTACTTCCTGTCTCTAACTTGGGGTTATTCCCTTTAGGAATACAATACATATGAAACAGGCCAGAATGTCAAAGTTATGCATGAATGTAATGCATTAGCCATGTCAAACATTTCTTCCTGGGAATTCTTTGGACTACACACTTTATATACCACTAACACTGCTACCAAAATCTTCTCTGCCAACTCTGCTGGAGTAAGAATAATTTTGATAAAATGCTAAGTACCTCTTTATAAATATGCCTGTGACATAACATCTTTGTAACACCTTAACTTAATACTTGCCATGAATGAATGTCTAATACTATATGGCACCTTATTTGTGACCTTTGTCCTACTTTTTAAGACTGTAGCTTAGGGGCTAAGATATTTTCAGAAAGAAGACTATGAAAGGACAATCTCAAATGTATCTCAAAAAGTAGTGAAAACCACAAAGGTGGCAGAAGAAATGGCCCAGCCTGGAGCAAGCAGCACTCTGAAAGCTGGGAGATGGGAGAGCTGACATCCTTAATTCAAGTATTGAGTCAGATGACAAGTAGAGCATCTTGCTTCTGGCCATCGTCAGCCTTTGGGAGAGAAGAGAATCAGCTTCAAGAAGCCAGGGAGAAGAACTGGAAATGCCTAATGTGAAAAGCCTTTGCAAGTATCATTAACAAAATCAAGTGTGTCTTTGTCACTGTGCATCAGCTAGCTTTTGGAAGTCTACTTACACACCTAGAAATGGTCTTTTGTGTAGACCAAATGCACTCATCACTGCAACTCTTCAAGTTCAACTGTTACCCTTTAACATGGCCCTGTCAAAACTCTACTTTAGAAAACCTTGTTTGGCCAGGCATGGTGGTTTACCTGCAATCCAAGCAGTGAGGAGGCAGAGGTAGAAGGGTCTCACCAAGTTTGAAGTTGGTCTGGGCTACATAATGAGTTCCAGGCCAGCCAGGGCTAGAGTGAGACCCTTTTTCACAAGCAAGCAAACGAGTATGAAAATAGACACACAAATGCCTATTTGGGTTGGATAGCCACTCTGCTACGCTCCATTTGCCACATTCTCCTAGGCAGTGAGACTGACAGAATTTCTTATTTCTAAATAAGGCACACCATCCTCAGAGAAAAATGAGACCAAGAATAAATCCAATAAGAATGGTAATAGTTACAGGAGGACGACCTGGAATACATGCCAATCACAATGTGGAGATATTATCTAGGTCATAAATCTTGTTGCTTTTATATGATTCCCTATTTGCATAATGCAGGAGGCTGCCTGGCAACATTGAGGACAAAGTGTACTGACAGTGTACCTCAGTTCAGTGTTTATATTGTGCCCTGGAATTTTAATTTATCATCTAAGGTACTAATTATTTAATTATAAACTTTGGTGGATGCACAGAATCATTCCTCAAAAGAGCATGCCTTGAGTATGAATGCTCATAGAAAGACTCCTCGGTGCCCGGAGGTGCATCTCTTAAAATCACTCCTGGAAATGAGGGTAACAGAAAAGAGAGCAATGAAAGCCTAGGATACAGAGAATCATGGTGGAAAATTTTTTTTCTGTTTCAGTAAACACTTGAGCTCTGTAGAGCCAACCTTGTTAGTTAGATGAATAATGGATGTAAGTCTAACCTTTCATTACAGGGAATTCTGCAAGAGGCAATATAGGCCCATTCTGTGTGTGTCATTAGAGTTGTCAGTCCATGTCCACAGTGAGACATTATGCCCACTGTGTCACAGTCCTGGAGAGATGGGTGTTCTCATACTCTGTTAGTGGGAGTTGAAACTGTTGCATCCTACTTAGGTTAGGAAATTTTAGGGAATCACTAACAAAACTGTTAGTGATATTTTCTATAATACAGAAGTTCCAGTCAAGAACAAATGTACAGACAGGTGCACAGGTACAAATAGACATACATACACATGCATATGCACAGGCATGCATATATGTAACAATATGGTGTATAGTAGAAAAAGTCCAACTATCAACTATGAGAAAATAGAATTTAACTTGAAGTTAAATTTAGGCAGCTATGAAGAAGATGCTCCTCCCCCCCCCCACAAGCTGAAATGGAAAGGTTTCTGATATACAGTGCCAAGTGACCAAAACAAGGTGCTGGATAATGACAGCCATATTTACTTATATTTCTATGACAATAATGGTTTCAAAAATAAATAATTCTATACTAATGTCAATTATAGATCTTTTGTGGAGGGTAGGTGCCAGGGGAGGTAGACCTCTCAGTATAAAGTTCTTTTTAATACTATTTTGGTATTTGAATTATGTAAACAAATTAAGTATAAATTTCTAAACTAACCCGAGGTCTAGATAGTACATGATGGTAATCTCTGTACTTGGGAGACAGAGGCAGGAAGATCAAGAATTCAAGATTATCCTGAGCTACACATTGAATTCAAGTCCAGCCTAAGCTACATAGAGTTCTTCCTCAAAATAAATTAGATAACCAATTAATTCACTAAATTAGAAAGTTTTTAAAAAATATTTTTAAAAAATTTAAAAATTTTTTAAGACCTATACCCCTCTGCTGTGGTGTTATGGAAGGGCAGGGCTGGGCACGAAACATACCAATTCTGATCTTTCCTCTTGTATTTTGTATAATGTTAACCTTATCAAGTAGCTATTTGACCATTTTAAATCAGCAAATTGAACAAAATCCTAGGTGGAAAAACTTAAAGACCTGTGTTTCACCTCTGTGATACACCGAGGTACTAATCCTTCTGGATTTAGCGAATCTTTGAAAAAGAACTGGTATCTAAAGGGGACAACCCTACAAATAACTGTTAAGGCACACAGCACAAGACTGAAAGGCAAACATGGGCGAACAGAGGAAGGGAATACAAGCTGTTTCCCAAAGTTTCCAAGGCACTGAAATAGTGAATGAGGAAGTGAGCTTCACAGGGGCAGAATAAAAACACAAACATGAAACAAAAACAAGATGGCAGAGAGCGACTTGAAGAGGAAGGCGTGTGGTCAGAGGGCCTCCATATGTGGTTCTCTCCTCAGTGTTTTGCATTCTGTAAAGTCTAAGCAGACAGCTATAGAGGAAACTCTAAGGACACAGGCTTGAATAAAAACATGAGCTCTGTGTTGAATGTAAGACCCAGTAGGATGGCCCTAAGTCTGTGAACAGCATAGTCTTTGCAGCAAGTGCCCACTTCACACAGGTGGCTTCCAACTTACTTCCAAAATCAGATGGAAACTTCAAACATTTCTGGAAATGTTCCCCAGGGGACCATTTACCCCAAATTAGAGATTGAATGAAAAACCATTCTTTAAAAGGCACCTCTCCCCCAAAACAACCCTTCTCATCTCCACATGTACAGTCATCTGGAAAGCAGATTTACCATTAAACCGATGGTCAAAGCTGCCCCACAATGTTAAACTAATCAAGGAAATCTAAGCATTGCTTTCCTCACCTTCCTGGAGTGAAACATTCCAAGATGCTGGGAATAACCACATGTTGATGCTATAACCTGGGGTTCACTGGCACTGCTCTAACTCTGTACCAACATCCAGATGCTGGGACAGGAAACCAGCTACTTGGAACCCAGTAAAAGTAAGTAGAGCCCTCCCTTCTACTATGATTAGTGAGGGCCTCTATGTGAAGTTCCTGGTTCTTGGTTCCAGCAGGGTCTAATTCTGCTTCCAGCTGTGTTTAAGCTAGCTAACCCATATAGTGTACTCCCATTTAATGAAATGAGGGACCTACACACACTACACTACACTACTTAGAAGACAGTGTTAGTGGCACCCATCAGTCATATTAAACAAAGTGAAGCTGATGATGGTATGGCAGGAGCAACCTTCCTCACACAGTGCTCCTTTGAAGCAACCCCTCTTGCATAACACAGGATGGGAAAATGATTTCCCTAAACATACTTGTACACCTCAGAACTTAGACAACTTTCTCAATATCAAAGAGCAAGTAAGAGGTACGTTGGAATCAAACTTAATCATTAGACCCAGGGGAAGTTCTACTTCAGAAATATTTCTATGATATGAAGAAAAAGGGCTTCCCTTAGATGCTCTAAATCATGTTTTCAAGCCTAGAGCACCATCTCCAAAGCTCCTAACATCTCGTCCGACAGAGACACAATATATAACAATGATTTAATTGCTATACAATTAATCACTATGCTTGGAGATGCAAAAAAACCAACTCAGACAGGACAGGCTTATCATGGACAGGACTCTTTTTAGTGGAAACAGGATTCCTGCTGGATCTTGAAGAATTGGTGTAATTGTGTGAGGAGAAAATAATAAACAAATTTGTATGAGATTTCTAATTTTGTCTTTTTTGTTGTTGTTGTAAAGTAAAGCTCATTTAGGCACAAAGTGTGTTAGCAAGACATTTTGCTATTTGATGATAAGGTATTAAAACATCTTCTTCTGGAGTGCGGAAGTGCTAAGAATATAGCTCAGTGGTAATGGCAAATGCCATTCTAAACTTTACATGTATCAACACATTTAATCCCCCCACTACCCTGTCAAGAGTTTTAGGCACAGAGTAAGTAACTGGCTGGGATCTCAGACTTAGTAGATGTTAGATGAACTCTGCCCTTGGGTTAAGGAGTAAGGACTTTGATCTTTTGCTCTTCTTTGGAAGTCTCTGATAGAAATTCCTTCCAGGTCAAAACAATATTTAATAATCTGCTACTCAGAGTCTCTGAATATGTGGTTATTTGGAGGGCTGCAAATCTCTTCTAGCCATGTTCTAACATAGGTATTTGGGCAATGAAGTAAATGATTAGTCCCTGTAAACCATAGGGTATTAGGTTTATGTGGTTTCTAGTTCAGGAGATCTCAAATGTTTTTGTAGGGCTGAGACAAGTGTGAATTGCTAAACACAACATATTCCCAGGCTCAGTCTTGGGTTCTAGGACCTCACATCTGTATTCTTAAAAGTTTGAAAAGCATTTTGATGGTTACCAGGTTTGGATATTGGTGGTCTTCATGTTCTATTTTACCTCCAATAGTTCACTCACTGACCTTCAGCTTTATGAAATATGTGCCCCAAATCCTATATCCATCCCCCCATTTGTTTTTGTTCACAATAATATCCCACTATAAGGAAATCATTACCATGAATATGAAAACTACATAAAGAATGACATAGGCTAGATATGTAACCCTGTGGGGACATTTACTTAGCATGTGTAAGACTCTGGGTTTAAATTTCAGTAGAAAAAAAGGAAAATGAAATGAATTAAGAGAAAACATTTTGCAGTAAGTATTAATGATAATTACAGTACATTTTAATGATAAATAAATGCTTAGTTGTTTCTTTTCTTCCATTATAAATGGTGATTTCCAAAGTTCTACCGTGGAAAGCTTTGCACATTTTTAAGAAAATCTACCTTTCAAGTTAGTGCTTTCTGAATACTCTGAACTCTGAGGCAGATGTAACTGTCAACATAAGGAACTGGCACAGAAACATATTGGGGACTGACACCTTCACAAGACACAAGTAATATTTCAGCATTACTCTGTTAAGGGCCTCTACCTACTGACTTTTGAATGAGAGCGGTTCACTTACCCAGGAGGTTTTGTTGAGTGGAGTGTCAAGGGATCTCTAGGGGAGGTGCAGTTGAGATCGAAAGGCAGAAATAACATGCTGCTTGCCTGTTCTCCAACTAGACCAGAGTTGCTTGCTTTACACACATGCATGCATGCACACAAACATACCTACAAACACATATGGTCCCTATGTATGAGTTTATTAAGAAAAAATATGTTATATAATATAGTGTCATTATTTCTAGGTTTTACAACATGAATTTAGAGGCTAATGTGTTTGTCTTTCCAATTTTGTTTCAGGAGAAGAATAAGAAGTAACTTATACCATTAGACAATAGGTTTTGTATTAAATAGAAGGCTAGACCATTTGCCATTTACTAATCATATGGCTTGGCTACTCCCCCTTCTTTCTTTTTCTTTTTTTCTTTCTTTTTTTTTGTTTGTTTGTTTTTTTGTTTTTGAGATTCACAAACCAATTATGTGAAGGTTTGCTTGCTTGCATGTTGGGAAGTAAACTATTTCTGAGTTGGAGATGCCAACTGTGCTGTATTTATATGGTTATAAAGGCATAGCCCAAGAACACAACATACATATTAATACCATAGATAGTTGAGCAAAATCACTTCCTGACTAAAAATCTAACTAAATAAATGCTTTGTTTCATTTGTGAAATCTTCTATAATCCTGGCTCAAACTTGCAGTAGCTCCATAAACTGTTCTTGGTTATAGCATGGGCTAACACTGAACCTGCAATTACTTAAAGCTCCCAAGATTTCCCTTCTTGTCATTTGTTGATAAGTCAGCCTCCAAGTCCATACCCCTAGCTCCCTATTCTGTCCTGCTGAATTTTTAAAAATTCAACAAGGGCTGTGGCAATAGATCATTTGTAAAGTGCTTGCATCAAAATCGTAAGGGCCAATGTTTTGTCTCCATGTCCCTCACAAAAAGAGTATTTGTCATCACAGTACTGGGGCAATTGAGACAGGGAGATGAGTGGAGTTCAGTGGCAAGCAAGTCTAAAGTACTTTGTGGGCTCAAATAACAAGGTAGATAACATTCCCAAGGAACGACACCTCTGGTCTCTACGCACAAACATATGCCCATACATCCATACACAAACACACATAAACATCTAATTCACACGCATGCCACCCCCCCTCACACACACAAGTAATCACAGCATTTTACATTAAATAAATGTAAATGATCCAACTTCTATCTAGCAGCAGAATGCTTGCAGTGCCTGTTGGCTTTATGTTTTGATGTGATAAGCATATCGTCTGTGCCTTCAGACACATCATCAGCCAACGCTTCGTGCTGGGTGTACTTTCCCAGTGTTGCATAAGAGAGAATACCTTGGAGCCTTTGGTCTAGGAATGTGGCCTGGGACTCTGCCAAGCATCTCCCTCCTGCATCATGACTGTAGATTTCTCAACCTTTAGATTCTACATCATGAGAAAGTAGTGCGTGTTTAAAAGCGCATCCAATACATAAGGGCACATGTGAGAACACAGAGAAAGTTGTTTCAGTTTGGGCCCATGTTCAGGTTTCAAAGGCAGAGGAGTCCACAGTTGCTAAGATAGAAGCTCCAAATCCAAGAGTGATTAGACTCAATGCCAGATGATGAAAGCTTTACTGCATGAGCTTCCCCTCTCTCTCTTTCTCTTGAGGTGGGGTGGGGGTGGGAGTATAGGGGGCTGTTTTCTTCCTTTCCTTTCCTTTTTTTTTTTCTAAATAAGAATGTTTTCTCATTGCTTTTATGGAGAACACAAAGCAGTAGAGTACAGTCTCTTTCTTTGGTTGCCATGCTGTCTTTTTTTTTTTTTTTTCTTACCAGCCACAGGCACATATTTAACATATACTACATTCAGTCCTCAAAACACACAGGAAACAGTATCTCCGCTCACACCCAAAAACTTGAAGACATTAAAAAAAATTCCACCTGTAAGTTTCTGTCTCAATCAATTTAAACATGGCAAATGTTCTGAACATAATTTCATGAGTGAAGTAAATTATGCAAGGCAAACTTTAGAACTAAGTTAAATGAATGACTTTTATGATAGGTACTGGGGAAAAATAAATATTATTAAATATTTCCTCCAGTTTTTGCCTCACTGCCAGAAAAACAAAAAAACACCTTTTCGCTTTTTTTTTTTTTTTCTAAAACCACTAAGTTCTTTCATCAACACAGAATCTCAGGCAACTACTAATGAATCTATCTGTTCCTTTAGCAGTGTTTATCAATGTTCCTCCTGAGACTGACACTATTCTTTCTGGATGCCGATGTGGGATCATGCAGAGGTACACAGCTAAACAAAAGTTTATGTAACTGGGGAGAAGTTTGAGTCAACTTATAATTACTGATTCCTGTTTGCATCACTTTTTTTTTGATGTTCTTTACTCCTAGGTTAATGTTCTCTTTATCATTTCTTTTTACTTTTGTTTTACTTACTTTTGAGGGTAAGGGTGTGTGTGTGGAGTACAGTGGCATTTAAAAATCCTGCCCTACTTATTACCCTCTATTTTATTCTTAAATCTTCTCAAATCATGAAAGTTAACATTAGATCAGAGATGAAAGACATTCCTTAAGATCTCTCTACTCCATTTATTTGGTGTTATTCTATCTCAGATAGTGGAATGAATTGCCTTTGGCAACAGAGTAAAATCAAAACCTTTGTGTTCAGTGCTACAGTACAAACCCTGGGAAACAATAAATAAATGCGGGTGGGGAGGCAGCCCTTGATTCCGGCCACCCAATTTTACATTGACTGGCATATTAAAATTCTTAAAAGTACTAAGTGAGCAATGGAGTTGTTTACTTTAAAAGTCACCTGGGATGATAATTGTTCCTCTTCTCTCCCTTCTAACTCACCTCTTCACATATACATACGCCACAAGTCTGCACAAGGTGGCATGGAAAGTTAGTAAAGCCATGGAAAGTAGTTTGTGTGGCAACAAAGTGACTTCCTGGTAAGACTGGGTAAATACTTTAGTAGACACTATGACTTCAATGTTGGACGAATTTCTAAAATTAATTTGAAATGCTTTTTTAATTTTCTATTACTCACTTATCAAATTTTATATAGACTAGTTGAAATTAGAAAGCAGACTGCTGTTTTTTGTTCTAAAAATAATCTGAACTGAAGTATGGCGATTTAAAAAAAATCATTCAATTTTTATGTACTACCTGGTTATATTGAAATTAAGATATCCTCCTTCGCCTGCCCTCCTACTTCCAAAGCTGCAGAGGCATATCAAAAACACAGAAGGTCGTCATAAAATCCCAGTCAAACCAAAGCAACCAAGATGAAAGCACATTTAAGAGCTCCTAGGTTCTGTAAGCTTTCAAAATCAGGACATTACTATCATGACAACCAATGAAAAGTTCTTTTAAGTGAACCTTTGGGGAAACTATGTAACATTCATTACTCTCTGGGCTCTTTGGAAATAAACTTTTACTTTATTATGCCTGCCACTGAAGCTTGTAAATTATGTTACTCCCCACAGTCACTCTCCCATTCTATATCCTGCCCCCTCACTCATCTAATGCAACCCATCCTTGAAATTCAGGCTCTCTATAAATGAAACCTCAGGGCAATGAGCTACTTCATAGTCATCCCCTATATTTGGTCATATTTGCCACAGCAACAGTGTGTCTCAGAGTTTGTATTTGCCACTCGAGTATGTACTTAAATGAAAGTTGACATACTAACACTCTCTCTCTCTCATATATATATGTATATATACATATATATGCATGCATCATGTAATATATGTGATAGATAAAATGTGATATGTATATATCATATGTATATTGTCATAAAATATATATGACAGCATTCACTTCCCCCAAACACTTTTCAAATGTCAATACAACTACTGAGTTTCATTATTTTTTATCTGTCAAAATGATTCCATAATTCAATAAATTGGGTTCACAACTTTCTGAAGTTTTCAGTATC
This sequence comes from Cricetiscus sungorus, assembly GCA_030556225.1. Classification (NCBI taxonomy): domain Eukaryota; kingdom Metazoa; phylum Chordata; class Mammalia; order Rodentia; family Cricetidae; genus Cricetiscus; species Cricetiscus sungorus. The sequence continues at coordinate 46,404,715 of JANBXA010000372.1, read as the reverse complement.
CCTGTGGAGTGATGGAAGTCATTGAAATAAAAAAATTATTTAGGATTAAAAGATTTTAAGTTCTATGTAGAAATTGGAGGAACTTTAAGAATGCACACTCCCTAACTTTAAAAGTACTAAAGCCTTACTAATGTTTCCAAGGGTTAACTCCCCCATGATCGTGACAGAAGGATTTCATTTCCCAACATCACTTATTGCTTAGCATTGCTCCATACTAGACAGAATAAATGGAGGTACAGTGTAACCAGTACGTCTGCTCGTTCACTTCTGACGCCCATCTGTGCACGTTACCCATCCTAATAAAGAAAATTTATCATAATGCAACTTAATGTGATTATCCTTCAAATGGCTTCTGCCTCCATTGAACAACAGCCAGCATTTTCAACTTGGAATTTTGCAAAACTCTCTTCTGATTCCTCTTTAAAATGCAATTCACAGCTTGAGATCACAGAGCCTGCCAGTGACTGAATGGCTGCACTAGGCAGCTGAGAGTCCTTCAATTAAGCAGCAATTTTGCAATTAGTGGAAACGGAGTGCTCCATAACAATTGTTTGAAAACAAGTAGAGACAAGTGAGCAATTACCCTATTAAAGAGATATATTCACTTTCACGGGACTAAAAGAGCCCCCTCATACAAACCGAAACCTTCCCCACAAGGAGACAAACACATGCTGAAAATTATGTTTTAACCATTAGAATGCAATCAGTACAGTATAAGTGTTGCAGCAAGAGTGCCTTTCATGAAAGACAGTCAGAGGTTTAGCTGTTTTTCCCTCTCTGTGTTCTGTTTTCATTCAGGAGTTCCACAACTGCTCCTTACTCTAAAACTATATTCCTACATCTTAAATTCTTAATGAACTACTTGTGTGTGACCTTTCCTTCCAAGATGTACATCTTAGATTCTCTTGAGGCTTAGAAGATCATGTTTACAGAATCCAAACCTGCTGGCTGTGCTGCAATTTACAACATATAGGGATATAGAGTTGTGTAGGGGAGGGCTGAGGAGGGACTTCACTGAAGGCTTTAAGATGAATGTAAAAAGAATGAAAACAAGCTGGTTGCTATACTATCGGGTGGGCGTGCTCAGCCTGTTCTATGTGCCAAGCTACAACCCAGAGCTATTTATATTGGGAAGAAATGAGATTATCAATCATTTACATTTTTACTATTAAAAACTTGGGACTCTTAAAACATTTCCGGAAGCAGGGAAGAGCTTGCAGCTTACAGTCTAATGTTGCCTCCTTTAAACAGAACATCCAAGAACTTGGAGCTAAGATTTCAGAAATTTATATTTACATTTACTATGATTTCTTCCTCCCAGAAAGTCAAAATGAACTAGAAATAACCCAGCTCCTTTTCTCTCTTGGAACCTTTAGGAGATTTAAGCAATTGATTTACATAGTGTAAATGTGTTCTGAGGTGAGGATGGTGGCACTCTAGGCAAATGATCACTTTCTAGGCTCCTCATATTTGCAATTAAAAGTTACATGCTTCCAGGACATCCTAAAACTGATTTCTTAAATACTTTAATTTCTAGAAACATAAAGGTGACAATCCTTTTGGATGACCTTAAATAGCACCCTAAAATAAACATAATTTCTAATTGCCAACTTAGCTCTGAATGGGCTGTGAGAGACTCTAGAAACATGTGAAAAAATACGGTTACTCTATCTTTAAGAAAAATGTTATGTCTAAGTGTGTCTGTCATGGTCTAATGCTTCAAGATGTGTGCGCCATGCACACCGGTCTTGTTTATCTGGAAATTCTTTCTTTCTTTCTAAATCATTTATAAACAGGAACATTTTAATTACTTAAAAAAGTTCTCTATATAGCATGCATTCTGTGTCACAGCATTTACTATTAATATTTACCAATATGTGTCTCATTTGACAAAATAACATAGATGAAAAACAGAAAACAACTTTATGGTTCTGGAATTCCAATAATGGTAACAACCATATTTCAAATTCCAGTAAAGATTACATTTCAACAAGTGTCTGTTTCCTTTCTCTTACCTTTAGAGGTAAACTTGAAAAATACAAAACAAAACAAAAACTCCAAACCTTATGCAAAACTGCAGTAATTATTTCACCCCCCCCCCCGTGTTATTTCAGGCTCCTGTGCAACGGATTAAGTCTATTATGTGTAACAGCTTGAAGCGCCCCTGTCCTAAGTGCAGGTTCCTGGGACCTGAAAACACTGTCGCCTGTGGCAAACTGAATGGGGCCGGATGCTGAGAGGAATCAAACCCGTAAATAAATAAATAAATAAAGCGGAAAAACAAAAATCAATCGTAAAATCAAAATGGTTTTTGACCTTATAACTAATGTATTAACAATCGATTTTGGAGAAGAATTAAAAGAGAGATATGTTTTCAGTAAGTTGATCTAATTGTTGGGAAGGGGGGGGACTCATTTAACCTTTTTATATACAGATGACAATGATCGTGCCTAATTACATACCGCTTTCTTTTGAAATGTAACTTCTAGAACACTTAATAAACAGGGAGAAATATTCTTGTAGCCAAGAACACCCTGAATTCTCGTGGGGAAAACAAAGTTCATTGGTTGTTTGACACTGAGAAGTATATTGCAGATACCGGGAAGACCCTGAAGTAAGATCCAGTAAGTCCCAGCTCCTGGTCAAGGGTGGATCATCAAAGCACCCCAGAGACACAAGGAAAGGAGCGCATCAAGTCATAACTCCCAACCTGAGCCGCACGTCTCAGGAAGCTGGTCCGAAACACCGTTCAACAAATTTTTCCTCACACCCCACTAAACTGTCCCTAAGAACTTCCCCACCCCCATCCCCCATCCGACCGCCCCCAGCAGCTGCTCTTGGCAGTGTGGCCGGCAGAGGGCACCCTCTACCTTCCTAGCGCAGCTCTTCTGGCCCTCCTCTTCCCTCCTCTACTGGAGCCTCCCTCTCTACCTCTTGCACTCCCCCGCCCCCCACCCCTGTCCCCATACCCAGTTCCCTAGTCCAGGCTCCACCCCCAACTCACGAATTGTTTTCACTAAAACACCAGTTCACCCCCGCAGCCTGTAGCTCGCCCACCCCCCAACCGCCCCTGGAGAGCCCCCCGGGCTGCAATTTCTTCCCCTTTCCCCTCATCATCAAGCACAAAACCCCAAGCCCCCATCCTCAGCTTTTTCTTTCCAGACTTAGCTCACTCATCCATTCCTCTTCCAGTTTCAGCATCCTCAGAAACCAAAACCCGTCTTTCATCCCCCATAGATACCCAATCTACTCCTCGACCAAAGTCAAAACTTTCACTTCCGCGGGAGGATGCCCGAAGGGAGGCACGCAGTTTGGGCAGAGGGTCGGATTCAGGCTGTCCGGGAGTTCCTTTCAGGCCCTAGCGGCAAGAAGGGTCCCAAGTTTTTCCAGTTACATTGGCCTTGGACCTGTAAGCAAGCGCTGGTATTACTCTGTGGAGAGCAGGTGACAGTGTACAGCCCGTGTGATACCCAGGAAAGGAGATGAGGGCAGGGGCGCAAAGATCCACTCCCGGACCCCACACCACCGAGGGCCGAATCCGCTTGGGGAGTGCCTAGCTGATGGTGAGGGATCCCATCCCAGCCCCGACCCGGTGCCCTCTTTCTGAGCCCCCGACAGCTGGCGCCCCGCGTCTCTCACCACCCTTCCTCGTCTGCGGGAGGACTTCGGGGAGCCCCTGAACGCAGGCTTAGCTCCCATGGCTCAAGTCGTCCTATCCCCTTGTCTGTTCTCTCGCACTGCAGGGATTCCCGGGGTCCAGCTGTCTCTCTGGGTCGTGGGCTCCTGGGAGAACGTTCCTCAAGAGCAACCCGCCCCTCTGCTGTCACAGGACGAAGGTGAAGCCGGAGTTCTGCGGTCCCACAACTTCTCATTCCCCCAGCCAACTTTCCCGGGCGCACGCGCCGCCGGCTCCCGCGCTTAGCCCCACGCCCCGCAGTCGCCTACCTCGGGGTCCACACAAAGCTCTCGGATCCCCGGCAGCGGAGTCACATCGTTGTCACACTCTTGGCCCCTATGCCCTGCCCCGGGCCCCGTGCGCTTTCCCGTCCACCCCACGGCAGCAGTGGCAGTGGGAGGAAACCGGTCTCATCAAAGCTTCCCTAAGCGGAGGTGGCGCGTCGCCCCAGGCGGCCTTCTTCTCCAGGCCCGGGAGTCCCCGGGGCAGCGGGGACCGTGCGACAGCCAGCCAGCGGGTGCGCCCTGGCGCGGCGGCAGCGGCGGGCACCCGGAGCTCAGCCAGCGCCAGGCGCTGGGGTCAGACATTATTTAGCTCTTCGGTTGAGCTTCGATTGGTCAGACAGCGCCGCCCCTATCCCCTCCCTGCTCCGCCGCGCCACTGATACCCATTCGGGGCGGTCGCTTAAAGGGGACGCCGCGTCTTTTCCTCACGGGAGCTGAGCCCTCGGGGCCCTCGGGGAACCCCTGACCGCTCTGCACGGACTTCTCGCTATTCCCCGGGAGCCCGCCGCTTAACCCCCAAAGCCTTTCGCCTGCTCTCTGCGGCCTCCCACAGGGTGCCTTGGGCTAGGAGTGGTGGTCGAATCCCAGTTTCCAGGAACCCTGTCCTGGCAATGTGCCCCAGAGCAGGAGAAAGCGCGTGCGAATCCCACGCGCCCAAATCTTTCTCCCCTGGTGGTGCAACTCTCCCCACCTTTCCCATCCCAGCACCTAAGTTCTGTGGGAGAGGGCGTGCATTTCCCCCGCCCCGACACACCTTCCCGCACCTTTCCTCACCACAGAGCTAGGGGAAAAAATGAGCACACAATGAAACTGCACCGAATGTGCGGGGTTATGGTTTACTCCTCTACGTTAAACACATCAGCTTAACCAGAGTTCGCGTCCTGACCTCTCCGGGAGTTTGCCTAATAGAATTCAATCAAGATAATAACAGTATTTTTTATTAATGAATAACCCCGGATAACATTACACCAAGTTACTGCTTCTAGCCGGGAAGCCTAGGCAATAACAGACCTCACTAAAGCCATATGCTTCCCAGCAGACCAAACCGGGGAGGCGGGAGGGGGAGAGAAAGAAAAAGAAAGGGAAAGAGAAAGAAAAGAAACCCACCTTTTTCAGTCACTACTTGTCAAAGTAAACATCAAGGCAGCTGCTCTGGGGAAGACCGGTCCCCAAGGTCCTAGACTCTTACTATATTTTCCCCCTTCCCTTCGGTTAACAGGGGGAGGGGGGGGGATGAGTCTTTGGTGGCCGGTATGTACTCCTGTTCTGCAGCAAAGAAGTTAAATTATTGATAGTGGAAATTGCATGGCGGAGGTAATACTCGCACGCCTTCAGCGAGAAGCTCCATTTGATCTAGGCAGAGGCTGGGAGATTTCATGCTAGCTCCGGGGGTGGGTGGGGGGAGCGGCAGCGAGAGCAGTCCTCTCCTCGGTGAATGGGAAAGTGGGTGGGAATCCACGAGAGGGCTCCACGCTGCCTTGACGTGAGCTGTCATATGATACCTCCTCTGCCTCGAAATAGACACTCTAGTGCACGAATTACCAGAATCAGAATTCCGCGCATTTAAAATGATACATCTTTTATTAGAAGAATTCCGTTCCAGGGCATTGCATGCTTTGTAGATGTTTTCACTTCCAGTCCTAGCGAATTCACACACACACACACACACACACACACACACACACACACACACACACACACACACACACCAAGCCTCCAAGCCTTTCATTATCCTGGCAACAACACATTAAAAAAAAAAAAAAATCTTTAACCAGAGTTCAGAGTGAGGGGTGGATGAGGTGGGGTGGGGTAAGTTGCTTACTAAGCCCCCTTCCTCTGGGATAGTGGTCTTTGAGCTTCTCTATTGCCTGTAGTAGAGAGGACAACTCCTTGGCTAGGTGCTGGAGGACAATTTTAATTTGCATATTTGATAAACTCTCCCAAGCATCTACCTGGAACCCTGCTTTGTTAAACGTCCCTCTCTTAATCCAGCCAATTAGTAAATGCTAGGGCAGACTTTAACTTTTGGGGCGGGGGTGGGGGTAGGGGGGGGGAAGAGGGCAATACTGGGCTTGGAGTCTCATCTCTTGTTAACATAATCACTTGCATGCATTAAAAGGAAGGCTCCATCTTCTGAGGTTGGCCTTTAGTATGGCTAAGGCAGGGCCCAGGGATTAGCATTTTAATAAGCAATTCCTTTGCAGAGAATCTGAAGTCATACCACTGAAGACTCATATGTGACTCATACAGGAGGCAAAAATGACTATCAGAAACTCTTTCACCCCAACTCCTGTGGGCCCTTGTGTGTGGATGTGCATTTTTGTTGAATCTTAATGACTTGATCATTGCTAAGACATTGCTGTATGGATGTCTTTAAATGCTTGAACATTAAATTTGCCAGAGGAAAAGAGGTGTGAACAGTTCCCTTTCCCAGATGCCTCATGGTTATCAAGAATGAGCTATTGAATAGAACATAAGATATTATTGTGACCTGAGATTCATTTACCTAAGTGCTGATAGTTAATAAAGTGAAATAACTAACATTTGCTATTTGAGAGCTTTCAAAAACTGCTAATAGACACTAGTTCTGTTTTATAAGCGAAGAACCAGAGATTTAATATCACACAGTAGTTTAGTCAGGTGCATAGTAATTTACTCCAGTGTACGCATATCACAGATACACCTTAAAAGCCTCAAGAACTCCAGCTAGAAATGCCCCCTGCCTTTAGTCTCTGCCCTTCAGTAAAGGGAAGCCATCGGAATTCAAGGTCCTTCCCAGTCCCATTGGAAACTGTTGGTCTGAATAGCCCAGTTATTCAAATATATGCACATTCTTAAAGTGTCACAGTTAGCTTTGCACCTCTGTCAATTTGATGGAGCACATGATCAATATGAAGGATCCTACAGCACAGATGGTGGAGTTTATTGTGAAATAGCTAATGTATATGAAATGTGCAGGAGAAACAGAGAGCAATAGAGGGCATGAATCTGGGCTTGGGCCACCTCTAGGACCCTCTGTATTTCTTCCTAGGGTATAGGCTCAATGCAATCATGATTCCTTAGATTGTTATAACCTAAGTAGGTATATTGTAATCTTTAAAACTACCTTGCATATCTTTAAAAAGGAGTGGAGTACTCTTACTCCCAATTTTAAAAGGAAAATAACTTTAAGTCAGTTTCAAACTGATGCCTACTTTCCAAACCTTACACTTATCAGGAATGAGTTCTGACCCCAGTTTTTGAAAGCTGTTGTGATTTCTTTCTTTTCTGAAAAACACCTTGCAAGCAAATGTCCTTGGTAGCATCATCTTTGCTGTTCAGGTAGATGTTACGTGTAATCTTCCTTCTGTGGAACTCACATTTCTCTGTTAGCACTTCTGCTGAAGGAACCATGCTGTCATTCTGAGACTCTAATTGCATGGCTGATCTTGTTATGCCCACTCTCCCTTGACGTTATAGAAATAAATGTTTGTGTCTTCCCTTTCCAGTGGGTGGTGCATTTTTACTGAGAAAAAGATGTACGAGTCAGAAAGGCAGGAGTGTTTTGAACAGAAGATCAAGTGCCAATTCATGTAAGCCTGATAAAGTAGACTTCTTCCCACTTTTGAGTATTTTCCAATGCCCTGATTTGTGATTATGGCAATAACTGAACAGTAAAAGACTATACTTAAAGACATTTATCTTCTTGCCATAGAATTTCCCCTTACACTGAGGAACAACAAGGTCAAGATGGATCAAGTGTCAGCAATTTTCTGGAAGTTATGAATTCTTAAAAATCTTTATTATGGTAAATATTCCACTAGTTTTGAGGGCCTAAGATCAAACTTTGTACAGGAAGTGTCTTCTTTATTTTTGGCAGGTCTCACTATTCAGCTCAGGCTGACTCTGGAGTTGGCCTCCCGAGTGCCCTGTTCTATATGTGCATGCTAAAGCAGTAACATCACTTTAATATTATGCTCAAATGCAATGTTTAATAAAATTAAGCATGCATTTTTTATTTCTATTAAAGATTGGCTTGTGGCGTAAAAGATTGTTATTGGGAGCAATGGTTCCTTCTAAGTTTTTGATGCCAACATTTTCTCTATTATTAAAAGGTAGAGAAAACTATGAAGAAAAGAAACTCTTTTGCTTTGGGGCTTAAAAGTCAATTTTGAGTGAGTCTAAGTCTTAATTCCTTTGATTTATTGCTTAATACTGCCCTAACTAGATGTTTCAAGAGGACAGAAGTGGGGCAGAAATGTGACTTCCCATCTATTCTTGTCAGGAAATACAAACTAATTCTCATTACCCAAGTGGGAACAGAGGCAGTGGGATCAGATTTGACACTGACATATTTTTCTATTAATAATTTTAATTGGCTGAGGTCAATTCTACTATCTCCATAAACATTTTATGTTTAATTGTGTTTATTGTAGTTTCTCAGTTACTCCTATCTTCACTCTTCTTTGAAAAACAATGTCTAGTATCAAATGAATTGACCCCAAACACTGCTGAAAATTAGAGAAAGTAATTAACACAGGGAAAATAATAAGTAAACAGAAAACTTTCCTGATGAATAGAGTGACAAAGATGTTTTCAAATCCATGCTGTATGATTTTCAAGGTCTAGTTTGACCTTGAACTGTGTCATTCACAGTCATTGAAATCATTGAATAAGGCCTGTTCAGAGAAAAACACTATAAGGGAAAAATAGTTTCCTTATTCATTGGGTAGTACTTCTCTGTAAGATTCTTATAAAGCATAAAAGTAACTCTGCAGCATACTTAGATGTGGCCAAATTGGCCAATACTTATTACAGTACTGGCATTGATAGATAAAAGCAAGGGGATGGAGCAGAAAAGATTACAAAGGCCTAGGTACTGAGTGTTGAAAAAGGGGTGAATAAAAGGAGTGCCATCTGGAAATACTTGTCTAATTCAAGAAAAACACCATCAAAACCATTATGAAATTGTTGAGGCTAACCCCCTAAACAGTCAAGAATTGACTACTTGTAAACCCTCCTTTAAGTTAGCAGATCTTCCCTGAGAATATGGAAAGATTAACAATGAAGAGACATTGATTTACTCATTATAATATGGTTATGAACATAGTCACAAGGACACGGAACTGTTGGTTTGGGAAATAAGAGCTGGAGTTACAAACCAGAGGGTATGTTGGTTGTTCTGGGAGTACAGCCATGGAAAGTATGAACAAACTTAAATTACTGGGTTTCAGGGCAATGCATTAGATATGCAGAGTAGGTCACCTTAATTTTGAGATACAACTGTTTTTTAAATATGTCAAAGTTTGGGTGAAGGATATTTCTGCAGATAAAGTTCACATATTTTTCAAGGCCAAAGAAGGAGAAGTCTGAAAATGAAATAATTTGGGTGCTTCCTAAAGTTTTGGCTATGTGTAGCACATAACATCATCTAGAAGCATTCAAAAGCCACCAGTTTATCAATTTCAGGTTCCCAACACTTCATAACTAAGTTCATTCAGTTGATTATAACTTGCTTGGCATTGACTATGTGCCAGGCATTATTCCACATGGTAAGACACAAACAGATAACTAAAACGTATCTCCATGCTTTAGGAGTTTATAGTCTTGGCCATGAGTTATAATGTAGTTTGAGAGCCATTTGTGATTTGCTCAAGGTGAAAACTTATATTGTTTTGTATTGCCTTAGGCATTTTATATAGTATAGACTGGTGATAATATGCATGCCCTATGTATTAGTGATGATAAGAAGCTTCCCTCTGAGGCTGAGTAACTGGCACCTCAGTTACTGTTATTCATGGTTAGCTGTGTTTTCATAAAGCAAGCAAATAAGAGTGTAGAGTTGAGAAGAAACAAGGCAAGAGATATTTACCGGAAGTAAATAATTTTCTGGCAAATGATTAAATAACTTTTTCCCTAAAAACATTCTTTGTTCTTTTTCATGTGCATGCATGTTCACTTGCCTGAGGTCAAGTGTGCCACGTGTGTGCAGATGCCTGGGACAGGGATTTTTAGGTAGTTGTGAACCACCTGATGGGGGTGCTAGGAATGAACCCTGAGTTCTCTGCAACAGCAGTGTGTGCTCTTAACTGCAGAGCCATCACTCCAGCCCCTAGGTAGATTTTTCAAAAGATAAGTCTCAAAGTGTTGTGTGTGCTCACACATGTGTTTGTCTGTGTTCATGTAGGTTTAAAGTCATATGTATATGTATATGGAGGTCAGATGTCAACCTTTGGTGTTGTTCCTCAGGCACCTTTCCTTTCTAAGGTGCCTTACACCTTGGGTTTTTGGAAAAAGGGTCTCTCACTGGTCTGGAGGTCACAGGGTAGGCTATAATTCCTGGCTAGCAAACCCTAGATTTCTGCCTGTCTGAACCTGTACAAGGCACCACACTCGACTTTTAAGTGGATTCTGGAGGTCAGATTCAGGTATTCTTAATTTGAGGCAGATACTTCATAGATTGAGCTATCCCCAGTTCCTAGAAGGGCTGTTATGGGTGGTCTTGTGTTCCTCCCTACTTACAGGCCTATCATTGTAGAGCAGGGAAGTAGATTAAGCCTCCTTTTCAGAAATTCTAGAATCTAGTATTGCTAGCACTTGGAAGCTCCTTCATGTGGCATATTTTCATTGTTGTTACAATTAGTATCTTATTTCATTTCATAAAACCTTACTGAAGATGAGAAACAGCTGCTTATTACCTTCCTGGTGTTGCTAACTCACCGCTCACACTTTTGTCATAACTCGCAAATCTCACAACTTTCTTCATAAAATCCAACTTCCAGTCCATCCATCACTTCCTTTGCTCTACCCTGGACCTCCTCCAAGATCTCCATATTCTTCTGAAAATGTGGATCCCTGCACTCAACATGTGTGTGAAATTCTCCAGGACTCAGGAAACATGGGAATCTTGAGTTATCTGAACACAGCTGTTGGGGAAAACTAAGGGAGAAGATTCAGTTAGATTGACAAATCATCCCTTGCAAGTTGGAGGCAGAAGTGGTTGTTTTTATAAAAGAACAAGCCTTTGTATCAAAGCTGGATCTTCATCCTTAACATAAACATGCTGTGTTTTTTTCTTTTTCAAAAGAAACATCCTGAATAGGATACCCAGTTCCCTGCCTCCAACCCAGCTACACACTATTGTCTAAGAGTAAAGGATGTTTTGCACTCTACTTATTATCTCAAGTTGTAAGTCTAACTATTAAATTGGAATACTATTCTGAAGTTTGTGCTACTACTTTTGGTCAATCTCCTAGAAAAGAAAGATTTATGAAATACTACACTGCTTGTGAAGTTTTTACTCTCTGAAAAGTATTTTTGTTTACTTCCGTTTTGTTAACATATAAAACCTAATTAGAATGAAGTTAATAAAATAAACCCAATCACATAAGAATTATACTAACCAGCCTGGTGCCTAGAGTCAAACTCTCCTCCATATTTTATCCACCAGGTATACCTCTATCATGATTTCACAGTCCATCCCAAATGTATAACAAATCCAGTGTCCTTCCTTGCCCGAATTAGGGTAGAATTGGAGTAAGTTCTATTCACAGACTTCAGCATCTTTGATTGTGATCTTAGCATCTCCGAAAAGACCACTGACTTGTGCTGAGATATATCCATATGCTTTCAATCAGTCATTTTAAAGCATACCACTTTTGTAAGTTGCTTTCTAGGAGAAGGGTGGATGCAATTTATCAATAAGACATCCAAGAAGATGTATGACTCCATTTTCTGTGCTGTCTTACTATGCAGCTACCCTCTAGAGCTGGTGTTTTCACTTCTGAGTTGGTACAAGACACAAAGGACCCAGATACCATTCCTGGCATTCTCCCAAATGAGATGTATTTCCAGAGAGGTTTCAAGTTTGGAGTGGAGCCCTTAGAGGAAGAACACTGAATTGCACAAGAAAGCCAATAAACATCTTAGTCCCCAGCAGGAACTATAAGCCTGCAATTACGTTTCAGGCTGTGCTTGCCCATTTTCTTCTTCTCCATATCTGTAAACAACATGTAAGTTTTGGAGGTTTGTCATCGACTGTGTGTCTTTGGAGAGGGTGTTCCTCATTGGAGCATCTGCAGTACCACAGCCAGTAACAGTTAGAAAAGGCAAACTTATGAAATGGCCTCTAAACACACTAAATCTCAATCTAAACAATTTATAACGTTTCTTACTCAATAACTCTTAGAAGTCAACTCATTTGGAACTGTTCTAAACAAGAAAGGAGTGAGACATCATCCATGGGGTAATAAGCTGAAGTGAGTGCAAGAATATGCAGGTAAAGAATTTCAGACTTTCAACCAGGCTAGATACTTTTTCTGGAAATTCTGTATTGATAGTGTCTGAGACATGACAACAATCATAAAATCAAAAATTGTGTAAATATTTGAAGGTTATGTTAATAATTAAAAGAAAGCTTTGGTATTAGAAAGATGGGGGTTAGAGGCTAGCTTTGCCACATTTCTCTAAAATGAGAAGTAACACACAGTCACTTGAAAGTCTGCCATTGATCAGCAAATATTTAAAATCATCCTGAAGTAGTGTTTATGGTCACTAATATTGAGAATATCACCTATTGTTAAGAGGTGTTGTGAGGCTTCCTTAAGAAAATATCCTTAGATCTCTGACAGTGGAACCAGGATGTATCCCTGGTGCACAAAAGGACTTTGGGAGCACATTCTCCTTGGAGGGATACTCTCTTAACCTAGAGACATGAAGGAGGGCCTAGTCCCTACTCCAAATGACTTGACCGATTTAGATGACCCCTCCTGGAAGGATCACCCTACATGTGGAGTGGGGGTGGGGGTGGAATGGGAGGGTGGGGGGATGGGAGGATGGAAGAGAGGAAGGGAGGGATGGAGAGGGGAACTGGGATTGATATGTAAAATGGTGGTGGCACTGGTGAGGCAGAGGCAGGTGGATCTATGTGAGTTTGAGACCAGCCTGGTCTACAGAGGTAGACAGTCTAGGACAGCCAAGGTTATTTCACAGTGAAACCCTGTCTCGAAAAAGCAGAAAAAGAAAGAAAGGAAGGAAGGAAGGAAGGAAGGGAGGAAGGAAGGAAGGAAGGAAGGAAAGAAGGAAGGGGGAGAGAGAGAAAGAGAGAAAGAAGAGAGAGAGAGAAAGGTATAAACCCTCTGAAAATTAAAGGAAGGCTTTCATGGTGCCCTGTACCGCCCTCCCTCCTTGCTGCTCTTCACTCCTTCCCCTCCCTCCCTCCCTCCCTCCCTCCCTCCCTCCCTCCCTCCCTCCCTCCCTCCCTCCTCCCAGCCCTCCCTTCCTTGACTTCTCCCTTTCTATTGGGAATTGAACCCAGGGCCTCATACACGCTAGGCAAGCACTGAGTCATGTCCTCAGCTTTATTTATACATTTCTTTTATATTTCAAGATAGAAACTCCACAAGTTACTCAGTCAGGCCTTGGGTCCTTGTGTCCTCCTAACCTCAGCCCCCAGAAAAAGTTGGATTATAGGCCAGTACCACAAGACCAAACTTAGAAGGCAGGATTTTAAAGTGAACCCATAAGTCAGAAAACTTTAGGTCTGAAGTTTAGCTTCTCCATTTAAGATTGACTGTGTTTGTTTGGGCAAACTACTTAAACTCCCTGAGCTCTAGTTTCCTTGTTTATATAATTAGAATATAATCTGTCTCTAAGAGTTATTTGAGGGTTAACTAATATATATAAAATACAAAGCAAAGAGCTTAGTGCAGACTAAATGCAAAACAGATGTCCCCTCACCTCACAATTTGTGTAAAGGTTCCTAGAGTGTAGCAATGACAAAAAATGGTGGAATTTTCAGACTCATTGAATTAAGTTGTACTAACTTTCTGGGGGCAGTATTCCTCTAAGTTAATGGCCAGAGCTTAAACTTTCAAGATCTGTTTTGAGGACATGGCTGTGTTGGTGAACAAACCCAGGGCTTCACGTGTGCTAAGCAAGCACTCTACCACTGAACTATAACTCAGCTCCCTGAACTTACTGTCCTTTTCACAGGAAGGATCAATTTCTAGAGCTGTGAGTTGTGGTGCCAATATTAAGAACACATGTTATGGTAACAGGGAGCTCAAAGGAAGAGCACCTACCACACCATGGCCATCTGATTACTTGGTCTTCTACCCACAATGTAGCTTGTCTAATAGCAAAAGTGCATTTAAAATTTTTTCTCCTAATACCAATTTCCTTTGCCAGAAAGAAAAACCAAATGGTTAATGTTGATATTGGCTAAATTCACATTTCTGAATCAAGGCTATGCTAATCAGTGCCTCCCACATGTTCTGTTGTCAAACATGTGTAGAGGATGTTATCCAGTAGTATTTGTATACTTTACTACAAGTAGAAGTTAGACATTTTCAAATTACATATATCAGTGCCCAAATATCAAAATTATAGTAATCATTTTGCTGCTAGGTCTTTTTCAATGTATAATAATACATATATTTCTATGTCACATAAAATATTACATTCTTTATTATCATTACTGTGTGTAATACACCGATGTCCTTTGTAACTGTTGATATTTTATTATATTCATTTGTAAGTAGTATTCTGAGATGAGTCTACAAAGGGATTATCTGACTACCAAGAAGAGTTTATGCCACAAACATGGCTATAAATCTCATGTTCAAAATGCCATAAAGAGTAAGAGCTTAATTCTTGAGTGACTATGGAAGTCTTTGGAGAAGAAGAAATCCTCAGAGGAGGATGAAGGTGAAAGTCAAGGAAATCATGTTTCCTACTAAAGTATACAACAATAATGAGCATGGAAGACAGAGGTCAGTCCTTGGGGTAAAATGGCCTGGAGGAATGCCTACAGAGAGCCTCTGGATTATTTCTCTACTCAGTTTTCTATACATTTCCTCTCTCTTCCCCCATTCATCTATCCAGCCATGCTCCACTCTACTGGCTTCATATTTGAGGAAACGTTCATGCAAACATTTCATTTGCATATTTCATCTTATAGAGGTCTTAATACTTAAAGATTGTGGGTGTTCAATATGTTTCCTTGAACCTGGTGAGATCTTAACGCTAACTCCTTCTGGTATTGATACAGATTCTGAGGGGATTTCTAGGTATCCCAGCACTTACCACACATTCTGCCACCAAGATCTTAACATTTTCTTCTGCTGTTGGCCTGTTTCCTAGTTTTCAGAGAGTGCCTTCACTCAGAGGTTAAAAAACATTGGAAAAGTCATTTCTATTTTCCATGGCAATCCAGAGAAATGCCCTTATCTGTTTAAAATATCTAATATAAGTTACATGCTTCTATCAGCTTTAGATTAATTTGTTAATTTGGGGATTAGCACTTACTAAATGACTAGCTTATAGAAACTTTCCTTAAGGTTTTTTTTTTTTTAAGTTAATACTTGGAAATATATTTTGCCATTTGTCCAAAATAGAATTCAAGAGTGATGTCTGTCATGCCTAGTACATCAAAAGTTATTTTAAATATGGCATCTTTATAAAAGTCAATAGCTGCCTCATCAAAGGGCAATCATGTCCAGTGTGGGTGGCTGTGCCAATTGTTTTTGAACTGCTGCAGCAATCTAGCCAATCCCAGGGAATGGCTTGCAGTCTTTTTACTCCCACATTTTTTCTTAATTATCTCCACCAGGCTGAGTTAGCTAAGGACAGATCTATAGCATTTCCTGGATGTCCAAATGCCCACACACCTTCTGCAGGCCTTGAGTTACCAGCTCTCTTCCATGTTTCTACTAGTTGGCCTATCTAATTATCCATTATCCTGTACATATAATGCATTATTTATTAGAACAACACACTTTCAGCATGCAATTTTTTAATTTTAAAAAGAAGTGACATAAAATACAGAACATTGATGTCACAAAGAAAACTTGATATAATTTGATAGTGGGAATTCATCATAATAATTTTTGAGAAAAACAGTAAATTCAATACTCAGAATCCTCCTATGCGGGTCTCAAGTAAGTTGAATTTAAGCTCTTAAAACTGTATTTAGAAAGTAAAAAATCGATGGTCTTTAAAATTATAAATAATTAAAGGTTAGGATAACTTAAAGTCTCCTTCCTATAAAGAAATGGGAAATCATTTCGGTTCATACATCTTATAATATTGGGGAATGACTCCAGGATCTCATGCATACCAGACAAATGTTCTACCTTTGAATAATCCCAGCTGTCTTTATACTTTCTGTTTTGAGACAGGGTTCCACTAAGATGCAGGAACTGACTTTAAATTCAGTCTGTAAGCTAGGCAGGCCTTGACATTATAATCCTTCTACTTCAGTCTCCTGAGTGTTCATATATCCAACCCAGGTTGTATCTTGTACATCAATCAAACATGGTACTGAAATATACTTTAAAATTTATCCTGAGAACACATTTTCTGTTCTATGTGTAAGGAAACGGAAACCAAGTTGATTGACCTTTTAGCTATTAATAATGAGCTGAGGATAAAGCTTGAACTATGGCTTTGAATCTGAGTCACTGTGTTTTGTTGAAGAAAGTACAAATCCAGATGTCTGTACTCTTCAAGGAACCAGATTTGTCACCAGTCTACAAGTTCTAGCAAGATAAGGATCATTCAGACTTGCTCATGGCTGAATCTTCAAATTCTGACACAGTTTGTAACTGATAATTAATTGATATTTAGTACACATGGAATAAAATTACGACTGTTAATTTTCAGCAGAAGGCATACTTTGGGAGCAAATGTCATCATGATCCACTTAAGATATGCAAACACTATCTACCAAGGTAAACAAGTATCCAGGAATCCAAGACCAGGATGAAATTCCAGAGGGTTGAAAGAAAGCAAGCCAGCATGAACTCATGCATCGGATATGCTCTGGGCTAAGTGACCTCTGACAAATGTCTTGCTGTTAGATTCTATGACTCATGAGTAAAAGTAATGAACTTCTTGGCTTTGGCCTATCTTCTGTGTTTGTTTTTTGGGGGAATTAGTGACTGTGACTTAGCTAGTGTGTCAGCCACAGGAAGATTCTTACCTCCTTGGAGCCTCCAACTTAGGGAGAGGGAAAGAAGAATTTAGGAAGGCAAGGTCATGGGCTGGTTAAAACTTTCCATTAATATGAACAAATTTTGGGAATATTTGTAGATCTTTTTTTAAATTAAACAAATCAAAATAGGAGGAAATGTTACCCAAGACTCTTTCAGAGGCCTTCCTTATCCCTGAGGGAGGATGATGGACACTGAATAAGTAGAATCCTTGAAATATGAAGGGGCAGATTCTGAGTCACCAGGCAGTCTTCTGCAGCTTGGCACTGCAGTTCCTCTGCAAAAGGCCATGGTGATCTCCACCCTACATAGCCCATGTGGAAATCAAATGAAGAAAACTGTAATGAGTTTTTGAAATACTCCTTGAAATGCTCTTACCAGGAAATGCATATTTGTAGTAGTCCACAGTAGTAAAAAGAACATACAGGGATCTTTTACAGCTTTTCAATAAAAGAGAAAAGGAAAGGGAGAAAAAGATGAAGATGTGCTTAAATTAAAAACAAACTCACCAAGTAAGAAAAGAGGCAGGATAATAGCTCAGTATTTTGAACCATGGTGTCAAATTGGGGGGGTGATTAATGTTTATAAAACGTCTCTTTTTTCCCAAGAGACACTTGCGAAAGCAACAGCTCTGCATATCCAAATAAAAGATGTAAGACTTTACAGTCTTGACATTATACTCACTCTGAAGTCAGAAGGGGAGAGAACATTTTATTGTTTAAAAATTTAATCTTCTCCACTTAAGACAACCTCCTCCACTCTTACAGCACTCAGTAATGGTAAACGTTCACTGAATGCTAATGTTTATTTTATTATTAGCTACTACACAGTGTTCTTTATGGGGATTACGGTATGGGTATGTAATTTTAAGAGACTAGCTGCTTGTTAAACTCCCACTAGTAATACACACACACACACACACACACACACACACACACACACACACACACACACCACTGCCAGATCAGCAGAGAAAACACCAGCAAAAGAAAGATAATTTGAGATACTTCTGAGGTAGCAGTTGTAAAATTAAAATAGGCAACTCATTAAATTATCCATAGAGTGAAAAGAAAGCTACAAAAATAGATATTTTTCTGGCAAGTCAGGGCTGTTCTGAACAAATTTAGTTTTCAGCAGAGTTTTTCTATCAGATGATATCAGTTCATTTTCGTTAGAATCACTTGCACAGTTAGGCACGTTTGTTCTAATTAAAAGCAAAAATTACGTAGAAGGATGTTTTTAGTAAGAAAACCAACTCTTCAGTAAGACCTCATTTTAACTGACAGTTTGTAAGCAATATGAACAAATGAGTGCTATATGAGCAATTTGGAACATGGTCTCAAGATCACAGGAAAAAAAAAAAGCAAAAAACAAAACAACTTTTGTAAGTCATATTTTAGTTTGTGCTGCCTCAATGTAACTTACTGAAGTTTGTGGCTGCTTTTCTGCTTTGTGGTCGCCCAGTATCTTATATTCTTTATCTGATTGCTGATGTTGATACATTGTTTCTTATTAAAGTTTCCCCTAGAGGACAGGCCAGGAAAAGGAAAGTCGCTAAATTCACCAGCTATTCTTATTAAGAATTTAAAGACTTGGTAGAGAAAGTGCAAATGAAAGCAGCAGCTAACAAAAGTTGAATCCACATCTTTTCAAAGCTTCTTCCTTATTTACACTGGCAATACCTGAAAATATTTAGCAAGCCAATTAATTACTTGCTTTAAAAAAAACAACAACAACAACAAAAAAAAACGAAACAAAAAAAAACTCCATTTGTTGCCTTGACCAAGCAGATGAGACGTCTTCTTAATTAGCAAGGACTCTGGTTCAACCAAGTACAAACTCTGCATGCATAGTGATGTCGCCCATTTCTGGGGTAGCAGTTTGCAAAGCCTATTTGCATTTTATTTTATTTTTTTCTGTCCTCTAAAATTTGCTGTGTTGTGAGACTTACTATCAATGATACTGGAAAAGACACTGGCAAGATTATGTATTTTCATCTGATTCAGTACTTATATATCCTACTGAAGGAGTTAGACCAAGGTAAAAAAATCTCACCTACAGTAATGTGAATATGCAAAACCAGGGGCTACAAAAGTAGGCTAGATTACTGTTAAATTATAAGGTTAAAAACTCTCTCATTCCCTTTCTCCTTGTCTCTTCCTCCCTACCTTTCCAGTTACTATCATCTTTAATCTTCTGACTCCAAAAGGGGCAATTGAAATTATTTACTTTTATGTTGAAGATGCCTATGTTAACTCATAAAAGTAGTGAATACGAGGGGCACTGTTCTTAAAGTGACAGTCGAAACCATCTTCTCTTACACGTCAAGGATGCTTGGATGTAAGGATGACATGACACTTTTGAGGCTTCTTTAAGTTGTTAAAAAAAAAATCTAGGTTAAAATAATTAGACTGGTAAGTATTTTGCCTCCTTGCCGCCTACAGATATGATACCTACAATTTTCTCGGTTCAACTGTCAGACAAACTGGCAAGTGGACTAAAAACATAATATTTCCTTAAGGAAGCATTCGTCTAAAGCACTAGCAACTGTATTAGGCAGCCCCAAGTATTCGCAAGCAAGGCATGGCGCGGGAGGGAAACTGCAATTTAGAATGACAGATGATTATTTTTTTCTCTATCCATTAAGCCTCCTCGAAATGTCACAATATTTACACCTCTTCCTTAGTGAATTAGATCCAAAGACAGGCAGACATGAAGAAAAAAAGAAGGAAAGAAGGAAAAAAGAAATAAAAACCAACTCCAACCGGTTGCCGCTGGGTTGGGGAAAAGCAGGCTTTGCACCTTTAAATTCTGTCCTTTGGTTCCCTGTCCCCGGCCCCCCTTCTCAGGATTTTGCAATAAATCTCCCAGTTCTGCGTTCAGCCCTGCAGATCCGTATTTAAAACAGCACCATCTGGGAAGGGTGGGTGGCAATGGTGATGCGGGCGCCTTGGAGTTCCTTTGCAGCACGCTTGGAATTGCATCAGACTGATCCGAAATCCCCCCGCCCCCAAGCCCGGCCCCTCCCGCCACGCTTGCCTCCCGGCCCCTCCCCTCCGCTCCCTTCACGTAGATCTGACTGAGAAAACGCCTGGATCCCGGAACTGTCTGTGCCCCATTCGCTGCAGGCTTGATCCGTAAACCCTGCCCTACGCTCCCTTTGTGTGGCGAACAGCCTATGGGCAGTCATCTGATCCAACTGCCTGCCCCCCCCCCCAATTTCCACAATATCCTCGCATCGCCTATGAATCCATCATTTCCACCTGCGCAGAGTTGGGATTCTTTCCTTCAATTTAAAATAATCTTGAGTTTCAGAAACCGTTTTTCCCCACCCATAACGCCCCCCACTCGCACCCCAAGCCTTATCTGGGGAGGGGTCCAGAGGCACCAAGCCTTGGATAGAAAGCTGCGGCAGGGCAAATCTCCTGGCCTGAACAAAGGGCCATGGAAGCGGTGGGAAAGAAGGTTGTGTGAGTGTGCATAGGTGCCCTCACCCCTCCCCCCTGGGCGCGCAAGTCCCTGAACTCCCGGAAGAGAAGCTGGAGGGCAGTGCAGCTGCCGGCTCTGGGCGCTCTAGGTCCCCGGGGGCGCAGGCGGGGGCAGGGGAGTTGGAGGAGAAGACTGGGCGGCTCCCAGCCCGCGGCTTTTAGCTTACCCCCATTCCCTCCATCTCCACTCTCTGCTAGGCTACCAGCCCACCCAGGTGGTGGCGGCAGCTCGGCGGGGAGCCCAGGCCCTCCACCCTCACCAGTGGACACCACCTCGCCCGGTTGGGCGGTCTGCGCGCCCTGCTGATTGGTGGCTCTGTCCAGCCGCCGCACAGAGCTACGAGTGTCCTCCACTTCCACCAGCCACCCAGGCCCCCTCCCCGGGCCGCTCCCGGGCTCTTGGATCCAGAAAGGACCTTCCACTTCCCGAGCTGAGGCACCCCCGTTTCCCTGAGTTACCCCGACTGACTCGGACCTGGGCTCAGTGAGGCATCCGGCCCGGCAGGGAGTGGAGCGCAGTCTCAGCAGCTCCCTTTCCCTTGAGAAAGCGGGAGCCCTTCAAGCCAGCACCCGGAACTCTCGGGGAGGGAAAATAGAAATGAGTAAAAATTAAAAAAGAAAAAAAATCACCCAAAACATAAAGAACTATCCAGCAGGATCGCAAGGGCTAAGGAGAGGTAGAGAGAAAATGAGGGAGGGATGGAGGCAGGAGGAGGGGGCGGGGTGGAAGAAGGGGGGCGGGAAGGAGGGAGGGAGGGGGAAAGAGAGGGAGGCAGGGATACTGAGAGAATGAATCCTCCTCACTAGAGGAGCTGAAATTACCTTGATTCATTTTGTGGGTATTTAGCTAACCTTCCCTCTATCCAGCCTCCACCTCCTCTTTCCCACTGCACACTCCCTCCATCGTCTAATTCTAAATGGTACAAAGTCAAATTTTAGGAAATCGAATATTGTGTAAAAGCTTCATAATTAGTAATGAATCTACTGTACACGCATACAAACCACACACAAGCAAAAAGAACGGAAAAGAGGGAGGGAAAGGAGGGAATGAGAGAGATCTTACATTTGAATCAGATATTTGCAGTTCCAAGTTAACTAAACTCATTATATCCGCAGGAAGGTTGAGCTTCCCCCACCTCGATTTGCCCCAGGTTCTCACCTAGGGCAATTTAAACTGGGCAAATAACAAGAAACAACCCTTTCTCATGCTCTCCCTCCACTTCCTCCGCTCCACTATGCGTCCTTTCCGGAAGATCGAGTATCAAAATAGCCTAAGAATTGGGGATGCAGGGTCCCCGCCCCGGTGCTTACCTTCTTTGCGGCTTACACCACCCCGGTGGCTAGATCCTGGAGATAAACACTTGCATTTCCCAAAGTTAACCCAGTATACCAACCCGGAGCTTGCCAAGAGTCTATTCCAGCCTACACCGCTAGGAAGCCAACTTCAGCGAGCTCAATGAGGGGACCAAACTGGGGCTCGCTCTCCAAACGCTCCGCTCCAAAATCTGACTCTCTCTCCAGCCCCGATCTCAGTGTGAGCCGAACCTCGGAAAAGACGCTTTTTAAGGGCGACACCGGGTTGGCTTGGCAGCGAGGAAAAGAATACCTGGATGAAGTACTACCACCTCGGACAAATCCGCTGGCTCTGTCCAAGGTGCTGAATGGACTCTGCTAGCCCGGATCACACACCCGGCGCAGCAGGAGGAAAAGGCTAAAAAAATCTCTAATTAAGTGGTACTTGATATTGCTCTAGTCGGTTTCTTCCACTTCCTTACGTTTTGTCACGTGCGGATGGATTTACCAAAGCCATCCTGTTAATAGTTGATCACATGTTGATGAGATCCTTTTCATGTATAAGAGCATTACCCATTTCATTATCTATGATAGGCGCTTCTGACTTATTCCTCTCTCCCCCAACTCCACCCCTATCCTCACCTTAACTCTTAGTCTCTACCCCATTCTTACCCTCTCCACTCCAAACCCTAGCCTTTAACAACATTATCGTTTTTAGATGGAAATTAACTCCTTTGCGGATGTCAATTACATGCCCACATATAAATCATGCAATATGCTCATACACCATACAGTAAAGCAAATAATGGAAGACAAGAAGGCTGTCAAACAAGCTTAAGCTTTGAACAGCCAGTATAACAACCCCCTCCAGTTCCAAGTTTGTTCCACGCAGTTCCACACTGCTGTGTTAAATCTCAAATGATTCCAATTAAAGTTGCAGTGGGCAAAACCCGATTCCCCTAGCCTGAATAGCTGCTGTTTTTTGGCGTGTGAAGTGCTAGGAAGAGCCGTGATATTCCTGTTGTTAGGCAACATGTCAAGATTTTCAATTATAATGCAGGGTTTATTGCTACTCACCATTGTGGCTTTGCTGTCCTGGAGACTCAGAGTCTTAAAATCTTGTCTCCCCAACAGATGCTGGAAGGTAATGTGTCTTGTTTGAAGTCATCATGTGAGAAGTTCGGCTTTGCTCAGTGGATCGCCCACCACTTGGTGTGACTTATGAATCTAATAACCCTTTGCAATATCCGCAAGCTTAAACTCTCAACCACCTTGACGACTACAGAAGACAAAGCAACTGGCACCGATATTGAAAAACCTATAGATTTACGCAAACGCCCTCATTTTGAGAGATACGTTTCCCTTTGAGTTCATACGTGATTCTAATGAATGAGCCAGGTTACCAATGACTGTCCAGCTGCCCTGCTATGTAGCGGGTGTTTCCTAAAGCATCCTTCTCACCGCCTGTCACTGCGTCCTGGCACAAAAAGTTCCCAGAGAAAGTGAGGGAGTTTCAGAGTACCCCCATAAAAAAATATTCCAGTTTGCACACCGCTCCTTTGCCCACTGATCAGGTCACAACCGGGGCTGTGGTAAAGATGAACTTGGCTCAGGAGATTTCCCTGTCGCCAGGTAAGAAAACCTTCGCCTTGTCAGGCTAGGGCGGGAAGACCGCTGGGGAACTTGTTGCTTTTCTGCACCAGCCGGCTACCGCTTTAATAGGAACACCAGAAAAGCACGGCGGGGAGGGGGCGAGGGGAGGGGGCAATGGCAGCCACTCTGAGCCAGCTACGTGACCAACTCACTATGACACCCTTGGTAAAAAGGAAACTTCTTAGAAAAGTTCGTGCCCCTCCCCCTCCCCCACCATGACTAAGGGTCTCCAGCGGACGTGGTCGTGAGTGATGATCAGAATGGGGGAGGGTGGTGGTGGAGCGGGAGTGACTTGTCCTAAGGAACAACTGCGTGCTTCGAAGAGCGCATCAGCCCCGTAACTTTCCCTTTTCCTCTTAGGGACTGATGACTAGGCGAGAGGCACCCGGGCGAGCCACTAGTTGCCCACAGGAACCTGTGTAAGCCGAGCTCTCAAGCGGCTTGAGTTGAATGAAGTTATGACTGCGTTTGTTCTAATGGCTTATGGCTTCTCAAATGAGAGTTAACAGACCCTGTGTGCGGCTAGGTCCTTCCCACGAGCCCTGGAGCTCTGGGGTACAGGCTGGGGGTGGGGGGTGGGGAGGCGGGGATCTGCGCCAGACTCTGGGCTTCACGTTGGCTCGGTGCTTCCTCCCTCGGTGCTGCTTATCACCGGTACTTCCTGGTAGCTGGGCCTGAGAAGCGGTGCCCGGGCTCAATGAGGTGGGCTTCAGAAGCGAGTACGGGGAGGGGGGGCTCTCCCAGGAAACCCTGCGCTGGCCACCACATTTCCACCAGTGACTGCGCAGGCTGGGAAGTGGAGAGGTCACGTGATGGGGGAAAGTAAGTTGAAAGGAAAGAGATGAACTTCAAGAAGGAGGCACAATAAAACAATACCCCTCCCCCCGAGTGTGTGTGCAAGAGTGTGAGCGCGTGTATAAAAAGAGAAAAAGCACATGCGGTGGGGGAGGGGCGCAGTGGGGGAAGGGCGAGGCGCTGGGCTGAGGTCCTGGGCAAAACTCCGGAAATCTCTAGAAACGAATTGTAGGTCCAGAGTTAACCACATTTCCCCAACGTAGGGAGGCGCTAGCTCCGGGTATCTCTTCACTAGAGCTTTCCTTTGCCTGCCCTCGGCTTCGCCTGAACAGCTGAGCAGAGGAACCAAGGATGAATGTAAACCAGTTGTTATGGAGATGCCCGTTGCTCCGAGGAGCGCGAGTGCCCTGGGAAGTCCCCAGACGCTTTTCAGGTTTCGCCGTTTTGGCACTGACACCATGATTTTACTCTTCCTCCAGCGTTCCCACCAATGGAGCCCACTAATGGCGTCACTGGCCCTGGCTGTGGCGCTATTGACTGCAGGGTTGAGACAGGGGGATGTTGCAGAAGATGGTGGAGAGCACTGAAGTTTTAGGCCACCCAGTCCTTTTCAATTTTCAGTTTCTTTATTTCAATTAGATGTGCTGTGTTCGAATGGAATTTGTACTTCCTGGTGAATAAAACCAGAGTTATGCATAGGATGTTAGAAGATTAGCAGTGGCTGCTTCAAGGTTCTCCCCTCCCCACCCCCAAGAATGCTTCCTTTAAGGAAACTGGTTTAATTCCTAACTCCTTCTGTGGGTCTCCGTTTTTGGAATCTCCGTTGGTACTGGAGTACAGTGTTTAATACTCATATACATTTCTCTAGAGAGATGTTTCCAAAGCCCACCCAGCCCATCTTAGGTTCCAGCAAACATATATTTATACAAAGGCTTTCTTGACCTCATAGACTTGCTAACTCCTGGAGACTTGGGGTGATCATCATTAAGAGATGACCTTTCATCCATTATAGTCACTAAGGCAACAGTTACCTCCAACTAAAAGAACTGTTCATATTGTTCACAAATTGTCACTTTTGTCCATCCATGAATTAACCAGCAGATGCTGCCCTAAGACTAGCACAGCCTGGCAGAAATCATTCTCAGAGGTCTTGGGGTACAGGTTCTGTGGGCAAAGCCAGTTTACTGAGAATGCTATTTATAAAGCTGCTAGTAAGCTCTCTTGCCTCTTGATGAATTCAGACTGGTCTGAAATCTTACAAGGACGTGGAAGGATGACCTATGTGTGAAATACTTCTTTCTCATTGTCATCTGTCTGACTTTGTCAACTGTTTCTGGCTTCTGTAGGAAATAGCCTTCTCTAACAATTTTTTTATTCTGAAAATGCTGTTTTAGGGGTACACTAAATTGATGGCTCAGGCATTAAAAATGTGATTGAGTGATTAGATCTGAATTATTTACACAGCACAGGACTGTACTGAAAATATTTCCGAAGGAATATTTTTCTACCTTCCTTGCTTGAGTCTATTTAAGTAGTAATATGACTTATGGACCAAGCTGAGGGATGAGAATTGCTATATAATGGGATTTACTGTAGTGAGTTGTTGAGAAAAGTGAAGAGATGATAACTGATCTACATAAATATGATATGTATATGTATAGTGACTACACATGTACGTATTTTCCTTTCTTGGGTTTTCAGTGACCGGAAGGAGCATCCTTTCCTCTTGGTTCATAATCAGGTTTTTATCTGCTCAAATTCACTTATATAATTTCGTTTTCTTTTCCATCTGTAAAAATGCAGTACCTAATACAAGCAAAGTTTGCAGTCATTTTATTTGCTAAAATAGATGCCAACCAGTGTACCTGCTACAATTTTAATCTTGGGAGTGCTTGTTCCTGCAGTCATTTATTTTCCCACACGACTCTAGTTAGCTGTGATATGAATATCACACACCTCCAAGTTCATGTAACCCCATTCATTTTTAGCAATGATAGGACCATTTCAAAGTAAATGCTAAACAAACATGTCAAACTATCACAATCTAAAAATGATTCCAAATTTCAAGCTAAATATGAACATCATCTAGCAGGAAGGATTTCTGCTTTATGTTCACATGGTCTTCTACCAATGCCACAGTTAAAAAGCCATCTATTTGTTTGTTCCCATATAAAGATAAGCACAAAAATGAATAAGAGCTCTGTAGAAGTAGACAGTAGGAGACAGCACAACTGAATAGATGTTTGAAGCACCTTAGAATTATTGGGAAAGGGTAAACAGAAAGAGAAAGAAATGTTTTTTTCCTTAGAAAATTACAAGATGCCTGGATATCTTTTGAAATATCTTGGTTTTTATATGAAAATTTATAACACCGCATTCCGAGTGATGGGTTAGGAGCTCCTCTAGTGTGTTGATGTGGGTGTGGCACTCATGTTTTTTCCTCCCAACTATTTTCACCAAATCAGTTTGTTGTTGTTATTGATGAGTTCTCCATTTCATTCTGTGTTTGAGGTCTTATTTTCTTCTTTCTCTCTTACTACCTCTTGTGCTT
Source organism: Cricetiscus sungorus (assembly GCA_030556225.1). Lineage (NCBI taxonomy): Eukaryota > Metazoa > Chordata > Mammalia > Rodentia > Cricetidae > Cricetiscus > Cricetiscus sungorus. The sequence continues at coordinate 46,378,004 of JANBXA010000372.1, read as the reverse complement.
ACTCTGTGGCAGGCAGAATGATAAGGGCTACTGTACCATATATTAATAATTCCTTAAAGCATCCTTGAATCTCAGAGTTGAGGTCTTGGTTAATTACTGTAAGATATTAAAGTGTCCCTTTTCCTTCCCTCAGTGTTCCTTTGTCTTATTCATCACCTCAAGATTGCTAGTTATAATCAGTGTAAAACAGTGGCCACACAGAGGCTTTAGATAGTAGCAGAGTTGCTGACTTGGAGTCTAAGAAAACAGGTAACAAAAAATTTTTGTTTATGACATGAGAAGTGATTCTGTCCAGGTAGAAAGAAAGATTGGCTCTCTTAGTCACTTCCTGATCTCTAATGGTTCTCCACAGGCAATAGAAGGAGAGGCAGAGAATCACGATGCACAATTTGGAAAGCTTTCTGAAAACAAGAATGGGTAATGATTGCCAAGAACCTGACGTTGAGCTCATATTTAAAAAGAACTCACGAAATCTTCCATCTACCAAACTTAGTTTAGCAGGAAAGAAAATGATCAAAGCACCAAAGCACCAAGAGGACATGGAAACATACACACACACACACACACACACACACACACAGAGAGAGAGAGAGAGAGAGAGAGAGAGAGAGAGAGAGAGAGAGAGAGGGAGGGAGGGAGGGAGGGAGGAAGAGAGAGAGAGAGAGAGAGAGAGAGAGAGAGAGAGAGGGAGAGAGAGAGAGGGAGAGAGAGAGAGAGGAGAGAAGGCTTTTGGAAACTCATTATTTAGTCTACAATAGCTTTGGTGTATTTCTCAGCTTGACAACTAAGCGGAGATAAAAGATATAAATATGACTTAACTAAGTTTCAGAAAACCAGACCACCTCACAGTACAGCTGAAATAAGACCACATGAAATTTGGAGCTGAGCTGAATGACTCTTCTTTCCTTTTTTTTTCTTTCTTTCTTTTTTTTTTTTCTTTTCAAGACAGGGTTTCTCTGTGTAGCTTTGGAGGCTCTCCTGGAACTTGTTCTATAGACCAGGCTGGTCTTGAACTCACAGAGATCTTCCTAGCTCTGCTGCCTCTCCAGTGCTGGGATTAAAGACATGTGGCACCACCAACCAGTCTGAGTGACTATTCTTAAATCATCTTACAGGCAAGAGTGGTTAAAAGGAAATATAAAGAGATGGACCACCAGAGTTAAGATCATGGAAAGACAAATGAAAATCAGTGAGGCACATAGACTGAATGTAATTCAGTGGGCCGAGCAAGAAAGACACTTGAGGTCTCTTCTGCCTGCAGTATCTGGAGGAAATATCTCACAGCTGCTGAACTGTGGTTCTCATAGTTTAATATACACATGAATATCCTTGGTGGCTTGTTAGAAAGCAGATTCTGAATCTGGGATAGGAACCACGATTTGGCATTTTCAACAAATTTCCAGGTGACAGGGTTGCATTGTTTTGCACAGCTGAGTGCTAAAGCATGTTCTTTCAGGCAATGGTTTCACTCACATTATGTTGTGATTGACAGCTAAGAAATCTCTTGAGTAACTGGAGTGAATGTCATACAGTTAAAAAAAAAAAGTGAAGGAAAAAAAAACCCTCTGATTTTTAAACCTTAATTCTGTATAAACCACAGGCTCTAACTGCTTCCCAAACTTATTAATTCCAGAATTGTCTTGATTATAGTGAACGTCAGTCTCTCCTAAGAAATAGCACTGGCTTTTAGTTTGAATATTTGTCATTTAACTTGTACTAGAATAAAAGAAGAATAATATGCTCCATTTGAGATTCACTGAATAAATTGCAGAATGGAAGAGAAGTTGGAGCAAACTATTCTAGTCATGTAAAGAGAATTGGTTAGGTCATATGATGAGCCCTGAGCTCATTCTGGGTCTCTTTCTATAAATAGGATATCTTGGAACTAGAGAAGGCATAGCAGAAGGCAACTAGAATGACAGAGGGATTTGGGGAATTTGCTGAAAGGTTAAAGAAACTAGGTCTGTTTTCCTTTGATAGGAGAGGAAAGATATGTCTCACTGAGATGATACCATCCTGAGAAGAGTGAAAGTAATAGGGTGAGACAAGAGCATCTTATGGAAGTCAGGATAGAAGTATTCTGGCAAGAAATGAAGACCAGAGCAAGGCTGTTGCTTTTCTATAGGGCTTCAGCAAATAGTGCTCTTGTTGGCAAAACTCCATTGCTCACAGATCAGGAAATAAGGGAAAGACAGAGAATAAAGAAGTATCTCTTTGTTCACCAAGGAAAATTTCAAATGGCCATTTATTAATTCGATGGAAACCCTAACTTGAGCATATGGTGAACTTTACCAGTGTTCCCCAGGCTTAAGAGCTCTGTTTCCATAACACATTACATTTCTGCCTCATCCCAAAATGGCACTTATTTGTCTTCAATTGAGCACAGAAATGTGGATAGCTTCAGTGTACAGTGTGCTTGTGCTAAGTGACTTTTTCTTCCTGTGTGAATCCTGGAAAGCAGTCTCTTTTCCATTTGATAGAAAAGTATTTTTTGGTGACTTTACAAATCAATTCCCAGCAGCTCCATCATGTCTGTGAAATTCAAAGATGGTAGGACTTTCAGGTAATTCTGGCTGACATGATCATTTTATATCAGAGACACACACAGTGTCTACTGAATTGACTAACACTGGGTACTGTCTGTATGGTATTGGATATTTATGCATTCTAGAAACTGGAAATTTCTCAGTGTGCTTTCTGGCAAATGCCAGCCATTATAGGAGTTATCGAAGGACTCTAGTCTTCTGTCAAAATTTTTTTCATATATATATATGTATGTATGTATGTATGTATGTATGTATGTATGTATTCAGAAAGCAGGTCCTCTGCTTTGGGTGGTCGCAGGTTGCTGTGTGTGGCAGTAATTCAGGAAGCAGGTATAGGAGAAAGAGGCAACTTCCTCAAGTGTCTCCCTAGGAATAAAACATCTGATGGTATGATGGTCATGTACATTCTATTGCCTGTAACTGCCTCCCCCAACCCAGACAATCCAAGACACACAGTCTGCTTTCTTATGCTTCTAAATGAGGATCAGCCTGACCAAAGTGTGTGTGTGTTGGGGGGGGGGAAGTCCAGGAGGAAAAACTATTCAGTGTGAAACTTCCAGAGAGTTATGTTAGTTTGCTAATCCATGTAACAAACCATGCCAAAACTAGCATTTAAAAAAAATATCCATTTGTTACTCAGATTTTATATGAGCTAGGAATTCTGAATCAGTTTAGCTCAGCATTTCTGACCATGGGTGAAGAATGGAGTCCCCTGAAGATGGTGAAGTCAAGGTTTAGCCAAAGCTGTAGTCAAGTGTAGATGTGCCCGACAACTCTGTGAAGACCAGTGTAGAAGATTGTAGGTTTGGAGTCTACGTTGGAGTCCACTGTGATTCCCAGGTAGAAAATGCCAGATTGAGAGGAAGGACAATATCTTGAATGTTAATCAAAAGGAGCAAGGTGTGGGTGTGGAGAGACAGCTTAGCCTGTAAGAGCACCAGCTGTTTTTCCAGAGGGACTGGGTTTGATTCCCAGCACTCACATGGTGGCTCATAACGTAACCACCTGTAGTTCCAGGAACTTTGATGCTTTCTTCTTGCTTCTGCTGACACTCAGTATGTATATGTTGTACAGTCATACATGAAGGCAAAATACCCATATGAGAGAGGAAGAGGGAGGGTGAAAAGGGGGAGAGAGAGAAAGAGATTGAGAAGAGAACCTCAACTAAGGATTGTCTCTATCTGTATGGCTGATGGACAGTTCTGCAATATTGTCTTAACTAAGTTAGTTTATTTGTGAAGCTCCAGGTCACAGTGGGTACCATCATTCCATAGGGAGGAGGAAACCCTCAAGTGTATAAAAGTAGAAAAATTGAGTTTAAAAAATGAATGCAAGTAAGGATGCGTGCATTTCTTCTTCTTCTCTCGGCTTTGGATGTGATGGGATTAGCTATTTGAAGTTCCTGAATTGAGTTTCCAAACCCAATGGTGGACTGTAACGTGAAATTATATGCCAAATAACAATCCCACAAAGGAAGTAAGCAGGAGAAAGAGACAGTTTAAGGCATCCTTGGAAACATCTGACAGACATGTATGTGTCTTCTATTGTCTCAACTACCTCTCTTGCCCCAGTCAACATGGAGCTAGGAATCCCTGCTTTCAACATCCCGTCTTCTTCTGCTTTTGACTGGCTTGTGGAGCATGAGGAGGAGGGTAAAGTTCTGGCATGACCAATTGGATGTCTGAATAAATTATTTAGGAAGTGGAGAAAAATCATATTTGCAAGGTTGGTGAGGGATAGGAGTGATCAAAAGTGTGAATTTGTCACTTATTACAGGTATGTTAGGAAGCACAAAAATTGTAGCTACCATGTACTGGACACTGATTTATGCCAGGTTCTTTGTATTCCATCTATGTGCTTCTGGTTAAACCTCTTACTAATAAGCCATGGATCACAAGGTTTGCAACTGGTAAAATACAAATTAAGAACTCGAGTTTTAGCTTCCATAATTCATAATTTTGAACAGTATACCACATAAATCTTTTCTACCACATCCTTCTTTTAATGCATAGGTTTTTGTTTTGTTGAAATTCATTTTCTGTCGAGATAAGCCAGTTTCACTTAACTATACTGCCTTCTCCCCTCCCCCAACACCATAGTGCTACATAATGGAAGCTTAGCATAATTTTATTAGATGACTTAGAATTAAATTACTCTTTTTATCTCAGGAAAGACATGTCTTTTAATCTTTTGCAGCATGGAAACATAAGTTACAATAAAAGGAGAGACTGGAAAAAGAACATTGAGCACCAATTGTCCTACATTTCCCTAGAGTAAACAACTTCCTCTGCCCTCTCCATCCTGGAAGGTAGCAGATGCCACCTAGGTGAAACCTAGACAGAGTCTAAGTCAATTCCTTTCTAAGATGCAGGTTATTCTTGAAATCCAAGCGCTGCAAATCAAAGATGGGGTATACACTGCAAATTAGGGGGCACTAATGTGATGACTCAGAGTCCCAGAATGGGTCTAAGTTTGCAAATTACCGTGGAGATGTTCCCAATGTCTTGACAGATCTATGTTAAGGTAGAAACAAGGACATCATATTCTCCAATATTACAGTGATTCAGAATCTAAATAGTGACCTGCACTGTAGAAATGTCAGCCAAGAAATGGGAAGAATGAATAGCTCAGAGATCTGGGTGTGCTGAAAAGCCCATGACCTCAGAGTCCTATGATAAAGGTGGTTGTACGAAGCCTGAAATGTCTAAAGAAAAAGGGGAAATCTCTAGTTCCTGAACTGAACCTGTCTCTGTTTTGTGCTCTCACAATATAAGCTATAGATCTTGGGAAAATTTTCTTCATGGGCTGCATGTGAAGGAATTCTTATTCTCGCTGCTAAAGGTTAGGTTGTCTAACCTTGGCAAGTATTTTTTCTTGTTGGGCCTCTTTTCTCACTTGCCTAAAAGCACTAGATTTGACATTTATTGTGACATTATTGTTCATCTTCCCCCTTCTCAACAATTTCATATATCAAAGTCCTAATCTGTAGTGCCTTAGAGTATAACCATGTTTAAAACTGGGTTGTAAAAGAGCTTTTTAATTTAAGATGAGGATGTAGTGTGGGACCATAATCTAGTGTTTCTCATAGAAAGAAGAGCTCTAGGGATGTGTATGCACAGTGGTGAGGTTCTTTGAGGACACAGCAAGAGGATATCCAAGGACTGCTTTAAAGAGAGGCCTCAGAAGACACCAACCCAATCAGCAAATTTATTGAGATTTCAAATGGTCAAATTATCTACCTTCCTATTCGTGTAACAGTTTCATTCTGTAGGTTTAGTATTGGGATAGATAAGTTGATTGAAATAGCATCTGGGAGCTACCGCATGGGAAAGCTATGAGATTTCACAGAAACACAGAAGGGCTACTTTGTTCCCACATCCAGTTTTCCCTGAGGTGCTAGGCTTGTGAGTGAAACTGTCTGGAATCCCCCAGAGCAGAGCAGCCATCAGTTATCTAAGTGACCCCTGTCAATGCCACCTTAGGAGACTTACCTGAATTTAAAAGCCATGGATATCTCAGATATAAGATGGTTGTTGATGTCACTGGATTCTAGTAAACTGTGGACAAGTTGCTGCTTTTGCTTAAGACAAGCCACTTGGTATTTGTGAGTTTCCACTTCTTCATCAGAAAAGTGGGGGTAATGTAATTGTTATGTGATTTTGTGAGGATTTGGGGTGATAATTAGATACCATTTTAGAAGGCAGAGAGAATATTCAATAAGTGGTAGTCACCGTTACTGTAGTTGTGATGCAGCTCTATCTGATGAAGGTGACAAAATCTGGTCAACCTGTCTACAGCTGGCAGCAATGCTGGTGAAATTCTCCTACCAGGTAAGGAGCCATGATCCCATCAGTGACTCCTTTGAATTGTGGCATCATGGTTTAAGGATTCAATATCTTTTAAATTTGCAGTTACATTTAGCAAAATTAATGTGCACAAAATATTATGAATGGGAAGCAATGTAACAAAGTAGAAAAGCACATGATTTAATGAATTTTAGAATTAATTTTGGCTGCAAATAGCTCCAGACCAAGTAAAATAAAAGAAAATAACAGTGTGGGCTGAGGGTGTAGCTTTGTGGTTGAACATGAACGATGAATCCTTGCATTCAGTGGCATCACTTAAGCAAACAAAACCTGTGTGAGTAAAAGTGAAAAGAAGTCATTGTTGTGACTGTTTTTTTCTTGAACACTTTGTCAAGTCAGAAATAGTCTTAGAAGTTAGGGTATTTGCTCTTCCTATGGACTTGGCATTGCTACCCTCATTCAAGAGAGATAGAAGGGGAAACTAGGAAGTTAGTTGTCTAAAGATGCATAGGTTGTCAGTGCCCAGGTCAGTATTGGAACACTGAGCTCATGCCCTTGGTTCTAGTCCTAGTTTGGGTGGTCTATGTACTGTGTGACTTACAGATAGGCTTCTCCCAAAGCAAAGGGAGATGTGCATCAAAGTGAATAGTCTATGATATTTGCACAGACCCTCAAAGGTAGGAATTTCCAGGCACTACAGGATGTTGGGGAAGAATGACATGGAAACCAAATTGTAATCAGAAAGAATTCTCAAACATTTCTGGCAAATTGACAAATTGGAGGGCGGGGGAGGGGGGAGGCTGTTCCTTTAAGACATTTCTGGCAAATTGACAAATGGGGTGGGGGGTGGTGCTGTTCCTTTAAGACTGTAACAGTTTGTTGTGATCCCTTCCCCAAACAAATGTTTCTTCTGTTGGACCTAAGGTTTTATTTGTAACATTTTTTACTTTTGCCAAAGAGTGTTCCCCAAAGTGTATATATCTCAGACCTTACAAAACCTGGATCTGCCGGTTTTCAAGTCAAAATTTAGTAAAGCTCAAATGAATGAATTTTAGAGACACTGAGAATTGTTTAAATCAGAAAAAAATATAAACAAAACAAAGCATAGCAGACACCTAGACCAGAAGAGCAATTCGACATTTGACCACAAAGCTATGGAAGGCTTTGGAAGCACCTAGAAATTGAATATAGTGCTTTTCCTTATACTTGTTTATATTGGCGGATCTAGTGGATACACAGGCTGGGAAACATGTATGAGATTCAGAATACCCATGTGCCTAGACAAGTGTTAGGAATTCTACTGCCAAGGAAGCAAATTTTGGGGGCAAAGAAATTCTTGAATTATCAGGCTTCACCTGGGATTTCTGGAAATTTCTTCCAGGGAAGGGCCTCCTTCCTGCTACCATGCTTTTGTGGCCTGTATCTAATATTCACTATAACAAATCACAAATTGCATAGTTTGGATCTGGAATATCCTAAAGGCCCATGTGTTAAAGTCTGGGTCCTCAACTTAGGCCTATTGAGATGTAATAGAAACATAAGAGGGAACATCCAATATGAGGTGCTCAAGTTCCTGGAGATAGAGCATTGTATTGTGGGGTACCCATCTTGGTTTCCTTTCTCCCCCTCTATCCCCACTATAGGATAAGTGGGTTTGCTCTCTCACATATTCTTGGCAATGACATGTGACCACAGGCCCAAAGGAATAAAGCCATCCAATTACAGACTGAGATCTCTAGACTGTGAGCCAAATTAAATCTTTTTTTTTTAAAATAATATGATTCAGTTAGGTATTTGTGATAGTAATGGAAAGCTGACTAATAAGCTCAGCCTTCTGAAAGAATCACTTGGGTTCATATTAGTTTCTCCAGACAGAGTACCAGCTTTTAGGAAGCAAAAATCCCAACTGCGTTAAGGATTTAGTTTAGTGGTAGAGTGTTTGCCTATTGAATATGAGGCCTGTGTTTAGTACTCAGCTCTGAAGGGGGGGGAGGAGCAGAGAGAGAGACAGAGAGAGAGAGAGAGAGAGAGAGAGAGAGAGAGAGAGAGAGAGAGAGAGAGAGAGAGGTAAGCATCGTTCATTATTGTAAATTTCCAGGATTTGAGCAGAGGATTGAGTATAGAAAACACGGTAATAATAGTTATCTAATTAAATTAAATTAAATTAAATTGAGGGATGTGTGGATTTAGGAATACAAAAGGGAGCAATAAACAGCAGAACTGTCAATTTTTGTTTCTTTTTTTCTTTCTTTTTGATGTTTTATGCCTCAGTTTCCTTCTGTGAAACAGAAGTTAGAGCTATTGATCTCTAGGATTATAGTTCTGAACATGACGTGCGTGCACTAACCAACATTTTGCATTTTGTATTCTCAGGGCGTAGGTTTTATACCTTGAACTGAGGTGAAATCCAATCCCAAAGCCCCGTGTTCATTAAAAAGGCCCACAGCATTGCTTAGAAGTGTCAGAAGCTGGCTTGACTGAATTCTAGCAGGGATAATTGCATTCCAACTGCCTCAGGTTCCCCTGTATGCATCAATTCGATAAGGTAAGCTTTGCTCCCTGTCCCAAATTATTTTGAAATACTGTCATTGGCTGTTGAAAAGAGATGTCACCTCATCTGTAAGCCATTTTGTTTTGTCTTTGGTGGGGTTATGCAAATTTGCTGAGGTTTAATAATAATTTTAATCAGTTAAGACTCTGCTTGATTTCAGGTAATTCCCATGGAAAGAGCACTGGTCCTGCACAGTCTACAGAAAGTCTGTTAGGACATTATTTGTTCTTCAGTGCTGAAGGCAGTCACTTTGTGTAGCATGAAGATTTCATGAGAGTAACCCATTTCTATGCCCATGGGTGGAGAGTGGAATAAGATGAGAATTCAAACTTTGCTTTGTGCACACCCACAGTTTTGGTTCTAGAAATTTCCAGGAGAAATACGTGTTGTTTTGTCAATTAAATAAATAAGATTCCAGTGGGTTAGGCATTGATTCAGGCATCCCACACCTGCTACCATAAACCTTGCAATGTAGTAAAGGAATAAAAGCAAGTGGGAAAGGATCCTGGAAACTGAGGCGGTTCTAGAGTTTTGGTACGATTGTGATGGCATTTATTTCTTTGTTTCTATAACTGTGCCCTTATAGTCAGTTTCTGTAAGGTATTTTCATCCTGGGCAAGTGTTTTCTATCAAGGAGGTAATTTAACATGTTTTATCAGGCCTTATTTTATTTGAAGCTGCTATAACAAGTCTGCATCTAATTGTTCCTCTTTGGTTGTAATAGCATCCTTAGCCTCATAATGATGGAGTTTCACTACTTCTTTGATATTTCTGCCGAATGCCATCTGTTGTCTTACTTAATCATGGACATGGAATAAGTTCTGTCCTCCATCATCAGATCTTCACTAAAGTGAAGTTGTGAACACAGTGACACCAAATAAAACCCAAACTTGAGATCTAAGATAATCTTGCTCAATGATGGAGTGTCTTTTCTGTTATACAGACATAGTTTGCTCATTACTTCCACCGCTAAACATTTCCCCAGCACTCCCTCTGATTAAGGATTGGACATGTGCAGATTGTTTTGTTAGATATGGCTCTTTCCCCCTTGATCTTCAGTAATATGTATCTTGGGGGGAAATGGATCATTTTGTAGGTTACATCTAAATTAAGATGAATGAAGATGGAACATGGAAGAAAAAGTAATGATTGAGGAAATGCAAAGTAAAGGTCTATAGAAAATTTTCTGCATTTTTTGATATAATCTGAAATCTCCTCTCTGAAAAATGCCTATTTTTCTAATTCTAGAGGATTCTTAGATTCTCTAGAATCCTCCATGACACCTGAAACCATAGCTGGATGTTTAGACAAAGTAGATAAAATATTGAAGTTCCTTTACAAGGTATGTGATATGATACTGGTAAGATTGTCTATGTAATCACTGGCCTAGCTCCTGGGTTTTATACATTACTCACATGTCACCCAAGACAGGAGCTTACTTTAAAATGGCCAGAGCTGCTGTATGACTTTAAGCTTGCCATCATCCTTATAGTCAGAAGTTTGAACTGTGACTACATTGTGGATAGTTAGGTAGTCTTTGAATAGTATATATTTTTAGCCATTTTGATACGATTTAAGGAATTGTCAATACCTTTTAGTAAAAGATAAAAGGCAGAGAGTTATCACCTGGTACCTGTACAACCTCTAAGCTAACTCTGTTCCCTAGTGTTTCATTTGTGTGATACTCTGATAAGCCTAGCATAGTGATTTTAGCAAAATTAAAACCCATGAATAGCAATGAAGAATTTAGAGTGAGTGACTATAGGAAAGTTCCAGAGCATGGGTTCTATTGGCAAAGAAAGGCAAACTCAAAATCTCTGTGGTCACAGGTTAAGAGAGAAAGTGGGTGGTGTGTGTGTGTGTGTGTGTGTGTGTGTGTGTGTGTGTGTGTGTGTGTAATATAATATTTGAGTCTCTTCCAGGTGTAAATACAAAAATTTGACAGTCTACTTATGGAAAGACTTCTAGTAAATGCTAGTTGAATAACAAAACTACCACATTTGTATAAAGAAGCCGGCAGAAGTATTGCAAATATGCTTAAAAGCCACCATCCTTCTCTGTAACTGGATTGAAGGACTGTACATCCTTCTTTCAAGGGAGTCAAAGATGCAAGCTCTCTTTTTCTGAAGATATTTGTTCCTAGTGTGTTGGGAAAGCACATGTGTAGTTACTCTCCTTCCTTGTTCCTATATTATACAATTCTCAAATACCATGGTGCACTCTCTATAATATAAACTGTGTGTTTAGTCTTTTAACGTCTTTTAAAGCTCCGGAGAATTCTTCCTAATCTGAGTTGTATTGATCAATAAATTTACTTACCACCTTAAATCTATGGGGTAGAGGGGTATCTATCCCATAGACCATAATCATCAATAAAAAAGTGTGTTTCTTAAATATTTGCTATATGTTAACTAAGTTCTCATCAATATATTATCACAGCAGTGTCCTTCAGATGTAAAAACTACCAAAAGTGGTCCTCTAAAGATCTCCCTTTGAAAAGCAAAGAATTATTTTGAAAGCAAGTTTCTGTTCTCTGATTGATCTGTTCGATGTGATCAACTGCTTATTGAATATTTTTTGTGTACCTAAGAAGGAAAAGGAGGCTCAATATCAGTCCCTTTCTGGGATATGAGATGAAGGAGAACAAATAGGAAGGAGGGGTTTTCCAAGAAAACCAATGAACAGTAGAAAAGCAAAGTTAAAGCCTCCCAAAGTTAAGGAAAGAACATGGAAACTAAAATTCTGTACAAATCTCCTTTCCCCTCCATTGAACACAGAAAAAAAAATTCATTTCCCTTTCCTTCCCTAATGAAATCAGATATCTAATCCCTGTTAGATTAGCTTTCTTAAGAACATATAAATCCTTAATATGTTAACAGAGCATAGAAGAATTTTTTTAAGTGAGGTATATCAATTTAACAGGGGCTTTCCTTGGAACCCATGGAAGATTTAAAAAGGTGATGTATATTTACACACACAATGCAAAGAGAAATACTGCAGCTGCAAGGAGGCTTCATGTATGACATTTGTTAAAGGGTAAAATAAACAGGCATACCACTGAGACAATTTTGACCTCCATTGAATGGTTTCAAATAATATTGTTTTCTAGCTCATTGGTTCTTCTTAGGGACTTCTGGGCTTAAAACACATTGGGAAAATTGGTGATGTTCATTGTGTACCAAATAAAAATAAAAATAATAGCTATTAAGGTATATTTTGAGTGCCAGGAACTGTCCATGGAGTGGACATTTAATTTTAAGTGTCTTGCCATTTAATTTTCTTGAGAGTCCCAGGAAGTATACTGTTGTTATCCCAACAACAATTAATTGACAATTAATTTAGTCAAAGTTGTATAGCTGATCTATAGCTGAAATGAGAAGACTCATAGTTTGCCCCTCATACTTTATCTTGCCTAGTGATCTATCATGGAAACTTAGACCCAGAATCGGTATGGGCCTAAGATGTTTATATTAGGACTGTTTGTGTTCATATTTATTTGTATACTTTTAAGATTGTATATTAATAAAACCACAAAGATGACCAATATTTTTTTCTCTAGAACCCACAGTCCCATTCATTTGATTATTCACTTGTTTGTTTTTAATACAAATTAACTACAGAATTAATTCAATAAAATTTAATTACATTATTTGGTTTTCTTTTCTGACTAATTACTCCTTTTCAATCTCAGTTTGATGATTGTTTCTGAGTGTTCAGGATCCTAAATTATGGTGTTCAGCTCTCAGATTCAGTCCTTGGTGTTTTTTTTCTGAACTTGCAATCATTTTCCTATTGATTATTGTGAGTTTATGTGTGTTCATGCTGACAAAAGTATATATACCCACATCAGGGTTCTCCCTTAAATACTAGATGTGTGTATCTTACTGCTTATTTGACAGGCTTGGGTGTGTATGAAACAATTCAAATTTATCATGAGTGAAACCAAGCTGGAGATTTCCATTCCTGTTTCCAAAGCTTGCCTCTTGCCTGGTCACTGACATCAGTAAATTGAAATTCTGTTTTTCCATTCAAGATGGTATTTCATATATCATTGTTGCCTCTGTACTCTGATATCCCTTTTGACATATACCCACATATATCCATCAGCTCTCTGAAGTATGAACCAGACAACTTCCTCTCACTTTCATACTCCATTGAACCAGGCTATCAACATAACTTGCTGTACCTGTGTTATTTTATCAGAATCTTTATCCGTCAACTGACTCCTCTTTCAATCTGTTTCTAGTAGTGGGTTTATAGTATCCCCAAGCACAGAACATGAAATAATTACTTTATAATAGAAATTAGGTCAAATTCTTCCACTCAAACTTTCAACAAAATAAGGCACCTATTTAGAACTTACTAAAATAGTCCTTTTGGAATTTACAGGACTCTGCGCTGTTTTTCTGAAAGCTACCTCTTCTACTTTTCTTATTATGTTTTCCTGTACTCTACATTTCATATCTTTTGTTCCAATGATAGAGGATTTATTACCATTCTCAGTAGATGTCAAGCATTGTCCTTCTTCCATACTGCTCCCTCCCCTGGTGATTGAACTCCAGACCACTTCATGTATTACTCCCTCACTCACTTTGTCAATTCTTTGATTGAATGTCCCATTGACAACCTCAATCTGTATGCCTCATCATTACTGCTTAGTTTTGCTTCTCCCTGTAATGTTCTGTAATTCTCATCATTTTCATTTTCTTCTAGCACATTTATCAACAACTAGCATTGTGTACTCCATTTCTTCATTGTTTGCAGCAAGAACTTTGCCCACTGAGCTATCTCCTAATCCCACTGGGGTGTGTGTGTGTGTGTGTGTGTGTGTGTGTGTGTGTGTGTGTGTGTGTGTGTGTGATCACATATGTGTGTGGATATGCTTTCCCATTTGAGCGTGGGGAGGCCTGAGGTTGACAACAGGATGTCTCTCCTTCCCTCATTTTTTCTCCACCTTACCTTTTGAGATTCTTATTGAGCCTGAAGATGATCACTTTGGCTAGACTGGTTAACTAGTTAGCCTGTGGGGTCCACTTGTCTCTGCCACCAAGTGCTGGGGTTATGGCATGTGCACTTTCATATCTGATTTTTTTTTTTTACATAGGCTGTTGGGATCTGAACTCTAGGTCTTCATGCTTGGATAGTAGAAAATTTACCCACATAATTTCTTTACTGTTTGAGCCACTCTTTCAGAATACAAGTTCAATGAGGATGGGGGACTTCATTTAACTTTCCTCTAAATCATAGATATCTTGCATAGAGTTGGCAGTTAATAAATATTTTTGGATTGATGGAATGAATGAAAAGAGGCCATCCATGATGCTTATCTTGTCACTATGGATTGGGTAGTGAAAAAGGCAGATGCGGTTACTGCTCATAAGATAATCATGTCTCCACAATTAGTGCTTTTAGTTTTTCTAAGCTATAACTCAAATTTGTTTTATCATCCTTGAAAAGAAAGTGCAATGAGAGAGAGGGGAAATATACAGTAGTGTGACATTACAACAGCTAAGAGAAGGGTAAAAGCTTTAAAATACAACATGTCAGAAGAGAATAGCCCCAGTTCTACATAAGTATTATCAGTAATGGGGTTAATTAAGGAGCCTTCAGGTACAGGTTGTTCCAAAATGTGTCCTGTGGTCTGTCTTCATAATGTACCATCAAGGAAAGGAAACGAGAGGTCAGGCCAAACTTTCAGCATAGTTGTTAGTCACTCAGACACTTCAAAAATTCATTTAAATGATTTTAAAGAAATATTTTGAGAATTTCACATAATGTATTTTGCTTATATTGACTCTCCTATTTCTACCTCTAACTCTCCTAGATGCATCTCAACCTCCTTACTCCCCTATTGATTCAATGTCCTGTCCTGTTCTTTCTTTCTTTCTTTCTTTCTTTCTTTCTTTCTTTCTTTCTTTCTTTCTTCTTTCTTCCTTCCTTCCTTCCTTCCTTCCTTCCTTCCTTCCTTCCTTCCTTTCTTTATAAATAACTCATTGAGTCCAATTTGTTGTGTCCATATACTCCTTGGTATGGGGCTATCCACTGGATTGTGGTCAACTTAACAAGGGCTATTCTGTTAAAGAAAACGGAATCTACTTCCATTGGAAGTCATCAAATATCCATAGCTCTTCATGAACATGCTAAAATGTTGGCTTGATCTTGGACAGGAAACTACAGCTGCTGTGAGTTCATGAGTACTGCAGTTGTGTAATGTCCAGAAGACCCTGTTTCACTCTAATACTCTGCAGACCGTTGACTCTTGCAACTTTCCCATCACTTCAGCAGTACTGAGCTTTGGGAACAGAGTGTGATATAGATGCTTCATTTGTGGCTGAATACTCCACTGACATTTATTCTCTACACATTGACCAGTTGTTAGGTTCTGCACTAACTAATGCCTACTGCACAATGAAACTCACTGATAATGCCTGAGATCTGTACTGGTCTATGGTTATAGAAATACTTAATTAGCAAACAGTTTCATTCTATGCCCATTTAGGCTCACTTGTGGGGCCTGTGAGTGCCTCTACAATGATCTGGGGCAGGTTTATGGTGCCAGATATGTGTTTTCTTCTGGAGAAGGCCTTGAATTCAAACAGAAAGTAGTTGTTTATCCCTAAAACATTTGTGCCAGCACTGCACCCATGGGTACATCTTGTCACAATAGCCATTATTACAGTTAATGGTGTTTAAAACAAGATAAGACTGCTGATGACTTCTCTGCCAGAAGCTTGTATAACACTCTCCAGTACTATGAAAGGTAGCCTTCAAGGAGCGTCCTGGTTAAGAGTGATAGCCTGCAGCAAATCTATTTCTGCGTGCGTGCACGCTCACCCACTAGAGGACTGAGTATTATTTCTCCTCAGGACTCTTATACTTTTTAGATAGAATCTCACTTAGGACTGGGGCTTGGCAGTTGGGGTGTCTGGCTGATCGAGTTCCCAGGGATCTAGAGCTGGAATGTTATGTGTGCCACCATGTCTGTCTTTTTACATAGATGCTGGGAATAAAATTCAGGTCTGCTTACATTTGTATGACAAGACCATTACTTTTTATTGATAGAGCAATCTCCCCAGTAACTCCAAATAATTCATTCCTTACCCAGTGTTGTTATTGTTCTTCTTCTTTTTTTTATCTCAGCATCTTGGATCAGATGCATTTAATACCAGCACTAGAGGGATATTAAAGCAGGGTATTTAGTAGTCAGTATTAGGCTTTCACTCTCCAACCACTTTGAGGATAGGAAGACATTTAAGTCTCAGGATTCTCCTGCCACGCTGAGGAGAAACAGCAGTTGGAAGTTTGGTAGAGCCAAGATGATATTTCAGTTTGAGGTAGAGTGAGAGCTAGTGCCCAGCTGCTTTGCTTTTCTGATCTTCATCTTGAAGTTTGAACCCTAATATCTGTCTCTGAGATTTTTTTTTTACTTATTGTGCTACAATAAGAGCAGGTGGGTGGAGACACAGACAGTCCTCATTTTCCCTTGCAATGGATAGGAAAATGAGGTACCAACTCTGATTTCCTTCTGTAATTCTTTATGAATTAAAAGTATATCAAATTCCTGATGAAGCAGTGCAGCAAAACTGTGTTGTATAGATACTGAATTCCAAGGAGCACTGATACTTTTCATCTAGAGATAGTTTCTGAGAAACGCTGTAATAGTGATCAGTATTGTTCTTGTAGCATACTGTGCATGGAAACTTGGCACGTTTTCTTCCATTGACTGTCTACTCTTTCTGGCTTGTAAACACATCCGAGGTTTCATGTGTGACAGATCAAAGGAAGATCACATAGTACCTAAACTCTCAATGGCAAGTTGAAAAGTTTGAGAATTATTTTCCCCATCTCTATAAAAAAGTATTGGGTTGTCCTTTACTGATCTCTTTGATGCAAATTTTTAAAAGATGGCATATGCCAGATAGTGTGCAGAGAGTGAGAAACCTTGGAATACTCAGTACTAAAAGTGGTCTTTTCATTAAAGCCTTCTCCCTCAGGGCTCAGGGAACTCTGCAGAAGAGGAGGTAGAAAGAATGTAAGAGCTAGTGGGGATGGAGAATACCAAGGAAACAAGGCCTTCTGAACGTAGGGGGACTGACACACATGTGAAATCACAGGGACTATGGCAGCATGCACAGAGCCTATATGGGCCAGATGGGCATCACAGTTCTGAGAGAAGTGGCAAACATAAGCTCCTACCCCTTTCCCAGAATCTATTTCTAATTGATAATGGAAAATTAGTTATCTCCAATGGAGTCACACTGGGGATACAAATACCTCTTAAGGGAAGGCCCAATACCTATCATTAGATGGCCAACGCAAATAAACTCAATGGTGTCTTTGGAAATTCTTTGTCTCATAATGTTTTCTCAGGATTTTTTATGTATATTGAGGCTTCCAGTTTGGTGTTTTATGGGATTCCTGTGTGTACAAATGTGTGCATCTCCATGTCTATATGTGTTTCTGGTGCTTTTTATTTGGCTCTTTTTTTCTTTTGTTTGTTAGTTTCATCCTATTCTAGTTTGTTTCTGTTATTATTATTATTATTATTATTATTATTATGTTTTAGATGTCTGTGTTTTTTCTAATGAAGGACATACAGGATGTGAATTTAATTGGGAGGGGAGGTTGGGGGGATATCAGAATAATTGGGGAAGGTAAAACTGTAATTAGAATATATTGTATGAAAAAATTTATTTTTGATAAAAGAAAAATAGAAAAACAAAAGATAAACAGTAGCTGGCTATTGCAGGGATAATAGGTTCTTTTTCTTACTCTAAGGTAATTCTGCAGCTTCCTTGAGCTGTGAAGATGCCATTGGTAGGAGCCTTGCAGCATAGAGGAGCATCAGCAATCTGAGGGGTTCCTTAAAGGCTTGCTGACATTTCAGGGTTGGCCTAGGACTGCGATTGCTTACCTGCTGTTCTGGAAGTGGATTTTTTTGTTTCCAGCTGTACGTTTCCATGATTCAGGAGGAATAACACTGTTTTCCAAATTACGGTGAGAGCCCAACAGTAATAGACTATTGAACACATATTTTACTTCTTTGTGTATATGTACCCATATGTATATGTTCATATGGATGTGTGCACATGTAACCAGATGCATGTGGGCATGGAGGACAAGGGTTGACTTTGAGTGTCTTCCTTTTCGTTGCTCCATTTTAAGTTTTGTGAACCCAGCAATTTGGCTAGGCTGGCTTGCCAATGAGTTCCTGAGGATCCTCCTATTTCTTTTATTCAAAGCAATGAGATTATGCCACACTCAGCTTTTTACATGTGTACTGGGGATTCAAACTCAGGTCTTTGTGTTTGTTTGTCAAACATTTTATTGACCTATCACCCTAGCCCTTGCTTTGCTTAAGATTAATTAAATCAGTCATAGTGAGTAATTAGATTTTTTTGGTTAATGCATGGGTACAAGTTACCATAATAATAGGTATTATGACATAGAAGCTACAACTATTTCATATTCCTGAGGTTCACTGGAAGTTTCTTCCTGGGTGTACTAAGCAACATCTTTGATCAATGTGGACAGGTTCTATTTGAACTAGCGTGGACTATCTAAGTTGCCTGAGTCAATGAGTGTTTTCTGGCCACTAAAGGGGAACTTCATAGATGGACCTGACCAAAGTTTTTTTTGGGGGGGAGACCAATAGTGATCACTTTAAGATGTCCATTGGGTGATCACTGCATAACCTGATTGATAATCCTTGCAAGATGATAAAAAGAAAGCTTATACAGACACCAAAGTGAGGTGGCATATGGGTATCACAGGAATGGACATGGACATACATAAGGACACTGGGACAGTTCTCTATTGCTGGATGCTTTGGGCTGATGCTGGATCATTGTCCCCCTGTTTTTTCTAAGACCATCTCCCCCCAAAATTTCCTTTCTGTCTTGGAATCTTAACTTGGTATATGAAAAAAATTATAAAACTTAGCTTTTTATTCTTATAAATCTTTTCTGAATTATACTTAGGCCTTAGTTCTTCTTAAAGTGTGAGCGGCAAACATCCAAATGCTTTTCTGCCCTGCTTTACACTGAAGTAGTTCCTTAAAGCATAGGGGGAATCTTTTGTGGCTTTCAGGGCCCAAGAAAGAGTCACAAAGTTCCTGTGCCTGAGATAGAAGTGGAGGGAGGAAGCCAGTGAAGCAGAGTTGAGACTATCCTTCCCTGTAAACTGCTTCACTTGCATTCATGACAACAGTATACCAAACCCAACCTCAGGCATTCCTACACAACCCTATAGGAAAGGTAGATGAGCAAAGCAATCTCCCAAAAGTCAAAAAATGTGTACAACACTAATAATTAGGATAATGGGCATTCAAACTCCTAGCTTTCTAACTTCCAAGTCAGTTTGCTTTATTATCAATTGGTTACTGCCAGCCTAGAGAGAATTGAGAAAGTAACAGTGAGCCCCCTCACTTCATTTGTCTGATTCTAACACCAGGCTGAGAGCAGAGCCTGCAAACTGGTATTGTGAGGTGAACATTTCCTCTAGTTTAGACCTGGGCTATGTGCTAACAGCGCACAAATTACTGGAATGTTAAGAGGTTGGGCCTCCCTTTGCTGTCTGAGTCAGTGCACAGGCGTCAGCTTTCCTTTTCTTTACTTGGGGGTGTCTCCTGTGGAACCCGCAGGGACCTGCAGGCGCCCAAGCCGCCTCCAGCACTGTCCTGCCTTAGGAGGCTATTGCAGAATAGCAAGCAATTGTTTCCCTTCCGTTTCACTCATAGCTGTCTCTGCTTTCACCTGGGCCTCCTCCTAGTAAACTCTATTCTTCACCTTCCACTGGATGGCTACTCTGGCCCAGTGCCATCTCCACAGGAAAACAAGAAGCCTTCCTTTCTGGGATAAGAGATTTCACATTCCCTTTTGTAGCTCCCTTAGTAGATAAAGACTTTTGGCATGTCTTCAAGGATGCTGTAGATGAATTATCCACCTCTGAGCTTTCTCCCATTTGCTTTTATGGCATTTCTTCCACTCTTCATTATTCCTTGTAACTTTTGTTGATGACAAAAGATACCCCCCATTTACATTTGAAAAAGGGTAGCGGGTGATGTTACAAAGCCAGAACAATACCCACTGAAGCTCAGCTTCTGTCTCACTTGATTGAATCCTCATTTAATATTTTAATAAAGATTTCTTTTAGTACTTGATGCTGTATCTATGAAGTTTATGTTGCATCTTTTACATTGATTTCCACGTTTAATTCCAGTATCTTCCTTCTCACCCCAGAGCAGCTTAGTATACTACAGGGAACACTTTCCCTTGATGATGAGAACACTATGAGCAGGGGACTCAACAAAGAGTGTGTTCAGTATCCTAGCTCCTGACTTCTCACTTCTTTGCCATTGCTATTTGAGCTTGAATTTAGAATATGGTTCTTTAATAATTTTTGGGGATTAGGGAAGAATTAAGCCTCAATGGTGACAGCACCATGAGAAGTCAGATGGCCTAGAACATGGCTAGGTTTATAGTCTCTAAGACTTAGAGAAAAGAATATTTTTCAAAGACAGATTTATATTAAGAAGGCATGTGGAGATTATTATTTAAATGGCTAATGTCAGCTTATCAGTTCACAAATAAAAATGCAATTACTACCTGCCCTGGAATATGTAAATGGCAAGAGCCAGCACATGGATTCTCATGATTTCTCTGTGTAAAGGTTTGTACATGAAACTAAGCTGTAATCAGAAGTAGGTGTGGCAACAATGGACTTCCCATAAAGAAGGTTTTATATATGCCAGCATTCAGCCAATATTATTTAGTGCAGCAGCAGTTCTCTCCCCCAGGTTCTGGTCCAGGGCATACAAAATTCCAGAAGCTCAGGACAAATGAGGTCTGCTAACCCAGTAGTTTATTCTAGGTACTTAGGAGATTGAAGCAGGTGAACCACCAAGTTCAAAGCCAGTTTAGGAAATCTAGCAAAAACTCCATCTGAAATTAAAATCTGAAAAACAGACCTGGTGATATACTTCAATTATGCATCATGTGCCTAATGCACAAGGCCCTACATTCAGTCCCCAGAACTATATGGGACACAATACAACTACAATTGCTGCTACTGCAATAATAAATATGATAATTATTATAAATATTATTGATACTTATTAAGGATTTTACATCAGTGCTATCGTTTTCAAAGTCTATTGGGCAAGATTCTCCTGAGTGGTGTTTGCAATCAAACCACCAACACGAATTCTAGCTATTTATCTTTGTTTGGGAAATCAAGGAAAATTGATTCCTTTTTCCGATTGGCTTTTGCATCTAGACAAATGTTTACTCTGGTAGGGTGCTTTTAACTTTAGTGTATTTTAACTCTGCTTTGCTTTAACATGCAGCGATCACACACATTCCTTAATGGAGAATCTTGTTACTTTCTTTGCAAACATTGAGAAGTTCCTGCTTTTTTTATCCTACAATCCATGCCCCCCTCCACACCCCAAGAAAAAAATTAATGGGCAAAAAGTGGTTTATCTATATCTGTATAATTGCATATAGATATAAAATGTTGCATGGAAACAAGGAATTATGGATTATAATGGAAGAGAGGAACTATTTCCCCTGATTATAGTCCAGAATGATCTTTATGGTAGAAGCATGATGTACCTTTCAGAGAATTCTGTTTCCTCCAAGTTCTAAACTAGTTATCTTTTGGTTCTGTGCTTTCGCTGTGGGTCTCCCTGCTTTTCCCACTGGAAAAGCATGTTACATTCAACATGAACTTTTATAGGGCCCTCCATTCATGTGATAACAACTCATAGCCTGCATTAAAACCTGCCTTTTGGTGCTATGTTTTTTAGGATAAAGCACCAATTCAGCTCAGTGGTTAGTCAAATAGCTGTATTAGGCTTCTCTTCTCTGGACCAGTCTTTTCATAATGGTCTTTTATGTCACCCATTTTTGATTTTTCCCCCCTTAGTCACCCATTCCTTCTTACTCAACCACAACACCAGAAACATATCTCAGCCTTTTGCTTCTTTAATTTTAATGCATATATGATTAGAATTAAAGATGATTTTTACTGATCACTGTAGATGACAATAGAGAGAGGTGATTTTAAAAAGTAAGTTTGATTTAAAAATTGGGGCTTTTACAAATTATTTTTGAGTTTAATTTCTAGAGAGTTATTATATATTGTTAATCAGAGTGCCATTCTCACCAGCATCTTTACTAAGTTGAACAAGGGTAGAGAGGGAGAGAGAGACTCCTCTCAGAAGTAAGTTTAAACCATTTCTCAGGATAATTGAGAGAAAATTTGTGAATCTGTGTATTCATTCAAAATAGATCAGGGCTTTTCAGTGGAGTTAATATATATTTTTTTGTTTACATTGACATTTTAATTTTCTTTTCCTGAAGGAGAATTTATTTTCATGATTTTAAAAGTACAAATTCATGCGTTTTCGTAAATCCTCTGTTTCTGGTTCTGCAGCCACGATTGCTTTTTTATAGGTGTTCCATCTTTCTCTAGCAGCTGGTGAAGGGAGCAATGTTCCTCTGCCTCTTTACAAGTTCTACTCCCATCTTGGAGTAGAACCATTTCTGTCCTCTCAGATGCTTGACTTCTCAGAAACAACAGGATTTACCTCGGCTTCACCTCCTTCCTCCCTAGATCTGTTAGTTAGCACTCAATAATAATATATGATGGGGAAAAATTAACTGAGATGGTATTTGTAAAATATGTAAAATGGTTCCTTGTGCAGATCTAGATAAAAAAAGATGAAATGTCCCCATTTCCAGAATATTTCCCATTTTGCAAAACATAACCATGGGTTTCAGTCAAACTCTGCCTATGGGTACTCACAGACTCTTTGTCTTGTCATTCTAAATGTCACTTTTCCCCTTGTGTTAAAAGTCATTAACTTACCCTGGTACTGAACTATCTTCTTCCCTCAATAAGGAATTCCTCCTTAATGGTCAGTATCACTCCTGTGATAGTAGGGATAAAAGTGGTCCTTTCCTCAGAGGCTGCTGTGAGGGTGCAGTGATTTAGTACCTGCAGCTCTTTTCCAAGAGCACACACCCCACAGCAAGAACTCCACCAACACTAGCCCTGTCATCATGTTTAGTTGTTTTTGTTAATTCCTAGCATTAGGTTTTGCACAGAGCCAAGCTCAATATAGACTCAATGAGCAAAAGCAGGGATGAGGGAGGTAAGCTTTCCTTCTCATGATAGCTGCAGAACTCCATAGAAATAAGTAGCAGTGCAATTAACAATTGCTATCTGCATGTCCCTTTTTGTGGGGATGTTTCCTTTCTTTTTGCTGGAAGCCATCTCTGTGGATGCAGCACCCTTCTTCCCTCAGCTTCACATTGAGAAAAATATCAATGACTGTTCACTCAATATTTCTTATTCCCTATTCATTGTGACACCAGGCTAACAGAATGGACAATGAGCAAAGTTCCATCAATACTAGTCAGACTTGGGGATTTTGTTAGCACTTCTTAAACAAACAAACAAATGATGAAAGAAACAAACATGTGATTATTTGTTCCAGGATGGTTGAGTTATTCAGCTAAAAACCTGCAGGTGCTGGTGGCCATGCCTGTTCTAACAAAGGAGAACCACCTGAATTTAGAGCTAAGCCCTCCTGAGCCCTGACATAGCTAGTCCTTAATCCAGATCTACACCTGAACCTCTCTCTCTCTCTCTCTCTCTCTCTCTCTCTCTCTCTCTCTCTCTCTCTCTCTCTCTCTCTCTCTCTCTCTTATGTGTGAAACTGTAAATGTGGTACAAGCAATCCTAGGTATCCTGGTACTCTCCCAGGTAGTCCCAGAGCTAAAATTAAAAAAATTCACACTAATTAGATTTTCCTATATATTTTTAGTGTGATTTTCTGAGGAGGATAAAGTGAAGTTTGAGAAGATAAATTATGAGTGTCAGTCAAATAAAATGAATTTATATGCAGTGAGGAAAATGCAACTATTTTCTATTAAGACAGACATTTAAGTCATTTATAAAATGATGAAACAATAGCTATCTTCTGATTTTTTGTTTGAAGAATGTAGTTAGTTTTTACATAACAGTTTAAAGTAATTCTTAAAATTTCTAATGTGGTAACTACAATCCACATCAAGAAAACCTCTTTGGAGTAAGTTCTTCAGGATGTAAGGGGGATTCTGTAGTTAAAATATTTATTAAGCTTTGAATCATTCAAACCAATAAATTCTTTACATATATACATGCAGATGTCATATTTAGTTGAGATTTTCTCACGGTCAAATGAAGGAGGCTTAATATTGTGTTCAGTGTCCCAGGAAAAGTTATTGGATAAAGAAGTTAAGGTGCCCATTTGGTAAATAATCAGTTTTTGTGGGAAACATGAAATTGGTCTTTTCCCTTGCTATAACTTCAGTTATAACCCATAAGTTATAGAATGAATTAATATTTTTAGATGATGGAACCATTAGAAACTGAGGCCTCATGGGAGGTCTTTGAGGGGATACCTCTCAAAGGAGATTATGGACCCCTATTTCTAGTTTTTGTTGTTTTGCTTCATGGTTCAAGATGTGCCCACTCATTCCAACATGGATTTCCACCATTAGTATCTATCATTTTCATTAAAGGCTATGGGGACACATGTGTTGAACTTAAAATCTTAGAAACCATTTGACAAAGAGACAAGAATCTTCATAAATAGCTCGTGTCGGGCACTTTATCATAACAGCATGAATATGAATAATAAACTCTCCTCTCATGCTGCAAAATGAGGAGCTGGATAGTAACAAGTGAAAGAAATCAGGAGATGCTAGATTGTGTTGAAGTCCAGAAACTCTCTTACCCCATGTAAATGAATGTAGGAAATTTGGCCCTGGGGTCGGGTTTGTGCTAGGGTCTGTTTCTACTCCTTTAAGATCATTGACTATGGTTTTAGGTTGGCAAGACAAATTAAGCTTTAGATTAAAGGGATATAGTTTTTTTTGGGCTTTTTAATCAGTTAAAAATTTAGCCAACCTTGGTGGCACATACCTTTAATCCCAGCAGAGGCAAAGGCAGGTGGGTCTCTGTGAGTTTGAGGATAGCCTGCTCTAAAGTTCCATGCCTCCCTGGGTTGCACAGTAAGGTCCTACTTCTAAAATAAGCATACAACAAGCAGGCTACTAAGAGATAATAATAAAATAAGATAAAACAAAAACAAACACATTGAAATAAGATAGGACAAAACAAACAGAAGAAAAAGAGCCCAAGAAAAGCAAAGAAACAGATGTAGATGCAGACTCACTAGTTTGCATACTCAGAAATCCCATAAAAATACAAAACTAGTATAATATATACTTGAAGGATCTTCAGCTTAAACATGTTTCAAAATTTTAAAAATACAATTTTGATAAAAAAGAAAAAGAAAAAGAAAAAGAAAGAAAGAGAAAAGGTCTAGACAAAACATGAGACAAGGAATCTCCAAGGATACTGTGGAGTTTGTTTTCTGTTGGTTATCTGATGCTGGTCATGCAACTTACTCTTAAGGATAGTTTGTTTCTCCAGTGAGATTCATTTGGACAAGACTAAATTCTTATTTGCAAGTTTATCAGTTGGAGATTGCTCCTGGGTTAGGGATGGGGGCATGTGTCCTTCTTTCCTCTTTAAGATCCTATCTGGTGCTGACTGGTGTAGGCCCTGTGCCTGTTGCCTCAGTCTTTGTGATTTCATATATGTGCCAGTTCTATTGTGCCTAGAAGTTCTTATTTGCTTGATGTCCTCCATCTCCTCTGGCTCTAACACTTTCTGCTTCTTCCTCCTCTACAGAGTTCCCTGATTCCTGAGGGGAGGGACTGGATCGAGACATCATGTTTTGGGCTGAGTGTTCTGAGGTCTGTCAATCTCTGCATATTGTCTGGCAGTAGGCCTCTGTATCCATTCCCTTCTATTCCAGGAGGAAGCATTTCTGATGATGACTGAGCAAGGCACTGATCTATGAGTATAGCAGAATGTCATCAGGGGTTATTTTGTTGTTGCATTCCTTTAGTAGAACAGTAGTATTTGGTTTTATTCAAGGTCCCTGGGCTATCTAGTCTCACTCAAGTGTTGGGCATGGATTTCATTTCTTGGAGTGTGCCTAAAGTTAAATCAAATATTGATTGGTTACTCCCACAAGCTTTGTGCCACTATTGGACTATCATATCTTGCAGGCAGGACACATTTGTAGATAGAAGGATTTGTCACTGGGTTGATGTTTACATTTCTTCTTTGTTAGTTTACAGAGTAACTTCTGATATCAAGAACACTAGTCCATAGGAGTAAGGCTACAAGTAGGCACTGGCTTGACTTCTTCTTGTTCAATTAGTTTGTAGACATTGTCTTCAGTTGTAGGTCCTTGCCATCAGTTTGTGGAGAGCAAACTGTATCCTTGGCAACAGCATGAGTTGTTTGGGTTTTCCCATGGGAACTCTTTGGCCAACAACTTAATTAGATATAACCCAGTTCTGGTTCCTTTGTTTGGTGACAAGAGATGTACAGTTGGGCTTTGTCTCCCCTGTTAATTTGGCAGTTTCATTTAGATAGCCTTCATATATGTATATATTTTAGGAAGCTTCTAATGTATTCAGTTTCCATACTACTCAAATAGGTTTTAATTTTAGCTGTCTCTCCCCATATTCCCTCCATCTGTAATTTGTTTTTTAAAACATTATTTCAGTTTCATATATCCAGAAGATGCTATATCTGATGATTAGGCAAAATATTAATTTTGGTATTTGGGCAGAACTAATCTACCTCTACACAAGCCACTTTGGGAAAATACTTTTTAAAATTAAAAACAAACTTTTTTCCTCTTAAATTACAAACAAAGGTAAGGATGCATGGATGTGTTTGTTCCAGAAACATTTTAGCAGAATGTCATAATGACATGTCATGGTGGCAGGTAGAGGAAGACTCTCTCTGATGAGGTGACATTTTGAGCTGAGCTCTGTCAAGGAAAAATGAAGCAAAGAAATTTACTGGCAGCACAAAGAGAAAAACTATGAAGTTATAAAGTGCCAAAGAGTTGATAGATTTGGAAACTGGAGAAGGGTGGGGCAAGGGGCTAAGCATAAAGGTAGAGAAGCAGGCAGTAGGCAGCAGGCAGATCAGTAAGTCATTCTATCATCATTGGAGGATTTTAGGAAAGTCTGAAGGGAGAGAAAGAAAGTAAAGATGCAGGTAGAAAGTAATGATGCTATCTTTGACTTAGCACTCTAGAGGAACCAGACTACTTATAGCTCTGAAGCAACCATAGGTATGTCTCCTTATTGAAAGTTCTTCCACCTTTACCCATTAAATCCAACTTGAACTGTAGAGAAGCCCCCACATGCTATAGAGCCTTATTGAGACCATCAGCTCTTTGGTAAAATGCAAATGGTAATGGGTAACTAAAATGGGTAACTAAATGGGTAACTAAAATCCATAAAGTCTGGTTTTGTACCTCACTCATTCATTACTTTATTACTGGGATCTTACGCAAAGTCTAACATCTATAAGATAACTACTTCTAAGAGCTGCTGTGATATCAGAGGAGATGGTGTTTGTAAGGGATGAGAGACATTGCATAAATACTAGTTCTCCCCTGGGTTGAAAAGCAATACAACAGAGTTTAGGACAAGGCTATCAACTGCAGAGGTTTGGATTGGTGTGCCACTCTTCTAAATCCTTCATAGGTGATTATTACACCTCTTCGTGTTCCTATTAGGAGGAGTCAATGGCATAATCTACTGAAAGCATTTGGCAGAGTGCTTGACGAATAATATACTTACTCAGTAAATACTTTCTGTTAAAAACTAGAGTAGTGCCTAGAGCAATGCTTTGTGAAACACATATAGTATGGTCTGTTCATATTGTATATCTGAAAAAGTGCTAATAGAGGTGGGTAAATTCAGGTTTGGAGCATGGACAGCTGGGAAAGTTCAGGGATAAGAGGAGTAGAGAACTAGTGTGGATCTCTACGAAGATCTCAGGCATCTGAGAGTACATACTGAAGGCACACATAGGGAGCAAAGTGGGCTGAGGAGGAGGATGGTGACAAACATATCCTTCTTCCTAATTTTGGTGTATGAACACCACAAATGAATAACCTAAGCTATAAACAATGAGAGAAAACTTCTTAAAAATACAACTGACTTCCAGTGAGTCATATTTTCCTCTTGATGGTATTTGGAGAGATCTAGGGTCCAGACGTGATTGCTCCCACAGAATGCATGTGTCTCTAGCTCTGCTGGTGTCTCGGCAAGCTTGCCAGCCCCACTCAAAGAGGGGGTGGGCATCCAGGCTGGTTGCCCTTGACTAGTTTACAAATTGCAAGCCCTCTACTGCCACCCCCATATCATAGGATTGCAACTGGCCTAAAATCTTTGAAGAAGAAATCAGCGAAATGCCAAGCAAGAAGACTCCAGCATCAGTATTGGTCTGATGATGGCTCCTTCTTGATATAAGATCATATTCTAAACTAAGTCTACATATGAGTTATAGAATATATCCGAGTGGATGATACATGTCAGCCCCTGCCCCAGAGATTTTATCCCAGACACTCAATTTAGTTTATTAGAGTTATATTTATTTGGCTTAAAGTGGAAAAATCTGAAGAACATAAAAGAGTCCTGAAAGTCCTTACATTCTCTAAGAAATCTCTTTGTATAACTCCATTCTTGTCAATGTCAATATAACAGCACCCCCAAGGAGTTGTGCAGAGCATGGACTATGTGATCATTTGGGGTAGCATTAGAGTTTGAAAACTAAAATATAATCCTGATTCCAAAACTCATAGATGAGTAATTGAATCTTTGTTATGTGGTAAATAATTTATTACAGATGAAATTAGTTTACTAAATCCTCAGATTTGTTTTTGCCTTTCTATTTTTCTCATTTTACTTCCAAGTCAATATCAAGACCCATTGTTAGTACTCAGGCATCTGTACTGGCCTGTCCTTGGGGTTCTGACAGGATATGCCCTCAGCTGTAGACAGGAAGAGCACCACCTGTGCATGTTCACTGTGTTCCCTTTTAACAGGGCTCTGACCACCTCTCATACCCCCTTTCTCTCACTCTCTCTGTCTGTTTGTTCCACCATCTCAGTTTTTTTTCTCTCCCCCTTCCTCTCTCCTGCTGCTCCCATCCCTGGAGGCGGGTCTCCCCCACCCCTTTCTCCTTTTTAAGATCTCTTTCCCTAATTAAAAAAAACCCTCTGCTTGAACCCTGTCTCATGGTATCTTTCTCTTGAATGCTGCTTTTCTTAAATTACAACACCTATCAGCTTGAATTTTCGCTTTAAAAGAAGAGCATCCCTAATGCAAAGACCCTGATTGGTCTAAAATCCAAAACCTTTTTGGAACTGACATGCTAAATAAAGTGAAAAATTCTTTATGTAACCTAATATGATGATATGTATTCAAATTGCATGCTAAAATTATTGCATTATCATTACTTTTAGGTTATGCATAGAAGGAACATATAAACCATAAATGTGTTTCATGTTCAAACTTAGGATTCAAGATATCTTATTGTTACATGAAAAATAAATGACCCAGAGACTGATATTGGGGTTCAAGCTTCAAGCTGAAAATCAAAAAAGCAAAGCAGCCAGCCACTAGCTCTTACTTTACCTCAGACTGAAAGGTGATCCCGGCTTCACCAAACCTCAGACTGTAACATCTCCTAAGCGTGGCTAGAGAATCCTGAGACTTCAATATCTTCCTATCCTCAATGTGGCTGGAGAATAAATCCCAACTCTGAGACCTTGCTCTTGTCTTATATACCTCCCTAATGCTGTGATTAAATGCATGTGACCCACAATCATATTTTTACTTATTAATCACTAGTCACTAAAATGAGTCTTTATAATAATTATTATCAGAGAACATTTATACTTATATTGTTTATGTCAACTCATTTAGGCTCAGGAGGGTGAATAATTCATCTCAGATCATACAGGAAGTAAGGCACAGACAGTTTTGCTTGCATTCTTATTTCTTCCTTTTTTTTTTTTTCAAGGAGATCTAACTAAGGACAGATCACTAATGTGGCAGCAGATATTCAAGGAAAACACATTTGGCATTTTCTGAAACAAATGCCAACTTTCTACATTTGGCAATGATGAATTATGGGTCCTGACATCACAGGAGCCCTCAAAAAGGGAAGTAGATGCTCTTTCTGCTTAGTAGTTTCTGTTCAGAGACACTGGTGCAAACTGATGGTGATGAGGCCCATTTTCGTCTACCTGGGAAATCAAGACTATTTGAACTCTGGTCATCGAGTGGGAAAATCTTGGTAGGTACAACAGGAAGTATGACTAATTGTGAGCTCCACAGATCACATGGTCTTCACAGTCTACATGGAAAGGAACTGACATTTGATGCTGATGGAGAAGATGATGATGGAATAATATAAATATATATTTTTCTGAAGTTCAGTCACAGTTGTTCTTAGAACTGCACACCCCAAATACCTATAGGGAAAATCCTCACATAGCAAGCTCCTAAATTATACTATGGTATTTTGCTCAATTTAACCATAAATATTGATGGGAGATTGCATCAATTGGCCTTATGAGTCTTGTTTATTCTTGTCACTCTTTTTCAGTTTACAACATCAACCCATTCCATACTCTTTAGTTACACACACACACACACACACACACACACACACACACACACACACACTAATGTAACACATATGATTTTACATTTTTTGTAGACAAAACCAGTTTTAAAATTAATTATCACTAAAAGTGTTCATGTATTCTTAGTATTTTCCAGCTACCCAAAGTATTGGTGTTCAGGTTTAGTTCTGTGAAGGCTTTTTGGCTTAGACTCTAGGAGTTTAATGCCACAGGCTAATTAGATTTGTATAAAGCAAAGCCAACGTACTTTGGATTACCTGAGAAAATGTACAATGTGGTTAGTAGGTACCTAGTAAATCTATATGAAATGAATGTTTCGAGAAGAATGCATCATAGAAACCCAGCATTGTTTTTTAATACGTGAAAGAAGGAAAAAAAATAAAGATGGATATGATGTGCCTATCTGTAATCCTAGCATTGGGAAGGTAGAGGCAGGAAGATCAGGAGGTCAAAGTTAGCTATTAATGCTGTGAGTTTGAAGTCAATCTTAGCTACATGATACTTGTGTGTCCCAACACACATACACACCCCAAAATGAAAGAGAAAGGAAGTGGCAGCCTGGGATCTGTTGCCATATGAATGTTGCTTGACTGAGGAAGGGGTACCAAGAGACTCAATAAATATCCATGAAGGTTTTGATAGATAATTGGCACATATTAAGCCGTTGAGAAGTAACAAGAACAAACAAGAATCACATTTTGTTGCATAAATGGCATCCACCTGGACTAAAGGAAAGATGTGGGAATATGTGCTCCAACAGTCCATGTACTGTGATTGTTCTGTTTTGACCTGGTCTGTCTCCTTCAGCACCAACAGAGACTGTCTATAACATACTTGTTTCTTTTCTCAGGGGTATACAGACACTCATTTGCCCAAATTTACATAGCAAGTGTGCAGTTCAGGCTTCTGACATATACGCTCCTTAGAGCCATAGGTGCTTATATAACCTTCCATGATTCTGATCCTTCCATGGTCCTCTGTGGCAGCCCCTGTGAAGGAATTCTCATGTATGTTGGTATCATGAACATGTGATAACATGGATTGTTCTAGGCATTTTACTTATTTTTACAGATATGAAAGCCACATAAGCAACTTTGCTCAGCACTTATAAATCACTTTTGGGACAAGCGTTTTCTGGGCAACAGTAACAATCTGCCTATGGCTGGCATTTCTTTGAAAGGCAAACTGCTAAATTCTGCTTGCTTTTAGTTTTTTTGGGGGGTCAGGAGTCTAGTTACTATTGGGGATTCCCATTCTTTTAAGCTTATTCTATTAGGAGTCTTTATATCTTTAAAGCTTGTTTTTTTGTTTGTTTTTTTGTTTTGTTTTGTTTTTCATTTTCGAGACAGGGTCTCTTTGTGGCTTTGGAGGTTGTCCTGGAACTACCTATTATAGACAAGGCTAGTCTGGAACTCACAGAGACCCACCTGCCTCTGCCTCCTGAATGCTGGGACTAAAGGCATGTGCCACCACCACCTGGCTTCTTTTAAACTTCTTGTATGCCTGTTTCTTCCTCTGTAAAAATTGTTAGTAATAACACTTACTCAAGAGGGTTGTGAAGGTTAATAATTCTAGGAAAGGCTTAGCATAGCTTACTAAAATGCTTGGGTAATTTGTTTTCTTAGCACAGATCTGAAATTCAGTAGACCCACTCCAAGATGGTAGGGTCCTTAGATCATGTGAGTTTGAGGGGAGAGAAGGACAGGCCATAAGGATCTCTGCACTCTTGTGCTGTTTCAACTCATGTGACATACTTGCCAAATAATTCAGGGTTCTACATCAGATGCCCAGCAGCATACCCTTTAAGCTGCAACTGAAGAACAAAAGAGAACTTTCACTTTATAAGTGGGAAAGAAGACTTGGGGACTCAGGAGGTACCAATCCCTATACCAGTGATGACTGCATTCTCAGCTCTGTCCTTGATTTTCTTCTTTAAATTATCATCACCTTGTATCTACAACCCCAAGCCACACAGGACAGACTTACTCACTTTACAGTTGAGAATAGAGTCTATATTTTTGAAATACTTGTCCAAGGCTAAGCAGTTAAAAATTGCATTGGCTATACTGTGGGTTTCTTTTGTTCATTATTTAACAGGTTTTATAGAACATCTATTATATTGTGGCCCCTCTCAGTCCCATTTGTATGTGCTGTCTAGGACTTTTTGCTATGGATAAAGCTATAAGAAATGGAAGAATGAAGAGTCCTATGCATATTGTGAAATTCTTAGAGAATCAATAAAAATGTTAGGCTGAAAAAAAGAAAAGAAAATGTTCACCCAACAAGGCTGGTGGGAAATCCCACATGAGACAACATAGTCAAAGCCCAGGCTTATAAACAGGCCCCATGGAAGATGGAATTTAGTCCACTGGGTTTTTTTCTGTTTTCTCAAGCCTCCTTGAGTGAATCACTCAGATACTATGGGCTTTTTTTTAGATTAACTTTGTCCCTAGCTTTTCTGCTCTAGTCAACATGAAAACTTTTATTTGTGCACTAGCCTCACATACTCCAGTCCAGTCTGGTGGTCATCAAAATACCTGTGTTTAGATATGACTTATTATTATTATTATTATTATTATTAGTATTATCATGTCCCATCCACTAAGCAGGGAAACAGGCAAGGGGCATTGTTTCTATTCTCAGGACAAAACAATACAAAAACCAAACTGCTTGTGTTCCATAGAAGTTCTGTGACTTGTCCAAGGTTACATGGCTTCTGGGGTCTGAGCTGGCTTTCAAATCCAGATTTATTTGCCTGTCTTAGCTGCCTGATGTTCAATTTTCTGTTTAACCTTTCCTAGCATGGAGAATCGTATTTTTACATAAGACCATTTTAGTCACCCATCAATGGGTGGTAAAAATACTAGTTAGAGAGGTCATTGTACCTTAGTGTCTGCTTCCAAGGCCTGGAAGCATGTGGGAGGCGGGAGAAGCTTGGAATAACATTGGGCCTCCTCATGGTGAGAGTTGAGGAGGTGGGAGACACTGGGACAAGTCAAGCGTAAAAGAAGGATGAGAGTTTTCAAGCACAGCCCTGGATAAACACAACCCTGACAGAAGGAAGGTCGCCTGCAAGGGCACACTTGAGGGTTCCTTGAATTTTCAAGGGGAAGGTCTGAGTCACCGTGGAAACGCTATCACTTTTCCTCCCGTTGCATCCAGACAGCATAATGTGATTTTAAAACAATGGGACTCATGCTCTGGACTCCTGAGTTGCACACACAACTACAGGAGGATGGTTCTTTTTGTTGACCATTTGCCCCCACCCTTTCATTTTCAGATTCAATCCTCCAAATTAAGGTGCTCTTCTTTACATTAAAGTAAAATGTCACCTGCAATTCACAGAAGATATGGCACAAAAGTATCTTGAAAGTTTTTTTTCTTTATTTTAAATAAGAGAGGACAGTGACTTAACCTAGAGCCTTCTTCACTGACACCAGCAGCTCTTGTTCTCCATTCTCTATTGTTTTTTTTCAGAGGGTTAATCTTTAGACTTATATGTTTATGCTCTTAATAAGCTGCCAACATCCCAGGTTTCACACTCTTCAATAGATGTACCCAAATGCAAATGTAGAAAAGGGGTCTTTCTTCTCTCTCTCTCTCTCTCTCTCTCTCTCTCTCTCTCTCTCTCTCTGTGTGTGTGTTTCTCTCTCCCTGTGTTTCTCTCTCTCTCTCTCTCTCTCTCTCTCTCTCTCTCTCTCTCTCTCTCTCTAGGTTATTGTTGTATGGTGCATGTTCTTGTGAGTACACATGCATGTGTGAATGCACACTCTTGTGGCTTGTGGTAGGAACCAGAGGCCAATGGCAGGTGTCTTCTTCAATGGCTTCCCATCTCACTCTCTGAGACAGACTTTCTCACTGAAGGCTGAGCTCATCGATTTGCCTAGGAAGGCTACAGGGATCCTCTCTTCTCTATCTTTCCGGTGTTAGGATGACAGTTGTGTGTTGCCATGCTTCCTTTTTATGTGAGTGATGGAGGCCTGAACTCAAGTCCTCATGCTTATGTGTTTACCAATCAAGCCGTCTCCTTAGTCCTTGTTTATTTCTGAAAAGACAATGAGAAAATCAGAAAAATGAAGCCTCATTATTATTTTTTTCTTGGTCAAATACCATCTTGCCCTTAACAAAAACAATTTGTACCAATAGGAATGGAATTTCTGTCCATACCTTAAGTTGTCAGAAGTTGCTGCATCATTGTGGCATCATCCTTTGGCTTGTCACAGTAGAAGCACATTGCACACAGTAGAAGATGAATGTGATTTTTACAATGTGACCAGATGTTGTGGCAGTTCCCATCTATCATAATTATTTGAATTCATGAAGAGGAGTTACAGTTAAAAGACCCAAGTTACATTCAAATTTTTGATTCAGAGGTCATGTTATAAGTCACACAGGCCTCGTTTCTGAAGGCTGTCACTACCACTTAGTGTTCATCTGTAAAATGGGTATGTCAGATCTTATTTCTTTGTTAGTTGAGGTAATTAATGCAGTAGTACAAAAAAATCTCTGCCTGTGGGACCCAACTGTGTCAACAACCAATCAATGTGATTACATTAGATGATAGAGATCGACAATATGTCAACATACAATCAATGTAGTGATTACATTAGATGACAGGGAATGACATTTGCCCAGATACTTGTTTGGAAAATTATCTTTAAACTGTCTTGATACAATGATGCTGAATCAAGGGGCTAACCACTCAAAGGTTTCTACTGGATACACAGTTTGGCTCCAGGTTGTTATAACAAAGGTTTTTAAAACTTCTACTCAGAAAAATCCACCCAAACTATGACAAGCAGATTACAGATTTTATTTTAGAGATACAAGAGGACCACAGAGAACTCCAGAGCAGAGAGCACCAGGCAGTATATGTCTTTGTGTGTGGTGCCTTGTCATGCCTCCTGCTGCTTCTTTTCCAACAACTTCTCTGTGTCTTTTGAAGATTGGCCTCTTGCTAGTTGGCATACACCATGCGTCATAACTATAAGGCTTTGGTGCTTCTCATCTCTGTCCTGAAATTTTGAATTTCTAAATATAAATTCTACAAGTTCTCAGGGAAATCGTGAGTTCCTCTTGTAGGAAAAAGGGACAGAAAGCCTTCTCCAAGTTCAGTAGAACAGATCTGGCATCTAGGAAACATGGCAGCCTTGCTAGAAAGGGGTTCATATATTTTCTGGATACCTATCAACAAGGTATTAGTACTTAGGGTTGCTACTTTCTAACCCACGATTATTTATTGGTTATCCAATGTGGGATACTCCCATTTGTCAGTCAGAAATCCTGCCAAGAAATAGGGCTGGGAACCCTCAGGAAAAAGAGTCTTCTCTGTGTCCCTCTCAGGCAGAATTATTCCCTATGTCTTAGGTGTTATTCCTCTGTGAAAAGGGCCTGGTATCCACCCTGGAAAAGGATGACTGGCCCTTAACAGCACTGCTGACCACTGACAGATGACCCTTCACAACAAGTCAGCAGAGGTATTTTGCCAAAACAAAAGAGGGGGAAAAAACACATGAAAGTAGTAGGAGTAGGAGGGTCTTTACCATTTTGGTCACTGAAGTCTTGCTATCCAGCAGGACCTGGAACACTGCCATCTACCCATTTGGCCACCATTGTACCAGAAATGATGAACATAAGTCATTGTGGGTTTGGGGGGGTTCAAAAATAGAAGGAAAAGAAATGTGGCTAGAATGTGGCTGGTCTGGGTTTCCGGATACATCTATTTATAAGAGAAGATAAAAGCCCCAGGGCATGCCATCATAAATGCCACTATAGGGGTCCCCCTAATCTCAAGGCTATCAGTACCTAGAGAGCAAAGGAATATATTTTTGCTTAGATTTATAACTTTTTATTATAAATACAGTAGATTTTTATTGTGAAAGAAAAATAAATTTTATGGAAACAAATGTCCTTTCTAATTTGATTCCACAGAATAACCAGTGTAACCATTTGGTTCATGTTCTGGCACTCTTTTCCTCTATCTGCTCTTTAATATGGGTCTAAACATGGCTTTTCCTACAAATAATTATTTTTATTTAAGTATATTAATGCAAAGATAGATCTTTGGAGTTCTTTTTACTGTAACCATGTTTCCTTGACATTTCCCAGTCAGTACCTACAACTCCTACTCTTTAAGATTTTAGTTTTCTATTGTGTGGGTGCACTTTAGGGTATGGATTCAGAAAGCATGGAAAGCATTTAATGATCATTTTTATTCCTGTGAGCTCCTCTTCTTGCATCCCACACCTCTGATTTTATTGAGCAGAGGCGATTCTTGGATTAAAGGTCAGAAGTGATTTCTCTCCAGTAGCTGTTTGGTTGTTTTAAAATTAGCCTATCTCAGGCGTTTACTGTAATGCTCTATTACATGATTATTTAGTCTCAACTTAAAGGATTCACCCTCCATCGCTAGGTTTAATAACACAGACTCCTTACAGGCTTACAGAAATCTGAAAAGGGTCTTGGTGCTGTGTAGCATTGGAGAGAATCAGAAAACAGGCCGCGAGCTCTTTTGTAGTTTCTGTACTGCCTTTCGATTTTTTGGCCTTGTTTGGTTTCCATGGGAATTGTGTGTGTGTGTGTGTGTGTGTGTGTGTGTGTGTGTGTGTGTGTGTGTGTGATGCATGAGTGTGTGCCTCAGAAAAAAAGGGCAAGGTGAGCATGAACTCTCAAGAACAAATAGCTATTCGAGCAAAGCTCAACAAGGTCAGGTGGAATTTCAGGGTCACCAGGCATTTGGAGAAGTGATCCTAATGAAATAAGATAAAACACAAGGCAAAGTTTGGATGCTATTTCTCTGGCTTTCATGAATCTAGAAAATTGATTCCATTATAATGGAATTATAATGATGCCTTGGGCCTCTCTGATTAATTAAATGCCTCTGTACCCCCCCACACCAACAGACATTGTAACTTCCACATAAGAAATATTCAAGTAGAATATCCTGGAAAAATCTTGGAATAGATCTTATATGTTGTTCGGGCTACAAATAGTGACAATGAGTTTTGATATAATGTGAATACAGGATGCCAGGGACTGTGGGATAGGGAGACACAGTTAGTACAGGGATGGGAGGGGTCTGAGATGCATTCCAGGCTTCTTGTTACAGCTTTCAAACACAGTTGTCTGCAGTGAGAGGAATGCTGTTTCGAAGGGCACCCTGTCTTGGAGAAGCTTTTATTCTTTGAGGGCTAATTTAGGCACAGCTTGGTTTCCCAAGTATCAATACAGATTTAGTGTGTACTCTACCCTACTCGAGACACAGATGTGGATCTGCAAAAGCCACCTTGGTCTCTGTCACAAAGTGCTCAGTGCAGAAAGAACTGTGTGACTTATAGCTTTGATTTCTGCTAGGGACAGAGATGGTTTTGTAGTGACCAAAGAGGTCATTATGCCCTTTGAAATAATAAGTACATTTGTTTACAGTAAATCATCTTTTTCAAAATTCTTTTTTGATATTTTTATTCTTTGACAGTTTTATGCATGTCATATCTTACCACCTCATCTCCCACAGAAAATTGCAACAAATCTCTTCCAATTTTCATGTCCCCCTCTCTGTCTGTCTCTCTGTCTCTGTCTCTTCTCTCTCTGTATGTGTGTGTCCTACTGAGTTTATTTAGGATAACTTTCATGAGCATGGGTGGGAGCTTACTTGCTAGAATGCACCAGTTTTTATACCACTGGGGAAAAAATGTCTACCTTGCCTCCAAAAAACTACCAGTAGCTCCTCAGGGCAAATAAGTTCTTAATATATAAAGCCCCTTCAGTTCTTTATGTCATGTGCTCTTCTGTAGAAACACCTGGAATTTAGGCATGAGTTATACCTCCTAGTTAAAAATGGTTTTTGACACAGTGGGGCAGGTGTCCTGATGGTTAGTAACATGGATGCTGGAATCAGGCAGAACTAAAATCAAACCCAAGTTTCACCCTTAATTCCTTGGAACTATGGGCACGTTATAGAATTTCCCTCTCCTTCAGCTCTTTTTATTTTAAAGCTAAGATGGTAATTTTCTTATATAGGAAATATTGTGGGATTGAGTAAAATACAATATATTAAGCACAGAGTAAATAATTGCCAGAAAAGAAGGCATGATAAATGTGGAAATAGCCAAGTACACAAAGCCAAAAATTTACAAAACAGAACTATAATTACTCTGAAGGGAGTAATTTCCTTCCTTCCTTCCTTCCTTCCTTCCTTCCTTCCTTCCTTTCTTTCTTTTTTTCTTTCTTTTTTCCCTCCTGCCTTCCTTCCTTTCTTCCTTTCTTTCTCAGTCACCATATACAGCATATCCCAAGCTTGCCTTAGGGAAGGGACTTTGTTGTCTGTTAGACCAAGCTAGACTGCACATCTGAGTTACTATAGGAAAGAGATATTAAAGAAGTGGACAAGTTCTGAGCACCTACTGAGTGCTCAGAACCTTTACAATGTTATTAGCTCTTTATTGTCCTTAAAAATAAGTGTGTGTGTGTGTGTGTGTTGAATGCATGTGTGTGTGCATGTGTGTTCATGTGTACCTCACTGTGTATATGCATATGGAAGCCAAAGGGTGGGTTTGGCTATATTTCTTTATCACTTTCTTTTTGTTTCTTGAGACAGGATCTTTCACAGAACCTTAAACTCCCTGTTTAGCTAGAGTTTCTTCCTTGCCAGCCTCTGAAATCCACCTGTCTCTGCATCCCCAGTACTGGGATTACAGACACAATCAGGCCTGATATTTTTTAAGTCAGTGCAGGGGATTTGAACCATACCCTTTATCTATACATTCTTGCTCATTGTTAATAAAAGGAAGAGGGAGCTCAGAAAGTAGATAATTTGCCCAAGGTCATGCACATAATATGAAGTTGGGAACAAGACCCACAGACATCCAACACCACAGCCATCTTTCCGTTGCTTCAAATAAAGGCCACAAGAAAGGCCCAAGAGATAAATTTGGGCTGGGAAGATGTGGGTTGTATTTGGTTTGCCTGCCTGCTTGAGACTCCTTCTTCAGTCTGACTCCCTGGACTATTTTGGGGCTACCATGTCATTTCAGCCCCACTCAAAGAGCTTTGCAGAATGTGCAAGGGAAAAAAAAAGAAACCCAAGAAAATCTATTATTGGCACTAGCCCTTGATTCGCTATTATGACGTCCATTCTGCAAAGTGTTTATACCCTTATAAGGTTCCCAGCATCAATTTAACTGTGTTATCTCCCAGTAGATGATACAAAATGCAATCTCAATAGCAGAAGGCAGAGAGAGGTGGGAGTGATTTTTGGCTGGGGAATGAGAGAGAAATTTAAAAGGGCCTACTATGCTGAGTCACTCGGGCGAAGCAGCTTACGGTGGACCACATTCAGGCCTGAGCCAAGTTGCAGTAAGTAGGTGATCAGTTAGGACTGTAGAAATGCTCCTCATTGGGAACACACGAAATTGCAGCCAAAAAATCGAGGGGAAAAATGCCAACATCCTGAACATTTTAAGTTCATCAGTTATATTTTTATATAGTTAAGTCATGTACAAAAACAGAAAAAAAGAAAAAAGTCATGTTTCCACCAGTTTTCCTTGTGCCTCCCCCAACATAGGCTCACCAGCCGGATGCCTTAGCTCTTCTCACTTTGTCCTCATAATAATCCACTCAGAGTAACTGAACATTGTTCATAGTCCAGGCCTGGGGATCAGAGCATCACATGTCCCACCATGCCTCACAAAGACCTACAGGGTTAGTGCATTCATCATTTCCATTTTTGAATGGAGAAAACTGATGCTTAGTGGTGCTGGTTTGTTTCCGAGTTAGAGGTAATGAATCACACATTTCCTGACCCCAGAAACTGAACTGTTAAGTGATGTGCACTACTATTGTACTATTGAAACAGAGAGGGACAGTGTATCTTCCAGTTTACAGATACCCAGACCTTACTTATTACCCAAATAGCTTGCTGAACTTAAAGCTAAACTGCTGCACCAGAAGGAAGCAAAACAGCCAGACAACTGACTTGTACACAGTCCGCTCTGAGTGGACATGCCCACTCAGGTTCCCAGGCTCTCCCCTTGTCTAAACAGGTTTTTTTCCCCCATCTTTCTCTCCGAGTCCTCATACAGTTCGGTAGATTCAGCTGTTCAGTTCCTGCTCTGAGTTTGTTCTTTGCTGCTTCATTCATCTTATCTTGGAAAGTTCGAACGGGACTTTGGAAATTTAAATCCATTGAGATGCCACCTCCTCATTCAAGATTGGCTCTCACTTATCCTACGTATTCAAAAGTAGCAGCTTAGACTATGGCGTTGCTGGCACACCAGAGCTGACTCTGGCATGCCTACGCATATTCCCATACCAATCAGCTGATTAACGAACCATGTAATTATAGCTGTTAACTAGGCAATAAACTGTGGTTTATGGGTTGGGGACAGTAAAATGTGGGATATTAGTGAGGGTCAGATGTATCAGAGAAGATTCTTGGGAGGGGTAGGACTCCATTCAGCAGTAGTCATCCAGTATTGCAGACTCTGTTCTCAGCAAGTAGGATTTGAACAGTTGGGGAATCACGACCGAATCCTGGGTATTTTCAGCAAGTGAGAGAATTGCTAAAAGTATACATGAGAACGAGACTTCTGTGTCAGGACATGAAAATATGCCAGTGAGAAAAGTCCACTACCTAAATATGAGGAGGTGCTAGATGAACTAACTCCAAGAGAAAATGAAGCAGGTTAAGCCAGCATTTAAACAGACTCCCTGAGGTGAGCAGTGGCCATCTTGCATGCTTTCCTGAGAGTGAAGTTCGTTTCTACATCTGGAAGTTTTTCAGTGTGTCTGTGGAAATGAAGGAAGCTGGTTGGATAGTTGGCCTGCTAACCTCTGAAAGATGGTGCACAGACACAGTGCATGATGAGATCCTCCTTCCAAATTGCTACCTCTGTTCAGCTGACTTTTAGAATTTACAGGAGCGATGAAAGGAGACCATGCTCATCTGGGCAGATATGGGACATAATGTCTGACCAGATTCTTTCTGGCATGCTATGTATGTATGTATGTATGTATGTATGTATGTATGTATGTATGTATATATGTACTATGTACGTATGTATGTATGTCCACAAGTTTTTTCTGTCTTTCCCTCCAAGTCTTCACAAGGTTTAGTAGGTTCAGCTCTTCAGTTCCTACTCACATCTTTTCTTTGTTGCTTCATTCATCATAAACCAGTTTATAGTTCTTGTAACCAAGAACCTTGACCTCTGTGTCTTCCATCACCAAAGCCTACTGCTTCCCTGTTGTAATTTCTCCACAGCATTGCTAGTCCTGCTTCAGCCTCTTTCCAGAATTAGATGACACTTTCAAATGTGTCTTGCAATTTAGTATTCATTTATGAAGTAGTCATAACTAAGCCCTGTGTTTTTTAAACACAGGGAAAGAGGAACTCATGATAAGAACATGTGATTCCAGGCCCACACTTTGATACCAAGTTATGTGGCTTTGGGTGAACTTTACTAAGTTCTATTTTTCATTTAGCTGACTTCAAATAAGAAGCAATGGCTACATATCCCCCAGGATTGTTGGGAGCAGGGAATACATGGTTAAAGAAAAGAAAAGAATCCTGATATAAAACATAGCTTAAATGGAAATAATTATAATTGTAACTTTAGCCGCCAGAAAATACCACATATTTTAATTCACTTTAAATTTATTTATTGTCTTTCAAGGGAATGAAATTTATAGCCCAATGAAAGCCCCACATACTAAAGGGTATCTGAGCCAACACGCAAAAATGCTGGAT
Organism: Cricetiscus sungorus; assembly: GCA_030556225.1. NCBI lineage: Eukaryota > Metazoa > Chordata > Mammalia > Rodentia > Cricetidae > Cricetiscus > Cricetiscus sungorus. The sequence continues at coordinate 46,335,766 of JANBXA010000372.1, read as the reverse complement.
AATTTTCATCCAAATTCATTTTCAATTGCATTTTGATACCAATTCTGTCAAGTGCTCATTTTTTTTTTTTTTTTTTTTTTTTTTTTTGTCCCTGATGAAGGATTTCGACTGAGGTATGGCTGCTTTGTAGGATCAGTGGTTGAAGGCATCTCTTCTGAGAAAGACAAGTCAATATTGACTCAGATGGGTTCGGCATTTCCCTTAAAACACATCTGAGAATGGAAAGAAAAATTATAACTTTTAATCAGAACCTCCTGAGACCTGACCTTCTACAACAACAAAGCCACCACTCAGAACATTTGCCAGGCATGCCAGCTCCAGCCACCAACTTGGGTGAAACGCCGAAGACTAACCGGGAAGAAGTACTGTCTGGGGCACAGAAGCCTTTTCCTTGGAAATAATTCTTCCATGATGGTGCAATGATGGCCATTTTCATTTGAAGTCTAAAGGATGCATGCTAAACTCTCCCAAGGAAGGTGGGAAATGTTGGCCTTTCCCCTTTGTCCAGAACAGGGAACATCTGGGGCTCCTGAGGTTCTTGTTCATAGATCACTTCTTGCTCTCTCCTCCCATATCTTTTTCCATGTTACTCATGCCACAGCCCCCAGAATACAGTCTGTGAGCCTAAAATACACTTTTATCTGTATTTTTACCTGTTTTTTCTCCCTTCTCCTGGTTCCCTGCATGACATCTCAGAAGAAAGAATGTCATTCATTCTAGGGCTGACCTCTAAAGAGAGGTCTGGACCCATCTTTCCAACATATGCTATCTTTATCCCTTTTTCTTTCTCCATTTCCCAATTCTTCAATATGTCTACTTATTTTTGACTCTATATCTATAAGCTTTCAGAAAACTATAAATTTCCATTTTCTTTAAAAATAATTATTCAAAAATCATGTATTCCCTTTTAGATATAATTTTCCTGTCTTTTATAGTCAAGCAGCTAGAAAGAATTATATCAACTCCTTCACTCAGTTCATCTTATAATATTTACATCTAACCTCTGATTCTACCACTCCACTAAAACTTCTGTTTCTCAGATTTCACCCACCATTCGGTGTGGACCCTGTCAGTTGCCATTGACCTGAAGCCTTAGTCTCTTGTTTCTGAGGATACTTCTCTCTTTCTCAAAGCATGCTCCCCCCTCCTCACCTCCCAGCCACCAGGCCACCTTGCTAGTCCTTTGCTCTTGGTTTCTTATGCTTTTATGACATTCCATTTTCAATAGGTCACACATTTTTTATTTTCTTCTCTTCCTAACTAACTTCATGTTGATATTGTCCAAATGTGACAAGAATTAGCAGACCATCTCACCAAATCTTTAACTCTAAGGCAGAGCTTTTATACCATTTTACAGATGAAGAAATTAGAATAAAGAATGTTAACATGCTCAAACTTCACAAAGCTATTATGGAGCCAAAGCACAAAGTTGAACTCAATCTGTTTCCCATTGTCAGGGTCCAAATCTTCATACAGATTTCATCTGCTGGTTGCATACTCTACCTTGGCTGGCCATCTTTTTCCCCATGATAGAGAAACCTCATATGTTCTCTTTTCAGGATGAAGAACCTTCAAAAAGAGTAACTACAGCGAATGGGGTCTTCAAACCTCTCACCAACGTAACCATCACCCTTCAGTCTAGACACACTCTAGTTCTATTTCATCCTTCTTAGACCGGGACACTCTTTGTGGGACCTAATGCTGTCCACAGGTGGGATATGACTGGTGACTAAAGACATGATCATGTTCTAGAAATATTAAACACTAGTATTTGCCAATTATTGATCACTTACCATGCCAAGATCCATGCTATGGCTTTTCAAAATGTTTATTTCTGTTTTAAAATATCTTTTAAATTAATTCTTTGAGAATTTCATACGATATATTTTGTCTGCTCCATTCTTCTCTGTCTATATATTTCTGGGTATGCGACCATCCACTGGAGTGTACTTGGCACACCCAGAGCAACACACTTAGAGAAAGCTGATTCCCCACAAGCCACAAACAAGTCATAGCTCCTCATGAAGAGCTTTTCTCCATGCTGGAATGCTTACCGGCTGGATCTTGTGCAAGTCATATGCAAGCAACCACAGCTGCTGTGAGTTCATGAGTGCAGTGTGCCTACCACAACCAAAAGACATTATTTTTCTCTGGTTCTCGCCAAACTCTAGCTTTTGAGATCTTTCTGCTACCTCTTCTGAGATGATTCCTGAGCCATAGGGAGGGTGTGGAAGATTGATGCCTGTGTAAGGTGCACAGACACCGATTTCCTGCACTTGCACCAGTTGTGAGTTTCTGCATTAACCATCATCCCCTGTAAAAAGAAATTTCTCCGATGAAGTCTGAGAGCAGTACCATTCCCATTTAAGGACTGGTCCTCCAGCTAGGTCTCTCGTGCACACCAAGATTTTCAAATCTTCTTCAAATGTACCCAGGAGACAGAGAAAGTGACTGTGTATTCTTAAGCAATGAGTGGTATAGACCATGCAGCAGCTGTCTGCTATCCTAGAAATGCCTCACCATTTCGAGCTTTAAAAATGGCAGTAGATTTTTCTTTCTACTCAGCACAGCTCTCTGTTTGGCTTAATTTAAAAATAGGTTGTAAGTGATTTGCCATTGAGTAAAACAGAAACACTGGGAACATGCCCTGTGTTTATGCCATGGCCTCCCATACTCCCAAGCATACTGCCAAATACTCCTAGGAATTTGCCAGCCTAATCTGAAAAGTGTAGCCATACATTATTTCTACTACTTACAACATCCAGGCAAGGGAAGCATATTTTGGCACAGTTCAAAAAATAGGCTCAGAAACAACTTGCCCAAATTCTCAAAGAATACATTGAGTCTAAACCTGCCCAGATACTTCCCACTAAATTCTGGACTGCCTTCTGAGATGATGTATGTGAGTGTACATCTGAGAATCTAATGTCAATCTTCTGTGGAGTAGAGGATTCAGTTTCTGAAACTTCCTGAGCCAGCTTTACTCACGAATGCAAACAGTTTTCTGTTAGCTCAGCTCAAGCTCATGTGTGGCACGACTAGCTACTTTACAGCCTGGAAGCATCTTCCAGGACCTGGTACAGGACTATGTGCCATGAAAAAAAATCAGTGTTTGGGCCCACAAGCTAAACTTAATGTTTGCTTCTGCTGTCTTTCCTTCCTGCTGTCCTCTGTGGCACTGTGCAGAGTCTCAGATCTGAATTTGGTGAGCAATGCTGGTTCTTTACTCTTAGGATATTACTATTGTTTAAATGATAAGTTTTCTAGAAGATACCTTCAATGGCAGAGATACTAGGTAACACTCTTAATGAAATATAATGAAAGGTGTGTGTGTGTGCGTGTGTGTATGTGTTAGAGCTCAAACTACTTGCCTCTAGCTAAATAGCATTGAAATGAATGCACTGTTCATCCTTTTCAATGAATTCAGTGAACATGTTCTTGGTGGACCTGTGACTAGAATGTCAGAGAATGAGAGGCTACGCAGCCCCTGAATTCCTGTCTACTTTCTCTGAAGAACCACAGGGAGAAAACTTATCTCTGAAAGTCTGTCTGGTGTTCTTAGCCTACTGTGAACCATCTCTTCTTCAGGGTCTTCCCTGAGGCTGCTCCATGCTCCTCCATTTAGCCATTTCCAGTCCTCACTTCACTGTCAGCTCAGTTCTGGTCCCCACAAGCATTCCAGCATCACAGCTCCCACCCTGTCATCAAAAGCAGAGCTAGAGGAATGTAGTGCATAATATCTGGGCATAAATAAATAAATGATGGCAGGCAAGGGGGTAGAGGAATAGAGCATAGGCTGCCTGATTATCAGCTAAACTAAACAAACCTCTACATTTGGCCTGTAACATCAAGGTCAAGTTGGTTTCCATGAATTTACCTAGAACTCCTTTCTTTTCTAATGAGAAAAGAAAATGTGGTTTGAAACAAGGATTGAGTCCATTTGCATGTTGTGTATAGAAGGTTGCATAGAAACATTTTCTTTCCCAATAGAGAATGCTTACAAACAAAGAAGACAGATGTGTTGGTATCTTGGGTGGTGCTGTTTTTATAGCCATGGGCACAGCTATAGAAACTCTCCAGAACCACTAAAGAAATCCTGGAACTGAATCAGATTTGATGCTACTTGTTTACTACTTGTTCTTCTAGGTCAGACATTAGAACAGGTTGGGGACAACACTGGAGACCTGCCCTTCACATTCCTCTCATTGCTGTAGAACAAATCCCAGCACCAGGCCCCTTGACTTCCTGTATCCCTTGGCAATGCTCTAGCTTTACTGGATTACCTTGGTGACTGTCCTTAACCTTGGGCCTTCTATATTTCCACTATACCAATGTGTTCTCTGCTGATTGTCTGGAGTCCTACAGGGTGAACCTAAGGGAAAAGACTCCTAGTGAAACCGAATCAAGGCATGGCTTAGCATTAGGCTGTAATGTTGAACTTGCTGGCTTCAAGTCCCACTTTAATCATGTAGCTGTAGCATTATCTACCTCTGGCAAGTAAGCTACTCTTTTTAGTTTTCAACTTTCTAGCTTATCAAGATGGTGAAAATAACTAATGTCACCTGGGATTCTGGTGATGGTCAAATAAAATACTCCACGTATAGTCAGTGCCCAGTTATTGTTAGCCATTGCTATTGTATCGTTAATACATCATGTGACTTTCCAAATAGTATACTGTGAAAGTGGCAGATATATTTAAAGCCCACATAATAATGCACATATGTAAACAGAAAGACTTAGACTTAAGGCGGCTCTGATGTTTCCTTCACTTAGCATTCTTTTTTTATTTTTTTTATTTTACAAACTGATCCCAGTTCCCACTACGTCTCTCCCTCCCTCTCTCCCACCCTCCCATGACCTCTATCCTCCCCTCCCATTCCATCCCTTCCATGTAGGGTGATACCTTCCAGAAGGGGTCATCTAAATCTGTTAAGTCATTTGGAGTAGGGATGAGACCCTCCCTCCTGCCTCTAGACTAAGGGAGTATCCCTTCATGGCGAATGTACTCCCAAAGTCCTTTTGTGCACCAGGGATACATCCTGGTTCCACTATCAGAGGCTAAGGTCTTCTAGCTGAGACCCATGTTCAGGAGGTCTGAATAGGATCAATGCTGGATTCTCAGCTATCAGTCTGAGGGCTCATTAGCTCCTCCTTGTTCAGGTTAGCTGTCTCTGTTGGTTTCTGTGGCCTGGTCTTTTCCTCCCTTTCTGCATCTGGATTTCAGTTTGGCTCAGTGTTTAGTTGTGGGTGTCTGCCTCTGCTTCCATCAGCTACTAGATGAGGGCTCTATGATGGTGGATAAGTTAGTCATCAATCTCATTATCACTATTAAAAAATGGGGTACAGAACTGAAGAGAGAATTCTCAATAGAGGAAATCAAAAAGGCAGAAAGACACTTAAGGGAGTGCTCAACATCCTTAGCTATCAGAGTAATGCAAATCAAAACAACTCTGAGATACCATCTTACTCCTGCCAGAATGGCTAAAATTAGAAACACCAATGACAACTTATGCTGGAGAGGATGTGGGGAAAGGGGAACAATCCTACATTGCTGGGGGAGTGCAAACTTGTACAGCCATTTTGGAGATCAGTATGGCAGTTCCTCAGAAAAATGGGAATCAGTCTACCATAGGACCCGGCAATCCCCCTTTTAGGCATATACCCAAATGACCCACATCCATGCAATGGAGACATCTGTTCAACTATGTTCATAGGAGCATTACTTGTAATAGCAAGAACCTGGAAGCAACCTAGATGCCCTTCAACTGAAGAATGGATAAAGAAGATGTGGAGGGTTTACACAATGGAATACTACTCTGCGGAATAAAAAAAAATGGAATCTTGAAATTCACAGGCAAATGGATGGAACTTGAGGAAACCATCCTGGATGAGGTAACTCAGTCACAAAAAAGAGGAGCATAGTGAGTACTCACTCATATATGGTTTTTAGACGTAGAGCAAAGGATCAATAGCCTATAATTCACACCACCAGAGAAACTAGGATACAAGGATGATTCTAATTCTAAGAGTTTCATAAATGTCCCTCACAGAAGGGGAAAAGGACAAGATCTCTTGAGCATATTGGGAGTGGGGGGTAGGGGGCAGTGAGTGGGGAGGGAGCTAGGAGAAAGAGAAGGGGAGGAGAGGAAAGCACATGGGACTAGGAAGATTGAGTCAGGAGGAATAGATGAGAGGAGAGAGAGAGAGAAAGAGAGAGAGAGAGAGAGAGAGAGAGAGAGAGAGAGAGAGAGAGAGAGAGCATAAAAGAGGGAGCCATTATAGGTTTGAAGAGAAAACTGAATCTAGAGAAATGTCCAGAGACCTCCAAGACTGACCCCAACTAACAATTTGAGCAATAATGGAAAGACTATTACTTAACAGTCTTATCTGCAAAATGAAAGCCCACTAAGCTTCATACTTTATGCCTCCAATTTTCATCAACACTGTCAGACAACAGAAATGATATTTGAGAACTAATGCATACTGCCAGTAATAATTCTTTTCTTGGCTTTCCTTTAACAAAACAATGAGGTGCTAGTTCCTTTTCTATGGTTGTGCCAAAGTTCTTGAGAAAATCATCTTGAAGGAGGAAAGGTTTGGGCTCATCCTTTGGGAGCTCTCAGCCCATGGCTATCTGGCTCATTGCTTTTGGGTCTGTGCTAAGGTGGCATGTGATGGAGGTTAATGACGCTGGTGTATCACAGCAAAGCTGCTCCTCTCCTGGTGGCTGCCAATCATCTGGAAGAAGTCTAGATCCCCTTATTCTCCTTACAGTCTCAGGTATCCCATTATTTAACTTCCTTCTACTAGGCTCAGCTTCTTAATCATTCTGTTATCTCCTAGTAGTTCCAGAGGCTGGCAATGAGGCCTTTAGCCCATGCTGTTTTGGACACAGTTAAGATCCAAACTTATCAGTTAGGTGTAGGAGAATATGGGCTTCAGGACATTCAATTCACGAACAGACACGTTTTTGGTGTGTGTGTGTGTGTGTGTGTGTGTGTGTGTGTGTGTATGTGTGTGTATGTGTTAATGATTTTATTCATATGACCGGAAAGGTACATATGATAGAGTTATGACAATTTGTAGATCATTTAAGTTCCAGAAGTGAGGTTTTAAGAAACAGATTAACACGTACTACTTTTTACTGTGTCCCTTTCTCTCTTGCTGTTCAGAGTCTAAAATGAGCCTTGATCATGGTCAGGTAGTAAATGTCTTCGATATGCTGATGTAGTTTCATAGCCAATTTATTTCAATAAAACAGTCAGCTGAGAAAATACAAAGGATGCCTACTCATGTGGGAAATGTGATATCACTTGCTGACTTCTGACTGAGAATCTAGGCTCCCAATTTTCACTTAGGTTAATGTCAGGCATCATTCCTATTGGAGGATCTAGGCTGCATGTTGCCTTTCTTTGTCACTAGAGATATTGTGGACATCTTCCCTGGTAGTTAAAATTGCTGTGAGATGCTCCTGGTCAGTCAGAAGTGAGGGACTCAAGATCTATGGTGAGTCAAGAGCCACACACTAGACCCCTGTGAACTTATATTTTCCTATTAATCCTATCCATCCATCCTATGGGAGTGGTGTCATGGTCTGTATGTGAGTTAAGAAAGCAAAGGTTTAGAGAAATTAAGAGGTTAATCAAAGTATAGCCCACTAAGAAGTGATAAGCCTGTTGTTTGAACAGAGATACACCTAATTGCAAAGTCTTTACTCTTTTTAGAAAAACATACTTCTGAGTCAGAGAATAACCACAACTATTTATCTTTCTTTTTATTTTCATTGTCTCCTTCATATTATTCTAGAACTTTATTATTGAAAAGTCTAACTTTGTTTAAAAAAACATATTTGGTATGAATCATGTGGTATGTACTATGTTAGGTCCTAGGAAATTAAATTTCAGTTATGATAAAGTTATTATTTTATAAATATTATAGAAACTACCAAAGACATATTCCTGGTGAGATGGCTCATCAGATAAGGTACTTTCCACTGAACCAGAGTTCAGTCCCTGGTAACTACATGGTAGAAGGAGAGAAATAACTTCTCAGAGCTGTTCTCTGACCTTGATGTTCATATTGTAGCATGTGTGAACCCATGCATACACACACACACACACACACACACACACACACACACACACACACACCACACACACACACACACACACACACACACACACAAATTTAAAAAATGGAAAAAATTTTCCAGGGAAGTATATTTTTAAATGCAAATATTGTATTTAAGACTATACAATAACCCCAAGACACACATGACTGCTCCAGAAGCCCAAATGTAGCCTTAGGCTTCTCTAATCATGTTAGGAAGCAGTCCCTAATTAATCTGGAATTTCTTTTGTAGTCCTCATTCATCAGGGAAATTATTTTGGCTTGAAGAAGCAATGACGTTTTCCATGAAGAGGATATATGTTAGAAAGGTCTTTAAAAAATGAACATTTTATTAGCTAGGGGGATAATATTTTTTTCTTCTCATGTGTATGTGTGTATGGCACATGTGCATGCATGTGAGATCTCTTGTATGCGAGTTTACAGGCATGTGTAGGTGTGTATGTACACATGTGTGTGAAGGCCTAAGGTTGACATAATTGTCTTGATAGATCACACTCCATATTTGAGGCAGCATCTCTAAATTAAACCTAGAGATCACTCATATGGCTAGTTTAGCTAACCAGATCTTCTCCCCTGTTTTCCCAACACTGGAGTTACAGGTGGCCACACAACCAATCAACACTTATGTGGATGATGGATATACAAACTATGGTCCTAATGCCCCTTCACCTGATGCACTATCTCCTGAGCCTCATGACAGTGTTCATTTTAACAGGATGGCCTGAGCAAAGTAAGGGAATTGGGGAAGAAAATGTAGACTGATGAGCAATCATGAATGTGTGTGTGTGTGTGTGTGTGTGTGTGTGTGTTCTTGAGTCACATTTGTATGTGCCTAGGAATAACAGTTCTATAAATGTGGAGAAAAGAGCATGAGGAAGCTAAGGAAGCCATAGGAGGTGGCATCATGGGCAGGTATTAATAGTCTTCAGAACCTTAAATGAGAGAAAAGTGCACCTGTGGCATGGGTGGAGGGAAGGAGAAAATTGAAGACAGGATGGAGTGGTAGTAAGAGAGAGAGAGAGAGGATGAGAAAGGAAAAGCAGGCCAGCATTTAATAAACTTGTTTTGGCAATATTAATGGCTGTCTGATATTGTACCGAATAGACAGATGATAAATCACTAGCCTTCGTATATTTTTGCATCAGATGGGTGATAAAATAAGTGAGTAAGAAACAGCAAAGATGAGGGTTAATTAAAAAAAAAGATAAGTGAAAAAGAAAGTGAAATGTGGTGTCACAACAAAAGAAGTGACCCAGAGACCAATGGGTAGCCAGGGAGAGAGAGGATGCTGACCAGAAATCTGAATGAAGGAAGGATCATCCAGGCAAGGATCTGGGGAATCAATGGCCCTAAGGAGGGACAACTTTGACAGGAAATGGGGTGGGGATCACCAGAGAAGCAACATCTTTTTGGCAGCTATTTGGAGATTACAGTGAAATTACTTAGGAGACTATCTTAATATCCCACGCTTCAAAGCTGATGGTGGCTTGAGTGCATATGGTGGTCAAGAAGGCATTCTTTATGGTGGTATACCTTGCTCAGCAGGGCTTGGTCCTGCCTCAATTTGGTATACCATACTTTGTTGACTCCCTAAGGGAGGTCTTACCCCTCTGAGGAGTGGAGGAAGGTAAGAAGGGGGAAGAGGTAGGGGTGGGAGGAGAGGGAGAAAGAACTGGGTCTGGTATGCAAAATTAAAAAATTAAATTAAAAAAAATTGAGAAAAATGCAGATTCAGCTCCTATGCTAGAAGCAGGCACGAGTGCAATTGATTCAAATTAAACTTGGATGGTAAAGAAATAAGGATGATCTGTTAAGTTTGAGGGTTGAAAATCTGGGTGGCTGAACACAAGAAAGCAATGCTACCTCTGTGATGCTTTCCCAGATAGGCTCAACACTAATTACATTAGTAGAGCACAAGCCCTTCATTGTGGGCTGGTCAGAGCTCAGCAGCTACTGCACTGGATTCACAAGAAACAAAAATACTCATAAAACTCCCATTCTTTTCCCTATGTAGGGAGGGAGCACGGTTATAGTCTTTCTGAAGAGCCATTTGGCAAACTGTGTCAAGAGCCATAAAAATGTTCACACCCCATTGACTGAGAAATTCGAATTCTAGGAACAGATCCTAAGGCGATGCTCAGAGAAAGGCATAGTGGTTGTGAACATATGTTAATGTCAACATTGCTTACAATATGATAACAAATGGGAACATCCTAAATGTCTGACAATAGACAATTACTTAAAACTGTGATACAGTCATGCCATCTCAGACAACAATTTTAGAAATAAGGCTTTAGTGGAATAATTAACAACTTGATAAAACTGCAAAGGCATAATACAGAACCATAAATATATGATCTCAGTTCAGGAAAAAGCTTATAAGGACAGCAGAGAGGAATTGCATGACTATTGTAGTTGGGTTTAAGTATCACACACACTGAAAATTTGGGGTCTGTTAAGTTCATGGATGTGTGTAAGCCCTCCAATGTAGATGCAACTATTTCATAAATAGTCTTTAATCCTTTCTGCCTCCTATGTTGATGCACTTTATGGATTGTAGGAATTATTGAGCAGAAGATATAGGAAATACATGAGTCTATAGATAGAACAAGAGTTTTTTTCCTAAATAGAGAGGACAGGGAAGAAGCCAGGGTGCTGGACAGGATGGGTGAGAAAAGGGAGGAAGAACACTGGCATGTGAGGGCAGTCAGCCTCACAGAGAGAAGGTGGGATAGTAAATATTCTGACAGTGGTCTACTCCTGGGTTTTTGTTGTATATTCTTTCTTCCAAGCCCCTTGATAAACCTTTAGCATCATTTGTTCTTCACTAATAAGGGTTGTTACCATATAGGCAGGTGTGGCAAATGTTATTACTTGAGGAGTGAAGGCAGAAGACCAGCTGTTTAAGGTTATTGTTTGCAACACAGTGAGGCTATCATAGATTACATGAGATCCTGTCTCAATCAAAACTAAACAACAACAACAACAACAACAACAAAACTGAATGAAAAAAAAAACAAATGCCAGCTGCTGCTTAGTTCTATCCAGAATAGATTATTTCAAAAACATCTTGGTTTTCTTTTGGGGGAAGCACCCATTTCTTCTATTAAGTTCCTGTGGTTTAGGTATATTTGATCTACCTGTCAAACCCCTCGAACTGAGGAGTGAATACATAAGTCACATCAGACTGGTGATAGCATCCCCTCCTCTGAGGCAATAGGACCAGAGATAGGACTGTGAGCCCACAGAATAAACTGTATATATGACAGATTTGATTTGAATGTCTTCCACTGTAGAGAGCTGCGAAGTGCTGCACCTTAAAGATGGCGCTGGCTTCTGCCTTCCACCTTCCCTTTGGTGAGCACTCTCTGGCGTAAACAAGCCCTTATTTGGTTAAGTCTGTTCAGCCTGTCTGCCTCTGCGTTAGAGTAGCCTATCTGCAGGGTCCATGTAGCTCACTGGGGTTGGTTAGCGCAAGGGTATTTAAGTCTGTGCAAGGGTTCCCCGGGTCTCTCGGGTCAGAAGAACATGTTTCAAGGATCCTGATTAAAACTGCATGAAGAAGATCTTCCCAGCAGAGTCGTGTCTTCCTTGCTGGTGAGGGCAGGCGCGGCACATTCCACCTGCTGGTGTTTTGAGTGCTTGCTCCTGGTTCAAGGTGGAGCTTTGAGGAGGTGGAGTAGGCTGACAGTTGTAAACCACTAAACTCAAGTCTTTGAAGGTTATATACACTTCAGGTCGTGGTTCCTGGCAGCTCTCTCTGTTTCCTGGTCTGCTGGATATCCAGGAGGCTTGGCCATATTGCCCCTGTTGCCCTGAACCCACACTTCTCCAGTGATGGACTTAAATCTTCTGAAGTTGTGAAACAAAATTAATCTGTTTTCCACTAAGCTGAGCTGTCAGGCATTCCGTCACACAGTTGTAAAAGCAAAACAGTGTTTTCTCTTTAAGATTGTTGAAAGATGGATTCTTGCCCTCCCTGGATTTGTAGGGGTAAACATCCACTTCAAATTTTTGCCTCTCTCCTCTGCACTATTTATAGGCAAGAGAACTTGCCTATAAATGAAGTCAACCAGAATACAGAACTGAGACACATACTGATACTGGAGCTCAATCACAAAGGGGCTAGATTATCACCAATATTCTAATAAAATGTGTATGTGAGGAGGGTGGTGGTGGTAAGAGGGATGTTCTAAAAAGTACATATTGTAAATATAATCAGATTCATGGACATGCAGAGAGCTAATGCAGCATGATCCTGGGTACTCACAATCCAAACTGAGAAATAACACATTGCCAACCTAGATACTGGCTTTGCCTCTGGATCACAGCATGTTCTACCCTCCTCAGCTCAGGGATTTTTCTTTCCAATCCTCTAGTTTCTCTTTTAAGATGTGTATGTATGAGGCCAGTGAGACGGCTCAAAAAGTAAAGGCACTTTTCCTCCCTGTGAAGTAATTCCGGCAATTTTGATTAAGCCACACAAAGGCAGAAGGAAAGAACCGACTCCACAAACTGTCCTCTGACCTCCACATGTGCACCACACTCACAAAAAAAAAAAAAAAAAAAAAAGACAGTACATGTATTCATGAGCTGTGTTGAGCTCTATTATTTCCAATTACACATTCAGGGGACTGCAGAGATAGTTCAGCAGTTAAAACTACTGGTTGGTTTTCTAGAAGATCTGTTTTCAACTCCCAGAACTCACAGAGCAGCTCATAACTATCTGTAACTGCACCTCCAGAGGATCAGACATCTGGCCTCTATGGGCACCAGATTTGCACATACATAGACATGTATGCAGGCAAAATACTCATGCACATAACAATTATTCATGCAATAGAATTAGTATGTGCATTATTTTATAACTTCCTTTCAGTGTTACAGTTGTGAAAATTGTTTTGCTTCCAGTATATGGTTTCAGTTCATTTATTTTCTCAGCTAGCTAACTTATCATTGTGTTTCCACATCACTGTCTATCAATCCCATCCCTTGTGGATAGGTACTTAGATTGTTACGCTGAAATTTTTAGTGATCTAGTAAGTTAATTTTTTTTCTAATCCAGTTTTATCTGCGTATTTAAGGTACAAAATATTTTGTATCTATGAAAAGCCCAAAACAAGGAATAAGTCCCATAATCATATAGTTTATAATTATACACAATGAAAAAAATATTTCAAAACATGTAGTGGCACAGCAGGTAAGTGTTAAAATTTTGTTTTAATACTTTCTCTGTTTTCTGTGTTAAATATGTGATATTACTAGCACAAAAATAAGCTCTTATAAATAACTGTTAGGAGGCAGTTGCTGCAAATTATCTTCTCCTGGGTAAAAATAGCACAGATTCATTAGTGCAGAGCATGGGGGAGGAGTCACAATACACCCAACATGAAAATACTACTCAGTTATTGCTCCAAAGATCTTTCTTTCATATGTCACACAGCTCCCTGATGCCCAAAGTCCTTATTTATCAGGATAAACAAGAGCTTTAGTGGTGGGCCCTCTTTGTTCAATGGGCTTTTCTAGTTTCCTTGTTGGATGTTCTATTGGAATCAGGTACAGCACAACCATTTGGGAATGGCAAGCTAATGTTCTTTGCTTTACAGCCCTCTTAGTACCATACCTTCCCCCTTACAAGTATCTGTCTTCTTAGCCCCCAGCTGGAATCTAGCCTTGTGAGTCACTCCACTTAATAGCACTAAATCAAGGTAAAAATAACAGCAAAATACTATCAGTTTTTATATATATAGCTGCCTTGGAAAGTGGTGTTGGAATGTGAGATGCAATGGGAACATATTCCCTAAGTTATGGATAAAGCAGTTTGGATTTAGAAGTCTACTACCAAGAAAGGGCTTTGAAAGTGATCTAACCCAACGTTCTTGTGTTATAGATGACATAAGAAGTGACTTATGTCAAAGGTCAAACACATAACCTTGGTAGATCTTGAATCTGACCACATGTTTTTGTCCATTATTTTAACTAAAGAATAGCAGTAAATATATTACTTTAGTAACCAGCTGTGATGACATCACCGCTGTTTACATAAATGATTTATGTTGTTCTTTCTGCCCTTCTCTATCTGTATTTCAACCTCCGTCTACCTGTTTATCAGCTCTATCACAATTCTACTATCGCAATTGTCTGTATTATTTCTTTTTCTATCTTAGTAATAGGAGAACAGAGCAAGAAGCTAAGACATAAAATGTGTCTTTTGTAACAGATAACAGGTGCCAATCTGGAGTTCTTTCAGGACTGCTAGATAGTAATAATATCCCCTGTAGTCTGGGATAAAAGAAAGTGAGTCTGTTAGTGATGCCACTATGAATCTCCTCAAAACAAGACTGCAATAGCAAAAACAAAAATTAAGACTTAGTGTCATTTTCTACTGCTGTGATAAAACACTACCATCAAAGCAACTTGGGGAAGAGAGGGTTTACTATGACTCTCAAGTCACAGGTCCACCACTGAGGGAAATCTGGGCAGGAACCCAAGGCAAGAACGTGGAAACAGGATCTGAAGCAGAGGCCATGGAGGACACTGAATATGGGCTTGTTTCTCATGGCTTGCTCAGCTTTCTCTCTTGTAGAATCCAGGACCATCAGCCCAGAGATGACACTACCACAGTGGTCTGGGCCTTCCAACATCAATCATTAATTCAGACAATGCCTCCATGCCAGGGACTTGCCTAGAGGTGATCTGGTGGAGGTATTTTCTTAATCATGGTTCCTCTTCCCAAATAATTCTAGCTTGTTCCAAGCTGACAACAAAACCAAATAGGACACTCTAGAAATTTCTTACTGTAGAAAGTTTTATTCCCCATGACGGGTGGAAAAACAGTAGGTAGACATCATTGTTTGAGAAACATTGTTAACAATGAAAGATGTTTCTAAACAGAGTCATATGGGCATACATACTTAATTCATCTCTTAAATTGCTCTATGCTTAGGCAAGAAGCTTGAGACTTGATGTGATAACTCTGGATTGCCTGTGCTTTTAGTCTCTCTCTCTCTCTCTCTCTCTCTCTCTCTCTCTCTCTCTCTCTCTCTCTCTCTCTCTCTCTCGCTCTCTCTCTCTCTCTCTCTCTCTCTCTCTCTCTGTGTGTGTGTGTGTGTGTGTGTGTGTGTGTGTGTGTGTGTTTGTGTGTGTGTTGGTTTTGGTGAACTTGAGACAAACCTAGAATATGGGCAAAGGGCACCTTAATTAATATAATGCCCCAATAGGATGGGCCTATAGGCAAGTCTATGGGTCTATGGGGTATTTTTTTAAATTAATTATTGATGTGGGAAGGGCCAGCACATGATGAGTGGTACCAACTTTAAGCAGGTGGTCTTGGGTTGCACAAACAGGCTGAGCAAGCCATGAGGAGCAAGTAAGGAAACAGTGATACTCTTTGGCTTCTGCTTCAGTTCCTGACTCTAGGTACCTACTTTGAGCTCCTGCCCTGGCTTCCCTAGATGACAGACTCCAAACTGTAAGATGAAATAAACCCTTCCCTTTCCAAGTTGTTTTTTTGTCATAGTGTTTTGTCACAGCAATTGAAATGCTAAATAAGACATGTGTGTACATATAGGTGAGCATGCACCTGGTGTGTGTGTGTGTGGGGGGGCAGATACCAATTCTGAGTATTTTCTTCAGTTTCTCTCTATTTTTATTTTTTGAGACAGAGTCTCACATTGAACTTGGAACTTGCCAATTGGCGAGGCAGGATATCCACCTGTCTCTGTCCACTTGCTCTGTTTCCCATTGCTGAGGTTGGAGGTATTATGTATAAGTCTCAGATCTGTCTGTTTGTGTGGCAAACTCTGAACCTACTGAGCAATCTTTCTAGTCTTCTGTGTTATCCTTAAGGCAGAAAACAAAGCATAAAATTGTATGCTTTTTCAAAGAATAAAAATAAGTTCAGAATTTTCCCTATGCAAACTGGAATATTCATTTCCTTTCCTCATCCTTTGAGGCAATTTTTGGTCCTCCTGTACATAAAATGGTAGAAATCAAAATTTGTATAGTTTTTTTTAAAGGGGCAGTTTTAAACACTATTGTTCCAAGAGCTAGAAAAAGATGAGTTGGGGGAAGAATAGAGGAGAGCAAGAAAAGATATACCATAATAGAGGGAGCCATTGTAAGTTTAAAGAGAAATCTGGCACCAGGAAAATGCCTTAAGATCTACGAGGATGACCCCAACTAAGAATCTAAGCAATAGGGGAGATGCTACCTTAAATGCCCTTTCCCAATAATGAGATTGATGACTACCTTAAATGTTATCCTAGTGCCTTCATCTAGTAGCTGATGGAAGCAGAGGCAGACATCCACAGCTAAACAGGAAGCTGAACTCCTGGAATCTAGTTGCAGAGAGGGAAGATTGATGAGCAAAGGGGTCAAGACCAGGCTGGAGAAACCTACAGAAACTGCTGACCTGAACAAGGTGGGGGCTCATGGACCCCAGACTGATAGCTGGGAAACCAGCATAGGACCAACTCAGATCCCCTGAATGTGGGGGTCAGTTAGGAGGCCTAGGCAGCCTCTGGGGCCTCTGGTATTGGAACAGTATTTATCACCAGTGTATGAATGGACTTTGGGAGCCCATCCCACATAGAGGGATTCTCTTTCAGCCAAGTCACATGAGGCCTCATGTCCCTGCTCCAAATGATTTGACAAACTTTGAAGTTCCCCCATTGAAGGCCTTATCCTCCCTGGGGAAGGGAAAGGTGATGGGATAGCGGGTAGGGGAGGGAGCATGGAAGGAAGGGAGGGAGAGGGAACTGGGATTGATATGTAAAACAAGATTGTTACTTAAAAAAATACAGAAGGAAAAAAATGTAACTCAAACCAATGTTCAAGAAGAAAAAAAAGTGTTTCTTCTCAGAAAATAATAGAATGTTTTCTTCACTCTCAATAAAAGTAGCATAATCATATGGCCAAAAACAAAAACAAAACAAACAAACAAACAAAAAAACAAAAAAAAAAAAGGAAAAGATAGGTCTATAGTTACAGAAGACCTCTAATGTGCAAATGTACTCACCACCCTACATCATTTTCTCAGAAGCATCAATGATCATTTATCCATTTAGGCAAAATTTTAAAGGAGTCACCGAGAACATAAGCAGTGGAGAATGGATAGCTACTATTGTAAAGCAGAAGCTAAAGCAAATATTTGAACAGTAAAATGGAGCTGGGCTGCTGCAGAGATGCACAGGAACAAGGATGATCTAACTGGGAGCAGGTGGCTGGAACAACAATAGACTAGGGTAGGATGTAAATAGTGATGCCATGACAAAGGACACAGAAAAGGGAGAAGAGGGGACCAAAATGAGTTTTTAAACATATTTTATTATTAACTGTGTTCTATTCTTTCCAACAGGTTAATGCACTTTTAAAGATGCTTGCTACTTGTGACAAAGTACTCTAAATTCAGAATCTGTTTTATTATCATTGTGCACCTAACAGGTTTCAGGATTCCATTGTTCCTTAAACCACTTCTTCCCAGTGGTCTTTCTTCCTACATGAAATCACCATCCATATGGCCTGCCTTACCTCTACAAAACTTTGGTCATCTTCCTTACTATCCATTGAACCAGCTTCTTGAAGACTTCCATAATGAAGCCAGCCAGCTGTGTTTCCTGTCATCCAGAGATCTCTTAGCACCAAGTAATCACTGGTCTCAAGAACTTGTTATTTAGAGTGTAGCTTGGTCATTGGTAGACATATTTTTATTACATATATCCCAAATCACTAGTATTAGTAAATTCCTGGAAGAAACTGAACATTTTACAACAAATGTCACACAGCTTAAAAAAAACCAAAATGTTGAAATTTGTAACCAGAGGGTCTGAAATACCAATATAATTGTGATTCTTTTTTAAAAAAATATTTATGTATATATTCATATGTTTTAAGGGTACAAATGGAGGTCAGAAGGTCACAGGACAGTTTACAGAAGTTGGTTCTCCCCTTTTACTACATCAATCATTGGGATTTGAACTCAGGTTATGAGGGTTGGATGCAAGTGCCTTCATCAACTGAGCCATATTAACAGCCTGGGGATTATTCTCAACTGTGATTTTATGTGACTTTTTTCATCCAAAGAGTTAATATAATGAAGACATAATATTTTGAAACTCAATAGCCATCTCTGCCAAACTGGCTCATGTCTCAGTGCTTGTCATGTCATTGATGCAGACCCTTTAGTTACCCATGAAATTTTGACAGCTATCTATGCCCTACTTCCACTTCTAACCAGCCTTACCTTCTTAATGGTTCTAGAATAGAATTCAAAGACACCTTTTGTTTTTATTGCATACCATTTTTAAGGCAGCATCTATCTTTATGCTGAGTGTTCTATTAACAAGTCATACCCTCTACCTACCTCTGATCCATCCTCTATTCTGCATTCACAATGATCTTTCTAGAACACAAAACTAATCAGATTGTTGGTTTTCCAAATGTTCCTGTGGTTTTCAGTTGTTCCAGTCTTTAAAAGAACTCCAATGACTCTCATCAACTTGATACACGTGGTATGTTTTCTGCCTCTAATTCTTTGCATTCTAATTGCAGCAGCTTTCTCCATGTTTTGTGAATACCAAAGGATGTTATCACTTGCTGTCCTACCATCTCCAATTGACTCAACCATCTGTATTTTTCTTGTTGTTGTTGGTGATGGTCTCACCTTCAGGACTCAGTTGAAATAGTCAGTTTTTTTGGGTAAACTATTGCTTTTACAAATCATCATAATCTCTTTCCTAATCAGCATATGCCTGCCCCTTTCCTCATGTAACCACACATGGAATCAATTTTAATGGAGCCAACACATTCATGTCAATCATTTTCATTAGACTCCAAATCCAATGAAGTAAGGTCTTTGTCTTATTCATCTTATGTTTCTATTAGATAGTTCTTATTAAGTAATGAAACCCAATATGTGTTTTCTAACATACTTTTTCCTTCCTGTAGTAAAATTCATACATTATGGAATCTGGATAGACTCATACTTTCAAATAATCTTTCAGGACATTGCAAGTGTGAAGTAAAGGACTCCATTGCCTAAAAGGAAAGCAAATTATAATTAAATTGTGAATACTTCAGTATATGAGTGTTTGAACACAAGCACATGCACTAGATGATATTATGAAACAGACTAACATTTGTGCATGACCAAAGAACCTCTACGAATCTTACACATGTAAACTGATGCAAGTGTTAATAACAAATGTCAGCTTTCATCATGTAAATTCTTTTAATGGCAGATAACTTCCAGTAGAGTTATATTTAAAAATTACAAAAGACTTGTGGTCTATGTGGTACTTGAATTTATGAAAATCCACTGTATATTAAAACTTGGCAATTGGTGTCTTATTCAGGAAGTTGTTTCCTGTGCCAATATGTTCAAAGATATTTCCCTCTTTCTCTTCTATCAGATTCAGTGTATCTACATTTATGTTGAGAACTTTTATTTCTGCAGGGGTATAGATATGGATCTGTTTGAATTCTTTTGCTTGCTGATTTCCAGGTATACCAGCACCATTTGTTGAAGATGTTTTATTTTTTCTATTGTATAATTTTGGTTTCTTTGTTAAAAATCAGGTGTTCATAGGTATGTGGATTTACATTTGAGTCTTCTATTTGATTCCATTGATGTTTCTGTCTGTTTTTATAACAATACTATGTTGTTGTGGGGTTTTTTAAATTATTACTATAGCTCTATAGTAGAGGAAGTCAGGGATGGTGATGCCTCTGGAAGTTCTTTCATTGCATAGCTACCCTGAGTTTGTTTTTTTCCATATGAAATTGTGTATTGCTTTTCCAGGTCTGTAAAGAATTGTGTGGTGATTTTAATGGGGATTACATTGAATCTATAGATCCTTTTTGGTAAGATGGACATTTTACCATGTTAAACTTACCAATCTACAGACATGGGAGATACTTCAGTTTTCTGATATCTTCTCTAATTTCTTTTTTCAAAACCTTGAAGTTCTTATCCTACCGGTCTTTCACTTGCTTGGTTAGATTTACACCAAAATATTTTATATTATTTGGGCCTATTGTTAAGTGTGTTGATTCCCCGATTTCTTTCTCATCCTGTTTATCATTTGTATACAGGTGGGCCATTTCTTGTGATTAGGCAAGTCTTCAAATGGAGGGAGTGAAAAACTAACCCAACCACATAACCTTCGACCTATAGTCTGTCCTGCCTATGGGATATGCTGGGCTAAGGGTGGTTTAGAGTTTGAGGGAGGGACCAACCAATGACTGCTGTAGCATAAAACCCATGTCAGGAGTATAGAAAGAGACTTTTATCTGTCTAGTCTGGTCCTATTGGACCAGTTTTTCTCTACCCACTTAGAGAGTTAATATATATTTATAAATGTTTGGCTGATGTCTTAGGCTTATTACTGGCTAGCTCTCTCTTAAATATTAACCAATTTGTGTTAATCTATGTATCACCACATGGTTGTGGCTTACTGGTGATGTCCTAGACTCACTTCGCTGGTGCCTGCATAGTATCTCCTTAACTCTGTCCTCCTTCTCTTTGTCCCTTTGTTTGGACTTCTTGACTAGCTAAATTCTGCTTGTCCATAGGCCAAAACAGGTTTATTCATCAACCAATAAAAGCAACATATAGTTGCAGCATACAGAAAGACCTCCCATATCATAGGAGAGTAAGCCCACACCTGACACTGACTGGAGCACCAGGACCCAATAGGCTGGATGATCCAGAGACCTAAGATAGAACTAAATGTGACTGGAGAAAACAAATGCCAATGTAATGATGACAAATAATATTCTCCTATACTTATAGATTGGTACCTAGCTCAATTGTCATCAGTGAGGCTTCATCTAGCAACAGGTGGAAACTGATGCAGACCCACAGGCAAACATTAGGGTAAGTTCACAGAATCAACTAATCTTTGGTGCATAGGGGCTCACAGAGACCAAACCAACAACCGGGGAGCCTGTGTGGGACTGACCTAGGTTCTCTACATATATATTACAGTTGTGTGGCGTGGTCCTTTTGTGGGAATCCTAATAATGGAGTCAGGGGCTGGGCTATCTCTGACTATTTTACTGGCATTTGGGACACTACTCCTCATACTGGGTTACCTTGCCCAGCCTTAATACATGGGGAAGTTCTTAGTCTTATGGCTACTTGATATGCCATGTTTTGTTGATATCCATGGAAGACCTACTCTTTCCTGTACAGCAACAGAGAAGGAGTGGATTGGTGTGGGGTAGGAGCAGAGGTGATTGGATGGGGGAGAGAGTGGGAGGAGAGGAGGGAGTGGAAACTGTGGCTAGGATGTAAAATAAATTAAAAAAAAATCCTTTGTAAATAAAATGAAGTTTTGTATATGGAAAATGGAACTGGATTCTAGTCATAGAAAAATGGGTTCCTTTTTCACTTAGATAAATAATGGGCAGGGTATTTAAATCTCTTATAAAATATGGACCTATAGGGAGAAGATGGCCCTGCATTTGAAGGCATGTAGCATCCCTGCTGATTGTTTATAAAATGTTACCATTGCTTGCATTAATTATCATGAAACCCCAAAACATCCCCAATGTTTTCTGAAATATTTTCCCAAGGGCTGAACTTTTTTTTAAACTATTGGTATTAAGCACACTCAAAGGTTTAGACCCTTATTTTGCATACACATAGCTAGAATCTTCAAAAAAAATTTTTTGTTGGATGTAACAAGGAGAATTGGGCATCAGACACTTGATTCCATGATTCTCATAAAATAAATAGTCTCTGCAAAGACTGAGTTGGATGCAAGGACACAAAGTATGAGCAGCTGCCATCTTTTACATGTATAAAATAAGTAGACACATTTATTTCTGCATGTACCTCCAACATGAATTCAGCATCATTAAGTCATTAGGATTACACTAAGGCTGTGGTATCCAAAGAGAAATGCAAAGGACAGTTACACCAGGAAGAGGCATGGCATTGAGAATGAAATGGAATATAGTTTGTAACCTGGCAGTCAGCAAAACTTATAAAAAATCATTTCTCTTTAAATTATTCTTTAGTGTTATGATTTTATTAAAAATTCTAGTGTTTCACCCTAGAGAATCACTCTGCTGGAGCAACAAGCAGAAACAAAGCTGAATGGATGACTTCTGAGATAATGACTTTGGCACCATCACTTACTTATCCTATACCATAAATGCTGTCAGCCCATGTAAACTAGCAAGATTAGGTAAGAAATTGTTAGGTGGAAGTTACTTTAATATGTCTCACATTTACAGATGTATACTAGAAGAAAATCACAAGATATTGAAATGGAAACAGATTTCTGGATTCTGGGATCCATAAGGAAGGTCAGTGCCTACACTAGTTCTTAGTCTTTCTAAAATTCAGAATCCAGATCCTAACAATGGTGAAGTCTCAATAAAATCTGTTATTGTAAATGGGCTGAGAAAGAAATAAGAGAAAAAAACACCCTTTACAATAGCCACAAACAACATAAAGTATCTTGGGGTAATGCTTTCCAAACAAGTGAAAGATTTCTTCTAGCCCTAATACTTGACTAATGTAATGTGGTCTCTTCATGATGGCTCTACTATAGAGGATATATCTTCTTTCTGGGACTAATTTCTTTTATCTATCAAGTAAAGAAGTCTATCTCAGCAATTTGTCTTGGATCTAGAATTACAGGTTTGAAAGGAAATTTTGCAAATAAAATTGTAATTCCAATACACTAGAGGGACCCCGTGGTGAATTTAAAAAACAAGCATGTAGTAGAGTTTTTTCCCTAAAGTGAAGTATATTATTTTCTGCATTATTCTTCCATGTTGAATCTTATTACATGAGGATGGGTTACCTTTTTTAGAGGAAGGGATGCCACAGTTTTGAAACATCACTGTCACTTGCCTGCACTGAATCACCAGGGCCATTTCTCCACTCAAATAGCATGTAGGATGTTGGGAGGATATGTGAGCATAGGAAGTTAATACTCTTCTAGAGTAGCAGAGTCTTCTAGAGTCTTTGTCTCTCTTCTATTCCTACTTTCCCCCTTCACATTGTGCCTTCATTTGGTTGTGTGATGTCTTCATGAAAATTAAGAAAGGACTTTGTTTTTCAATATGTTACTCACACCTTTAACATAAAATTAGATGTCTTGGCTTGGTACCTCTAGCTGCCAAAGAAGGGATGATGTTAGTGAGGTGGCTGTATCATATAACACTTACTTTGCTACAGATAACTTAAAACTTGATTAATTATGGGTTCAATCATAAAATAGTCATTAGTTACCCAAGAAAAGACTGCAAGTAGATAGATCTAGTCTTCCAATAGAAGTTCTATGGTTTTGAGGTCTTTGATCTATCTTAGTTAGTCCCTTAGTTAGTCTCCTTATGGGCAAATTACTAATTTTTTTTCAAAAGCAAAATACATGGCAGAAAGAGTAACAAAGAGACTTCTCATATATTCTCTGCTCACATTCCATAAGAACCTGGAAGTTTTTGGCATTACTGTGTTGCTATTTGTTGCTCAGATTAACTGAAAGATTTCAATCTGGAGATAGAAGAGAGTCTCAGAAGACTGGGAAAGCTAATGAAATGTAGGAGGTTCAGGAAGCTCCTGAAATTATAAACCCAGGAAGTGAGAAAGTGATAGGTTCATGAGTCCCTGACCCTAGGTTATATAAAGAGTAAACTCATATTGTATAAGGGACTTTTTTGGTAGGGCTACCTGACAGTTGAACAGGGAGCTCAATAGCAACATTTTCATGAGTCAACACCCATGTTTGAATGAGCATCATAACAATGCAGAAGTCTTTGAGTCAATCAAGTTCTTTTAAGTAACCTCATAAAACTCATTGATTCACCGAGCTGGACTTGGGTAGGGTTGTTTCATCTACCTGTCATCAATACCCTATCAGATATAAATATACATCTGTTCACTGATCTCCAGGAAAAGGCAAACAACACAATTGGTGAACACACATGGGCCAACAGAACCAAAGGTATTGTGGAAACTGGGTGATTTTTATGAAGGTAGACTATATATATATATATATATATATATATATAATCTCAATATGGTTACTTTCTTTGATATGTGGTATAGGATTGTGGATGTCCTTCCTGTAGTTGACACTGTATTTTCTCTACTTTCAGTGATGAAGCATAGAACTGCAACCAAGCCTGAGTTGTATTAGAAGTAGAGAGCTCTTAGGGAGAATCTCAGAGGATCCATAATCTATTTGCTATGGGATGTCATGGCTTCTTGAGGAATTGGGACTGGTATAAATGAATGAAGTTACTTTTGAAATAACTGATGGACTAAAGAATATAGTGTAATCCCAGAAATTAGCTTGTACGGAGTAGGACTATAAACAGGCTTGGTTAATGTTGCTATGTAGTCATGAGATGTGAGAGTAGATGATATTTATCTGAGTGCCATTTATTAGTATTCAGGCATCTGTACTGGCCTGTCCTTGGGATTCTGACTGGTTACACCCTCAGCTGCTGCCACTAAGAGCACTACCTATGCATATTCACTATGTTCTCTCCCCACCCTTCCCTCTCTTTCTTTCTTTCCCTCTCTCTGTCTATCCCCCCCCCCCACTTCTTTCTCCTCTCTCCTGCAGCTCCTGTCTCCGAAGGCCTGTCTCCCTACTTTCCTTTCCCCTTTTATGATCCCTTTTCCTAATTAAAACCCTCAGCAGAAACTGAGGCAGAATGAAAGAAAACAGTTCCGGATGGACAGGCTAGAAGGAGATACACGAGACACTTGGTCAGACGGATAGGCTAGAAGGAGCTACATGAGACACTTGGTCATCACCAGATTTGAGTCCCATGAATATATTAGCAACTGGAAGAGAACAAAGAAAGAATGAACATGATTGAGGTAACTGGGCACACAAGAGACTGTGTTATAGAAAAAATAAAAACCCAGTGACAGCTATTAGGATTCAAGCTTCAAGCTAAAGATCATAAAAACAAAGTAGCCAAGCCACTGGCACTTACCTCTACCTCAAGCTGAAAGGGCTGATCCTGACTCCATGAGCTCTTCATCAAGCTTCAGATTGTTGTCTCTCCTCAGTGTGACTGGAGAATCAATCTTTTTATACCCCCTACTGCTGGGATTAAATGCTTGTGATCCCAGCTGCTGAGATCACCTCTGTGTGAGTTGTTTCTCTTTAGGATTAAATCAATTTCATGTAGCTCAGTGTGGCCTTGAACTAACAGAAGTCCTCTACTTCCCAGATGGTGGAATTAAAGATGTGTACCACCCCTGCCTGGCTTCTATAGCTAACTAGTGTACTAGGCTTTCTGTACCCTCAGGAAAGCTTTAATAAATCATAAATTATATATCACTACAGGGGACTGCACTCAGAGAAGAGTGCACTCAGAGAAAAATTGATCTAGCAGGGACCTCAGAATTGATACTAGGCTTTAGTGGCTTTCTTTGGCTCTATAGTAGAACACAATGTTTATATTTTTTCTGATTCTTTGACAATTTCATACAATGTATT
Organism: Cricetiscus sungorus; assembly: GCA_030556225.1. Taxonomy (NCBI): domain Eukaryota; kingdom Metazoa; phylum Chordata; class Mammalia; order Rodentia; family Cricetidae; genus Cricetiscus; species Cricetiscus sungorus. Next base: position 46,310,159 of record JANBXA010000372.1, on the reverse strand, counting down.
TTGATTATTACTCCCCTCTTCTCCTTACATCCTCCCACACCCAGGCTTATCATCCTGCTTCCTTAATTTTGATCTTAAAATAAAATAGTCAATTGAGAAGCATTTATGCCTCCCATATACTCTGGGTGTGGGGCCATCTATTGGAACAGGATCAACCTACTAGGTCTTTATAGAAAATGGACTCTTCCTACCTCAGAGGCTATCTACTGTCCATAGTTCCTCAGTTAAGAATGTGAGCGCATGAAATCCTTCCCATTCTGTCTTAATTTGCCTTTTTATTGTTGTGATAAACATCATGACTAAAAGCAACCCAGGGAAAAACAAGTTTGTTTCAGTTACACATCCCAACCACAATATATCATAAAGGGAAGTATTTTAGTTAGGGTCGTTATGGCTGTGAGAAAACACCATGATCTTATCAAGGGGTAATTTCACTCACAGTTCCATATAAGAGCTCATCATCAAAATCAATAATGACAGGCTTAAGAGTTCAGAAAGTTACAAGATTCATCATGCCCCCTCTGAAAGGTTATACATGCAGTAAATGGTTGCTAGTTTTATTAGTTACTTGTCTCACTGCTGCAGAAATAAAAACATACATTGAAAAAACTCTTCAGGGAGGAAAGATTTATTTTGGTTTACAGTTCAAGGGGATGTAGTCCATCATAGCAGGGCATGTATTGAATCCAGTGGTCACTTAACCTATAGCCAGGAGTCAGAGAGCGATGAATATTACTGTTCAGATGGCTGTCTCCTTTTTATGCAGTCTGGGACTCCAGCCCATGTAATGATGCTGCTTATACTGGGTCTTTCTGTCTCAAATAACATGCACTCAAGAAGCTTTCCTAGTTGTATACAAGGCTTGTTTCCATAGAGAATCACAAGATGTTTTCATTGACCATAGGATAGACAAAGGTAAGCAGAGATCTCCAAGGGTATAGGTTCCTTGAGTTGACACTTGCACTAGGGCATGTTCTTTCATGATGTAGTTTCTTTGAGTCACTCACAATCCTACAAGTAATCACAATCAAGTCATTGGTTCATCAAGTTAGACTAGGTTGTGATTGTTTTATTTGTTTCATTTTATTAGTTTGCCATCAGTATTCTATCTGGAGTCAACACTCATTTCTTTATATTTCCTTAGGAAAAGTTGTGCAACATATGCATATTGTAAGTTAGAGTTTGTTCACAAGGTTACTGTGAAAGGCAATAGAAGAAGCAAGATGTGGTGGCCCTTTCAGTTTTCAGAGGACTGCTGGGGACCAAAGGAAGTATGAAAATGTTTCTTGTTGGCCAATTTACAGGACCATCTGTTCTTTTGGGGATGGGGGTTAAAGGACTTTTATTGTCATTATTTTATTTAGAAAACATTTATCTTTCATTTTACATACTAACCCTAGTTTCCCTCCTTCACCTCCTCCCATTCCACACCCATCCACTTCTCAGAGAGTTTTAAGGCCTCCCTTGAGAAGTTAACAAAGTCTGGCATACCAAGTTGAGGCAGGACCAGGCCCCTCCCTGCTGCATCCAGGCTGAGCAAGGTATCCCACCGTAGGGAATAGGCTGCAAAAATCTAGTTCATGCACCCAGGATAAGTCCTGGTGTCACTTCCAGGGCTTCCCCACCCCTCGATGGAGCCACATAGCTGTCACCCATATTCAGAGGGCCTGGTTTTGTCTCATGCAGGATTATGTGAGCAAAGATGGTGGTGGTCAAGATCATGATGGGAAAACTACAGAGACAGAGGACTGGAACTAGTGGGAACTCATGGATTCTGGACTGACAGCTGGGTCATCTGTTCTAACTCAGATTTGGAAAGAAAGAAAAGGTTTCCTAGTGAGAGAGCTGTTTGATCCAAATCTTGGATTATTTAACTCCAGGAGAGTTGAGAGAGGAACCAGAGGTAGAGATCTTAGGGAATAATGGGAAGGCATTGTGAGAACATGGCAGCAAAAAATTCTGCAAGATATGGTAAGAACATGGGGAAAATTTTAAATATGTGATGGAAGAGGAGCGGAAGAAGTAAGGTTTAACTGATGATGAAGATAACTGTAGACTGCATCGAAAAGGCAAATTGTACATTGTATTCTGAAAATAAATGCTATAATTCCTAATGTGCCAGAAAGATGTGTAAGATTTTGAAATGTATGCAACCTTGCATCATGTCAATTACCTGGAAATTCACTATATGATATACCAACAGTGAGTTCATGATATCAATCCCTTGAACATTATTGATATATCCATTTTTGAGAAATAAAACTCTACAGGATAGTGGTAATGATGCTGATGGCAATGAAAACAGTATTTACTAGGAACTTGCTGTACAGAATACACAGTCTACGAAGTTTACACACAGCAAATCATTAACTCTTTCCAAGAGCTCTCCAAAGCGGGTACTACTTTCCCTTTGGCTGACAGAACAAACTGAGTCATAGATAGGATAGAGTACCTTAGCTCAACCAGGAGACTGCTGTGTATATTCCTATTTAAAATTCTCTGAAGTGTTGGAAGAATGGCTTGGTTCCTAAGACCAGCTAATGCTCTTTCAACAGGACCAATATTTGACTCCTAGCATCCACAAAGTGGCTCACAACTGCCTGGAACTCCATTGCCATGAGATTTGACATGTCCTCTGGATTTCATGGACACTGGGCACACATATAGTACACACATGTCTTAATTAGGGTTTTGATTGCTGTGAAGAGGCACCATGACCAGAGCAACTCTCATAAAGGAAAACATTTAATTAGGGACTGGCTTATAGATTCAGAGATTTAGCCTACAAACAACATGGTAGAAAGCATGGTAGCATGCAGACAGATGCAGTGTTGGAGAGTTAGCTGACAGCTCTAATCTAGATCCATAGGGAACAGGAAGAGAAAGTGAACCACACACTGGGCCTATCTTAAGTATTTGAAATCTCATAGTTCACTCCCAGTGACACACTTCCTCCAACAAGACCACACTTCCTCCAGCAAGGCCACACCTCTTAATAGTATCAGTCCTCTGAGCATATGGGGACACTTTCATTCAAACTACCATACATGTATATGAAGATACTGACACATACATGAATAAATTCTTCCTTGTGTGCATGTGATTGGGTTCTCTCTCTCTCTCTCTCTCTCTCTCTCTCTCTCTCTCTCTCTCTCTCTCTCTCCCCCTTCTCTGTGTGTGTGTGTATGTGTGCATACATGCACACATGTGTGTGCATGTGTTGCACGGCTAACATATCAAATAGTTCTAGGGGGACAGAAGTGAGAGCTAACTGATGTGTACCAAGGATTGCTTTGCTAGGAAGAACTGCCGGAGAGCAGGGGGCCTGGTTGAGAGAGATCAATATGTCAATGTGAATGTTTTATTAAAACCTTAGCCTTGGTTTCTGGCCCAATAAAGTGTTTTGTTTAGAGCCTAATCAGAACTATTGCTGCCACCCACATTCTGTGGCTGACAATAGACTCAAGTCAGTTTGGGTCATTGATTTCAGCTCTCTCCCCCCTTTTATTTCCCACCACGAATCTTACATTAAATGCCTGGAATATGACGCATCCTATAAGAGGCCTTGGGGATGGCAAGACAAATAAAATACAAATCTTTGTCCTTGGGGAATCAGGCAGTCATGTTTATTTCCTTGCTGTCTTCCAACATCCTGCATAGCTTTCTGTATTTTTCATTGAAAAAAAAAATAGAGGGATATTGTTCGCTAGATTTGGCCCAGGTATTGGGGAGCAGCCTGAAATGACGTAAAGCACATGAGGCTTGAAGTTAGGAGACTGAACCTCTGGTCTAGACTGTGCATCTGTAAGGCCATGGGACCAACTAAAAGCTTCACATTGGGCAGGTGATGTGGTAAGATTTGGAGATGTGGACTCTATTATATTATTGATTGGCTGGTTGTTTATCTCTGCCTGTAAGCAGCATACAGACTGTCTCAATAGTGGCTTAGCCCTGAGGAAAAGCTGGGCTCCTGGTGCCCAGCCATGTTTTCCAACCAGTAATTTTAAACTCACAGAGGTCCCAGGAGGTTTTATCAACTACCGAAATCAACTAGAGAAATTGGGAGGTCTGCAATCACACCTTGGGGAGGTATGTACTCTACCACTTCCTAGCTGTGGGATCTGAGGGCCTGTGGTAAGGGAAATCCCAAAACAACCATGACCAAAACAAAAAATGTTCTTACCAAAAATATGTTTCCTACAAATAGGCTATTGAGGATGGCTGTAGTAGCCCATTCAGAGACACCGGGGCCACAGAGTCCATCTATTTGCTATTCTACCATCTCTAACAAGGAGCTTCTGTTTCATCTTTCAAATTGATTTTCCCACTGCAATAATCACAAGAAAAATCCCAAATGGAGAGGAAGAATGAACAAGAAAGAATTTTTTCTCTCTCCATTTAAAAGTGTTAACTGTTCTATTAGAATTTTGAAGGGTGAGAGTACATATTCCTATCAATGTACCCAGCATATTATACATACTCAAGGATTGGGAATAAGTATAGCTGTGAAAGTGAAATGTCAGATGGTAGGTATCAGTACTATCTAAACCAGTTTTTCTGATTTTATATATGTTAGATAACATGTATGAACAAAGCCAATCAGTACCAGACTAGGTAAGTAAAGTTAAACTGTTAAATGGACAGCTGCAGCTAAGAGCCAAGCCAATGTTGTCTCCTTCTATAGGAACAAGGTTCTCTGGTTGTCATTGATTGTATTCAGGCAAAGCCCTCTTGGATTCTGCAGAGGAAAGAGAGACCTGGAGGGCAGGGCTAAGGTCTACTAAGTCAACTTGTACTTCCTAACCATCAGTGCCTCTTCCAGAGAAGATGTGCTGCCATCTCCAAACACCACACACAGCCACCAGGTGGAAGGCACATTAGTGAGAGCACATTTAGGATTAGTGAGAGAACATTTAGGATTCCAAAAAAGGCATGCTTCTCTCAAAAATCCTTCCCCTATGATTCTGTGAGCAGACTAAGCCACAATTATGAAAGGGTAGGAGCCTCAGGGATGAGCCCATTCCAAGTGAGGTATTAACATGACAACTACTTGAACTCCAGTTCCCTTATTAATTATCACATTCATTCATTCTTTCAATGGTGATTATTAAATGACCATTATGTTCAAGATACTGCAAATTCTTAATACATCCCTAAAGGGCATCAAGCATTATGATGGAGGTCAAGATGGAAGTAGACTTTGACAAAAATGGAAAAGGGGTGGGGAGATTGTGGTTAAGAGTGCACACTTTCCTTGCAGAGGCTTCAAGTTGAGTTCCCAGCACCAGGAAGTTACAGAAAAACAGAAGAAAATGAGTATCCAACATAGCTCCATCTCCTGCAATTCTCTAGTTTCTCCTTCTCTTTGCAGTATAGGCATGGTCCCCAAGCAATTCTCAGTAAAGTATGGGGAAGTGGGACAATCTTGTGTAGGGATGGGCTCTTCTCTGTATGAAAACAGAGACACCCCACACTCCATTGGGAAGGTTCGAAAGGTAAACTATCTATACTTAAAGCATACAAACTTGGAGTCAAGGAAATCATCAGGTCATGACAGAAATTCTGGGTTTTAACTTGTAGACTACTGGAGGGCTTTGAACAGATGATGTTTATGTGTATAGATAAGGTGAAGCTACTGCAAAGGTCTAAGCAGAATTTGGTGACTAGGAGATGACTGAGTGATATAAGTACTTGCTGCACAAGCATGAAGACCCATGCTAGAATCCTCAGACTCCTTTTGAAAGCTGCATTGATAGCACACACAACTGTAATTTCTGTGCTCCAGTGGTCAGACAGGGGGTAGAGATAGGAGAATCTTGCCTTGGATATGTAGTGGGAAAACAACAAAAGACAGCTTGCTTCAAATAATACAACAGGTGAGGACTTACAGGGAAGGTTGTCCTCAATCTTCCACATGGATGGGGTGGCATGACTTGTGCATAATTCCATTTATCCAGTGTGTGTGTGTGTGTGTGTGTGTGTGTGTGTGTGTGTGTGTGTGTGTGGTGTGCATTTGCACAAGCTTATACAACACACACACACACACACACACACACACACACACAGTAATAGACTGAATAAACAGCTCTCCAAAGTTATCATCTCCTAATTGCATATTCTAGAACAATGTATATATAGACAGGAAGGGTTTAGGAGACGTAACTGAGATAAGGAGATTATGCTGTTGACCAATAGACTTAAAAATCTGTAGACACAGATGTCTTTTCAAGAGAAAGCCATGTAAAAGAAAGGACTCTGTAAACATTGAGACAGAGATTGGAATAAGCCAAGGAATTCTATCACCCACCAGCATTTCCAGTAGGGAAGGCAAGGAGCTGACTTTCCAGGAGTTTCAAGAAGGATAGTGCTGATGAAATTCTCAGTTCACACTGACACTAATCTGTGACTTCTGGTCTTGAGAACTGTTAGAGAATAAATTTCTGTTGTTTAAGCCACCCAGTTTGTGGTATTGTGTTATAACGTAAACCTGAAACTAATACAGATATAGTGCTGGGAAGCAGAAGACTGTTGTAGCAATTATATAAAAATACAAAATTGACTTTGAAATTGGGTAATGGTTAGCAATTGAAAGAGTTTTCAGAAGCTTGGTGGTAACAATGATATTTTTGAAACATTTCTACTGGCGAAAGTGCAAAACTCTCTGGTGAGAGGTGAGAAGGAAGAATGTGGCAGAGAAAAGCTGCCATATTTATACTCATTTCAAAGAGTGTGTATATCACCACATAAGAATACTAATAGAAATGTTAACATCTATGGTGCTTTTATGTGTGCGTACTAGATGAAAATGAAGAGTGAATTATTGTGGAAAAGCAACCTTTTCTTGTAGAGTGGCAGAAAACTTAACTGAACTGTGTCCTGTAGTTTTATGGAAAATTGCCCACGTAAGTGATGAACTTGAGTATTTGCATGAAGAGATTTCAAAGGCAAATTTGATTTTGTGGTGTAATTTCTTCTGGATATTTGTGCTATGGTATTATGAGAAGAAAGGGAAAAGAAGACAGAAAATTGCTAAGGCAAAATGAACCAGGACTGGAATCATTAGAAAATTTGTATTCTAGTCTAGCTTATAAAAGATACTAAAACCAGAAAAGTCAGTGTCAGGAAACAGTGCTCTGGAGAAAATTCCAAAAGTGGGGTAGACAGTTGTTTTACTAAGAGCATGGAGGAGGTGTTTCAGGAAAGAATGTTGTGGATAACTTTTAATGCTATGAATCTTTGTGTTTACACTGGAGACACAAATGGCTTTCAATAATACCATAGCCCCCCAAAGTACTACCAATTTAGAGTGATAAGAAAGAAGGCTACTAGGTTTGTAATTTTTCTTTTTTAATTAAGACTTTACTATAAAGAGCTCAAAAAATAAAACACACAGAAAAATGAACTAGACTCCAACCCTGTACATCTGTATAGTTAGCATGACCACTCTGAAGCTGGAGAGCTTCACATTATATTTTATTTATACTTTCACTATTTTCATTAACTTATCCATCATCAAAAAACAAAAATTCCACAACAAAGTTAAAACTGAAAGAACAATTCTTTTATATCATCTTTTGTTACTTAAGTGTCTGTTATTCATCACCTAATATTTATCCTTTCTTTTCTCTGTGTTTATTGTACAGTACCCATAGCTACATTTGTTCACACATATCATTTATATTCCAGGCCAAAATAGCATTTGAGGAAGAATAGGCATTTCTTTTCTTTCTGAGATTATGTTTATTCTCTTAATATTATACATTCTAAGTTTTTACAGTTTTGTACAATTTTTATTTCAATTTTCTTTAGAGATGAATAGTATTCAATTTTATATACACACCAAATTTTCATAATCCAGTCATCCATTTATGGAAAGCTAAGTTGGTACTATTTCCTTGCTATAGTGAGTACAGCAGGAATAAACATATTCACATTGGATGTAAATATTTCTATGGGTATAGAGTTCCCTTCATACATGTCCAGGAGTGAAAAAACCTGAGTCAAATCGTCCAAATTGTCTATAGGCAGGACACAAACTGATAAAAGTACTTAGCTAGAAGATGTTATGTTCTTATCTGAGGCATATATATGGTCTTTCAGTGTGATGGTTAATGTTGTCAACTTGAAGGGATGTAAAACAGCATTTTTCAGACTGTGGGAAACGCCTTTGGGGGTTGAATGACCCTTTCACAGGGGACACTTGAGATGATCAGAAAACACAGATATTTACATTACAATTCAGAACACTAGCAAAATTACAGTAATGAAGTGGAAATGAAAATAATTAGTAACCACAACATGAGGAGCTGTATTAAAGGGTTGCAGAATTAGGAAGGCTGAGACCCACTGATCTAGAATGACTTAGGATGCATGTCCATGAGAGATTTTCTAGGATGGATTAATTGAGTTGGGAAAACTTACTCTAGAAGCAGGAGGGACCATTCACTGAGTTGGGTCCTAGGCTGCATACAAAGGAGGAAGCTAGTTGGGCATTTCTATCCTGATTGTGGGTGAAGTGTGACCAGCCCCTGCACCTTCCCTGCTCTGATGGACTTCACCCTGGAACTCTGAAACAAAATAAACCATTTTTTCCTTAAATTGTCTTTGTCAGATATTTTGTCACACCAGCCAATAAGTACTTAATACATCCAGTAAACGCAAAGGCTAGTATCTGAATTCTGGGATACTGACCACAGAGCACATAGAGCTTTAGATCTATGATTCTGCTGAAAAATATTATCATGCTGGGCCAGCCAATTCTCATATTACATTCATTTTCACAAAGAACTGCCTGCAGTACTCTTAGCTTAATTCAAATCCTAAATCTCATTTTAACAGCAAGGAACAATTTCTGATGCATCCTGCTGTTACCTGTGAAGTAGGTAGTATTGATTGGGCTCTTTCAGATGCTAATTGGTTAATTCTAGAATGCAGATTCTCTAGAGACCTTCATTTGTTTTACCTACTTGATTAATTACTAGTAGTTATTATGTTTATGCAGATGTGTTTCAAAGTAAACTATGCTTAGAATACTAATTCTGAATTTCCCTCCACTCCAGTACTTTAGTTTTCCCATCCCTAACTGATCAATGAGGTGCCTGCTTTTCATTACAGACATTGGCAGTAGAACAGTACTGACATGGGTCTGGCAAAACAAGGGAGAAGAACTTGTAAGTGGTTTATTAATGAAGTGGGCCCAAGGGATGAACACAGAAAGAAAGGAAGAACCTGGATGTGGAAGAGGAAGTAGCTAAATAAGGGTGTGGCCTCAGATGAAGCTCTAAACAGGCAGCCTTACAGGGTGATTTTGTAGGAGCACTCTACAGCTCACACCATGCCTCATGGCAATCTGAGGCAGAGCTGGGAGCTTATAACTTGAGAGTAGTCCAGTTCACCAGATCCTGGAAGAGCACACCAAAGTTTAGAGGAAGAACACATGGAAATGGCAAAAAGAATATAAGGCTTTTAGAGTAGTAGCTATTTGATTCTGTGACATTCAGAGTTTTTCCTGGCCCAGTGTGTCTAAGGGCTCATCTTCAATGAGATAATCACAGAAATTAGAATTAAGCACATAGAAAAATTCACAGCAATATGACAACTTGATGTTTATTTAATCTAATGTTAATACAAACTGGAGTCACTTTATTTGGTTTGTCTAGTAGTTTTCTTAACTTAGGGTCACAGAACACATAGAATATAAATATAAAATATAAAACCATTCCCCAACTCCCCAACTGAGGCTGAAATTTAACCCACATTGTGTGGTACCAGAGGCTAGAAACTCAATGTGACTATGGTGTTTAGAAGTACATAATTATAGTAGTTGATGTAGATTAGAGGACGCCATCAAGGTGGAGCCTGGACAAATACTGATGGCTTTGCAAGAAGAGAAATATCAAAAGAGATACACATTTGGGTTCCCTTCTCTCTTGTCATTGGGTTCCATGGTCAATGGACTCTGACAATAAGAAAATCATCACCATAAGCCCCCATGCCTTGTACTTCCAGAAATGTGAGCCAAAATTTACAATGTAATTTACCTGTGGTATTTTATTACAGTGATGGAAATGGGCTAGTATACTATTTTAAAAATATCTATGTAGTTTCTTTTGGGAACCAAATTACTAATCAGCTATGAAATTTCATTTGATTTTTTGTTTTAGTGAAGGATCAAGATAATAAATATCCAAGTAAATTTTGAATATCAAATCGACTAGAATGACTATCATGTATTATAGAAAACAATGAGGGGGGAATAGATGACAGAGATGGAGGATTTGTTTTTTAGGGTGGTTGTATTTGTTATCCTTTAACACAAATTTACTTCCTTACTAAAACAAACTCCCGGATTCTGTGAGTAAAGATACAGACACTGTTTATCTGGCCCAGAGTTTCAGATCTTATAAAGTCACAAAGTGAGGACAGAATTTCTTTTCTGCCTGATCCCACAGCTGTTTTGTCCCCCAAATGAACACACAGAAGTCTCTATTAATTATAAACTATTTTGACGATGGCTTGGGATTCTAGTTGGCTAGCTCCCTCTTAATTATTAACCCATTTCTATTAATCTAAGTATTTCCATGTGGTCTTATCTTACCAGAGAAGGGTCCAGACCTGTTACTCCTTCCTCGGCTACATGGCGTCAGATGGTAGATATAATCAGAAGGGAACACTGCTAAGATTTGCAGCATGGTTAGATAGATGGCAGAGAAAAAGAGAAGAGCCAAAGATGACTTCAGAGATATTGGCTTCAGTAAGTCAAGCAATGAGGTCAGTGCAACTGAAACCAGGGAGATGGTGACAATGATAATGTTGAGGAGGCATTACACAGGAAGTACACAAGTTTGATTTTGGACACGATATTTTGGTTTACTTATATATCAAGTGAGTGATGGTGATAAATAAAACAGAGTGTGTGAATCAGAGGTTGATAGGTGAAGTCAGGGTGAATAACAGAACTCGGCAGTTATCAGCACAGTGATGGCATAAAACCATGTGATGTGATGAGTGATCTGATGGAGGAATCTGAGAACTCAATCTCCAATCAGAAAGAAGAAGACTCCCTTCAGGATACAGGAAAGGAATGACCTGTCTGTATGGCAGGAGGAGGAGAGACCAAGAGAGTGATGTCCTGGAAGTCTGGAAGTTTAGAGATCATGAAGGAGACACACTTACAATTTTAATAAGAAGGGCAAGGAAGCAGGATTGATTATTGGTTTTATCCACATGGAGGTTAGCAGTGACCTCAACAAAGGTTGTGTTCAGGAAAAAACCTGATGTTATAGGTGTGATGGAAATTGGAGGGGAGGAGCTGGAATGGAAAATCCATGCAAACTTTTGGAGACATTAGACATCAACAGGAAGAGAAGAATAGATGATGCTATGTCATTGGTGCTAGTAATGTGTTTACTTTGCAAATTTGAGAACCTGAGTTCAGCTGTCCACCACCCAATAAGAAACAAACAAAAACTGGCATGATGGCATACCCATGGCATCCCAGTGCAGAGAAGGCAGAGCCAGAGGGATCCCAGAGACTCACTGGCCAGAGCTCCAGGTTTAGAGAGAGACCCTGTCTCAAAAATGTAGTGATGGGGAAGACATGACATCCACACAGGAACACGAACAGATAGAGTATACTAGGTCACCTTTGTGTGCTGATGAGCAGGACACATTAAAATGAGAAAAGTTGAAAATTTAAAGATAAAAGTGAATGAGTAAAGAATGAATATACCAACGGGATGGTAATATTTCATTTGATTGAGGAGGTGACCTAAGATTCATTACGTAAGACCTCAAACTCATACTTGACAAATGATAACTGATCAGAAATTTGTATTTGACTCCTGTTATGCAGTATCTTATAATAGAGAAAAGGTTAAAAGCAATCTTCAAATTCAGAAAAGCTGAGATTCAGATTACAATCAAGGTAAGGAGTCATGACTAGTGTGAAATGTACAGTCCTCTCACGTGGTTCAAGTTTGATTTGTCTAACTGGGAGAAGTAAGAACGTCTGTGGTCAAATGCCAGTAGCCTCAGGGGCACAGTGTAGTCTCTCCCCATGGAAGCCTCATCCCAAGGAGCAAATCCCTGAGTTACTTCAGGTCTCCATCCTCTCTCCCACAAAAAGAGGTTTCATTATTTCGACTTGGACATAAATTCCTTAAAAAAATAAATTAATCAATCAGTCAATCAATTAAGTGTGTGTGTGTGTGTGTGTGTGTGTGTGTGTGTGTATACTCCCCCATGTGGGTTCAGGAGCCATGGGGTGAATGGAGAGGTGGATGTTGGGTTTCTTAACTCAGATCATCAGGCTTAACAGCAAGCACCTTTACTGCTGACTGATCTTGCCCACCCTAGAAATTATATCTAAGAAAGCAGCAAGACTAAGCTGGAGAAAGTTGTATATGTAGAACAGCAGTCTCTTAGCAAGTGAAAATTGGAGGTGTCTTAAACAGCAGAGAAGTGGGGATTCCAAAGACTCCCTGGGATTAGAAAAACAAATACTTTACTGTATACAATAGGTTCTTGAGTCAGAAGGGAGGGGAAAGGGAGAAGGCAGAGCTACAAGGGGATCAGGAGTCAAACAGCAATTAAGGGAACAAAGGTCAGCAGATAATAATTACAGGCGGTTAGGGAGGGAATTAGAGCTAGAGGGGTGCTAATTACAAGAGCCATTTAGACAAGGGCGGGGCTTTTCTGAGAACAACAAAATGAGGCTTGATTACCTGCTAAAAATAAAGGCCTCTGAGCCAGCATCACAAATCTGACTCTGGCCCAGGCAGAAAGAAGTCCTGCACCAGCTCAGCCACACTGTGGATCCTGTGGCAGTGGCCTGGCTCCCCTGCTCCTTTTTTGTAACTTCTTGTGCACACTGGTTCCAAAGGAAGTAGCAGAGTGGAACTGGATGATACAGAGTAAGACTATGGATTCCATGTAATCCCTTTGTTACTGGCTGGGCCTTGTAGAAGGATGCTGACGAAAAAGAGGGAGTGAAGTCTAGCTCTTTTTGTTCTTGGTCAAGTTGTCCACAGCTGCAGAAGGAGGGATGTTTCGCTTTGATTTGAAAGAAGTCAATGTCTATACTATCCTAGCTTTGTAGCCAGTGCAGAATGTTGGTTTCCCAGTGGCGGGTATAGTATCCTTTATTTACTCTGTTGTTTTGTGAGAACACATTCCCTCTTGGAGGCCATGGAAGTAGCAAAAGCTACATCAGAGGCAGCAGAAGCAGGAAGTGCACACTCCAAACTTATACTGTTTGTCCAGCCAGCATTTCATTACATCTGTATCCATTAGGCTCCATTTGGGACATTTGCATTCACTTTCTGGATATGGACAGCTTTTGGTGGGAAGATTTTCTGTTGTGATGATGACGTAGTATACCAGGTACTAAGGTCTCTGTGCCTTTCAGTAGCTACTTTTACCCTTTGTTGGGCTTTTCTTGTGTAATTTTTTTTTCTATTGTTGAACAACAAATGGACCCCAAGACCTAATGACTTCAAGTAGCAATGCAGTGACACTTAAGATGGCATCTGGGGTTGTAGCCAGCTGAGGGTATGATGGAACTAGAGTGAGGTAGCCTACTCACAGAGCTGCTCTTTGTATTTGGTGTTGGTTAGAGGTCTCCTTTCTACTTCTTCTTGCTCTTCACATGTGCCCTCTTACGATATGGAGGTGGGTAAAAGTCCAAGAAAGAAGCACCTGTATGGGTTTGTTTGTGTTTTACTTAATCTTGAAAGTCACATACCACACTGAAACTCTCCCAATATTAAGTTGATCCTACATTTTATATTCAATTCACAAAGGTATGAATATTACTATCATATAAATTTTCATTTTATTTGTTTAAGCAAACCAAAATATTTGTGGGGCCCCTACTATATGCTAGGAACTGTTGAGAAACACCTGTTAAGTGAGATCCAGTTGATCTGTTCAAGGATTCCAGTGGCACAGAGGGTGAGAATAACCTAGGAAGCTTAACACCACTGAGCATTGCTTAACAATTGAATGAAGACACATATGTGAGTGTAACTCCATTGAATTTCTAATGGAAGGGTCTCAAGAGACCTTCACGTAGAGATAATAATTGGGTTAAGTACACACACACGCACACACACACACACACACACACACACACACACACACACACACACACACAACACCTTTACCTAAGAAGTGTTTAAAACCTTAGTGTTATGTGATGCATTAAATTAAATTAAAAAGAACTATTTTATTGCATTTTTGATGGTAAATGAGAGTGTTTCCAAACTCAAAAGCAGAGGCACACTGTAAATTTAGGAGTAGCTTTCCAGAGAGCAAGGTAGGCATGGTTTGGGAGGGTAATAAAGAGTAGAACATGGTACCAAATGTAAATTGAGTGTATGTTGCTTTCTGGAAATATTTAAATGAGAAAACATGGATTTATAATTGAGTAATGTAGCATGTAAACACTTAAGTATCTGCTTTTGCCTTTGCCAGCTGGGGCACATCTATAGCTGGAGTTAAAGCAGAATGTCAGGAGGCCTTTCCAAGAATAGAGACATGATTCCATGGTTTGGGGAGGGGAAAGAATAGACTTCTTAAATAGTATAATTTACATACAATCAAATGCCCAAACACTACGTGTGTGTATAAGCCCATAGTCAGTGTCATATATACTCTGCCACAATAACTTAAACATGTTTTAGTCTGGATACAATTATATTGAAATTTGGAACAAATGTGTCTAGATAAAATATTTATTATAGGAAAATTCCTCTCTAAATCAATATCAGAACATTTTAGGGCTTGGGTGGGAAGGGAGTATGCAAATAATGAGCTTCCCCTAATGTCCTGCCAAATCTTTGTGAGCTGCATCTTAATACCTCCATTTACAGAAGGGAAAACCCAAGATACTCACCCTATATAATTTGTCCCAAAGTCATATTATTTTGTGATTCTGAATGAAGCAGAACCATGCTCTGTTTCTCGCAGCCTTAGTTGAAATTTACTCAGATTCCACCCATATTTTATTTTAAGGATACCAGCACTAATTTCTTATATGTCTTGACTGAGCATCTGTGGCTAGCACTGCCTTAGGTGCTAAGGAAGAAAACTGAGATACATTCTTGGTGTCAGTTCTTGACTGTTAGGAACAGTCTAGAACAGGGCTTCTCAACCTTCCTAATGCCATGGCCTTTTATTATAGTTCCTCATGCTATGGTGACCCCCAGCCATACAATTATTTTGTTGCTACTTCATAACTGTAATTTTGCTACCATTATGAATTGTAAATATATGTGTTTCCTGATGGTCTTAGGTGACCCCTGTGAAAGGATCATTCAATTCCCAAAGGGGTCATGACCCATAGTGAAAACTGCCAGTCTAGAATGTGTCCAAATGAAATGAAACAAAAGAGTAAGTATTGTTTGGTTTACTAATCATAATTTGGATTAATGAGGAAGTAGTAACAGAATGAAATGGGGGAACAAGGGTTAGCAGCATTGGCAGGCCATTAGATTAGACAGAGAAGAAAGAAAGAGAGTAAGGGACATAGAAAAAGATCAAAAAGCAGAGACAAAGGGAGAATTGCTGTCCAGTGCTGACTCCATAGAGTGGCAGGTCTGTGTCTGCCCAGACATAGAACAGATAATCCTTATAATTAACATGCATTCCTCTGTCCCTGGAAGGTGGCAAGGTCTTTGATATCATCAAATTCAAGGTATTTACAGGAAATTGTCTTAGTTACTTTTATATTGCTGTGAAGAGGAAACATGACCAAGACAATGAAAAGAAGGAAGATTTTATTGGGGCTTACAGTTCCAGGATCTAGAGTCTATGGTCATCATGGTAGGCAACAGACATGGGGATGTAGCAGGAGCTGAGAGGTTACATTTTTATCTGCGTCAGGAAGCAGAGAAAACTAGCTGGGTAGGAGTGGCAGGATTTTGAAACCTGAAAGCCAGTTCCCAGTGCCATACCTCCTCTAACAAGGCCACACATCCAAATCCCCCCCAACAGTTCCACCAATGGAGGATCAAGTATTCAAGGATATGAGCCTATGGGAGCCATTTTCAGTCAAATGACAACTTAAGTCTATCTAAGAAGTTGTTACTTAGTAAAGTCCATTCAAAAGCACGATGAAATAGGTCACAGAGAAGGAAAGATTTATATTAGGGTTTGTGATAAAAGATGGAGGGATAAGATTTCCTTTACAAAGCTCAAAGTATAGCTTATGAGATCCCATGAGCTCTATTGTTAGGACCTTCATCCACGGTGTTCCAAACTTCATGATGCTGCTGCCGGCACCTCCTCCTCCTCCTCTTCTTTGTCATCGTTGTCTTCTTCCTCCTCTTCTCCTCCTCTTCCTTTTCTTCCCTCTCTGTTTCCGTGGAATGAAGCCTTCATCTCTCTGTCTCAGTCTCTCTCTCTCTCTCTCTCTCTCTCTCTCTCTCTCACACACACACACACACACACACACACACACGCACAATGAGAGAGAGAGAGAGAGAGAGAGAGAGAGAGAGAGAGAGAGAGAGAGAGAGTGAAGAAAGAGAGAGATTGCTTAGTTTAATACATGTGTTACTGTTGGAAGTTTTACAGGGGTACTTTATGTTCAACTCTCATATCTTACTTAGGGAGTGCAGAAATACACTAATAGACAACAGTTTAATTTGGGCCCAGTTTAATTTTCAGGGACAGTCAATCATTTCCTTTATAGAGCCTTTTACAAAGTGCCTTATACCTCAGGGGGAATAAGCCCAACAGGTGAGACTTCAGAAGACAGGCAGGTCTCAGATATATGACACAGACCAATGCACTGAAGATGTTCCTTTTATTCAGCAAATATTTACATAGACTCTCTTTTTTTTCACAACAGATCTCATGTTAGTAATACTACAGTGAACAAGACAGTCTTTGCCCTTGCAGACCTTAGCCTGTGAGGTTTAAAAAGAGATAAATCATAGCAAAGTATGATACAAAGACCTCCCATCTAGGTTACGATTTTATTTTTTAAGTTAACTTCACCTTTCAACTGCTTATTTTCATGCCCCTTTGATGAAGACTAGTAATAACATTAAAACACTTAGGCAGCCTCCTGTGGTGGCTATTTGCTCTGTCTTGTTAGGGTTCTGGACAGATATTGACAATGAATCAAGAAATTGCCTGCCTCACCAGTCAAGTACTTCAGAAATGCAATTCTCTGGTTTTGTTTTTACCAAATAGTTACTTACTATCTTATTTTGTCTTCTCTTGCTGTGACAAAGATCATGACCAAACGTAACTTGGGGAGGAAAGGGCTAATTTTATCTCACAGCTTACTTTCCCTCCTGAAGGGAAGTCTGAAGGAGAGGTCACGGAGGAATGCTGCTTTCTGTCATGCTCTCCAGGGCTTACTCAGCCGGCTTTCCCACACAACACAGGCACTCCTATCCACGGATAACATCACCTACAGTGAGCTGGGCCTTCCCATATCAGTCACTGTTCAAGAAAATACCCCACAGACTTGCCTACAGGCAAATCTGGTGAGGACAATTCCTTAACTGACTCTCATTCTTCCTAGTTTATTCTAGCTTGTGTCAAGTTGGCCTGAACTAATTAGCATGCCTGCTGTGTAAAAAGCAAAGAGGGTAGGGGTATACAGGTATATTGGTACATACCCCCAAATGATCTGCCCATATTCTAACACAGCCCATGTGAGGAAGATTTTTTTTGGAAATGAATTTTTGTAGATAAAATTAAAAATTCTGAAATAAAATTTAGGGTAGGCTCTAAATCCAGTGACTGATGTCCTTATAAGAGAAGGGAAAGGTCCCTTTGAGAAGTCATGTGAACATACCTGTAAGTCAAAGATCCAAAAGCTGTCTGTGATCGGAATACAGAAGAGGAACAGAGAACAGTGTTCTCTCATAACCTTCTAGAGGAACCCATCATGGTGGTATATTGATTTTAGACTTCCAGCTTCTATGACTATGAAAGAAACACTTCTGATGTCTTAAGCCAGCATCTATTTAGAAAATGAATAAAAAGGTCAGTACAACTTTGCCACACTTCCATTGACTAGGGAAGGAACAGGTGGTTGTGATGAAGAGGTTCCTGTTAACAGAGAGTGAAAAGATGAGTTTTTTTTTTTCAGCCCTAGAACCTAGAACAGGCAAGTATAGGTGGATGCATTTTCCTCCTTGGCCAAGGATTTAACCACAAACTCAAGGATTCAACCTTTTATATATGTTAAAAAATAGGCCAAGCACACATATTAGCAAATAGAGAAATAACACATTCAAATCATATTTTTAAATAATAAGTTTTTGGTATCCAAAAATATTCAAATAATCATCATGACAAAAATCATAAGGTCTTTTAATCCCTTGTATGTATTACATATTCATGAATACTCTAATTTGAAGTTATTCTCTACTTTCCCAATGAGAAAATCACCACAAAAGTTGTCAGTATGAATAAACTTTTACATGTAGATGAAATAATCAAATGCATGCATATTCTACCCAATTTCTTAATAAGTTATACACACATATAGTAATTATAAAAGTGAACCTACTTAAAATTATACCTTCCATTTCTTTTTGGTTTTTTGTTTGGTATTTATTTATTTACTTACTTAGTTATTTATCTCATTTTACATATCCATCCCAGTTTCCTCTCCCTCCCTCTTTCCCACCCTCCCATGCCCCCTGACCACCCTCCCATCTTATATCTCCCCCACTCCACAGGTAGGGTGATGCCTTCCAGGAGGGGTCAACAAAATCTGCCAACTCATTTGGAGTAGCAACTATGCCCTCCCTTTTATCTCTAGGTTAAGGGAGTATCCCTCCATAGGGAATGTGCTCCCAAAGTCCTTTTGTGCACCAGGGATACATCCTGGTTTCACTGTAAGATGTCTCAGACTGCCAAGGCCGTCTAACTGAGACCCATGTTCAGGGGTCTGAATCAGTACAATGCTGGATTCCCAGCTATCAGTCTGGGGGCCCATTAGCTCCTCCTGGTTCAGGTCAGCTGTCTCTTTGGGTTTCTGTAGCCTAGTCTTGTCCTCCCTCTCTGCATCTGGAGTCCAGTTAAGCTAAGTATTTAGCTGTGGGTGTCTGCTTCTGTTTCCATCAGCTACTAGATGAGGGTGCTATGATGGTAGATAAGTTAGTCATCAATGTCATTATCAGGGAAGGGCACATATGGTAGCCTTTCCACTGTTTCTCAAACTATTAGTTGGGGGTCAGTCTTGTAGGTCTCTGGACATTTCTCTAGAGTCAGTTTTCTCTTCAAAGCTATAATGGCTCCCTCTTTTATGGTATCTCTCTCTCTTTTTTTTCTCTTGTCTATTCCTCCCCCGACTCAATCTTCCTAGTCCCATGTGCTTTCCTCTCCTCCCCTTCTCTTTCTCCTAACTCCCTCTCCACTCACTGCCCTCCCTCCACTCCCTATATGCTCAGGAGATCTTGTTACTTTCCCCTTCTGTGAGGGACCTTGTATGAATCTCTTAGATTCCTCCTTGTATCCTAGTTTTTTCAGGCAGTGTGAATTATAGGCTAGTGATCCTTCACTGAGCTCCTTATATTCTCTCTAGTGCTGGGATTAAAAGTGTGAGCTCCGTTTCTCTTTTAGACTGATACACTCATGTAGCCCACAGAGGCCTTGAACTCAAAGATCCTTTTGCATCTGTCTCCTGAGTCCTGAAATTAAAGGTGTGTGCCACCACTGCCCAGCTTCTATGGCTGAGGCAATTTTTGCATTCTGATCTCCAAGCAAGCTTTATGAAATCATAAATAATATAATCACACATAATAATCATTTCTTCATAACCCAAACAATTAGTAAATTTCCATTGACTTTTTCTTTTAATCTCTTTTTAAATCAGTTGTGCCAGATAACTTCTGTAATTTTCCTATGTCAAAATTAATTCATGTAGCTCTAGGTTACTCTATCTCTCCCCATAATATACTATTTTTTGCATCAAATGAATAATTTGAGAGAATGTTCTAAAACATAAAACATTTTGGAAGACTTTAAATGGATGGGGACTGCCTCTGTTCTCATGTATTCTTTGGTAGTACTGGGCATTGAGCCAAGAACTACATGCCTGCTAAGCATGTGCTCTACCACTGAGCTCAATCCCCAGATCTACTCTAACAATTGGTTGTTTTGTTTTCTTTTGTGGAAAGAGATGATAAAATAATTAAAGTATAATGCAACTGAATAGTACAGACAATCTGACCCAATTTTAGTATTCAGGGTCTCAAATGTCTTACTTTAATCTTAATTTTATCCCAAAGCTACATTGACACAATATGGTTTTCTCCATTGACAATTTAGATTGATATTCAGTGAGACTGGATGGCCTCTGGAACTGTAAGGTCTTTTGTGTCTTTGTGTGGGTGGCTTGTGCTGATCCAGATGTAAAAGAATAGATATAAGAAACGCTGAGGAATGGGTCCCACCAGAAAAAGAATGAAAAGGAGAGAAAGCATATCCTGCTGATCCCAGGTGCTTTTACAACTAGAGTCATTGCTTGTAGTCTCCATGAGCCACAGCTATGCTTTAGCTTCTGCCCTTGTAGAGTTAATGGAATTTCTATTTCTCTTTTTACAATATACCATTAAGCTAGTGAGACTCTAAACCTAATACCTTTCAGTATGGTTGTCTCCAGTTAAACATACTTGTGTTTCAAGATCTCAGTTGCTCTAGCTGACAAATGGAGACATTGGTGCTCTTCACAGACAGCATTAAGATCAAATAACTGGCATATACGGGAGTGTTTTAAAAATTATAGTTTGCTCCCTTCCCTAATCTTTTGTGACCAGTGATGAGCAGAAGGGCTGCCCTGCAGTTATGAGAGCAGAGCTGGTCCTGTCTCCAGCACTTGGGAGAACAGGCCCTGCACCCCTCCTGGGCAGCACAGTAGAGCTGTTGGTGGGGGTGCAGGTGAGGGTATGAGAGCAGGAAAACTAACTCTCTCTCTCTCTCTCTCTCTCTCTCTCTCTCTCTCTCTCTCTCTCACACACACACACACACACACACACACACACACACACACACATCCCTTGTCATCCAGGTGGTGGCATGAGTGAGGGAAAGATGCCCAACCTCCACTGGGAGAGCTGGTCTCTGGGACAAAAGAGTGGGAGAGATGACTCTGACCCTCACTAGCTGCAGCACTTGGGAAAGTGACCTCAGCACCTGATCTGGACAACACAGTAGAGCTAGCCCTGGTGTTGTATGTGGAAGTGAGCCAGCCTGAGGGGAACTGGCCCCACCCTTTGCTGCTTGCTACATAGGGTAAGCTAGCCCAGATAGTGTTGGAGAGCTTGCCCTTGTGGTGAGGAGGAGGAAGAGCTGGAGGACTGACCAACCCAGCTATCACCAAGGCTCAGAGTTGAACCACCTAACATCCACCTCATCTATGACATGCTGGAGCATGTGAAGGAGCCTGTTGTGCATATCCAAAGCTACAGGATCTCCATTACACAGTGCAACATCAGGACATCCAAGAGGAGTCTCAGTATGGTCCCAGTATCAAGAATGTAGCCGAAGCCAATGACATATTGCAATGAATACTTGCAAGTAAAGATGTATGAAGTAAAGGGTATATATTGCATGACTCACTCTGTCACAATACAGCTTCCACAACAAGATGTTTTTCTTTTAAATTTTACTTTATTTTATTTTGTTGGGGAGGTTGAAAGGGCAAAGGGTGGATATAAAGGGAAAGGAAGATAAATGGAATTGGTATGCATGCTGTAAAATCCACAAAGAATCAATAGAAAGCTAAGGAAATTATAGATTGTAAAGTATTCATGAATAATCTAATTACTTTAATTATTAGGGGTAAGTTATGGGATATTTTTCTTATGCCTACAAAGCAAGCACCTGATACAACAGTACTGCTCTTACAAGCTCTGGATCTTGGGACTTAGCCTCTCTTAGGCTTTGCATGTTTTATCTAGTGAGCTAAGAATGATGCTTGCCACAATACAAGTTTTTAGACCCAGCAGAATTCCAGCAAGACTAATGCCCCCGGAACTAAATTGAGCCCACATTGCAGGAAACTCTTCCCCTTCATCAATGCTTCTAGTAGTACCTCTGAATATGCTGTTGTGTAATCAATCAAGGCAGGTCTCCACATATCAAATATTTTTTGTGGTTTGACTCAGTGAAAAATCTACTTGATTTTCAGACTTGCTCTGAGCAGTGTGACTGAACAATTTCGTATAACATAGATATGTTGTTGTTATTAAAGAAATAACTTCCCTTTTTCTTATTATGTGAACAACTAAGAAAATGCTTATAAATTTCTGTAAATCATAAAGGAAACCAAATCTAACACTCTGATATTTCATATGTATGGAAATAAATATATCAGGAACACACATATTTATGAATAAAAATAGTTCATTTAATTCTGCCACTTTTAATATTATATTATGAATATTTTTCTTATTATACTCAGAATACTGTTTTAGTATAGCCATAATAATTCTTTATTTGGCTTTTTCATCACAAAAATCATTATCTCTTATTTTGGTAATAAATTTACATTGACCAGCTTACATCTTTGAATATAAACCTATTTATTTAACACACACACACACACACACACACACACACACACACACACACATTGTGTATCTGTGTATTAATAGATAATTTATTCACACACATATATTACCTTTAAGAGAGATGGGTTGGGATGGAAAGAATAAGTATAAATTTAGGACTTGGCTACAGTTATAAAACTGTGTTATAAATTTTATTTTTGCTACTAATTCTTTTATAATAACACTCAGAACTTCTCTCATGAAACAATTGGTACCATGTTCTCAATGTTGTTTTGTGATAATAATTCCACCTTATGGCTTGTGCCCTAAGACATGCCCAGAAGAATGTTTTCTTTTTACAATCACAATCTTTTCAGGGATGAGCATGTGAACAAGGATGGGATATTTACATCCAATAGGAACCAAGGACAACACTTTTGCTAAAACATAGGTGCAGGGATAACATTTTTGCTGGGTGTGGAAATTTTTGCTGGGAGAAGTAGATGTTCATTATTACTATATAGTTCTTCACCCCAGCTCCCACTCCTGACCCTGGAGGCTTGCGAAGTAGCAACAAAGAGGAGCCCTTTGGAGAAATGTGTAACAAGAAACTAGTTCCTACCACTCTGGTTAGTTTCTGATTCAACTTCTTTATAAAGCTATCGTTTTCCCTAAATTTTTCAGTACTGGGTGGGTGGGTGGGGTTCAAGGCACTTTGACTAAATTAAAAATTCTGATTATTTTCTAACCCAAAAACTTATTTCAAAACTATCAGTCTTTGGCTCCTCAGCAAAGGTAGTAGATTGGGAGGTACCCCAAACCAGTGAGGTGCATTGTAACTGTTTTGTTGTCATTAGTATTTTCCCTCCTTTTAGGATGAGGCTTGAACCCAACAGATGTCCTCCCTTTGCTCTAATAATGGACAACAGGAAGCTGGCATCTATCCCAGACTGAACAGATAAAGGAGATGGTTCAGCAGTGAGAAGGTAGATGTGCAGATGGTATCTTCTTTACTTATTCAGGTTACAATTTGTGTTCAGAAAGCCCCATCTAACTTAGATATTTTTCCCTAGTGAGTTTGTATTTGCCAGCATTCCTGAAAAAAGTCATGACTCTGATCACAGATAAAGTAGATGCATAACAATGTGACCAAAGCAGCACAGAAAAGGGCAAGTGTCTTTGACTTAGGAAAAGATGCTCTTGGATGAGCTAACTACAGAATTCCTGTCACTGTTTGTTGACCTGTATCCACTCTCCATACCAATCAAAGGCTTACAATGCTGTGAAAACAGCTACATGAGGCATCTATCTAAATAATCAAGATTTCTAAATTCCTTGCAAATGTTATAAGCAACTACTTGTGTAAGAGTTGAAAATTATAGCTCTTGACCACCACACTGAAAATACCCAGAATGACAGGCAACACGAGTCATGCTTAAAATTTTATGAATGGAAGGCTTGTCTTCTTGTTCAAACCAGACTTGCTGAGAAAAAACAAATAAACAAAACAAAAACCCCTGACTACTTTGAGCTCTGAAATCATATACATACAAGCAACATTAAATGGACTCTTATGTTTATGTTTACATCTATAAATGTTTATATATAGTGACAATAAGAATCAAAAGGAAAAGAATGTAAGGCCTACCTTGGGGAATCAACAAAGCCTGACCCATTTAGGCAGGTCTAAGCCCCACCCTCATGCATCAAGGCTAAGCAAGGCATCCCACCATAGGGAATGGACTCCAAAAAGCCAGCTCATGCACCAGGGATAGATCCTGAGCTTCTTCTGTGACCCAAACTAGTGTCATTTATAGGGGAGAGGTGGCTAAGATTAGAAAGACTAGAACAGGAAACTGTACATGCGTATTAGCATTTCTGCCCATCTGTCCCATGCCCCACCCCACCCCTTTTCCCTATGGTGATTGGTTTTTACAAAGTCAGCATCATCATTCTAGATCTCCAGGTTGCCATTGAGAATCCTTAGTGGAGACAGATCTTAAAATAACATCATGACAGCAACAAGTAAGGATTAGGGAAGCTTCCAAGAGGTGCTGGATGGGAGCTTGTGGATTTAGTCTATCATTGGAGAACCAATTACCAGGGGCCTTTCTGGTAGTTGTTACTATATTTGCATTGAATCTAATATGAGGGAGGAACCCATAAAGTACTTTTACTTTTACATTTAATTTTCAAAGCAGATGTTACAGATATTCTTCTCACTTGACAAATGAGGAAACTGTGGCTCTTTACTTTGAAAGGTAAATATTCATTCATTTAATTTGTGACAGATATTTATTCATCAAAAATTTAATGTTTTCTATGTGGTGATGAATAATGATAAAGTCAGTTTTTGTTAATTTAAAATGTACAATTTAGCTGAAAAGCAGATATATTTAGCAATAACAGAACTTTTTAGTTTTCCCAAGAATTTCTTTTTTGGAGAATGGTTTATTATTCATTTTAGTATGGTGTATATGGGCCTCCTAAAGTATGGGCTTGCTGGTTTCTCTATAAATCCACTGAATCCAGAGTGTGCATGTAGCCCATTAGTGCCCTCTGACCTTAAAGAGATTGATTTGAAAATGCCATGTGATCCAAGGTTAGATTATGTCTAAGAATTTACAGAAGCAGTGAGAAGAGACAACTGTGCTTTGCCTCTCTGGGATTCTGGTTTGTCAATGGAAAAGATAGTGACCGTTTTTCTTACCCTATGGAGTAGGGAAGGGTGGCTGGTCAAATATCTTCTTGAAAAGAGAACATGGTAACACAGAATAAGGTAGAATTTAGAAATTAGGAGATAAAGACAAAAAGAGCCTCTGGAAGTGGCAAGGGAACATATAGATGTCGACATTCCTTTAATGTTCCACAGGAGGATTATTTAGCTTTAAGTTTGTTTGATTTTTGTCCCTATTGATATATGCACAATTAGAAATCATGAAAATTATTAGGAAGGGGGAGTAAGAGTGAGGCTGTGAATACTCTTTTCCATGAGTTTCACTACATTCAGAGAGTGGGTTATGTCATAGCACAGCTGGAAATGTCTACATGGAGTCAGTCCACATCCCGTACTCTAAGAGTAAAGTTATTGAGTGGGTGCCCTCGTGTCTGCAGTACTATTGTCTGACTTTTCCCAGGGAAATGTAAGTAAACATATGCTCACCTAAGGTAGGGTGCCAGGAACAGACTCAATAAACCATCCCATTCAAGTCTAGTTGGTGAATCAACAAGGTTATTGGGATTATTTAGGGAACCATAGAAGATTCAAAGGCAGTCAAATTGCCATCTCAGCCTCAGGGATAACTTGTGAAAAGTGTATCCTCAGAACTCAGAACTCCCTGTCCAACTTGCTCGCCATTCTGTATGAAAGCCTTCTCTTCTCTAGTAATTATAGCCTCGGGGAGGAGCCTTGTAAGTCTTTTAACATCTTCTAAGTGTTCTCAGTTTCCTTAGTCTTACCATCTTCCATTCTTCCAGGAGGGTGTGTGTGTGTGTGGGTGTGTGTGTGTGTGTGTGTGTGTGTGTGTGAATCTCAATCGTACTTGCTCAGGAGACATCCACTAGTTTGTCTGTCTGTCTGTCTGTCTATTGTGCTATGATATCTCAATTAGCCTGAGATCACCAAATAGACAAAGCTGGGTGGTCAGGGAGTCCCAGTGTGTACCTGCTTCCACTTCCTCAAACCACACTGATGGCTGTTTCATGCTTCCTTCCAGATCAATTAAGGCAACGATTGGTATTTCCTCAATGCTGGGCTTAGAATTATGTACCAGCACACTCATATTTATTTTTATCTGGTCACTGGAGCTTGAACTCAAGTCCTGAAGCTTGTATGGCAAACACTCTACCCACTGAGCTAGCTCCCCAAGCCCTGGAATGTTTCAATTCTAAGGAAATAACTACACAACAAGTACCTAGTTTCTGACTTAGATGGAGCTGCTTTGGGAGAAATTTTGTCACTCCCCCCCAAAGACAGGAAAGACATGATTCAGACTAAAGGCAATAACAAGTAACAAGCTCGTAGACAAAGGGCGGCCTGGGTTCTGGGAATTGTGATAATGAGGCTGCTAAGGGCCTCTGGGCCAAGCCAGCTGCTAAGGACACAGGCCCTGGCCAGCTCCTACCTCGTGTGGGCTTTGACTGGAAACAGTAGAAGCTCATTAGGGACAAAAGGTTTTAAAAATAGTACCATCTTCTCTAATCAGGCAGTGGGCTAGCACTCAGACCCCTCTCAAAAGGAATGTGGGCTGAGAGGGGAAGGCTGGGGCAGGCACTGAAGGGCATGGCAAGACAGCTGTAACCAGCTGCCACAAGCTATATCATCATCCACCTCCAAGGACACAGTGCTTTAAGGTCTAATTAGACACCCCCCCCTTAGGAACCATTGCCAACCACTGCCCCCACCAGCCTTGCTGAGAGGAAACATTCGGCTTGGACTTAAGTTAGGGCAAGGCAAATCTGGAGGGAAGTAGGAGAATGGTACCTCACCCTCACGGGCCGGGCCTTGCCAATAGCTCTAGGCTTGCGCTTCTGGGATTTCTGATGGGAATGCTGAGAATGGGTAAGAGGAAGGCCCAGACTTCCTCTCCACCCAGACACTGCTTATTGGAAGGATGCTGGAGCAAACCACACTGCTAGCTGTTCCATGCTTCCCCTCAGCTCAATTAAGGCAGCAATCAGTATTTCTTAATTGCTGCTCCCGTTCCATCTCCTGCCCCTCCTCCTCTCTCTGTCCACTGCCATGTAGTACCAGGAGATCAGTTTGTCCTTCGGGAATGGCCTGGGAGGGAAAGGGAAGTGACTCAGGGAGGCTGAAAAGCCTTAACACCTAGAAGAGTCTTGCAGAAATAGTTCAGTAGTTAGAACACTGCCTGGCTTATCCCACACCCAAAGTGGAGGCTTCCCTCCAGCAGCCGGGGTTACACATGGGCCAGCACTTTTGTTTATTTTTATCTGCCTCTCTTTTCTATGTATGCTTTATCTGCCTCTCTTTTCTATGTATGCTTTATCTGCCTCTCTTTTCTATGTATGCTTTCCTTAGTCCCATGGTTCTCGGTTCTTGATCGACAGGCGTCTTAATCCTAGGATCATTGTATGAGGGCTTTTGTGAGAGGAGAATAGGTGTAAATATTAAATGGAGAATTGAAATTATTTGTGTGGAAAGAAAAACAACAACACGAGGAATGTGATAGTAAGCAACTGTGTGTGTGTGTGCGTGTGTGTGTGTGTGTGTGTGTGTGTGTGTGTGTATGTATGTGTGCATGTGTGCTTAACTTCATAGGGTCAAAGCCCTATGGGATTTGTTATTTTTCTTCCATTGCCTTGGTTATTAACATATTACCCATTATGTTCAATTGCTAGTGACTCTATTTTGGTATTCAATACACTACTATTCAATATGCCCCCCTTCTTGAATGACATTTGTAAATCTAGACACTCATTGTTTTAAAGGTAAAAATCTATTTGAAGCTCCTAAGGCAAAAAAAAAAATGTGTTTCACTCACTTCTTGGATATATCCAGTTGATTCAGACATTCCTAATTGGTGATTAAATTGGCAGTCCTGGTGTGCCTATGAGATGTGGATAGAGTGTGAGGACAGACATTATGACACTCTAATGCAGTCCAAGATGCTTAATCCCAACTAATTCTTTCTCTGAGATTACTTTTGGAATCTGTCTCTTTTGTTGATAGTTTATTCATCACTTTTGGCAAAAGCCCCACAGAGTATGTAAGTAGCAAGAAAGGTCATGCTGGCACAGTCTGGAAATTCAGTCAGGTTACTAACTCCTCAAAATACTAACTGGGCATTGTGTAGAAGAGTCAGTGGCTCTCTCAAGCTGTTCGGCATTAAATTAACAGATAAAAAGGCTGGAAAATAGAATAGTTCTATGTCTCATCAACCTTTGGACCATGATCTCTAATAGAAAAGCATGTGAACCACAAATGTGACCTTGTATGTAATCTAAGATTTTCTAGTAATAGACATATTTTAGCAAGTAAAATGGAATAAATGTCAGTAATTTTAATGGCATATTTTATTAAACTCTCTATAACAAAATATCATTTCACATGAACCAATGTAAAAATAATTGGTGTGTGTGTGTGTGTGTGTGTGTGTGTGTGTGTGTGTGTCTGTGTGTGTGTTAAGGACCTGGCTTTTAGTTTCTATGGGTGTTTGACAGTGGTTGGATAATGGGGAGTCTGGCTTCATTAGTGGATGAGTTCACTAATAGACTCATAACCTTATGGCATTATTGGGAGTAGGAGATTAGAAGAATTAGGCTCCTGCAGATGAGCATCCAAAGGGTATTCTGCATGTCTTGTCTGTCTTTCCTCTGATTCCTGGCCTTCATGCCTCCATACAATGATATTTGCTTCACTATATTCTTTTCAGCATGATGTTATGCCTCCCTGCAGGTCCAGAGCCATGTAACCGGCCTACAAGGACTAAAATAAACCTTTAAGTAGTTTTTCTCAGGTAAGTTTTAGAACAACAGAAAGTTGAACACACCAGGTTTTCAAAATTTAGCACATATTTCGTGTAGATAGTTAGCCACATTTCAAGTGTAGCTACCATGTAGGGCTACAGTTAGGAAAATCTAGCCACTACCAGAGCCTACTGGCAGGAAGTATCAGCACTAACTTTCCCCTTTATCCCATACATATATACACATCATTTGTGCTAAGTACAGTTTATCCATGTAACACCTTGAAAACTGAGTATTTTATCCCTGTCTATGCATAAAAGAAATGAAGGGCAGTGGAATGAAGTCATTTGCATTACAAATGACCACAACAAGTCACAGACTTGTTTGATTCCTAATACCTGTACTTCCTACTGGCCAGCATTCCTTAAGATCTATACACTCCAAAACAGTAAGGTTTAGGGTCAATGACATTACAAGAGTGTATTGTGCAACAGCTCTATTTTGAAGATTCACTACATAAATGAGCATGTTAAGGTCTCCGAGGGGTTCTGCAGCTAAACATGTAGAAGGGCCTGTTTATCCATGAAATATTTATTGAGTTCTAAGGAAGCAGTGTATTCCGAACATGACTGTGAGATGCACAGAGCCAGTGGGATTCTGTTTTGTGAACCAAGTCTCCAAGTAACATAAGAGGGCAGTTCACAAATAATGACAGGGTTTTTGAATGTCAGACTCAGACATTCAAAGGAGGCATTGTCTGGTGGCTTCACCCTAGCAAAAATATTGTTCCCATTTGGCCTCTGTAGTGTCAGATTAAAATCAGAGAGTGTGACCTGTAAGGCTCATCTCCTGCACCCTGAATACACATAAGATCCCAGATAACAACTGCTTCCTGTATCTCACACAATGGTGTTTCATGTGATAATGTTAGCTAAGGAACTATAAGCATTTAGGACAACTTTTGATCTAATGCTAAAAAATTCACACTCACAGAGTGTAGTTTTAGAATAAAGAAAATGTGAACATATTTTCCGTTTTTGAGGATTACTAGCACAAATACAAGAAAATTAGCACTTAAGCTTATTAAGTTATAAATTTTGCCAAGAGACCACACACCACCAATGAGGGGCTATCATCATCACCATCAATATTTTAAGATGAGGAAATGGAGTCACAGAGGTTAAGTAACATACTTGAGGTTACTCAGCTAGAAACCAAGATAACTACCCTCCAACTCAGAGACCACTGAGTCTGCATGTCCAGTAGCAATCACTTGATCTTGAGTGGATAAATCTTCTAGAGTGGTCCGCTTTGGGATCCAGTTGAAAAGTGTGGTAAGTAAATATTTTTACATATGTGCAGAGAGACAGAAAATATATATAGGAGAAAGATTGCAGAATAAAACAAATTAGAGATAAGGAGGGAAGTAGTAGTTTCATATAGTGCTTCATTAAAAGAGTTCATATACACCACCACAATGTGATGGTCACAGTAATTTATTTGCATTAGATACTGGACTTGATAGTGGTGGCCAAGTGTGAGGGGATGCCTCCTAACTGATGTCAATTTTCAAGTTCTTCTATCCCTTAACCATTGCTTTAAGAAATCAGCCTCATGTCCCTTCCAATCTTTGCCTTCAGTCTCCTAGATGGATTTTTTTTTCATCTTGTGATGACTGGTAACAAACTCAGGACATTCATTGCACATTTGAGACAGACACTCTAGCATTGAACTAATCGCCCTATTCTAGACTTACTTTACAAGCTTTGTCTTCCATGTTCCTCTTTTATATCTTAGGGTAAATTCTGCAAGTTCGAAGTCTAGACACCACCCAGGCTGCACTCCACACATTTCTCAGGCCCCAGTGAGACTGACCAATGTTTTGTGGAAAGAAGCCAGCACTCTTATTTCCTGAGGTTGGGTGGCTGGGAGGCCTCGTCCCGGTGTCTCGGCTGGTTTCCCAGCACACAGCTGCTGTGCTAAGACTGGGTAAGTGTTTCAGCATTCGACTGGGAAAGCACACAAGTGAGGGCTGGAGGGTGAAAAGCTTCTTCAGAGTCAGTGTCAGGAAGAAAGGGTGAAAACCTGGTTAGAATCCATCAGGATGGTACCTGGAGAGTCCCATCCAGGTAACAGCAGAAGACCTTAAGCGTAGCTGAACAACCACACAGTTTTCATTTGGAACTGCATGGGCATTAAGGATTTGTTTTGTTTTTAATTCTCTAGTTCCTTTGCTCGAGCATCAAACAGAAAAAGTGTTTTGAGGGGACCTGGTTGTCACTCTGGCAAACTGTAGAATATTCTTTATTTTCTCCTTACTAATATAATCAACAGTTGTACAAATTTGTTATATTTTTTAGAATTTGTCACCCAACACACACATCACAACTCACCTGGGGGCTCTACAGAATGTCCATGTGGCCTCAGGTCCTCTAGTAAAACTATCATTTGGATAACTGCAGGATGTAGGACCACAAGGATTTCCTTTGATATCTACCAGTTTAAGGGAAAAGCTTGCTAAAATGATTCCCAAAAGAAATGAGAGGAAAAAAAAAAACCATAGTGGACCTTATTCTGTGAACAAAAGTGATTTCTTCATTGAAACATGATGATAATGGTGTTAGTTATCATTTGGTAAATGCTATTTGCCAAATATTTATCACACCCATTTATGTTATTCATTCAGTGAAAAAACCATTATATCTCCTGCCTGTCTCCCCACCCCCACCATGTGTGTGTGATGCTGAGGACTGAACATAGGTCCTCACATGTGGTATGTAAGTACTTGCTCATAAAGCCACATACTCAACTCGTAGTATTTAATTTGCACTATAGCTTAGCAGGTTAATTATTTTCTCCTGGTGAAAAAAAACTAAAGGAAGATTACTTCCAAAGCTTTCTAAGCTTTTCTCATTTGGTATCTCTATTGGAAGCGGGATTTGATACATAAAATTTTTCCATATTCTACATCTCTTTCTCTTGACTATTCATTTATTCATTGGTTCATTCATTATTCATTCACCATCCATTTATTGAGCACTTGCTATGTGCTGGATACTTTTCTAGGTGCAGGTAATATTAGTGAATATATAAGATTTACATTCCAAATAAGAAATGAATAGAAATCACAAACTTGTGAAATTATCATATTCTAGACATTGACAAGTTCTGAATGCAAATTTAAACAAAATAAAGAATGTAGAGAATAATTCTTGATCTACTGGAATCATCTTAGGGTTTCACAGGAGATAAAACACCATGACCAAAACCAACTTGGGGTGAAACGTTTATTTCATGTTACAGATTATAGACTGTCATCCAGGGAAGTCAGGTTAGGAACTCAAGGTAGAAGCTGAAGCAGTGTTCATGACAGAGTGCTTCTTACTGCCTTACTCTCTATGGTTTTCTCAGTGTACTTTCTTATAGCAGCTAGGACCACTAGCACAGGGGTGGCATCACCCACAGTGAGCTGCACCCTCTAATACAAATCATCAATCAAGAAAATGCCTCCTAGATTTGTCCACAGGCCAATCATATGGGGGTGTTTTTCCAACTGGCATTTCCTCTTTCCAAATGACTCTAGCTCATATTAAGATGACATAAATCTAGTAAGCACAGAGGTCCTATTCATAAAGTCCTTGCCTGAGCCAATGAGTTCAAGTATATTCTCTGCTTTTCCTTGCCATTTTCAGGGTGTCAGCTCTTAGTTGAGATTCTTGATCCATTTGAGTTGACTGTAAGAGATATGGTGAGAGATATGGATCTAGTTTCATTCCTTTAAATTATGACTTGTACCATCTATTGATGGTGCTCTGCCTTTCCTAATACATATTTTTTGACTCTTGTCAAAACTCAGGTGATTATAGGTACATTGGTTATGTGTAGGTCTTAGATTCTATTCCATGGATCAGTATGTCTACTTTTATTCTAATACTAGGCTGTTTTCATTACTATAGCTCTGTAGTGCTATAGTGTCATTTAAATTCAGGAATGGAGATACACACTACCAGTTCTTTTATTTTTCATGATTGCTTTAGCTATTTTGGTGTGTGTGTGTGTGTGTGTGTGTGTGTGTGTGTGTGTGTGTGTTTACATATGGAGTTTAAGATTACTTTTTCAATTTCTTTGAAGAATTGTGTTGGAATTTTGATGAAAGTTGTGTGTCAAACCTATAGGTTACTTTTGGTAGGATGGCCATTTTCATGCTCTTAATCTGAACAATCCATGAGCAGGGGAGGTATTTCTACCTCCTGATGTCTCTTCTTCAATTTCTTACTTCAATGTCCTAAAGATTTTATTACACAAGACTTCCACTTCCCTAGATTTATTCTAAGTATCTTACCTGCTTATTTTTTTGAGGCTATGGTGAATGGTATTTATTCTTTTACTTACTTATTTTCAAAAATACTGTTGTTGTATATAGGAAGACTAATGATTTTTTTGAGTTAATTTTGCATGTTACTACTTTGCTGAATGTATTTATCATATCAACTGTTTCATGGTGGAATTTCTAGGGGTTTCAGCTATAAAATTAGATCATCTAAAAGTAAGGATGCTTTGACTGTTTTGTTTCTTGTTTGTATTCCCTTGATTACCTTCACTTATCTTATTGATATAGATTGATTTCAAGTGCTGTGTTGAATAGGACTAAAGAGAGTAGACATCTTCATCTTGTTTCTGACTTTAGTGGTAATACTTTGAGTTTTTCTCTTTTTAGAATGTTTTCTGCCAGCTTGCTGTAAATTTCCTTTATTATGTTGAGATAGGTCCCTCATATTCTTAGTCTCCCCAAGTCTTTTATCATAATAAGATGCTGGATTTTGTCAAAGATGTTTCCTCCAACTAATGAGATGATCATGTAGTTTCTGTTCTTTAGTTTGTCTATGTACTGGATTACATTTATTGATTTACATGTATTGAACCATTTCTGTGTCTCTGCAATAAAGCTGACTTGACCATGGTGTATAATCTTTTTCATGTCTTCTTGAATTTAGTTTGCAAGTGTTTGAGATTTTTTTCAACTTTGTTCATAAGAGATAGTGGCCATTTGTTTTCTTTTTTCTTTTGTTTTTCTCTCTTTCTTTCTTTCTTTCTTTCTTTCTTTCTTTCTTTCTTTCTCTCTTTCTTTCTTTCTTTCTTTTTTTGGTATAATCTTTGCCTGGTTTGGGTATCAGGGTGGTAATACTGGTTTCATAAACAGAATTTAAAAACATTCTCCTGTTTCTATTTTGTTGAATGACTTAAAGGAGTAATGTTGTTAAGTCTTCTTAGAGAGTCTAACAGAATTCCCCCACTGAATTCATGTAAATCCTAGAAATGGCCTTCCTGACAATATATGCCCACTAATGTAATAGTCAAAATAAGCAATCACCTTTTAACTTGATTGAAGGATGCTCCATGAGACAGAGTCCATGCCTGAAAATGTCAATGAAGTCAAGAACCTGTGACCAGACAGTTGACGGCCCTCAGAGAAAACATACTACTTTTATTTTGCTAAATGGACATAGCAGGAAAATGAATCCTTATGATCTGGTATGCTAACAGATCTGTACATTGTTCAACCCTCTTTAAGGAAGCTAATTATTACAAGAGACGCACTTAACACAAAATCCAATCATTGGTCAAAATGCAGAGAATAAGAGTTGGGAATGCTCACCTTTAAGTGAGATGTCTGCTTTCACATTCTTTCCCATGTGCTTCAGTGTTCTATGAGGAAGAGAAGGCAGAGAGATTCTAAGAGCCAGAGGTGGTAGATGACTTTAGGAAAATAGTATTTTCCTAAGGCAATAGAATAGATGCTCATTTGAAGCCACAGAGATTGTACAGCATGTACAACACTTACACAACTTCAAGCCAGACAATATTTCATCATGGAGGAGGGGATTGGGGCGTGAAGTCCCATTTTCCATCTGGAGAGATATTGTCATTTGACTGCTGCTGGGACAGGGAAGTCGGTTTTCTTCAGTAGAGTGACACCTGCTATATTGACTTTATTCCAGGGCAGGCACCATGCCTTTAAATAGTTGCTCACCAAAGGTTAGATTTGATTGTTTTGTGTTTTTAAGAGATAGACAACAGACAGACAGACAGACAGATAGACAAATAATATATAAAGTTGAGGGGGTAGGGAAATGGGGAAGAATATTGGGGGAGTTGGGGAGGTAGGGGGTGAGGGAACCTGGGAGAAGTTGGGGGGGGGGTGAATAT